>CM040122.1:453783480-454430981 GCA_022559845.1 Amorphophallus konjac | reverse complement strand
CAATTGGGAAGGACCATTTGTAATTCAAGCCGTGTACCCTGGCAACGCCTACAAGCTAGTCAACGCCGAAGGGACCGAGTTATCCCACCCTTGGAATGGGCTTTATCTTAAGAAATACTACCCTTAGCACAAACAAAAAAAAATGATGAAAAGATAAAAACATCAAAAAAATAAAGAAATATTGAAAACCACTAAAAATATGGAAAATTTAAAATGCCGATGCCCGGCAGTCACCATATAGTTAAGTCTCTGCATCTAACCTTCATGTTAGGATAGGGCCCATTAAGGCTTGGTAGGCACCGGGTCTTGGTTTGCCAGAACCGTGGAGACCCATGTCCGGCCACGTCGGCCTATGCTCGCTCGAAGGAAGCTAACATGTGTTCACTTATGTATTTTATTCAAAAAAAGTTGGTAGCATCACCTATGGTAGGGCCACACCCAGAAGATCTCCGGAAGCTGTAATCTTTATTCTTTTCTCTTCGACCAAATGATACAGTCGGCGCCCTTAAAACGCTGAGCATGAGAAACCGAAACTCAAACCCCAAGGGCAAGAGTAGGATCCATTTCCTCGAGCATCGATCAGAGCACGAGAAGAGGGCAGTGTCCCCGCAGGCATACGAAAAGGGAGCCCACAAACGTCAAACGACTATATCTCCCTCACAAAAAGAAATATAAAATCAAAATCAAGAGAAAAGCCTGGTCGTGACCGTGCCTGGTGCGATAAACGGAACCCCTCAAAGCAAAAGTCTGAATCCACAAAGGGGGTCGTGGAATGTAAATGCTCAAGATTTGGTCCGAAGTTGTCCGAAAGGAAAGAGTTAATGGGCCCTTATTCGCTCGCCGGGTTAACGGCTTTGTCGGTCCTCTCAGGAGGTTTATCCCCTACGCTCTTCCTTCTCCCTCTAAAGATGAAAGTTCGATGGAGTTTCTGAAGGGTGAAAACTGCCTAGGGTCTGCGACCTTATTTTAATATACACATTTGGTTTCCCACTTTGAAAAGCAAAAGCTATCGCTGCGAAGGAGTCTCTGTGTTTCTGGCTGGTCAAGACCCCTGTTTACCACCTTGATGTCTTCTTGTTTAACCTCGGGCTTAGGCCAATGCAAGCGCGTCACCTATGGGTGCGACGGCGTCTGATTCCAGGTCAGCGTCGCGCGGTTGGTCGTTAGGGTTCCAGGGTGTTCCATCTTATACCATCTAGAGTTGTGAGGAAATAGACCCGGGTCGGGCAAATCATTTACCTCAAACACCTTTTGGGTGAATCCCTGTGGTCGGAAGCAACTGGGAGCCTAAGCATGGCATGACGGTATTGTCATCAGGGTAAGTCTTAGCCGGCGGGATCATCATTCGAGGGGTCTAGAGGCCCAAATCAACCTAGATATGCACTTAGGATACCTGGGAGGTTAGTAAGAAACCCATGTTCTCACGAAGGTCAGGTGCCATTTGGGTGCTTGCCGGGCGTTAGCAATAAAAAAATTGAAATGATAAAAGCAAAAAAAAATGGAAAAGAGAAAATGTACATATTTGCAAATAAAAAAAATATTTTATGATAAAACAAAAAAATGCCAAATATAAAAAAAGAAAACAAATCAATTTTGCATGATTACATTTGCGTGCAGCATCTCACTTTTAATACCGCTTGCATTCGTGTGCTTGCCTGTCGCATTTATCATCACCGTATCTTTCCCTTGCCTTCCTTAAATAAAGGCTTGGCCCCTTGACCAGTTATCAAGGACAGTCACAGTGACCATTTGCTTATTGAGCAAGGGGTCAAGTCAGAACAGAAATTCTGATTTGTTTGTTTCAGTGATGTGTGCAGGGATTCAGGCAACAGAAGTATAGGTGAAAAACCAAACAAACCGAACCTTGTATTTTATTCAAAAAACTAAAAAAATTACATCAAGTTCCGCCCTCTCTCTCTGCATCACTCGTCCCACTACTCTCCGGGCAAAACACTCTTAAAGGTGCTACCCAACTACGAAAAGCGGTACTCCTACCGCTCTGTACTCCCCTTCCTATTCCCACATCCCGGCGTTGATCCACGGAAGCAGTAGAGAAGCTACCAACACGAAAGCCACGCTCTCGTGCTCTTCGGTAGCGCTCCTCATCATCTCTCAGCCACTGTTCAGCAAGGCCAAGGCTGATTCGGAGTTCGAATAGTTTGGCCTTCATGGCCCTTCGTTCCGCCCTTTCAGTCAATTTGTTGGCTCTTTCTCTCTCCGCGTCTCTTTCTCTCTCTGCACGTTCTCTCTCACGGTCTTCCCTCTCCAACTGGAGAGTGATCCTCAGTTCCACGGCATCCCTAGAGGAGTCGTCATCAGGATGACGCCGCAGTTCCCTCTCCAGTTCTGCTATCCTAGCCTCCTTCTGCGCAGCTCGGGCAAGCGCTCCTTCCGTCTCCTTTTCCTGCCAAATGTACCATCTCAGATACGCGATAAGGCGTAAACCAAGAGAACCCAACACTGAGACTCTTACCTGTATAGAGAGCATCCCTTCTGCCTCCGCAGCACGTTGCGTGGCGTGAGCAAGTTGCTCATGAAGCGAGTCAAGTTCTGAGGTGGGAATCCACAGGCTGGAAGAGGCACCACCTACTCCCATCGCTGGGGAAGCCGCGCCAATCTGGGCATGCTACGACCGCGTGAATTAGCAGCCAACATCTGGAATCTGGGGTTTTAATTAGGAACGTACTGTACACCTACCAAGGCGCTCGTAGCTCCGCGGGCATCGCCCAACTGTTGTTCCATCTCCGCCAAGCGAGTTCGTAAATTCGCTATCATGGCATCCCGGACATCCTGCAGCCATACGAGTCAGCATTTCCACCGGAAAACCAAAAAAAGAAGAGAAAAAGGAGAAAGAAGAAAAAAGAAAAAGGGGAAACCTACCTCCGCAAGTCCCCGAGGTTGGAGCCGCTCTGCGTACTTTGTCCTATATAGACGCAAGTAGTCCTCGCTATCCCGCGCCTGTGATTCTACAATCGTGCCACCCCGTTGCCAGTCCTCATACTGTTCGGGGAATCGCACGCGCCAGTCAATGCAGGTCGCCGGTCCTCGCGTCTTTCTCCCGACACGAGGTGGCGCAGCCGTATCCACCCATTCCTGAGCCAGTCCTAAAGTCCTCATAACCAATCGTAGCCGAAGTGGCTCGATTTCATTCAGGTAGTGCATCCACAGTTCCCGTCCGAACCGGGCACGACTCGCTAGAACCCACGGCTGGTCAGCATCAACCATGTCTGAGTAGGGTCTCCAGTTTACCATCGCTGCAGGGAACTCCTGTAGCTCCCGCCTTAGCACCATCAGTTGGTAGGTTAGGGGTGCCGCACTCATGATGGGTTCCCACCGCCTGGCTAACAGCACCATCACGGGTCGCCAATGCCGAGCTCTCCCCATAGGGAGGTAATGATAACTCCATAGCTGCTCGGAACAGGTCATCAGTACTTTACAAAAACATAAAAAAAATACAAAATAAGCAAAACCAAAAATACCTGGATGAATGGTGTGAAACCACTCACAGTCATCTCACGGTCCGTTTCTTGGAATAGGCCTGCAAACAAGTGTGCCAGCATGGCGGCTCCCCAGGCATAATACCCTACTCTTTCAAGGTCTGACAGCAGCTCCAGGAAGCAACATTGGATACCGTCCCCTTTCGAGCTCAGTACCAATCTCCCCAAAAGGAAGAGGAGAAATCTCCTCAAATCTATGTTGCATCTTTCCCAGTCGCCGAAATCTGTGCAGTACACGGCGCGGCATCCTATTTCTATCCTTTCCATGAACTCTTCTGAGGATTCATCGTCCCGCCGACGAGTGTCGGTGAGCCCTAATGCATCCATGAGGGACGCCCTAGCTACCGACCTGTTTTTCCGACCATCCAGGTCCAAACCCAGTAACTTCTGGGCACCTTCTCTGTAGTCCGCGTAAGTGACTCCGGTCACTGCCTCGCCCTCTACCTTCAGGCTTGTGATCCGGATCACATCCTCCAAGCTGGGCACCATGTGCCCCCAGGGCATCAGGAATGCCCGGCTCACTGGGTCCCATCTCTCACACAAGGCTTAGATCAGGACTAGGTCGAGCTGGATCGGCTCGATCCGAAGGAAGGTACCAAATCCCATCACGTCTAGCCTCGCCTTCTGAAAATCTGGGAGGCCCCTGTACGCTGCTACTACCAACTCCCATAAAAGTTGTGATTTCATCACAACCTACACATACAAGGAATGGGGGTGAGGTTTGGTCGGAAGAAAGGAAGAAAGAACGAGAAAAGGGCAAGAAAACTTGGCTTACGAGTTGAGATTGGGCCCTTTCGCTGAAGTGCCCTTCAAGGTCTGAAAGCCTCCTGGAACTACTACCACTGGACCTGCTTCTCTTCGAGGAACGGGAAGATTCGCCATCCATCCAACTCTCAGAATTTTGAACTCCTCCTCTCCCGTGAGAACTTGTGCTCCTCGAGTTGGTCCTCGATATACCTGGGAAGATAAAATGGACAAGAATTTATAGAAACGGAAGGAGTGCGGGCCAAGATTGCCTCCATCACCTGTTGATGATAGCCCTCGCGATGAGGCACCTGCCATGCGGTCCCGTGTGTCACTTCACCGCGCGCACAGGGTGATTGACTGGACGAAGAATACGACGAATAGCCCCTATGTTGTCTAGGGATACCCTATCTTGATTTGGAGGACGTCCGCAAAATTTGACACAGCATTCGGGAAAAGAAACTAGGGCCGTCAGTATTGACTTCGACGGCAGATTCCCGTGGAAAATGGTCACAACAAGACGCGATTCTCCGCTTGGAGCGGAGTCTCGGCAGACCTATCACATGGGAACAGTGCAAAGGAGAAGAAGTGTAGGGAAGAAGGAACGCACAAAAGAACAAATAAACAGCAGAAAATCAAATCACTCCATTCATAATTCTACATAAGCTGTCACAAACACTACAATCATAGAGAGGTGGCGGGTCCACTAGCTCGCCAATCCTCACCATCACTCATCTCTCTGGGCACTCTCCTCCTCTCCCCCGAGGTGAGGGTCCCTCAGAAGCCTCCAGGGATCCCCGTGCAGTAGCACCTGCCTCGCCTCTGGGCGCCTGCTCCGCAGCAGTGACTCGCTGCTCCTCCCCTGGCGTGGCAAAGAAGCCACTGGCGGCAAAGCGACCGGACTGGCGGAGTCGCTCCCCGAACTCTCGCGCTCTCTCGTAGCACGTCTCCATCCCTCCTAGCCTCTGCACGACGGCCTGAAGGCCCAGCTGGAGCTCCCTCACTTGGGCCCCCAAGGCCCTCCTCTCGGTCAGATCCCGCTGTCGCTCGGACCTTCTCTCGGCTTTCTCTCTCTCTGCCTCTCTCCTCATCATCTGCAGAAGAACCCTTAAGTCCAGGATGTCTGGAGAAGGTCTCTCCTCACCGCGATGCCGCAGCTCCGCTACAGTCGCCACCCAGGCGTCACGCTCCTCTTCCGCCCGGGTCGCGCGGGCCACCGCACCGGCAAGTTGCTCCCGGAGGGAGGCAATCTTGAGAAAAGGGGCCGAGGAACTGGAAGATCCGCCAGCCACTCCCACCGTCGCTGTCTGCTGGGCACGCTGGAACAAAATAAACAACGACCGTCAGTGAAACTCCAAAATCTGAAGTTAAAAGTGCGGCACATAACTTACCAGGAGCGACAACTCATGTTGAGCGACGGCCAGCTGCCGCCTAGTCTCTGACAGTTGGGCGCGCGAGCCGCCGATGCCACGCGTGTCCCCAGCTTGGGGAAGCCCCGCGTAGCTCTCTCTCTGCCGCCGCAGGAAGTCGGTACTGTCCTGCACCAGTATCCCCCCTTGCTGTCCAGGGAGACGTACGGGCCACTCCTCGAGCCTCGCCTTGCCGCGACTCTCCCTAATGACGCGGCTCGGCTCGTCCGCACTCGCCCACTCATCGGCCAGACCCAGGGTCCTTGCCATGTCCTGCACCAAGAAAGGGGTCCCACATCAGTCAAAAGGAACGCGTCCCCTGTCTAGGACGCGTCCATCATTTGAGTGCAACACTCGCCGAACCCTTTCCCCCTCGCGCGGCTCGCTTCAAAACCCAAAATGAATTAAAAGAGGAAGAGATCGTAGCGCCTACCGGACCGTGTTCACCTCCTCCCACGCCATCGGGCCCCTCGGGTCCCTCGGGGGCCCGAAGCGGCCCTTCCTCCTCCATGGACGCCGTTCCGTGCTCTGGCGCGTCCCTCCTCGGGCGAGGAGTTCCTCGTTCCTCTCCACCTTCACCGTGGTCGGGCCCACCGAACTCCATCGATCAAAAGAGGAGGAAGACGAGAAAGGGGGCAAGCGAGTTTCGGCAGAAGGCGGGCTCGTTTGCGGGTAAGGCACGGGAGAAGAAAGGCCACCCGACGCTTTAAATTTGAATTCAAGGATTAAGACGCGTCCTCGCGCCTGGACGCGCCCAAAAGGGGGAAAAGGAAACAAAATCCTCCGTGCAAAGCGTAGTTCCCCACTGTTCAGGGTAAGGTCTCGCGGAGCGTGCCTCAAAGGATAACTCAGTGCAAAGAAGAAAGTGTGGGAGAGAGAAAGGTACACACAACACAAAAAAGCCATTTCCATTTCATATAATAGCCGAAAGTACATCATACAGTGAGAAGGATGACGTGTATAAGAAACTCTCTAACTCTCACCACCACCCTCCTGGTCATCTCTCTCCTCCCTCCTCTGCCGGGGATCCCTAGGGGGCCTCTGCGAATCCTGAGAAGCCGTGCTCGCCTCGCCCTGCGGTGGCACTCCAGCCTCGAAGGCGCGACGACGCTCCTCGGCCGAAGAGACCAGATAGCTGCCCATGGAAAAAGAACCAGACTGACGAAGTCGCGCCCCGCGTTCCTTCGCCCTCTGGTACCGCTCCTCGCTCTCCCGAAGCCTCCCCTCCGCCGTGCCGAGACTCAATCAGAGCTCCAGCAGCTGGGCCTCTAGAGCCCTCCTCTCGGTCTGATCCCGCTGTCGCTCCTCCCTCTCTCTCTCCCTATCCCTCTCCCTCTCTCTCTCCACGCTCTCCCTCTCTCTCTCCACGTTCTCCCTGTCCCTCTCCCTCTCCTCTCTCTCCCTCATCGCCTCTCTCCTCGACAGCTCGAGGGCGATCCGCAGATCCAGCACGTCACGAGGGAGCTCCTCAGCCTCCCGTCGACGCTCCTCCTCCAGCTCCGTAATCCGGGCGTCACGCTCTGCCACCCAGGCATCGCGCTCTGCCACCCAGGCATCGCGCTCCTGCTCAGCACGAACAGCACGGGCCAGGGCCTCCCGAATCTCGGCCACCTGTCAAAGCACGCATGCACCGTAAGAGAACAGTGATAGAAGGAAGACAGCTAGAAAAGGGTCGGGGCCAAGCAAACACTCACTCGAGCCTCGCGGTCACGCTCGGCCTCCTCAGCCTGAGCCACCGCGTGCGCCAGCTGCTCCTGGAGGGCAGAAACCTCCGGAGGAGGGCCCCGCGAACTGGAACCCGCTCCACCAGCCATCCCGGCTGCCGCTGTCTGGTGGGCCCGCTGAAACACGGGGCAAACAAAGGCTAAGCATCAAAAATCCAGGTCACAAAAAAATGCATTGCATAGACTCACCAGGATCTCCAACTCCTGTCGGATGGCCACCAACTGCCGCCTGGCGTCCGCCAGCTGGGCCCGCAGGTCGGCGATCATATTGTCACGAGCATCCTGCATTGCACATAAGTTAGTATCCCGTGCATATACATATAGAAGGGTGAAGTATTTTCATTTCACACTTACCCCTGCCATACCACCCAAGGAGAGGCGGTCCCCGTACGTAGCTCGGTACCGTCTCATGTAATCTGTGCTGTCCTGTACATGGGACACCACTGGGACCCCGCCCTGCTGCCAGTCCTGGTACTGTGCTGGGAAGCGCGTACGCCAGTCCACAATCTTCGCCTTCCCCTTGGTCTTCCGCCCAATGCGGGCCGGCGCATCTACATCAACCCACTCCTGGGCCAGCCCCAACGTCCTCATGACCAGTCTAAGCCGCAGCGGCTCAATCTCGTTCAGACAATGGACCCACACGTCTCGCCTGAAACGAGGAAGACCCGCTACAACCCAGGGCCGGCCAGCATCGCCCATGCCCAGGTAGGGCCTCCACACCACCTGCATCACCATACATACATTATGTTAGTTACCATTCAGTCACATGCATAAACACAAAAAAAAAAATCATACGCATCATACCATGGCCTCGGGATACTCGCTCAGCTCCCGACGAAGTGACGCCAGCTGGTAGCCGTGGGGTGCTGCAACCACGACCGGCCTCCACTGCCGCGCCAGAGGCACGGCCCTCCTGTTCCCATGCCTAGCCCTCCCCATCGGGAAATAGTAATAGCTCCACACCTGCATCCATCATACATCATTAGTACAATAATAGCATATTTAACTGTGGGAATGCATAAATAAAATGTTTACCTGGAGGAAAGGTGCGAAGCCACTGACTGTCGTCTCCTTCTCCGAAGTCTGGGAGAGATCAGCAATCAAATGGGCAAGCAGAGCCGCTCCCCACGCGTAGTGTCCCACTCTGTCCAGATCCGCCAAGATCCCGAGGAAACGGCAGTGGATGCCATCCCCCTTCGTCCCCAGCAGAAGGCTGCCCAGGAAGAAGAAAAGAAACCTCCGAAGGTCTAGGTCCACCAGCTCCCTCTCGCTCGGATCCTAGGTGAAAGCTGCACGAGCATCCCCCTCCAGTCGAGCCAAGAACTCCGCTCCAGTCTCGCTAACCCGCTGGCGCGGGTCGACGAATCCGAGCGCCTCCATGATCTCCACTCGACCAACTACCCTGCTGTCTCTATCAGTCACGATCGTCTCTAACCACAGCAGGTCCAGGGCACTCTCTCGGTAGTCGGGGTAGGTGACCCCGCTGACTGCCTCTCCGTCAACCCGTAGCCCGGTAATCCGAGCCACGTCCTCTAGTGTCGGCACCATGTGCCCCCAGGGCATCAAAAACGCCCGGCTCGGTGCGTGCCACCGCTCCCTCAATGCCTGGATAAGAGGAAGGTCGAGCCGGAAGGGCTCGATCCTAAGGAAAGCTCCAAAGCCCATGGCGTCCACACGTGCCCTCTGGAAATCCGGCAGCCCACGGTATGCTGCCACCACCAAGGACCAGCTAATCCGGCCCTTCATCACGCCCTGCACACCGCAAAAACCAACAAAGAACACATCAGCATCATGAACAGTAATAAACAATAACATTGTATATACTATTTATTCTTTTTATTTTATTTTTTTAAAAAATATATATATATATATTATTTTTTGGAGGCGTCCAGGGATTTTTTTAAAATATATATATATATATTATTATTTTTTGGAGGCGTCCAGGCCCCTGGACGCCTCCTTCCTATTTTCTTTATTTCTTTTTTCGAAAAAAATCCAATAACCAAAAACAAAAAAAATATATATAATATATATATTATTATGGAGGCGTCCTAGGCCTTGGACGCCTCCTTATTTTTAATTTTATTTTATTTTATTATTTACGTAAATAAATAAATAAATAAAAAATAAAAATAAAAAGTGGAGGCGTCCAGGCCCCTGGACGCCTCCTTCTCTCACTACCCGACCTTCTCTCACAGCCTCTCGCACGCCCGTTTTAGCCTATTGAACCACAGAGTGAGAATTTTGAAGTACTTACCGGGTCGTGATCGTCCTCTCCCGCGTCACCAGCATCCGCAGCAGCCTCCGCGGCCAGAAGCGGCACCTCCATCTCCTCCTCCGCAGCAATCTCCTCTGCTACGGCCTCCTCAGCATCGTCTCTCAGTCTCCTCGGACGACGAGCCAGTCGTTTACGCTTGTCTCCATCTCGGTTCGGGCCTCCTAACTCCATTGGGGCGAAGAATGGGTCTGTCTGGTTTGATCGGATCGTTTGAATGAACAGTAAGTGAGTAAGGGGGGGGAGGCCCCCCCTATATATAATTTGTGCTTTCATTGGGGCGTCCAGGCGCCTGGACGCCCCCACATTTTTATTTTTTTTAAAAAAAAAATTCAAAAAAACTTAGGGGCGTCCAGAAGCTTGGACGCCCCCAAACCAAAAAATTAAAAAATAAAAAAAGTAAAAAATTGGGGGCGTCCACGACCCTGGACGCCCCCAAAAAAATTTTTTTTTTTTTAAAAATAGGGGCGTCCAGGCCTCTGGACGCCCCCATAATAAAAATAATAATAATAATAATAAAAAATATAATAAAAAGAAAAAAGGGGTTAGAGTATGTATATAATCCAAACAAAAGAAAAAAAAGGAAAGAAAAAGAAAAACCACAAAAAAGATAATAATTAAGGGGACGGGGGTCCGAAACATCCAAATGCCAGATTTTATTCCATCAGAAAGCAGAATGAGCTACATCAGGGGTTTAGGCGCCTTAGGCCTTAACCTCCCCAGTTCGGTTACATAAGCCCTCCACGGCTCGCATTCTTCCACCACATGCGCTAATACCTTTGCCGCAACACTTGTCTTCCAGGGAGCTTTAATGGCCTTCGCTTCCTTCGCGTCCGCTTCAGTACCCAACTCCCTCTTCTTCAAAGGAACGATGCCAGTCGGTGGCGGGAACGAATGGCGTGGGATGCCAATCTGGAGGCAGCACCGATGCGCGTTGTAAAGAACAAACTCGGTCGCGCCGATCAGTTGAAGATCAACTTTGGGGGAAGGCCTCATGAGGAGATCAAGCGAAAGTAAACATGCCGGTGCGCAAGTAAAGAAGCCTTGTGTCACGGTGCGGAAGTGAGACCGCCAGTCTTCACGTTTCTTCAGCCACGGAACGCGGTTCACTACAGTACCACCGAAGCCTAACACGTCGGCTATGTGATGAAGAGGGCTTTGTTGGAAGAGCTTCGAAGCAGTTGGCATTCCCTCGCGGTGGTCGAATTTGAAATGCAAATCCAGCCAGCAATTCAAGACAAGTGCACAACCAAATGGAGGCTTACCCATGCTCGAGGCAGTAAGACCGCTGTAAAGATAGGCAAGGACGGCGGGTCCCACCCTCTTTCCACGCCAAATCCCGAAGATAGCACCCAGTTGGTCTTCCTTCACCATGTTGTCGGTATAAGGGAACAAGAGAGCACCCGCCAGACAAATGGTGAACCCCTTCATGATTCCCTCCAAATAGTCATCGTCTGGTGACCCTCTCAGGGCGTCCATGACCCACTCCGCGAGCTTTTGGAGATCGATCCCCTTTTGAGTACGGACCTTTCTGGCTACGTCGGGCGGCATGAAGCTTCCAAGGACGCTTTCAGAAGTCCCCCGTGTCAGCATCCGCATAGCCTTCACCTTCCCGTCACTCTTGAATTTCTTCAATCCGAGCAGAAGTTCCACCTCCTCGAGGAGGATGGTCACCTCGAAGGTCGGAAAGATAAAAGTGTGGGTCTGGGGATGCCAGATCTCCACTAGTGCGCCCATAGCCGCCCAGCCCATACGAATCTTCTCGTAATGCTTGGCGTGAATAAGGAGCCCCTGCAGATGCCACTTCGAGAGTACGGCCCTCATGCCAATGGAGATATTGGAAGTCAGCTTTGAAAGCCATGGCAGCTTGGAAAACTTCCTCGGGCCTGGGAAGAGTGGATATGGCTGGAAGAGGAAAGAAGAAGAAATGAAGGAAGTAAGAAGAAGGTTCACATGAAAAATTTGAAATGAATCAGCTTACCATATGCGACAAGATCGTCCCACTCAGATGACCCTCGAGGTCGGAGAGTCGCCTGATCTCGCTGCTAGGCCTGCTCCGCTTCATAACACGGGAAGACTCTCCTTCCATCCTGAAATCTCTAGATTCTCCCCTCTTTCCTCTCCTGAGCTTTCAAAACCCACCTTGGTGCATTTGAATGAACTAGCCTAAGGGGAGTTCTTATAGGAAGGGAAGGGTGCTACAGGACAGAACATGTCACATCAGTGGTCAGTGTCAGGATTTTGGCTAGATTTCCTTTCCATTGTGGTGTGATTCTGTTATAAATCTGCTACTTTCTGATGTTATTGATCCATGCTGGCCTGTGCAGGTTTTACTAACGGACATCTTTGTCCAGTCTCCTGTCCCACCTTTCAATGGTTGGTCCCACCATGTCATGCATCATAGTATACGATACCTACGCTACTAGAACATGTCAAGGACCTTGCGACCCGAACAAATCTGGGATTTGAGTTCCCCTTCAACAAAAAACAGTGATGATTTCGGAAGAATTTGGGTTGTACGGATAGGCCGTTAATTTGTGGTAGCATGGGGACGACGGTTCCATTCAGTGAGTTGATGCGCGGATAAACGGGCCCCAGCCCAGTATCAGCTCACCGAGTCGGTATCCTGACCCGTCCTTCATAAGTTGACAATATTATCCTTGGCTATTTTCTATTTTAGTTTGTTTTGAATTTTTCTTTAAACCCAGCATGCATTCATATAGGACTTTGATTTATTACGGAAGATCATTCAAGTGATTCGATTGTGAAAGCCGTTGTGTTTCAATTCCCACAAATATGAGATATTCCACTCCGAATGAAATACCGAGTTTCCTTGAGACAGCCTCGACGCTGCTCTTCCAAAGGAGACCCTTGTTTGGACAGACCCTCAGATATTCCTTTACCTTTTTCGACCCACCTTGGCCGCAGCACTTCCACATTGGCTGGTAACCGCTCCCCAAAGGTGAAACCTCCGGTTTATGACCCAGGTACTTCCACACCGAGAAGTTGGTCTCCTTTTGTTTCGTGCCTGAGCGCACATCTCACCCTCCCTTATTTGATCTCCGTCCAAGCAATCGTCAATATTTGAAAGACCTTCTTCAAGGTCGCCTCATTGAAACTCCAGGAAAGATTCCAAACAGTAACGTCAAAAGCGTGTCTCATCACACCTTGGCATCAACTTATCAGTCCGCTCCCACTTCACTCCACTCCACTTCGATACCATTCCACTACGTGTCGCTCCCTTGCAAAGCAGACGCCAAGGCGGGGCAGCTGTAGACACGCCATTCTTGACGTCTCCTGAGAAAGTCTCATATTACTATATAACGCCCCGCAACGGCTTACACATTTTGAATCGCTCGAGTGCTTCCTTTGCTTGGGTCTTCTTCTGCCTTTTTTGGCATCCGGAATCGTCTCGTCACGGCATTCGGACGACATCAACACCAGTCGGACGCATCAAGAGGTTCCGGAATCAAGAAGGGGGTCTACCGGGCGGCCGCCGACGCCTGATTTGAGGACCCGGGTGGGTCTCAATGGGGGCGTCCAGGCCCATGGACGCCCCCATCTTTTTAATTTATTTTATTCTTTTCTCAGGGCCCAAAACCAAATAAAAAAAATAAAAATATATATATTTTAATGGAGGCGTCCAGGCCCCTGGACGCGTCCATAAAAACAAAAAAAATAATAATAATAAATGTTTGTAAAATGCCAGTTGGCATAAAATAAAAACAAAAAAAAATAAAATATATATTAATGGAGGCGTCCAGGCCCCTGGACGCCTCCATAAAAAACAAATAAAAAATTAAAATGCCAGCCCTGGTATAAAAGACAAAAGAAAAATAAAAAATAATATAATTTTGGAGGCTTCCAGGCACCTGGACGCCTCCATCAACTCCCTCACGGGCGCCGACCACCGAACGACGGTTTGTCGTGTATGAAAAAATCCAAATTATAGAGACGTCCGGTCAGCTGGACGCGCCCATTTCTGAATCACGAGGCGCCGCTCACAAAACCACGCGTTGTGCCAAACCGCGTGCGGCCGTCGTCGGCTTTCGGTGCACCTGCTTGAGGCGTCCGGGACCCTGGACGCCTCCACAAAAGTATTCCAAAAAATCAATAAAAATAGAATAAAATATTATTTCGGCCCTGATGGAGGTGTCCAGGGTCCTGGACGCCTCCACTCTCCAGAGCTCTATAAATAGAGCCCCACCCCCTCAGTTCTGGAGGAGCTCAGAAGTGATCCGATAGGCTGCCGGAGCCCAGAGGCTACGGAGTCATTTTCTAACCCGTGGGTTCTTTTGTAGGTGGAGGCTCTGCCGGCTTCTCGGGTGCTCACGCTCGCGAGAGGAAGGTTGTCTTCATCCACCGCGCTTCCACGTCGTCCCCACGCTGCCGGAGCTCCGCCGGATTTCACCCTTGGCTCATCCAATAAGCCTTTTCTTCCCCTTTTTTTCTTCGTAGTTCTTTTGCATTCATCATCTCGCATCCTCTATCCCCCTTCATAAGGGCGCCTCTTCTTTTATACTTCTTGCATCCATCATCTCATTTTCCTCCTACTCGAGTCCGAGAGGGGTTTAAAAGATAACACCAACCAGGTGTGTGTCTTGCCATCATTTCGTTATTTTTATCGCAAGGATTTGAATACTACACCTCCATCTTTCTAATCCACTTGTCATTTGTTTGTCGTTGTTTTGCAAGGGTAGCCGAGGAAAGCCCTCTCCGTCGGCCGGTCGGAGGGAGAGGAAGAAGCAACCCGCCATCTCCCGCTCTTGAGGTAGGCGCGATCACTTTCTTATTTTGGGGTCTTTCGGCCCCTGGCGATCACATCTTATTTTCGAGGCCGCGGCGAGTCACTTCCCCAATGGCCGTTTAAATTTCCGTTCTTATATTCTCTTTATACTCTGTTATATTCTGCTCATATTCTCGAGGCCGCGGCGAGTCACTTCCCCAATGGCCGTTTAAATTTCCATTTTTATATGTTATATTCTTATCTATTCGTGTTCTCGAGGCCGCGGCGAGTCACTTCCCCAATGGCCATTTAAATTCCCGCTCTTTGTATTCTCTCTATATTCTGTCATCTTATTATCTGCTCATATTGCCGCGGCGAGTTACTTCCCCAATGGCCGTTTCAATTCTTGTTATTTAATTTTTGCACCATTCCCGTCCCCCCGAGGCCGCGGCGAGTCACTTCCCGCTATGGCCGTTTAAACCCCATATTTTGCTATATCACACTTGTCCCGCTCGCCCCGCCGGAGCAATCTCCCGTGGTGGCCCCTTCTCTCTCTTCTCTTATTTCTGTGTTGCAGCAAACAAACACCAAAAAGAAAGAAAAGAGGAGCCCGCGCGCGCTCCGCGTCCTCTCCGCTCTTCCCCGAACCGCGTGACGTCGCTCACAGGCGCGTGTGTCGGTTTTCGCGCCGTGAGACTAGTGCTAGTGGCTTTACCGAGGTTGCGTCTTGTTGTGCGGTACTCACGACCGGATGGTCGGGGTTGCACCTTGGACAGTGTGTCCGGGTTGGCCGTGTCCTGGGAGACAGGCCTCTACGGCGTGGTTACCGTGGGTTTTTACTTCGGTGAGTGGTACTAGTGTGGTTCGGTAGCCCCGACCGTGAGATCGGGGTGTGTTTCTGGTACAGTAGGAGTAGTTGTAGTGCCGGGTTTCGACCGGCCACCGGGTTTACTGTTCCTACTGTTGCGGTTGCTCTTGTAGCCTTCCTTTCCGTTACCGCCGTTGTTTCCGGATGGGGTTCCGCGGGATCCCTGCTGAGTCTCTGTTTGGAGACTCATTCCTTGCTTTTCAGGTGTGGCGGTTCTTCCTCGAGGTTCGAGGGTGCGGAGCGGAGGTTCTCAGTTGCCAGCTTGCCGGGCCGAGTGTTCACTCGGCATGTGGTACGCTTTACTGCTTTACACTGTACTTTCTGTTGGACTGGACTCTGTTGTAGCTGTAGTTGTTCTTTATTTCAGCTCGTTGTTGTTGGTTGTCTTGCTTTATTTCCTATTTCTTTGTGCCTCCACACTCCTTTTAACCCTTCCGAGCCCTCCCGGCTCGTGGGCGGCGGTGCGAGTCTCGGGTTATCGGGCCTTCCCGGTAATCGGATTCTCGGGTCGTTACAACTAGGTAGGTCCGTTAGGGGTCGTGACGCCCCGAGGGGTGTGCGTCACAACCTATTTTGGTCTATCTTCTAATGCACCAGGCTTAGTCCGTTAGTGGCTGTGATGCCCCAGGGTGGGTGCGCCACAGCCAGTGTTGCCCGTTTCGTGTAACGCTCCTGTGTTGGACCGTTACAGTGTTGTGGCGGCCTAGCTTTGGACCGTTATAGCTGTGACGGCCCAAAGATGGACCGCAGGCACTGTGTTGTGCCAAAGTGGTTCTTCGTGCTTGCCGTGATCATTTCACGTTGTGTGGATCCCTGGTCGACCCGGTTGTGACCCAGTGGTCGACTTGCGGTCTCTTGGATTTCCCAGACACCCCGAGAGTTCTGTATCCGTGTCTTGAGGGTGTCGGGAGGACCGTACTACCTTGTTTAGCGTGCCCATGGGTTTGAGAGTCCGGGTGACTCCTCGTGTTCCGGGCTTTTGTGTTACGCTTGACCGAGTCACCGTGTATCGGTGCGAGTGCGGCGAGGGTTCCCCGCACGTCGTGAGTTTCTTCGGGAAGAGGTTTCCGAGTGGGCCATGAGTAAGACCTTGGATTGCGAGTCCAGTTGTCCAGCCTCGGGCTGGAGGGTTCCCGCTTTTCCCTGAGAGTGGGATTCGATTTTGGCGGCCTGTGAACTGCCATGGGAACCGTGTTTCTGCATTTCTGCGTGGCCGAGTGCGCGGCCCGTGGACTGTGAGTCCCGTTTCTTCTCCGACCGTTGTCACCGTGCGACGGTGCTGGTACGATGGACGGTCCCCGTACTTCATCAGATTCAGACGTTGTTTTTCATTGACTTGAGAGTATACTCCTTCAGTGACCCTCCACTAGTCGTAGCCTGCTTACACGTCAGTGGTCCCACTAGGGAGTGGTGGAGAGGCTACCCTGAGGATGATTTTAGATTGGTTTCCGTCGGTCCCCGTGTCTACCAGCCAGAGTCCGGCTGAGGGGAAAACTGGTCAGAGGGCCAGACCAGGGACGCACTGTCTGTTTGTGCACACGTGGTTGGGGGAGGTTGGACCCGCGCTGACGAGCGTGACCCCAG
The DNA here is from genome assembly GCA_022559845.1 of Amorphophallus konjac. Taxonomy (NCBI): domain Eukaryota; kingdom Viridiplantae; phylum Streptophyta; class Magnoliopsida; order Alismatales; family Araceae; genus Amorphophallus; species Amorphophallus konjac. Next base: position 454,414,154 of record CM040122.1, on the reverse strand, counting down.
CTAGTCACTTGTTTTGTGGTTACTTGTACGGTGTCCTTGCCTCCGCCGGGGGCTATCGTGCCAGGCAGACACCTGCGGTGTGATATAAGACGTCAGGGGACGCTACCGACTGTGCTTCTAGTGGGAGGTACTCCTGTCGAGTCGGTGACTTCGACCTTCGGGTTTTTGGTCATGTTGACCGTTGAGTCCAGGTTGTTTCGATGTGACGCGTGTGTCGATTTTCGTGCCGTGAGACTGGTGTTAGTAGCTTTACCGAGGTTACGTCTTGTTGGTGCGGCGTCCGCGACAGGGTGGTCGGGGTTGCATCTTGGACAGTGTGTCCAAGTTGGCCGTGTCCTGGGAGACAGGCCTCTACGGCGTGGTTGCCGTGAATTTTTACTTCGGTAAGTGGTACTAGTGTGGTTCAGTAGCCCCCGACCGTGAGATCGGGGTATGTTTTCTAGTACAGTAGGAGTAGCTGTAGTGTCGAGTTTTGACCGGCCACCGGTTCGCTGTTCCTACTGTCGTTGTAGCTTTCCTTTTCGCTACCGCCGTTGTTTCCGGTTGGGGTTCCGCGGGATCCCTGCTGAGTCTCTGTTTTGGAGACTCATCCCTGTTTTTCAGGTGTGGCGGTTCTTCCTCGAGGTTCGAGGGTACTGTTCGGAGGTTCTCAATTGCCAGCTCACCGGGTCGAGTGTTCACTCGGCAGGTGGTACGTTTTACTGATTTAGACTGTACTTTCTGTTGGACTGGACTTTGTTGTTGTAGTAGTTATTTATTTATTTCTGTTAATTGCTATATTATCCTATTTTATTTCCTATTTCTTTGTGCCTCCACACTCCTTTTATCCCTTCCGAGTCTTCCGACTCGTGGGCGGCGGGCCAGGATTTGAATGGTATCGGGTCCTTCCCGGTATCCGGATCTTGAGTCGTTACAGAGGGGGAGGGTCGCCGGAGGTCGACCAGAGGTGGAGGGGGAGGGGGTACCGGAGGGGGGGGGGTGGACCGGCAGTGGAGGGGGAGGGGGGTACTGGAGGGGGGGTAGACTGGCGGTGGAGGGGGAGGGACAGTTGGTCGCAAGAGGAGGTGGAGGCAGAGGGGGGGAGGTGGACCGGAGGGTCGTTGGAGGTGGAGGGGGACCGGAGGGGGGCGGCCCACCGGTGGGGGGGGGGAGGGGAACAGGAAGGGGTCAGAGGCGGAGAGGGAGGGGAGGGTCACCGAAGGGGGAGTGATAGTTTACTCTCTCTCTCTCTCTCACACACACACCACTACTAATTAGGGATAAGTTAGTCTTTTTACGATGTTAGGTCGACTTAACTCTGATTTAATTATTTCATCAATTTAAAATAACGGTAGAGACCTTATTTAGATAACAGAGATAATTATAAGGATCTTTAAAATAATAGTTAGATTCGAGAGACTAATCAATAATTCGATAAATTTATAAAAATTAATATATAAAAATATTTGTTTTTGACATCCCTAGATGTTCCACGTCTCCTGATCGGCGGAGGGGTCCCTCGTCGAACATCATCGGCGGGGTTCGGTACACATTTTTTGTGGGGCTGTTTCCACTGTTGATGACGGACTGGGTGACCCAACTGGTGAAGGTGGAGGGGATCGAGGCATTCATAAAATTCACTTTTCTGCGGAAGTCATTTCCGAGAACCTAACCACTTGACCCATGTAAGCGGAAAAAGAGACATGCCCGTGGAAAAATAAAGAACTGGGCACGCCTTCTCACGGCCTCCTTCATGTGGCTGCTGCAGTTCCACAAGGGCATCCCGAAGGCCGCCCTCGATTTAATCTGATAGTTGGAAGAAAAAGGGAAAAAACTTTGATGCACATCTTCAATGTTTCAGGGACGTCGATCTTTAGATGAAGAGGACATCGACGGCTGATAATTCTATTTTTAATTTTTAATGAAGATTGTAAACAACAACATCTCACATTATTAATTTCGTACACAAGATTTGTACCGGCCATAAAGTCTACAATTCCATGGCGCCGTAGCAACCTATACGGATTCAATAATAATGGATGCGAGAGAGAGAGAGAGAGAGAGTAGCTGCGGGCTGCGGGTTGCGGGCCTAGGAGCTGGAACAACATCATTGTCGACAGATGTGCCATGCCACTCTCGCCCTTCACCACTCAGTTCCGCTTTGGTGGCGGTTTAACACTCGTTTAAGCCGAAATCTGTATACACTTATCCACTTTTCATTTGGCGGAGACGAAATCGAATCACTCCACTTAAGACAGGATAAACGGGTTTAAGGGGGCTTATTGTATCCCACCTCCCGAGCTGAGATACTTGATCCCGTCGCGGCCCTTTTACCCATTCGCCCCTCCTTTACATCCCACCCACCCACCTGCACCCGTCGCATCCGCTGCAGGCGACAGCCTTCGTCGTCCTCGAGGTCGCCTTCGTCTTCCTCAAGCTGTGCATCTTCTTGTCGTAAAACCCTCCGTCCGTTATCTGCGACGACAGGTCTGTCCCTCATTCTTCTTCCTCCTCTTGCAAAACCGTCCATCCTTCGTTCATGGCCGGCTTCTTCGTCTATCTCGCGAAACCCTCTTACAAAATCCTCTTGCAAAACCCTCGTTCAACCGAGTGTTCGTGTAACGACCCGAGAATCCGATTACCGGGAAGGCCCGATAACCCGAGACTCGCACCGCCACCCACGAGCCTGAAGACTCGGAAGGGTTAAAAAGGATGGTGTGGAGACTACACAAGTATCACAAATAATTGCAGAAATTAAACAGTTATAATAGAATAACATTTCACATGGTCCACAACAGAAAATAACACAATAACAATAGTCCACGACTAGTACAGTGACAAGAAAGGAAAGTACAGCTACACGGGGCATCCCCCGGCTCTGACCTCCGGCACTACCGCTGGGCACCCGCACCACGCTGCGCTCCTGACGCGCTCCCCGAAGGTGGCGCCTCACCTGAAACACGGTGAAAACACGCAGGGAATGAGTCTCGGAACAAGACTCAGTAGGGATCACTCGAACCCTACCTCGAAAAACGAGAAACCACTACTCTAGCGGTAGAAAAGTATCTCGGAAAGGAAAGCCCTGTACTCTACAGAACTAGACCCTAACGGCACGTAAACCGAGACACGTGCCACGGTACGAGAAGACCGAAACTCAACGGTCGAACCGTCAAAAACCCGAAGGTCGGAAACACACGACTGACAGTCTGACACTCCGTACTCGACAGGAGTACCACCCACTAGAAGCACAGCCGGTAGCGTCCCCTGGCGTCTTACACCGCACCGCAGGTGCACCGCCTGACATGGTAGGTCCTACCCGAGGCGCAAACACCGTACAAGTAACCACAAACAAGTAACTAGTTGGGGTCACGCCCGTCGACGTGGGTCCAACCGCCCCCAACCACGTGTGCACACACAGACCTTGCGTCACTAGGTCTGGTCCTCTGACCGGTTTTCCCCCGTAGCCGGACTCTGGCTACCGACGAGGGGCCTACGGTAACCGGTCCACAAACCGTCTCGAAAGGTAGGTGCCCGTACACCACTCCCAGGTGAGACCAGCACCGCGCACTGGTGGGCTACGACTAGTGGAGGGTCGCTAAAGGAGTAGACTCTCGAGTCACGGAAAACAACACCCAAGCCCGACAACGTGTGGGAATCACCCCACGCACCAGTCCCGTCACACGGAGACCACGGTCGGAGAAAAGCGAGGTTGCCACCCTCATGGGGCAACACAGGAAGTGGCGGTCTACCCTCAGACCGTCACTGCCAAATGGCGGTCCACTCTAGGGCCGTCACTTGGAAATAGCGGTCTAAGGCGGACCGTCACACGGCCAGGGGGTAGGGGGAAGCGACGCGCCTACCCTAGTGCGTCGCTTGGAAGCGGCGCACCTAGGCCAGGGCGTCACATGGCACCCCACACCCACGAAAACCACAGGGAAAGTAACGCGCTTACCCTGGCGCGTCGCTTGCAAGCAACGCGTCGGGCTCAGTGCGTTACTCGCATGTGACGCGCCTAGACCAGCGCGTCGCATGGCCCTCACGCTCGGGATGGAAAGGGAAGTGACGCGCCTGCCCCAGCGCGTCGCTTGGCCCATCCACATGGGGGACAACAGGAAGTAACGCTCCTGCCCCAGTGCGTTACACGCATGTAACGCGCCTATCTCGGTGCGTTACATGGCCTGACCCCCAACGGTCAAAACCCAACGGTCGAAAGCATGTGACGGCCCAGCCCAGGGGCGTCACTAGCAAACGGCGGCCAGTCGCAGGACCGTTACAGCCCTCGACCCCAAAGGCCAACACCCAGGGAAGTAACGCACCCCTCTAGGGGCGTTACAAGCATGTGACGGTCACTGGAGTGACCGTCGCTTGCCCCAGAGCACGCTACGGCGGGAGAACCCCAAAAACACCAACCACGCCCCCGTACCTCCACCGGAGAGGGGGAAAACAAGGGGGAAGACCCCTGGGGACCCCTAGCATGCATCTAAGCCACCAAAACATAGAATCATGGGCTAAAACCATAGATCGGGCGGCTCACCCCAAAACATGGAAAAACCCCAAAAACGCCCAAACATGCCTCTCTCGGCCTCCCCGCGGCCTACAAACCACGGAAAAGAACGGCGAAGAGCTAGGGAACGTTACCCTACCTCAATGGAGCGAATGCTCCGCCGGATCGTCCACGAATCGCGAAGAACGCTTGAAAACCCTCGTTCTTCCTTAAGCTTCCCACGCTTGCCGCACGCCCCCACGACCGCCTCGCCGCCGCCCACGTCGCCGCGCCGTCGCCCCGCCGCCGTCTGCAGCCGAAGGGGAGCTCGCCGTGGCCAACCGGGAGGAAGAGAGGGAGAGGGAGGGAGACACGGTGGAGGAGGAAGGAGGAAGAAGAAGATGGTGGGGGGAGAGAGAGAAGAAAAAGGGTTTTATAGAAAAACCCGGAAAATCCGTAAAATTCCAAAAAATAGGAAATCACACCCCCGCGATCCTCGGAACGCACCGATCGCAACGGTACCACTCGTGTCCGTGTGAACAGCCCGGTTCACCCGCAACGAGCGTCCGAAGAGAAAAGCCGAAACACACACCGGGAATCGGAAAACACACGCGGAAAAGCCGCGGAACGCCTCCGGGCCTCCGAAACAACTCCGGATCGCGCCGACCCGAACACGAAAGATGTCCGAAACGAAATTTCGGACACAACGGAGCCGGACACTCCGAAAACCAGATCCGGGACCCACGAAGAAGGATCCGAAAGGTCCGGGATATTACAGCCCTCCCCCCTTAAGGAATTTCGTCCTCGAAATTGAGAACAACCCAAGGGGAAAGAAGAGGAAGACTCACTCAAACAGGTACGGGAACTGCTGACGCATCTCGTCCTCACGTTCCCACGAAGCCTCACCACCAGAGTGTCGTTGCCACACGACCTTCACCAAGGGAATAACCTTGTTCCGCAGGCGCTGCTCTCGCCTATCCTCCACGCGGATCGGAAACTCTGGGAGAGAAAGATCTGGAGTCACCTCAGGCCAAACGGAAAACTCGAGCACATGAGAGTCATCGGGCATATACTTCCGCAACATAGAGACGTGGAACACGTCATGCACCGACGCCAACTCAGAGGGTAACTGTAACCGGTAAGCAACCTCACCGATGCGCCCCACAATCGCGAAAGGACCAATATAGCGGGGACTCAGCTTCCCACGCCGTCCAAACCGCATCACCCCCTTCATCGGAGAAACTCTCAAGAACACATGATCGCCCACGGCGAACTCGAGGGGCTGCCGCCTACGGTCAGCATAGCTCTTCTGCCGACTCTGGGCCGCCAACATGTTCTGACGAACCAGGTGCACAACATCCACACATTGCTGCACCAATTCCGGTCCCGTCAAAACACGCTCACCCACCTCAAACCAATCGAGTGGAGTCCGACAAGGACGCCCATACAGAGCCTCATAGGGAGCCATGCCGATGCTCGAATGAAAGCTGTTGTTATAGGCAAACTCCACCAACGGTAGGTGATGAATCCAACTCCCCTGCCACTCCAGGCAGCAGGATCTCAGCATGTCCTCCAAAGTCTGAATGGTCCTCTCAGACTGACCATCCGACTGTGGATGATACGCCGAGCTAAATGCCAACTCCGTGCCAAGAGCTCGCTGGAAACTCCTCCAGAATCCAGAAGTGAAGCGCGGATCCCGATCCGACACGATCGAAATGGGAACCCCATGCAACGGAACGATCCGCTCCACATAAAGACGAGCCAACTTAGGCACGCTCCAGCTGACCTTGACCGGTAGCAACCGCGTCACCTTCGTCAGCCGATCCACCAGCAACCAAATACTGTCCTGCCCAGTCGGGGTTCTGGGCAACCCCACCACAAAATCCGTGGTCACATGGTCCCACTTCCAAGCAGGAACATCCAAGGGCTGGAGAGTACCGCCTGGTCGCTGATGCTCCGCCTTCACTTGCTGACAGATCAGGCACCTGGCCACAAACTCGGCCACATCTCTCTTCATGCCAGGCCACCAGAACTGCCTCCGCAAGTTCCGATACATCTTCGTCGCACCCGGGTGCACAGTGTACCTGCTCCCATGAGCCTCGCGTAACACCGCACGACGAACCTGCTCCTCCCCTGGGACGTACAGCCTGCCACGAAACCTCGCAGCACCGTCCTCGCCAAGCTCCACATCAGCTATCGCCAAAATCCGGGGCAACTCAGGGTCCGCATGCTGAGCCTCTGTCACCTGACGACGGATAGCAGGAGTGACAGTCAGACTCGCAAGCACTGCCAACCCTGGCTCCTGGGGAATCTTGAGCCTGAAAGATACTTCGGGCACCTGTTCCCAGAGCCTCCACTTCCTCAACATCAAGGCACTGATCACGACCTTCCGACTCAAGGCATCGGCGACGACATTCATCCTGCCCGGCTGATAAGACAGGGTGAAGTCATAGTCCTTCATGAACTCCATCCAACGCCTCTGTCTGAGGTTCAGATCTCTCTGCGAGAACACATACCTCAAACTCTGATGGTCAGTGAACACCTCGAACTTCTCACCGTACAGATAATGCCTCCAGATCTTCAACGCGAAGATCACTGCCGCCAACTCAAGGTCATGGGTAGGGTAGTTCTCTTCATGGGGCTTTAGCTGCCGAGATGCATAAGCCACCACTCTACCATGCTGCATCAGAACAGCACCCAATCCGACGCCGGAAGCATCTGTACACACCACAAAACCTCCCGATCCAGAAGGCAAAACCAACACCGGAGCCGAGGTGAGCAATCTCTTCAGTTCCCTAAAGCTCTGCTCACACTCCTCGGACCAGACGAAAGGCACATCCTTAAGCGTGAGCCTCGTCATCGGGGTCGCAATGCGGGAAAAATCCTGGATAAACCGGCGATAATAACCCGCAAGCCCCAAGAAACTCCGGATCTCCGTCACCGACCTCGGCCTCGGCCACTGCATCACGGCCTCGACCTTGGCGGGATCCACGGAAATGCCATCACCAGAAATCACGTGCCCCAGAAAGTGCACCTCGCTGAGCCAAAACTCGCACTTGCTGAGCTTCGCATACAACTGGTGATCTCGCAACGTCTGCAGCACCACACCCAAATGGTACGCATGCTCCTCGGCAGACTGCGAATAAACAAGGATGTCATCCACGAAGATGACCACGAACTGGTCCAAATACGGATGAAACACCCTCTGCATCAAGTCCATGAAGGCTGCTGGGGCATTGGTGAGCCCGAACGGCATCACCAGAAACTCATAATGCCCGTACCTCGTACAGAACGCAGTCTTCTCCACATCGGACTCGCGAATTCTCAGCTGATAGTAACCGGACCGCAAATCAACCCGCGAGAACACTCGCGCAGACTGCAGCTGGTCGAACAAATCATCAATCCGCGGCAACGGATACTTGTTCTTGACGGTCACTTCATTCAGCTGCCGATAGTCAATGCACAGCCGCAGACTACCGTCCTTCTTCTTCACAAACAGCACGGGCGCACCCCAAGGGGAAAAGCTCGGACGAATATACCCCTTGGCCAACAGCTCCTGCAACTGCGCCCTCAACTCCCTCAACTCAGCGGGGGCCATACGGTAGGGAGCCTTCGCCAAAGGTCCCGTACCAGGCACAACCTCGATCACGAAATCGATCTCCCGCTGGGGAGGTAATCCAGGCAACTCCTCAGGAAAAACATCGAGAAACTCGCACACCACCGCAATGTCCTCGACATTCGGCTCCATCCGGTCAGACACAACCACTGACGCGAGAAAACCCTGGCAACCTGAATCAAGCAATCGACGGGCTCGAATAGCAGAGATAAGAAATCGAGAAGAGGTGGAACGGATACCTTGGAAATAGAAGGTCCTCTTGCTCGGATGCTGGAAGTAGACCCTCTTCATTCCACAATCCACCACCGCTCTATGAGTCTCGAGCCAATCCATGCCTAGAATCACATCGTAATCCCGAAGCTGCAACGCATACAACCTGCCTGGCATACTCCGTCCACCGATCCACACCGGAACCTGGTCGAAGCAATACGGAGTGACCATAAAGTCACCCGAAGGCAACTCCACAGCCAAATCACAGGACAACTGGGTCACCGGCTCCTCGACGCTCGACGCGAAATCCTCCGAAATAAACGAATGAGACGCGCCAGAATCAAATAAAACCCGAGCCGCACAACCCAAAATCTGAACGGTACCTTCCACGAGCTGCGACGCTACTGCCTCTGCCCTGGTCAAGTGCGTGATCTGGCCACGAGCTCTCTGCCTGCCTCCCACACTAGCTGACCTGGGTAGCGGCGGATACTGTCCCTGCTGCTGCTGCTGCTGGGGAACCTGCTGCTGCAGCGGCCTCTGAGGACAGTCGCGCGCCATATGCCCTGGCTGGTCACACCGAAAACAGATGATCGGCGCCGTGCACTGCCTGCCTGGGTGGGTCCCACTACACCGTGGACAAGGTCCTCGCGATCCACCCACCGATCCCTGACGCTGCAAAGAGAACGGCTGCTGTACACTGCCCGATGAAGCCTGCCCCTGATCCTTGAGCTTCTTACGGAGACTCTTCTTCAAGAACTTCTTGACCTTCGAGCCGAAGGACGCAGATCCTGTCACCGAAGCTGCCGATGCCGGTACTCCTGAACCACCCGACACACGCTGGAAGGAACCCTGCTGCTGGGTAGCCGACTGCTGGCTGCGACCTGACACAGACTGCCCCTGGCTGATCGGTCCTCGAGTCCTCTGCATATCCATCTCCAAGGAAATCGCAACACGAGACGCCGTCTCCAGATCAGTGGCCCCATTCGCGATCAAATGGTGCCTCAGCTCCAACCTCAAGCCCTGCACAAACTGCGTGGTCCTCACCCTCTCATGCTCCATGATATGAGGTGCATACCGACCCAGCTCGACAAATCGGGCCCTGTACTGCAGCACGGACATGTCACCCTGCACCAGCTCCAGAAACTCCCGCATCCGCTGCGTAGTAACAACGTCTGGACAGTACGTACGCTCGAAAGCACTGACAAAGTCATCCCACTCGATCTGCTCAAGTGGACGAAGCTGAAAGGACGTCTTCCACTCGGAAGACCACCACCTACGAGCCGTACCCTGCAACTGGTTGTAGGCCAACACCACTCTGTCCTCGGCAGCACTCTTCGCTGAACTGAACACCCGCTCCATCTCATCAAGCCAATCACGAGCCGCATCAGGGTCTGCCTGGCCGTTAAAGTAAGGTGGATGGAACTGCATGAAATCCCTCACTGCTCGGCCTGGCCCACCCCTGACTGACGAGCCCTCACCGGCCTCTCTGCCGAACTGTTGAGCCATGAGATGGTACATGCCACGGAGAAAACCCTCGGCCCCCGGAACTCTCGCAGCATCCTCGGCCTCGGTAGCCCCCCGTGGTGCTCTGCTATGCTCCTCCTGGTCCCTCTGCTGGACCTCCTGCTGGATCTCCTGGCCTCCAGCCGACTGCCCCTGCTGAGAGCGAGAACTCCTCCTCGGCGCCATCCTCGCTCCTGAAGCAAAAGACAGAAGACACAAAAACGGCAAGGTCAGAATAAACACGCGGTGCCCAATGCCAGCGTCACCTGTACATCATCGTCATGGACTAGTGGACCACTACAATTACCTATGATTCTCATGTAATTCCACAACCGCGCTCTGATACCAGCTGTAACGACCCGAGAATCCGATTACCGGGAAGGCCCGATAACCCGAGACTCGCACCGCCACCCACGAGCCCGAAGACTCGGAAGGGTTAAAAAGGATGGTGTGGAGACTACACAAGTATCACAAATAATTGCAGAAATTAAACAGTTATAATAGAATAACATTTCACATGGTCCACAACAGAAAATAACACAATAACAATAGTCCACGACTAGTACAGTGACAAGAAAGGAAAGTACAGCTACACGGGGCATCCCCCGGCTCTGACCTCCGGCACTACCGCTGGGCACCCGCACCACGCTGCGCTCCTGACGCGCTCCCCGAAGGTGGCGCCTCACCTGAAACACGGTGAAAACACGCAGGGAATGAGTCTCGGAACAAGACTCAGTAGGGATCACTCGAACCCTACCTCGAAAAACGAGAAACCACTACTCTAGCGGTAGAAAAGTATCTCGGAAAGGAAAGCCCTGTACTCTACAGAACTAGACCCTAACGGCACGTAAACCGAGACACGTGCCACGGTACGAGAAGACCGAAACTCAACGGTCGAACCGTCAAAAACCCGAAGGTCGGAAACACACGACTGACAGTCTGACACTCCGTACTCGACAGGAGTACCACCCACTAGAAGCACAGCCGGTAGCGTCCCCTGGCGTCTTACACCGCACCGCAGGTGCACCGCCTGACATGGTAGGTCCTACCCGAGGCGCAAACACCGTACAAGTAACCACAAACAAGTAACTAGTTGGGGTCACACCCGTCGACGTGGGTCCAACCGCCCCCAACCACGTGTGCACACACAGACCTTGCGTCACTAGGTCTGGTCCTCTGACCGGTTTTCCCCCGTAGCCGGACTCTGGCTACCGACGAGGGGCCTACGGTAACCGGTCCACAAACCGTCTCGAAAGGTAGGTGCCCGTACACCACTCCCAGGTGAGACCAGCACCGCGCACTGGTGGGCTACGACTAGTGGAGGGTCGCTAAAGGAGTAGACTCTCGAGTCACGGAAAACAACACCCAAGCCCGACAACGTGTGGGAATCACCCCACGCACCAGTCCCGTCACACGGAGACCACGGTCGGAGAAAAGCGAGGTTGCCACCCTCATGGGGCAACACAGGAAGTGGCGGTCTACCCTCAGACCGTCACTGCCAAATGGCGGTCCACTCTAGGGCCGTCACTTGGAAATAGCGGTCTAAGGCGGACCGTCACACGGCCAGGGGGTAGGGGGAAGCGACGCGCCTACCCTAGTGCGTCGCTTGGAAGCGGCGCACCTAGGCCAGGGCGTCACATGGCACCCCACACCCACGAAAACCACAGGGAAAGTAACGCGCTTACCCTGGCGCGTCGCTTGCAAGCAACGCGTCGGGCTCAGTGCGTTACTCGCATGTGACGCGCCTAGACCAGCGCGTCGCATGGCCCTCACGCTCGGGATGGAAAGGGAAGTGACGCGCCTGCCCCAGCGCGTCGCTTGGCCCATCCACATGGGGGACAACAGGAAGTAACGCTCCTGCCCCAGTGCGTTACACGCATGTAACGCGCCTATCTCGGTGCGTTACATGGCCTGACCCCCAACGGTCAAAACCCAACGGTCGAAAGCATGTGACGGCCCAGCCCAGGGGCGTCACTAGCAAACGGCGGCCAGTCGCAGGACCGTTACAGCCCTCGACCCCAAAGGCCAACACCCAGGGAAGTAACGCACCCCTCTAGGGGCGTTACAAGCATGTGACGGTCACTGGAGTGACCGTCGCTTGCCCCAGAGCACGCTACGGCGGGAGAACCCCAAAAACACCAACCACGCCCCCGTACCTCCACCGGAGAGGGGGAAAACAAGGGGGAAGACCCCTGGGGACCCCTAGCATGCATCTAAGCCACCAAAACATAGAATCATGGGCTAAAACCATAGATCGGGCGGCTCACCCCAAAACATGGAAAAACCCCAAAAACGCCCAAACATGCCTCTCTCGGCCTCCCCGCGGCCTACAAACCACGGAAAAGAACGGCGAAGAGCTAGGGAACGTCACCCTACCTCAATGGAGCGAATGCTCCGCCGGATCGTCCACGAATCGCGAAGAACGCTTGAAAACCCTCGTTCTTCCTTAAGCTTCCCACGCTTGCCGCACGCCCCCACGACCGCCTCGCCGCCGCCCACGTCGCCGCGCCGTCGCCCCGCCGCCGTCTGCAGCCGAAGGGGAGCTCGCCGTGGCCAACCGGGAGGAAGAGAGGGAGAGGGAGGGAGACACGGTGGAGGAGGAAGGAGGAAGAAGAAGATGGTGGGGGGAGAGAGAGAAGAAAAAGGGTTTTATAGAAAAACCCGGAAAATCCGTAAAATTCCAAAAAATAGGAAATCACACCCCCGCGATCCTCGGAACGCACCGATCGTAACGGTACCACTCGTGTCCGTGTGAACAGCCCGGTTCACCCGCAACGAGCGTCCGAAGAGAAAAGCCGAAACACACACCGGGAATCGGAAAACACACGCGGAAAAGCCGCGGAACGCCTCCGGGCCTCCGAAACAACTCCGGATCGCGCCGACCCGAACACGAAAGATGTCCGAAACGAAATTTCGGACACAACGGAGCCGGACACTCCGAAAACCAGATCCGGGACCCACGAAGAAGGATCCGAAAGGTCCGGGATATTACAGTTCGCCTCTCTGCAGGGTTCGAGGAAGACGATGACGGCCCCGGTCAGTACCTTCAACAATTGTCAAACCCTCGTTCACGACCCTCCTTTCTGTCAGAAACGTACGGCATCTGCAATGGTTCGCCTCCTCACCATCTCCTCTCTGTCAGGCGCTGCGTTCCATGGAAGAAGGTGTGGCGGGTGCAGGTGATTTTGCAGTGTTCCATCCCTTCCAACGCACAGGCTTCACAGCTTTCTTGTGAATGTAAAGTAGCACGAAGCCCTCTTTAAATCTGACCCTTCGTCTTCCATTGTCCACACCATGGAGGGAGCTCACGCAGACGATCCGGTGGGGGGCATTCTGTTCCTTATCTATATACCCGGTGGTGGCCAGGTAGGTGTATCGGCAAACCCTGTCTCTGTGAAGGTAGCACGACGAATAGAAGTGCGTTTCTTCGAATTTCCATAGATATGTGATTTTACAATTACGGAAATGATGATGTTCATCGATTGATATGCTTCTATGCATGGAAATCATTTTCAGAATGGCTTAATACATCTCCAAAATATTTTTTTCCGTTTATGTCTTAATACATCTCCATGATGATCTATCTGCTGTTCACATTTCCTACGTTACGGATTGTCATGGACTTCCAATTGCAGAGCTTCATCTCTTGGCACCAAGACTGTTGTGGGATGCCCTCACACTTGTTTGGCCATTTCATTGTCCTTACTCTAGTTGAGGTTGTCTTTTTAATTTTCCCTTGCCAGTGGCTGTAATCTGATTTACCTGTCTTCATCGAATCAAAAGTTACCATGCACAGGTATTCAACAACGCCTACTAACTAACATGCTGTTGCCATTGTATGGAATATTTAATATGTTTACTTTCTATACAGACTGTCTATTCATTTACTCTGAAAAATTTGCAATATATCAATGGATGTGTAGGTTTCTTCGTTCATTAGTTTTTATGGTATGCAAATGGGTTAACTTTCAAAATTTTCCATTGTATGTTATCTTCCATTTTCTGGTATGCATATCAATTGCATTTTCTTTGCAATATATGGACATCTCCTATTTCGTGAGATTGCCTATTGTTGTCATTTAACTGTGTTAATTACTGTAACTGGGTTTTTTCTGGGTTCAGACAATCCTGTGTTCATCATACAGTTGCCCTCTGAATGTTCGACCTTATAAATCATGCACTTTTGTGACTTCGACAGAGCACTGTTATGCGTACTTGTAATTGCAAAATAGTTGTACTACAGTCGGATGATATCTTAATACTAAGGATATTATTAATGACAGAGGCAATGGCTGTAATTGGATTTTTCTGGGTTCAGATATTCCTATTTGCATGGAGATTATGTTAATTTGGTCATTAATCCTGCAGTGTATTTGTGCATTTGCTTATAAATATATCATTGTATAAGTAATTTATTTGTTTCGTTGATTTTCAGGTATGCATGATTGATCTGATCATTTACATATGCAGTTTCATATGCATTTGTTACCTGTGTTCCACCAATGAGTCATTCCCCATTAAAGTGACAGTAGATATGTGCAAAGGGTAGACCATTACAATGGATGTCTTTAATTACTTAGAACCGCTAATATCCAGAAACATGGTATAAAATAACTACAGACATTAACTTGCTTCCTCTAAATTCTGGGTGGTATGCCCAAGACCTTAAAACATGGGCTACTAGTAGGGGTTGGTTGGTAGTCGGAATCCCTGATCACTTTGGTATTGCAGGACATCTTTGCTGCTGCAGACATCTTATGAACATGTATTCCTCCGGTAAATACCATCGCCACTGATTTCACTGTACATCATGTACTCAAACCAGCCCCGGATGCCATAATGAATCTTGAATTCTTGTTGATAGGTCACTTGTGGACATATGAAATGGATAAGATCTTACTACAGTTAATTAGGGAGGAGTTGGTTAGGGGTGATTTTAGCCTACCGGACGCATGGGGTTTTGTGCAACAATCATTCAACATGAGGTCGGGCCTTAAATTTCCGGTTTCCCACTTGCAACATAGGCTTGGTTTCTATAAGTGTTTCTACACCATAGCCAAACCGCTTGTATGCGACTGGGGTTTCAAGTGGAATGAGGACTCAAAGCAGATAGTTAGCAATGGCATATCATGGGATGCATATAACGAGGTCTGTTACATGACCAGCACAACCTTGCATATGATATGACAATGACACCATGGAATATATGCTAATACATTGCAATACTTTTCTGCAGTTTAATCCACTCGTCATGTGGTTTAAGGGAAAGACGTTGCCATTATACAAGGACATTATACAAGGGTTTGGTACGTGGGCAGATAACCTGGGACTACAATAAATAACATCTTTGAATCTTCATTAAACTATCTATGGATCCATTTCCATAGTATGGATATATCCTAGGCCAATGATGTATTTCCATAAGATTTCATGTACTTGTATGTTACTATTTCTTCCATTATTTAATTGTGAAAAGTATGCTTATTATGTCAGAGACGCATATGGCGGACCCAAAAGGCAAGGCACGGGTCACCAATTGGACTACCAAGGAAGACAAGTTGTTATTAAAGCTCCTAATTGATGAGTACCACAAGAACAATTGCAACCAAGGAACTTTCAAGCATTACGTTTGGAGAGATATTTTAGAACCATTCAATCGTGAGACACGTAAGAATGCAGATGTAAATAATTTGACTAATAGATGGAAGAATTTGAAAAGGATCTACCACACGATTGAACAATTGCTCTCCCGTACGGGGTGGGGTTGGGATGACACTAAGAAGATGCCCGTGCCGCCAGATGAGGGAGCGTGGGCAGATGCCATTGCGGTATACTGTTAGCATATTATATTGTAAAGAGATATAACATTTTATTGATTATGTTCCGCAGTCCAACATTGAGTATAAGAAGATATTGGGAAAGTCGTTTGAGTATAAGGAGGAGATGGATCTTTTGTGCGGCAACACCATGGCAAGAGGAGCTTTGGGATTTGGTACAAGTATGGAAAATGACATATCTCAACGGAGGTCGTGGGGTGATCCTCTAACACCCCCTGAGCAGGGGAATACACTGCCGAAGGGTTCAAACCATCAACGGTTTACTGGTCTTGCCCTTGATTGCAATGCACCCCCGGTGGATTTGGGAGATGATTTCAACCCCTTTGACATATTATCTGGCGGAGGAAAAACACCTATGCCAATGAACTATATGCTATCTAATACAGCGTCAGGGGCTGGATGCAGTCGTATAGGGGATTACACTCCTCCTTCCGGAAAACGGCCAAGTGAAGATGAGGCAACCTCTCCTGATAAGAGACTGACCTCTGGCACACCTACATACAACAGGTCCAGTCGGAAGCGCAATAAGAACTTGGAGAAAGGGATCGAAGTGTTGAAAGATTTCTGTGCTTTAAACAATGACAGAGCAGAGTTCCATAAATTACTGGGCATTCCCACTGGTACTTCCAACCCAGATCAAGGAGTGACAATCAAAGAGTGCATACGCAAGTTGAAGAGTCTACCGGGCTATACGACCGATGTTTTATACACGGCAGCAACCCGCTTCCAAGACCCCAACTTTCGATCTGTGTTCATGGCTTTGGACGACGAAGACAAGTTAGGATGGATCGTGCATGGTTAGCCGGCCGTTTTATTGTAGGTTCATTATGACCATTCTGTCCATGGTCTTTATCATGTGTTGATGTTATGTATGTTACTTTTGTATGATCCCTTGCACGATATTATCATGTATCATCGTGCATGTGGTTAGGCCTTTCGTAGTATGTACCTTTCATGCAGTTAATTGATAATACCATGTTACTATTTCATTTTCATGCTACATTTACCAGTAGTCATCAGTCCATTGCAGGGTGGTTTGTAAATTGAATATGGGGAAGTATGCATGCTACGTGGTGTGGGTTGGCCGTTGTCCAGGTGTGTACTACACTTGGGAGGAATGTTATGCACAGGTAAATGGATATGCAGGTGCAAGATTCAAGGGGTTTGCATCTGTTGAAGATGCCCATGCTGTATTTGGAGGTATTACTCCCTCAAATCCAAGGGATTTGATTTATCGAAGAGGATCCATGGTGGGAGGGAGTGAAGATGATATACGACCAGTCCAAGTGCGGAATAATTTTACCCCGATAGTATTACAGAACTTAGCTATCCTTGTCGTACTTGGAATTGTTATGGTGTTCCTTTTCCTTATCTTGGTAGGCATACTCATCCTTATTGTACGTGGATGACTTTCAAATGCAACTGTAACTCGATAGTATGTTATCTTTATGGACTTCTCATGTTCCTTGTATTCGAACACCTTCTTGTATCAGTCATGACGTGGTAGTAGATTTCGTTTATGAAACACTCAGGTTCCTTGTTAATGAAGACCTTGCTATATCAATATATATGGTCACGTGTTTGCTCCTATCGAATAACTTCTTTTGTTTCATGCATGTGTAGGTTGGGGATATGGATGCAAATACACTTAGGAGAGATATTGTAGAGGATGAGATTGGAGTGTTACGATTTATGGCCAATCTCATATGGGATGAAATCAATGGTGATGATGCAGAAGATGAAGGTGTGCGTGTGCCAAGGCCCATGCATACGTCTCGATACACAGGCCACGTGTGGGTCCTTAACATTTTGAATGGCCATGAAAGACGTTGTTACAATTTATTCAGACTCAATCCGCCTACATTCATACGTCTGCGAGATGCTCTTCTAGAGAGGGCTTTGATAAAAGATAGCAGATGGGTGACTGCAAATGAGCAATTGGCAATGTTCTTGTATGCCATGGGTCACGGTGTCGCCACAGGTGCTATGTGTGAGCACTTCCAGCACTCCTCACAAACAATAAGTTTTCATGTGAACCAAGTGATTAATGCCATAGTGGAACTTAGGCATGCCTACATCCAACTGCCTGTTCCAACTACTGACGTGCACCCGTTCATTAAAAATAATAACAAAATTTTCCCCTACTTTAAGGTAACCAACACTTATGCCGACCTCATGTTTTAGTTGCTTACTCCAAATTCTAACATAAACTTAAATGTAGGATGCTCTTGGTGCTATTGACGGGACCCATATTCCTGCCAATGTTCTTCGATCCAAACACCCACGGTATCGAAACCGTAAGCAGCAAATTACTCAGAATGTCATGGCTGTAGTTTCGTTTGACCTTCAATTTCAATATTTGGCTGCCGGTCGGGAAGGATCAGCGGGTGATCAAAAGGTGTTAAAATGGGCCCTAGAACGAGGTGGCTTTAGGGTGCCTCCGGGTAAGTAAGTCATGGGAATGATATTCATGTTGCTGATGTCTATATGTACCCGAATGCTCTTACATGTTGCATGTATTATTGTAGGTAAATATTATCTTACTGACCTTGGTTATGCTAACACCGGTACCTTCCTTGCACCGTACCGAGGAGAGCGTTATCATATTTCACAATACCGAGGGCGTGGCAATGGAGGTTATCAAAACATGCGGGATAAGTTCAACCATCGGCATGCTCAGATGAGGAATGTCGTGGAGCGAGCTTTTGGGGTAGTGAAGATGGGATTTGCAACACTAAAAGAGGGGAACATGTATCCATTCCGCACTCAAATACTGATTGTCGTTGCATGTTGCGTCGTCCACAACTTCATTCGTCGGGAGCATGGCGAGGACTTCTTCTTTTCAAATGCCCCCCATGATGTTAACGATGCTGGTGATGTCAATGTTGATCCTAACGTGCCTGTCGCATCGCGTGACATCCATGAGGGGGAGGTGCTTAGAGACACGATTGCTACACAACTATGGCTCCGTAACTGAATAATTAGAAGCACGTTTACTTCACTTATCCCAATTTGGTTTTTCTAGTGTGTATGTTTGTTATGTGCCAGACTGTGAAGGGTTGGGATAATTGTTGCTATGTGCATAATCCTTCTTTCAATATGTGCTGTAATGTCCATTTGTTTCGTAATGCATAGTGGTGTGTTAATTCCGGACTTTACTTGTCGTTTGGCTTTTCTTTGCTGTATGTGCTATACTTGCAGGTGTTCTTCTAATACACCCCTATATAGGTCTCCATGTTTGTTGCCCCCGGTGTATTCCCTATTGTCGTTTGTGTGCATGGATGGGTGTCGTAGACGGCATAATAATGTAACTCCACCACAGACATGCACCTCAAATACTTTGGGTCATTCATTCGGATGAGGTGGCATCGTGTGCTGACCTATTAGGTGGTGGGGCAATGATGAGTGGATCTTATGAATTTTATTAATGGTTGGCTGTCCACACATGACAACCCCATAATAGAAGATGATATTGCATACTGTTGGAATCCTGCCTGAGCCCACTTATACCCAAAGAATGTTTAGTAAATGGCATGTTTAAATGGTGGACGCTCCTACTCTAGTCTCCAGATATGACAACTGTTGCATGTTAACCGTGGAGGGGTTTGAATTCCATTGAATCCCAATCTCTATGTGAAGGTATGCCATTATCCAGTTAACATTATCATTAATAACATATTGTATGTATATTTTTTTACTATTTAGTATGACAAATGCATGTTTTCAGGGCAAAGGGATTTTGAAGTGCATTAAATGTGGAAGTCTATATAAAGGTTAGTCACTATCTTCTTCGTTTATTACTAAGGCAATGGGAATATGAAGGGCATTAACATTGTCTTTATACCCTGTTCTGCATAATGTTTAGGAACACATGATTGTCAACTGTTAATAAGGGTATTAACATTGTCCATAAAATTTGATCACTTGTTATTTTTTGATCAAAGTCTGCTAACTGGATGTCGACACCTCTTGTGAGGGTACCCAATGGATGCATTTCTGGTGGAGTAAGGTAAATCACTTTTAGCTATGATCTTCACTTTCTAACGTAGGAGAGATGCTAAGATTAAAATTGGAATAAGAGAAATCAAGGTATTCACTATTACAGATATATGTCTCTTTGAGTGATAGCATGTTTTAATTGGCTATATGTCAGTATGGCTATTTAATTGTAACATTTCCTATGAGATTAGGGATTATTATTAGCAAGTAAGACTGCTCGGTCATAATCTTGTTACTTTGCTATCTTCGTACGATTAACATGCAGGAGTGGTGGAAGTACATTGTGTGTATCTATGCATGAATTAGGGTCAGTGTGTAGTTTAGTTGTGTACATTTTATTTTACTGGTATTTGTGGTCCTTAGGACTCATTTAAGTTTCTTTTAACCATTACAAAAGGTATTTTGTGAAGGGTTCTTTCCCATTACCCGCATTTGAAAGTGTCGCTACCAAATTATGTATGGTCTTCATCTTGGATGCCCAATATATCATTTAGTTTATTTTAATAAGTAATGATGGCTTAAAATGCATAATATTCTATTCTAGTGACTGACAGATAAATATTTTTTTGCAGGCTGACGATGATATAATATACAGGTGGGTGATAGTATATTGTTCTTGTGACTGACAAATAGCCAATTTGCAGATAACCTAGAGTTCACAATGGCAAAGTTTGATTCCTAAGTTCCAACGGATTTCAAGCCGATCATAATGATCATAGAAGACGCAATGGAGAAGTTTTTTCTTGGGATTTTTTAGTCACGCCAGTGCAAAATTTGTTGACAATGAAAGGCCTCTGGTATTCTTTTGGTTGAATGTTGATTAAAAAAATCTTGTATCAGATTGTATCAAGTGTTTATAAATTTCACATGTACTCTTTCAATACATGTATGTTCTTAATTGGAGTCGGCTATGAGATGCCATGTATGATGTGCATTATCTGTAAACAACGTTATTAAATTGAATCTTATGACATTTTTCATATTTAGTACTTGGCTGATATGAGCACATTTTTTATTTTGAATGAAGGTGGCAGGAAGATTCTATAGTTTGTGTGGGTTATCTCAAAACTAACCAATATCAAACCGGCTATATACAAAAGTCCCTATCTATATGTTCTATAGTTTTTATATGAAATCTCTATATATCAAACTGGGTATATAGATAGGGACACATAAGAAATCTCAAAAAATGCCCACGGTTCTTTTTGAAACATGTTGCAGGGAAGATAATTTTACTCCCCAGTTTGTTTATTTGGCCGGACTGTGAGTCCAACTATATGACGTTATCAAGGGAAGGGCAAATCTGGTAAACATATCACCAATGTATGTGGGTTAACTCAAAGCCAACCAAAGTGGAGGGAGCTAATGAATGGTTAGCACATCAGATTTGTCCACTTGTTATCAAACTAAAATGGGAAAAAAGTGAGTTATCTTACCCCCACTTAAAATAATCCGACTTAAAGTTAAACCGCTACCAAAGCGGAGCTCAAAGTATCTCTAGCCTCTAGGACTTGGAAAAGAACATTACAACTAGACCCTTGGAAGTTTAGCTTGAAATAGTTTTGACGTGCTAAAAATATAAAGTAGGTTTTAATTTTAATTTATATAGTTATTTCTATTTTAGATATCTTTTTATTTTTATGAGTAAAAAAAATCTCTTCCACTCAATGACATATATTTGCCTTTTTTCAAAATCTCACTCAAATTAGCTGTCGGAGAAAATCCCATCTTTTCTTACATCTCTCTCTCTCCATCTTTGTAAATTTTAGATAATTAGAAATTCGAGATAACTCTGGCTCAAATAGAATTTTCAGAGATCCCAGTCATCGGAATCTCTTCTAATTGTGTCCCCAAACGGTCCCTAAATAAAAAGTTGAGATTCAATCTAAGTATAAGCCTCTTGTTTAATTCTTGATTCGCAGAAAAAGTTAAAAAATAGCTGCCATGATACATAAGTTATATGGCATGACAACTTGACTGTCAATCAACCTCAAAGGGTGTTGCTAGCTCCGGCCATTACATCTGAGTATCATAACTAAACTTCCATTCATATAAAGAGATTCAGAAGAAAAAAAAACTTCCCAAGGTTTTTGATACCGTTGCACAAATGAAACAACTTCACTACCATCTAACCAGACATCATGCCTAATTGCCTATAGAGGTGTTCTTGGTATCCCATCCGACTGCCAGATCTCTAATGTCAAAACCGAGGGTAAAAAAACAAAGGGCACTGTGAGGAAAAATGGGGAGGCCCTTCATGGGAATCCATCGGTCATGGATATTACCGGCCAATGTTGCAGAAGAAGAATTACTCGGATTATGTTTAGTGCTGTGATAAAATGTCATCAGTTCGTGCATCTCCACCACCAACTAGAAGTCTCACATAGTCCTTACTTGTTCACCCATTAGGGAGCATGGTTTGTTACATAGGTGCGATTTGAACTGAGTCGGTCATTTTATATCGTATCTGTGTTGAATCGAGATGTTCGAATCGGTTTGAGACAGTCCGGCTCTTTTCGAGTCATGTCTGAGTTCGTACGAGTCAAACCGTATAGTGCCATATTTGAATTGGGCAAAATCGATACGAATACCGATGCAACGATACTTAGGGCCATTTTCTCCGGCAAAAGGTTAGAGTAAGTCATTGACGGTGGAAGTGGACTATTTCAACAAGTAAATTGAAGTGGAGCCACCTTCAAAAGTAATCAAGCCCACTATCTGAAAATTCATTTGGAGGAATGCGAATGGTACATGTTAGTTTGGCATCCCACTGATATGAGTAACCAACAATAGAAGGTAGCTAGCTATTCCAGGGTGCACTTATTGTTCAGGTCATGAAAACCACAGTTACTGTACCTCGATCGCACGTCCTCGAGCGAGTGGCTTTAGTTGATTTAGCAAAAACAAAAAAAACAAAAACAAAACAAGCGAATGATCTAGTTGAAAATGTCAATTTTAAATTCCTAATCGATTAATCTGTAGATTCCCTTAATAATAATAGAAATTTTAAAGCTATTGCTGATGGCTTTTTTGGGTCAAATCAGGTGTAATTTCATTCATTTCAAAGATTAACATACAACGGCGAGGCCTAATTAAAAAACTGGCGGCATATTTCTACAAAAAAGGATAGTTTTTTTCCGGGCCAGATTATGGGTCTCTTATGTTAGATCATCTAGCAACATATCTAAGAGATCCAGTGGCCACTAGTCTTACCAGCAAAAGCATCTATCATGTTCTTTGCATCACCTTCAATAATCACAGGTGGGTTGAGAAGAGGAGGCAATCTTGGTAGCTTCAAGCAAGTTAATCGCTTCAACCTCGACTGGGTTATTCTGCTGTAACCTCGGAGTCCATGTGTCTCTGACAATCGCCATACGATCTCTCGTAATAATTGCATCCAAGGTTTGATAAATCGTACAGTACGGCTCGTATCGGAGGTATCGAACCGTACCAATCGAGTGACCGGTATATAATGGCGGAGCTAGAAATATTTGAAAGGGAAGATAAAATATAATTAATATAATAAAAATTATTTATTTTTATTCAAGTAAAAAATATTTTACAAGTGAGTTGTCCACGGCGGGTCTTCATATTCTGAAAACGTTAGATTATTATCTCATTATCAATACTCTCGAATGCCTCCTTCTCAATATATGTCACAAAATTATCATTCATCTATTGATCATCATAAAAATTACTTCATCTTCAAAATCAGATGTAGTGTTTCCGACGAGTGGGAGATGACTTTGTATTATATACTCGAGATAATGAATCACAAACATGAACAACTGAGAGGGAGAACCAGGTTAAGCTGCTGAGACATGTAAAATCCCCGTGATTGAAAATACACGAAATAAGAATTAAAAAGAAAGTCAAAATCAAATTCCTGAATGAAATATCTTCCTCAGGTAAAATCCCATGGTAAAGCCCTACGATTCCAGCAAAAGTCACCAAATAGATAACAAGAGAATTGAGCAAGGGATAAAACTCACCGTATTGACATATAAGCTCCTCAGAGTAGAGTGGGGTGGGAGGGGGGGGCGTGCGGATCGGAGAGACCTTCTACAAGCCTACAAATCAACCCTGTGCACAGCCCGATAACTTTTTTTTATTTATGCTCAACTATAAAAAAATAATCTTACATAGCTATAGACAAAGTTTCTCAGCCGACAGTCGCAATACCTTTTTACGGTTCTGCTGTGTTACTTTTATCCTCTTTGTCTCTTTTAAAATCTATCTTACAAAAGAAAATCTCTATCGTCGATTTACGGTTAAACAACCAAC
The DNA here is from genome assembly GCA_022559845.1 of Amorphophallus konjac. Classification (NCBI taxonomy): domain Eukaryota; kingdom Viridiplantae; phylum Streptophyta; class Magnoliopsida; order Alismatales; family Araceae; genus Amorphophallus; species Amorphophallus konjac. Next base: position 454,390,243 of record CM040122.1, on the reverse strand, counting down.
CAATGAATGTGTGTGAAAAATACCCACCATCAGTAGATATTTTAACTTAATCATAAAATCTAGATATCCACCATCGATAGACATCTAATAGGCCCAAAAAACCCAACAGGGGTGGGGTGTAATGTCTCGGGTTTTTTCGGATCTGGATCCGTGGCTTTCGGATCGCCTTTCTGTGTGTTTCGGATTTGAATCCGATCGAGCTTCGGACTATTTTTACCGAGTTGTCGGACCCACTGGTGGTGTCCCCGTGAGTTTCCTTGGGTCCGTGGTGTTGTGAGAAGCACGCCGGTAATTTTATGTACTTTTCGGAGCACCTTTGTGGGTCACGGGTTGAGTTTTGGGTTTTACGCGTGTTTTCCGTCTGTCGGACCTTCGGAACACCGTACACGGTGAACCGTTACGTTCTCCGACGTCGGGACGTTACCACGGTGATCAGCGTGTTCCGAGGATCGCGGGGGTGTATTGTTCTATTTTTCGGTATTTTCCAGAATTTTTGGATTTTCTATATAAACCCCCCTCCCTTTTTCTCTCTCCCCATCTCTCATTCCTCTCTTCTCTCCCTCTCTCTTCTCTCACACTCTCTTTCTCCCCTCTCTTCTCTGGCGGCCGACGGAGCAAGGCGGGGGCGAGGTGGAGGCGGCGCGGGCGAGGATGCGGGCGAGGACGGGTGAGGATTGAGGCGGTGGAGGGGCGTGGAAGCTCTGGGGCGCGTCCGTGAGCCGGCGAGGGTTTCGCGACGATTTCTTCGTGGATCAGTGTCCACGGCGCGTCGTTTCTTCGGTGGAGGTAGGGAGATGGACCCCCAGCTCGTGCTCTTCCTTTCCCGCGAGTTTTGTAGGCCGTGGTGAGATGAGAGGGCCTATTTGAGCTTTTTGGCGAAAAATCCATATTTTTGGGGTGTGCGCCCGATCTACCGTTCTACCGTGTTTCATACCGATTCGAGGGTCTAGATGCATGCTAGGGCCCATAGGGGAGCTTCCCCGTTGTTTTCCCCATCATCCGTGGATGATCGGGGCGTGGAACGAAATTTTTTGTGTTAGTTCGCCGTTTCGTCGCCGGGACGCTGTGGCGGTCGTTCCAGTGATCGCCACAGTGTGTAACGCGCATGGGAAGGTGCGTTACGCTCCCTTTGTTTTGGGTATTGGCATTCGTGGGCCTGACGGCCCCACGATAGACCGCCACAGGGCTGTGACGCCCTCATGCTAGACCGTTACAGTGTTTCGACCGCGGTTTATGTCCGTTGGGGGTCATAGACGCCTGATGCACTTAGAGTGGCGCGTCAGGGAAGCGTGACGCCCCTGGGTAGGAGCGTTAGAGTCAATGCACCCACCCCTCTCCCTAATGCACTTGAGTAGGTGCGTTAGAGAGCGTGACGCATGTGCGTCACGACTTGTGTTGTCCCGCGACCTAACGCACCGGCGTCGGTCCGTTAGGTGACATAATGCCCCTAGAGGAGCGCGTTACGTTTTGTTTTTACTCGTGACCTGACGCACCTGTTTAAGTCCGTCAGGTGCTGTGACACACCAGCGTGGGCGCGTTACAGTTCGTTTCACACCGAGTGTCTGACGCTCCTGAGTTGGACCGTCAGGGTGCTGTGACGGCCTACCTTTGGACTGTTACGGTATGTGACGGCCCAAAGATATACCGCCAGGCACTGTGTTATGCCGAAGTAGTTCTTCGTGCTTGCCGCGATCGTTTCGCGTTGTGTAGGTCCCTAATCGACCTGGTTGCGACCCAGTGGTCGACTTGCGGTCTTGTGAATGCCCCAGACACCCGTGGAATTCTGTGTCCGTGTTTTGAGGGTGTCGGGAGGACCGTGCTGCCTCGTTTAGCATGCACGTGGATTTGAGAGTCCATGTGACTCCTCATGTGCCGGGCTTTTGTGTTACGCTTGACCGAGTCACCGTGTATCGGTGTGTGTGCGGTGGGGTCTCCCCCGCATGCCGTGAGTTTTCCTGGAAGATGATTCCCGAGTGGGCCATGTGTTTGGCCTTGGACTGCGAGTCCAGTTATCGGCGTGGCAGCTTGTGTGTTGCCCTGGGAATCGTGCTCCTGTGCTTTCCGTGTGAGCCATGTGTGTGGCCTTGGACCGCGAGTCCAGTTGTCCAGCCTAGAGCTGAAGGTTTCCGTTGTTCCCTGAGAGTGGGATTCGGTTTGGCGGCATGTGAGCTGCCTTGGGAACCGTATTTCTGCGTTTCTTTGTGAACTATGAGTCCCGTTTCTTCTCCGACTGTGGTCACCGTACGACGGTGCTGGTACATGGGACAGTCCCCGTACTTCGTCGGGTTTGGACATTATTTTCCGTTGACTTGAGAGTCTACTCTTTCATCGACCCTCCACTAGTCGTAGTCCACCAGTACGCGTGTGCTGGTCTCACATGGAAGTAGGTGTACGGGCTTACCCTGAGGATGGTTTTTAGACTGGTTTCCGTCGGGCCCCGTGTCTAGCAGCCAGAGTCCGGCTGAGGGGAAAACCAGTTAGAGGCCAGGCCAGGGGCGGACGGCCTGTGTGTGCACACGTGATTGGGGGCGATTGGACCCACGCTGACGGGCGTGACCTCAGCTAGTCACTTACTTTGTGGTTACTTGTTCGGTGTCCGTGCCTCTGGTAGGCGCTACCACATCAGGCAGTTCACCTGCGGTGCGGTGTAAGACGTCAGGGGACGCTACCGACTGTGCTTCTAGCGGGAGGTACTCTTGTCGAGTCGGGAGTGACAGACTGTCAGTTTTCGTGACTTTGACCTTCGTGTTTTGGTCACGTTGACCGTTGAGTTTCGGTTGTTTCGCTGTGGCACGTGTGTCGATTTTCGTGCCGTGAGACTGGTGCTAGTAGCTTTACCGAGGTTACATTTTGTCGTGCGGTATCCGCGACAGGGTGGTCGGGGTTGCAGCTTGGACAGCGTGTCCAGGTTGGCCGTATCCTGGGAGACAAGCCTCTACGGCGTGGTTGCCGTGGGTTTTTACTTCGGTAAGCGGTACTAGTGTGGTTCGGTAGCCCCCGACCGTGAGATCAGTTTGTTTTCTGGTACAGTAGGAGTAGCTATAGTGCCGAGTTTTGACCGGCCACCGGTTCGCTATTCTTGCTGTCGTTGTAGCTTTCCTTTTCGCTACCGCCGTCGTTTCCGGTTGGGGTTCTGCGGGATCCCTGCTGAGTCTCTGCTTTGGAGACTCATTCCCTGCTTTTCAGGTGTGGCTGTTCTTCTTCGAGGTTCGAGAGTGCTATTCGGAGGTTCTCAGTTGCCAGCTCATTGGGCCGAGTGTTCACTCGGCATGTGGTACGTTTTTACTACTTTAAACTGTACTTTCTGTTGGACTGGACTCTGTTGTAACAGTAGTTGTTTATTTATTTCTGTTAATTGTTGAATTATCCTGCTTTATTTCCTATTTCTTTGTGCCTCCACACTCCTTTTAGCCCTTCCGAGCTCTCCCGGCTCGTGGGCGGCGGTTCGAGTCTCGGGTTATCGGGCCTTCCCGGTAATCAGATTCTCGGGTCGTTACAGCTGGTATCAGAGCAGTGGTTGTGGACGTACATGGGAATTCGAGATATTGCAGTGATCAGACTCCATAAGGTCCAGTACAGTCGGCAGCTGGCTTAGGGTTTTGTGTTCACTTTCCGCCTAGTTTCTTGCTCGAGAGCTTGAGTGCGCTGTGCGACGCTGTGAAGGTGGTTGTTGTTCACGGCTTTCGTGCCAGCATGGGGTCTAAGGATCGAGGTCGAGAGCCTTCTCATTCATTGGTGGTGGCCCTGGTTGTCCTGCGTTGGGCAGAGGTTGCTGGCAGGCGTGAACTCGCGGTGCTGCGTTCGAGGAATCTGCTGCGTGGCCAGGTGGCCGGGGAGGATTGTTTGTGGTTAAGTGGCAGTGAGCGTGCTCTGAGGGAGCTGCTGTCAGTTTTGGCCACTCCAGCTTGAGGTTTGTCCAGCCCTGAGGTGTTAAGGTTGTGGTTTGAGGTGGCAGAGCGGGTGTTCTGATCAAGAAGTGTGCTTGGGTGAGCGGAGGATCTTCTCGGTGAGCTGCTGTCTCGTCGAGCCTGGTGTTCTTGTCGTGCTCTGTGGCGTCAGAAATGACGTGTTGGTCCCGATTATTCTTGCGGATTTTGAGGCAGGAATGGGCTATGGTGTCCCAGTAAGTCTTGCTCCTGCGCTCTTGTGTGCGAATGTGTTGTGTTCGCCTTGGATTTGGTTTGAGATGTGAAGGTTCCGCGGTGCGTTCGGGACTCGAGGATGAGCGTCGGCGGTTGTCGTTATGGCTCGTGTTGCGGCTCTTGGAGTGGTGTGTTGTAGTTTGAGGAATTACAGTGGTGGTGCATCGAGAGATGCTATGATTGTGGTCCAACGTGACACTCGTCGAGTGTGTCGGAGGCGCTGATTTGATGGAAGCGATGGTTTTTCCTTGGTGCTGGATGGTGCTGTTTCCAACATGCACGAGGTTCGAGGTCAAGTTGAGCGTGGAAGTTTTCCATTGGTCGAAGGTATGTTGGTTTCTCCTTTGGTCGGAGAGATTGTGGTTGCCTAAGGTTCGTCGTCTTACATTTTGTGTTAGGATTGGTTGGCCTCTGTGTGCCATGAAGTCCATGCGAGACGAGTCCATCGTTTTGGCAAGGTGGTTGCTTGTGAGAAGTTGTGCCCATTCCCTGTCGTGTGAGGGGGTGTTGGCACTTTTTCGAAAGGACGAGTGTCGGTTGGGCAGTGTTTTCGAGAGTTTGCGACTGTATGCGTGGATCAGAGTGCGCAGCGAAAGCCTGGTGGGCCTGTGACCCACTGGTTCAGGATCGTAGCGTCGGTTGCTATGGGCAGATTCCTGAGTTGCGTTGAGCATCGGAGGATTGGTCCCTCGGTATGAGACGTGTTGTTGCCGTGCCGTTGCTCGAGATATCGTGGTTCTTGACACTGGCAAGATGGAGTGTTGGGGAATGTGTTGGCTGGTGCGTCCTATGAGTACCATGTTCCTGTGATGGAAGCCGTGCCAGGCGTAGGCGTTAGACCCGGATGGGGTTGTTGAGGATGTCGCCTGACGGTGGTCGAGGACGTGATGGACAGAGTTGGTGGCTTGGTGCCCGACTTGTGTTGGAAATTGTGTCCTCGATGAGATCATTTTTTTAAGAAGTGATCTCTGAGAGATTTTGGGTTCCGGTTGGTAGCCGCGAGTGACTGGTGAGGCTAGTCTCGTAGCCGACCACGGTAAGATGTGTATCGTTGGGGACCCGTGAGCATTGTTCAGGTGGTGTCCCGTGGCTCTGTGGTAAGGGCGGAATCAAGATTAGCAGGTGTCCGCTTGGATTAATTGAGTCAAGGAATTGATGGGACAAGACGGAAGAGTGACGCCTGTGCATGGAGGTCCTTGACGGGACGTTGCTGTCGCAATGGTTATCCATGGTTTGGTGACCAGCATGGGATGGTTCCCCTGTAAGTTTGAGTCGAGTGAGGTGATGACTGAAGACACCAATATCTTGTCATTTGGTTTCATCGTGCTCCCCCTGTAAGGGTAGTGTTGGCGTAATGATAGGTCTGCTTGTGGCGTTGGTATGTGCGTGAGTCAACGGATGGCTTGTCGAGGTTTGGAATGTTTCCTTGGGATCTGGTGGAGGACCAGGAAAGAAGGATGAACCTGAGCAAGAGGAGGTTTCCCGTTGACGTGTATCTGGCGACTGTGGATGGTCTTTTCACAGACAGAAGATACTGGTTGTCAGGGCTCGAGCGTGACGAGAGCCGTGTGCCAGCGAGGCCTTAGGTGGCTGATTTTGAGGTGTGCCTTTCTGGACGAGATCTGGGCTTTGTCGAAGTTTGTCTTCGCTTTCAGCTTGCCAGGTGTGAGGTGATTCTTGGTGCTGAGCCGATGATCTGGTTGTGGTCTGTTGAGATGGCTGCGTGAGCTGGTGGAGGCTCTGTATGGGTTGTTCCCTTGAGAAGGGTGTACGACCGGTCAGCGGGATGTGAAGCTGATGTGCGATTTGTCTGCATACCATTGGATGGATCGGTAGCTGTTTCTCGTGTCGAGGGTGTGGCTCCTCGGTGGGCGAGATGGTGACAGCGGTGTCATGATTGGTTCTCGCGTGTCTGAGGCGATGCCAGACTGTGCCCTTTGGTGCGCCTGCTCTAGTGGCCGGTGTGTGCGGCTTGTGGAGCGAGGTGTCGTCCGTGATTGTGCTCTGGCTGTGTCCCTCAGGATCGGTGCTTTTGTGAGAATCGAGATTTTCTGTGCTGGGGCTCTGACAGCGTTGTCAGTCGGTTCAGTGTTCTTCCCCTGTGACTCCGTGCTAGGTCCTGAATTTCGAGGAGGAAATTCCTTTAAGGGGGGAGGGGTGTAATGCCCCGGGTTTTTCGGATCTGAATCAGTGGGTTTCAGATCGTCTTTCCGCGGATTTCGGATTTTGTCCGATCGAGCTTCAGACTATTTTTACCGGATTGTCGGACCCACTGGTGGTGTGCCCGTGAGTTTCCTTGGGTCCGTAGTGTTGTGAGAAGCACGCCGGTAATTTTCTGTAATTTTTGGAGCACCTTTGTGGGTCCCGGGTTACGTTTTGGGTTTTACACGTGTTTTCCGTCTATCGGACCTTCGGAACCCTGTACAAGGTGAACCGTTGCGTTCTCCGACGCCGGGACATTACCACGGTGATCAGCGTGTTCCGAGGATCGCAGGGGTGTATTTTTCTATTTTTTTGATATTTTCCAGAATTTTCAGATTTTCTATATAAACCCCCCTCACTTTTTCTCTCTCCCCATCTCTCATTCCTCTCTTCTCTCCCTCTCTCTTCTCTCACGCTCTCTTTCTCCCCTCTCTTCTCCGGCGGCCGACGGAGCAAGGCGGGGGCGAGGTGGAGGCGGCACGGGAGAGGATGCGGGCAAGGACATGTGAGGATCGAGACGGTGGAGGCGCGTGGAAGCTCGGGGGCGCGTCGGTGAGCCGGCGAGGGTTTCGCGGTGATTTCTTCGTGGATCGGCGTCCACGGCACGTCGTTTCTTCGGTGGAGGTAGGGAGATGGACCCCCAGCTCGTGCTCTTCCTTTCCGGCGAGTTTTGTAGGCCGTGGTGAGCCGAGAGGGCCTATTTTAGCTTTTTGGTGAAAAATCCATGTTTTTGGGGTGTGCGCCCGATCTACCGTTCTACCGTGTTTCAAACCGATTCGAGGGTCTAGATGCATGCTAGGGCCCATAGGGGAGCTTCCCCGTTGTTTTCCCCATCATCCGTGGATGATCGGGGCGTGGAACGAAATTTTTGGTGTTAGTTCGCCGTTTCGTCGCCGGGACGCTGTGGCGGTCGTTCTAGTGATCGCCACAGTGTGTAACGCGCTTGGGAAGGTGCGTTACGCTCCCTTTGTTTTGGGTATTGGCGTTCGTGGGCCTGATGGCCCCACGATAGACCGCCACAGGGCTGTGACGCCCTCATGCTAGACCATTACAGTGTTTCGACCGTGGTTTATGTCCGTTGGGGGTCATAGACGCCTGACGCACTCGGAGTGGCGCGTCAGGGAAGCGTGACGCCCCTGGGTAGGAGCGTTAGAGTCAACGCACCCACCCCTCTCCCTAACGCACTTGAGTAGGTGCGTTAGAGAGCGTGACGCACCGGGCGGCATGCGTCATGACCTGTGTTGTCCCGCGGTCTAACGCACCGGCGTCGGTCCGTTAGGTGACGTAACGCCCCTAGAGGAGCGCATTACGTTCAGTTTTTACTCGTGACATGACGCACCTGTTTAGGTCCGTCAGGTGCTGTGACGCACCAGCGTGGGCGCGTTACAGTTCGTTTCACACCGAGTGTCTGACGCTCCTGAGTTGGACCGTCAGGGTGCTGTGACGGCCTACCTTTGGACCGTTACGGTCTGTGACGGCCCAAAGATAGACCGCCAGGCACTGTGTTATGCCGAAGTGGTTCTTCGTGCTTGCCGCGATCGTTTCGCGTTGTGTAGGTCTCTAGTCGACCCGGTTGCGACCCAGTGGTCGACTTGCGGTCTTGTGAATGCCCCAGACACCCGTGGGATTCTGTGTCCGTGTTTTGAGGGTGTCGGGAGGACCGTGCTGCCTCGTTTAGCATGCACGTGGCTTTGAGAGTCCAAGTGACTCCTCATGTGCCGGGCTTTTGTGTTACGCTTGACCGTGTCACCGTGTATCGGTGTGTGTGCGGTGGGGTCTCCCCGGCATGCCGTGAGTTTTCCTGGAAGATGATTCCCGAGTGGGCCATGTGTTTGGCCTTGGACTGCGAGTCCAGTTATCGGCGTGGCAGCTTGTGTGTTGCCCTGGGAATCGTGCTCCTGTGCTTTCCGTGTGGACCATGTGTGTGGCCTTGGATCGCGAGTCCAGTTGTCCAGCCTAGAGCTGGAAGGTTCCCGTTGTTCCCTGAGAGTGGGATTCGGTTTGGCGGCATGTGAGCTGCCTTGGGAACCGTATTTCTACGTTTCTTTGTGAACTGTGAGTCCCATTTCTTCTCCCACTGTGGTCACCGTGCGACGGTGCTGGTACGTGAGACGGTCCCCGAACTTCGTCGGGTTTGGACGTTATTTTCTGTTGACTTGAGAGTCTACTCTTTTAGCGACCCTCCACTAGTCGTAGTCCACCAGTACGCGCGTGCTGGTCTCACCTGGGAGTAGGTGTACGGGCTTACCATGAGGATAGTTTTTAGACTGGTTTCCGTCGGGCCCCGCGTCTACTAGCCAGAGTTCGGCTGAGGGGAAAACCAGTTAGAGGCCAGGCCAGGGGCGGATAGCTTGTGTAATATCCCAAACCTTTTGGATCCTTCTTTATGGGTCTCGGATCTAGTTTTTTAGAGCGTTCGGCTCTATTGTGTCTGAAATTTAGTTTCGGACATCTTTCGTGTTCGGATCGGTACAATCCAGAGTTGTTTCGGAGGCCCGGAGGCGTTCCGCGGCTTTTCCGCATGTGTTTTTCCGATTTCCGGTATGTGTTTCTGCTTTTTCTTCGGAAGCTCGCTGCGGGTGGACCGGGCCGTTCACCTAGGCACGAGTGGTACCGTTGCGACTGGTGCGTTCCGAGGATTCCGGAAACGTATTTTTCTATTTTTTGATATTTTTCTGAAAAATCGGATTTTCTATATATTCTTATTCTTTTTCTTTTTCCCTTTCTCTTTCTTCTTCTTCTTCCTCCTTCCTTCCCCAACTGTGACCGCCCTCTCTCTCTCCCTCTCTCCCGTTCGAGTGCGGTGACCTCCGTTCCGACTGCAGACGGCGGCGGTGCGACGCGGCAAGGACGTGGGTGACGTCGAGACGATCGTGCGGGCGTGCGGCAAGCGTGGGGAGGCGGGGTTTCTAAAAGCGTTCTTCGCGATTCGTGGACGATTCGACGGAGCATTTGCTCCATTGAGGTAGGGTGACAATCCTCTATCTCCGTGCTTTCCTTTCCCGTGATTTCCAGGGGAAACCATTGAGGTAGGGGAGCCAAGAGGGGTTCGTTTGAGCTCGGGACGGGAAATGCATGCTTTGGGGGTTTGAGCGCCGATCTAGAGTTTTACCGCGCCATTTGGAGTTTTGGGGGCATCATTTGGTACTCTAGGGCATGGGGACGAGTTCCCCCTTTGTTTCCCCATCACCCGGGGGTGATTGGGGCGTGGAATGGTGTTTTCGGCCGTTTCCCGCCGTGCTCGGTTTGCCGAGGTGATCGCGGTCCACCAGTGACCATTTTCACTGGTCGCGGTCTGGCGGGGACCGCTTTCATCATGTTTTGAACCGTTGGGGCTTTAGAGTGTCGGTGGGCGGTCGCGGTCTTGCGACAGACCGCGACTGTTGGTCGCGGTCTGGGGGGCGACCGCTTTCACCGTGGGGACCGGCACGGACCTCAAGGCATTTTTGACCGTTGGTTTTTGGTCGCGGTCTCCTGGAGACCGCTACTGTGTGAACACGGTCACCGGGTGACCGCGTTCATTCTTCTTGCACCAGGGTGGTCGCGGTCCCAGGAAGACCGCGACTGTGTGGTTGCGGTCCTGGGCAGATCGCTACCACGGGAGGCGGTCCACCGGTGACCGCGTCTCCCATCCCTTGCCGATTCGAGTCCCGGATGAGCGAGTCTCGATCCCTGTGCTGACCCGTGCTCTGACTGATGCTGGGAATCATGTGAGGGCCACACGTGAGGGTGCCGTGGGGTCCCGGGAAGTGGTGATTTCGGCTTGTGTCGCCGTGCGTCGGTGTTGGTACAAGGAGCGTTCCGCGTACCTGCGATTGTGACGTTGTTTTCCGTTGACTTGAGAGTCTACTCCTTTAGTGACCCTCCACTAGTCGTAGCCTACCAGTACGCGGTACCGGTCGCACCAGGAAGTGGTGTACGGGCTTACCCTTAGAGGCGGTTTGTGGACCGGTTACCGTCGGGCCCCACGTCTTACAGCCAGAGTCCGGCTGAGGGGAAAATCGGTCAGAGGGCCAGACCAGGGACGCGCGGTCTGTGTGTGCACACGTGGTTGGGGGCGGTTGGACCCACGTCGACGGGCGTGACCCCAGCTATTCACTTGTCGTGAGTTTACTTGTTCGGTGTTCGCGCCTTTGGTAGGAGCTACCACGTCAGGCGATTCACCTGTGGCGCAGTGTAAGACGTCAGGGGACGCTACCGGCTGTGCTTCTAGTGGGAGATACTCCTGTCGAGTACGGCGTGACAGACTGTCAGTCGGGTGTTTTCGACATTCGGGTTTTGTCGGGTCGACCGTTGAGTTTCGGTCTTCTCATCGTGGCACGTGTGCCGGTTTACGTGCCGTAGAACCTTCGTTTAGTAGAGTACATGGCTTTCTTTTCCGAGGTACTCTCCTACCGCTAGCGTAGTGGTTTCCCATTTTACGAGGTAGGGTTCGAGTGATCCCTACTGAGTCTTGTTCCGAGACTCATTCCTTGCGTGTTTTCACCGTGTTTCAGGTGAGACGCCGCCCCAGGGGAGCGCATCTGGTGCGCAGCGTGGTGCGGGTGCCCAGAGGTAGTGCTAGAGGTCAGAGCCGGGTGTTGATATTTATTTGCCTATCTCTTATCTTACTTTTGAGGTTTGCAAAGTAATATGGCAAGAGGACAAACAAGCAATCAAAGATCTACTCAAACCTGTGAACATGTGAACATGAACCTAGGCAATCATAGCTAGCTCTAGCATGGGCATGCTACCTCAATCAAATTACGCTAAGGAAAAGAAAAACACACGCTGGGGCGTGGAGCAAGGAACAAATAAAAACACACCGCTAGGTGGAGCAAGCAAGGAAAATAAAGAAGATACGATGAAGAAGACAGCTAACGCCCAATACCAAGGAAAGATGTGATCGCCACCAAAGTAAACACAAGTCAAAGACCTGAATATACCTTGGAAATATGTGGATGAAGCACCCGCCCACGGGAGAGAAAACCAAGGAAAGCCTGCAGATCAACTTGGAAGTAACGGCTAGAACCCCGTGCGTCGCTTGGAAGCAACGGCCGCACAATAGACCGCCAGAAGACAGTGACGCGCCTGCTCCAGACCGTCAGATAACCTGCAGTAGTAAAGCTTGAATTCTTTTAACTCCAACTCTTCCAGCCGGCTAGAAGACTTGGGCCTCGTGCTAATGAACCTGTAAACCTGCCAAAGAAGTAGAAAAACAAGACATAGCCCTTTTCACAAGCATAGCATCAATTCTTAAAGAGCTTGAGAACATCAAAAGGAGAGGGGATTACTGGGGAGTTTTGGTTTTTTAACCCCTCTGGGTGTTTTAAAAGTTTGGGAGGATGTTTGTATGCTTAAAGAACAGTGAAAAACGTGGAGGAAGAGGAGGGACAATGCTTAGATTGGGGAAAACCAAGGAAGAACTCAAGCATGCAAGGATGAACTTGAAAGACCAAACTAAAGTACTCCCTTGATTATGAGATGGATGGACGTGGGAAGCAGTTCCTCCTGGATGAAGATGGCTCCTGAGTTCGGCAGCACTTCGTCGTGAATTCAAATCTCCTCCCCTTCTTGCCATGAAGTCAAGGGTTCTATTTATAGACCCTCAAACTTTTAGGTCGAGCAGAGGATAATTCAGCAGGAAAGAGGGATAAATCTTAGCAAATCCTCGAAGATAATATCACCAAGAGTCCATAGAAACAAACGGGGGGTCCTGAGGATCAGATTTGAAAGAGATAACGTCAATCCAAGTTCTTATCTCAACCACGGAGTAGCAGAGAAAAGGTCTGAACTGCCAGGACTCTCGGAAGGAAGTAACGGCTGCACGACAGACCGCCACTTGGAAGTAACGCATCAAGGAACGACCGCCATTTTCAACCCTATCCCAAAGAGATAAGATCAACGGGAAGAAGATCCAAACAATAGGACTCTTCAAGGAAGCGACGGCCAAGGCATAGGGCGTCAGAATGAAACAACGGCTGCACGACAGACCGTCATCATCAACGTGGAATCAAAAGGATAAGCTTTACAACGAGGCCTTAAGCCTTAGGACTCTTCAAAGAGTAACGGTCCAGGACCCATCCGTCAGAAGGAAGCAACGCGCCTGACTGGGACCGTTATTAGCATTGAGGTTCAAAAATAGAGTGAAGGGTTTGCTAAGATTCATCCAACGAAACGCCACCGGGAGCCACATCTTAATCCAGGAATTAAGACCCAAGAAATAGGCTTCAACTAATCAAGAGACTCAATGAAGGGTGAACAACTCGGAGCATCGTATAGAATGAAATAAGGAGATGACCCGACTTATTGGGTATAAAACGGGTGTCAACAGATGCCCCTCCTTAACGTCCTCTTTGCAGGGGAACGAGCGGAGATGAAGCGAAAGTGAAATGGAACATGGAGATGAAGCGGAAATGAAGCGGAGTGTATCAAAAAGAGGGCGTTAAGGTAAACGACACCCGTTCTGTACCAACAAGCGATAGGAATTTTCTGGAAAACTTCGAATTGATCACAAGGAAATAGCCAGCCAAAGGGATGCAAGTCTGGAGGAACTATTTATCTAAGGAAAAGAAACACGGCTAGCCGCTGGAGGCAACGGAAAAGAAAGAGACTAAACTCCAGACAGGAATCTTCAGCAAACCAGATCAAGCGAGCAGATCGAAGAAAATCTTCTAATTCAGAATGGAATGATTCTCCTTATTCGGGATTAAGAACACAGCTGTTCACCATCACTGAGATATCTTGAATAGATGAAACTCATGAAATGCTCAAAAAAATGCGCATGATGCATGCTGGGCTAAAGGAAAACAAAATCTTCAAAACAAATGCAAAGAAAAATAAAATAGAAAAAATACGCGAGAATAATATTGCTAGATTGGAGAAATCAGAGTCAGGACACCATCTGCAACCACGGCGTGCAAGATAGAACCATCGTCCCCAAATTTTCCAATCTAACGGCCTATCCAACGATTAAACATGTGAGCTTAGATCATCATCATTTTTATTTTTAGGGGAACATCAGATCCCAGGACACATGAATGACCAGCCGGTTCTCGAGGTAATATATCATAGATAACATATAGTAATGCATTAAAGGAGTGAGGGAATGATATACAATACCTGACTTACCTGCCGGACGGAAGGCCAAGCGTGATTTTACTCGTAATTCCTTTCATGAAAAACAGGTTAGCCAACAATAAATCGAAAATAAGCACCAAGGCATAACCATTGTTCGTACAAGGGGCATTCATAAGGAACATCATGATAGAAAATAGGGTCGTTTTAAGCATCAATTAGACCTTTCAATCATCAAGAAACTAGCAAGCATATAACGGTCTGATGACAGGGCGTCACATCAAGTAACGGATCACCCTTGATCCGTCATAAACAAGGCGGTTCACATTCTTCGATAAAACAGTCCATCATATGTAACGGCCCATGAATGACGCGTCAGAATGATGTGACAGCCGGTAGATAGACCGTCACATTTCCTGAGTTTTCAAAAAAAACAACCGAACGGTCACGGCCCGTTCATTCCACCACTCGACGCCCAAAAACCCAACCGAGAGAAACCACCGGCGACCACCGTCACCACTCCAATGGCCGGCGACGAGGCACCCCAGCCGCCACCAAAGAAGAGAGAGAGAGGGAAAAGAATGGCCATACGGCGGCTCCACCGCCGGATTGAACGGGAGGCGATCCCGCCGGTGGAAGAAGAACAACCGGCGAGGCGAAGTCCAAAGGAGGAAGAGGAAGCTCCCACGGCCACGGGGGACGAAGGGGAAGTTCCCTTGGGTTCAGAGGAGCCCAAGGAACCGAAGAAGAAGAAGAAGAAAGCCATGGACCACGAGGTAGGCCCCCCGCCCTAATTTTCTAATTTTATTTTTTGTGTTTATTTATGGATGCATGTGAGGGAAAGGGGTAGAAATGGGTCTACGAACCCACTAGGATCAATCGTAGGCCATTTGGCCAACATGGGAAGCCATGAGAGTGCAGGGGAAAAAACCCCAACTAGCAGACGAAGTGACGGTCCAGCCAGCGACCGTCACTCCCCTGACGCTCCACCCTGAGTGCGTCAGAGACAAGCGACGCCCCAACCCAGGGCCGTTACTTCTGCCAGGGAATTAAACTATTTTTAGGGTTTTCAATTTTCAAAATTTTTATTTTGTTTTCAATTAAGAATGATTATGCAATGATTATATGATGCTGATGGACTAATTAATGATCTAATATGCAATGCAGGGGAAGAGGCGATCACGGATCTCCTGGCTACAGATCCGGGCAGTGTACCAGGCATTGCCCGATTACCAGAGAGAGAGACTTGCCGAGATGGGATTCGCCGAGGTGCTCAGCATCGAGGTGATCCAGATGGACACTCCGGTACTGTACGCCTTGCACGAGAGATGGGACCCGATCAGCCGAGCTTTCATCTTCCCATGGGGCCACATGATCCTCACGCTAGAAGACATAGCGAGGATTACCGGATTGAGAGTCCATGGAGCCGCGGTGACAGGGTGGACATACGGCGACTACCGAGAGATGGCGCAGCAGCTGCTCGGGCTATATTTGATCAGGCCGGGACAGTCCTCCTCCCAGCTTTCGAGATCCGTGCTGCAGGAGAGCTTGGGACTGAGAGGAGCGGCGATCACTGTGGGAGAGCTCCCCGAGGAGCACCTGAGCAGAGTGATAGACCAGGTGCGCCCTCGCGTGGCGGCGGAGGCGGGACCAGAGGGAGATAAAGTGCTCAGGCGCTTCCTGATGCTGCTATTCGGGAAGCTCCTCTTCGCGACTCGGGCAGATGTCATCAGCTGCAGACTGCTGCCGATGATAGAGGATTTGGGCAGAGTCAGGCGATACGCCTGGGGAGCGGCAGTACTCGCGTTCCTGTTCGAGTCCCTCAGCACTACGGACAGGCAGACGATGCTGGGCGGCTTCTCGCCTTTCCTACAGGTAAATGCACTTCTAAATGCTTTCTATTATACCATGAATATTGATGCTATGATTTATGAAAAATGATTTATGCAATGATTTATGCAATGATTTATGCAATGATGCGACTGACTCGATTTCTAAATGCAGATCTGGAGCTATATGTACCTCCCGGGCATCGGGAGAGGTGCACTACTCCATCCCGGCCTCATACCAATCGCGAGGCGTTGGTCGGTGGCGAGGGACACAGGGTCGATCATTAGACTGACCCGGACGATCCAGGACGACCTGGACTCCTTCCCGCATACATCGGTAGGTCCAGAACTTAAAATGATTTCTATATGCTTTTAAATGTTTCTAAATGTTTTCTAAAATGCTTTCTAAATATCTTTTAATGCTTTCATATGCTAATGAATGAACTAAATGCTCTCAGGTGAGATGGACCCCATACCGTGACGAGGGCTATACGGGACAGCCATGGGTGGAGGCGGCCTTATCGTACCGGGGGCGAGACATATGGTTGCATTGCCTCCCTATCATCGAGCCTCTGCACTACAGGCTGATCCTGCGGACCCGGGGACTACACCAGCCCGAGGTGACCTTTCCACGCCACAGCGACGACCACCCCGGCAAGTCAGCAAGGGGCATCAGCGGCAATGTGGATTGGTGCGCCCGGAAGGCGAAGTACGTCCACGATTGGAACAGGCGGGGCCGAGCGGTGAAGGAGCGAGACGAGAGCGATGAGGCATATCTAAAGGCCTTCGCTCGACTCTACGGCGACCGGGTGTACCGAGGTACCCGACGACCGGTATGCAAACTAAAACTCTAAACTTTTCTATTGTGCAATGTGCAATGTGATATATGCTGACTCATGCTTTCTAAAATGCAGCTAGACCCCGAGGGACGGATAGCCGAGCTGGAAGGGCTACTCCACTCCACCATCCAACAGCGGGACGGGTACCGGACTGCTTTGGAGCTCTTGGTGAGACTCTAAAAACTTAAATGCTCATGATTTATGCAATGATGTTCATGATGCAAATGCCAATGTCAACTAACCATGACTTCTAAATGCAGCGGGCCGAGGGAGCCCAACGCGCTGGACCGGATGCCCCATCGTCTTCCTCTCAGCCTGCGGGAGGCAGGGCTGAGCAGGAGGCTGACTTTGCTCGGGCAGTTGCCCGGGCCGAGGAGGCGGAGGCCACCCTCGCGGAGCGGGTAAGAGACTAAAAAAACTTATGATTATGCCTAATTAAATGCTTAATGACTAATGATATGAAATGCAATCTACAGGCGAGGGATCTACCAGCAGCAGTGGCCGAGGCCAGCCAGGCGAGAGCTGAGGTAGAGAGAAGCCGGGCCGAGACTGATCGAGCCCGAGCAGAGACGGAGCTGGTACGGGCAGAGATGGCTCGGCTGAGAGCGGAGTCCCTGCGACGCCCAGATGATGCAGAGATGGAACAACTCCGGAAGGAGTTAGCGCGGGCGCGAGCTGAGGTGGAGGAGCTTCGGATCGGGACGGCCGACTTGGATCGCTACCGGACCGAGGCACGGGAGACGCGGCGTCAGATCTTTACACTGAAGATCGAGCTGCGGACATTGGAGCGGACGGTCCGGATGATGGGCCGGGGACCGGAGTGGAGTGCCTCCCAGAGTGGGGTACATAGGAGTGCCGCCCCGAGCGGCTCAGTAGGAAATTTCCTTGTCAGCTCCTCCGCCCAGCGGAGGAATGAGAGGGCAGAGAGAGGACAGCAGGAGGAGAGTGCTTCCATAGCACCGCCACCCGTGAGGAGACCTGAGGATAGAGAGGATGAGGGCGGTCCGGCGGATAAGCCGACCGAATGATGTATTTTTATGTTTTTCTTATCTTTTTGTATAGATCTTTTGGCAAAATGGAATGAGATCCCTTTTTTAGTTTTCTGTTTTGTTTTAGTTTTATGCAAGCGTGAATGAATGAATGTGAAAAATGCAGGATGGACGAAATGTGAATGAATGAATGAGATGTATGCTGGAATGTATGAAAATGGGAAGAGGACGAGGTGTACAATGTGAAAGACCGCCAGGTCTAGGCAAGGGCAGAAGAAATAGCCTGAACTCAGCAGCAGAGAAAGTGACGGTCTAGGATCTGACCGTCATAATCAAACGACGCTCTGGTGAGAGACCGTTAATCATCAGAGACCCGCTCTGGCAGTGGGGCATCAGGATAAACGACGGCCAATCGAGGGTGCGTCAAATGCAAATAACGGCCACGGGTCAGACCGTTGATCATGGCAGAACGATAGTTGTCCAGGGCAACTAGCAGGAAATGCGACGGTCTGAAGAAGACGCGTCAGAAAGAGACGGTCATAAGCAAGACCGTCAGGAAGTGTTTTAGCCCAGAAGAGAAGGAACTGAGTAGCTGAGAATGCGACGGCTTAGGGCTTGCGCGTTACAGAAAGCGACGGTAGACCCTTAGACCGTTATTCTCCACAGAACATGATTCGGGGAATTGAAACCCACAGAAAATGCGACGGCCAAGGGCTGGCGCGTCGGAATGAAGTAACGGCCGCACGATGGACCGTCAGAATCTGGGTTGTAATCCGAAACGGATTGAGCCGAGATAACTAAAACCCGAGGTTTAGCCACTTGATCCATCACTAGAACTTATCCTAATTGAAGATAAAGCCTTCTAGCCCGAGTCTTATCCTTCCAAAGTTAAATATAAGCCTTAGCAACTTGAAACCTTAATCAAAATCGCAGCTTTGCTGAAACCTCTGTTCTAGGGTTTGAAGAGCTCTTCCAAAGAGCAGAAAACATGATGAAGAGGAGCTTCGAGGTGATGGTTATGGAAGAGAAAGCTTACACCGGCCCCAAAGCTGCAAGGAGGGAACATGGAGAGCTTCAACGGCTAACCTCAATTCCCAAACACCTAAGCTCCAACGTCCTAAGAGTGGTAAGTTCTTACAATTCATCCAAAGTTCAGAATTTTGCTGCACTTATTCTTTTCATGACTTCCTTCTTTCTTTTCTCAAGCCCCTTCCTGGTCCAAGGTGCTATTCCAATCTGAAGTGGGTGGCTCCCATGGTAAAGGCACTCCCCATAGAGGTCACGTCAATCCTTAGAGCATGGCACCTCCAACCTCTCTTGGTTTTAGGCAAGAATTTCCAGAATTTGTCCTTAGATTGGCCAAGCCTTTCAGCACTTGTGGAATTATGGCATCCACAAACTCATACCTTCATCTTCCCTTCCTTTGAAGCAACCGTCCTATTGGAGGAGGTAGAAACCTACCTAGCCCTTCCTAAGACTAAGGTGGGGAATGAAGACCGGGTTTGCTACACAATCGAGCCTATCGACCCGTCCTTGATCTTGAGTGATTTCATTCATAACCCGAAGGACGTGAGGACCATGATCAGCCCACACCACATTCACTTGATTCCCTTGGCACAGTGGATAGTGTCTCATTGTAAAAACAAGTGGGAGAGACATGAAGCGATAGCCAAGGCGGTGGCGGTTTGCTTGTGTGGAGTCTTTCTTTTTACCACTACCGACCACCTCTTAGGCATTCAAAATCTTGGTATTATTAGTGGGCTGTGGCAGGGAATGTCTATCTCTCAAGCGGTCCTCTCATACCTTTATGAAGGACTAAGCTCGGCTTGCACAGGAGGACTTTTGTTCGGCTCCATGATACTCCTTGAGTGCTGGATGGGAATAAGAATCAAATTCCTTCCTAAGGAAGACATAATCTCAACAAGCCGGATCTTTGGGAGCCACCCTCTCTTCTTTATTGGAGGGGCATTTGGATACTCTTCTCAGGTTGAATGCAAGACAGCGGATAAGAAAACTCGGGACGAATGGCGCCTCTTCTTTAACACTTTGCCAATAGACAAATTCATCATGCGACCAAGAGTCCTCCGGAGCACTCTTCTCAAAATACCGCGGCGTCAAGGCCTGGACCTCCAGCTAGTAGGGAACACTACCATGGCGATCTACAACCCGCACCGATGCCATCTTCAGATTGGATTACCTCGAATCAGCGTTTCTGCACTATCACACTACCCTCCCCTTCTACCTAGGAAGATGGGGACCGAGGAAGATGAACGAGCAGTCCGGAACGCGCTGACCATGTGGGAGATCAGCAAGGTGCGTCTGTGGCAAGCAGAGGTTGAAGAGAACGACGAAACACGCTGAGATTACATGAAAGAGTTGAGAAGAATCCGCCCTCTTGCGGACAAGAAATTGAATGTATCTTGATTTTCCTTTTTTTTTGTTCATGAGAGATATCATGTAATTGACAATCAAAGTTGAATTTATCAAGAATTATATTTCATTAATCTTTGCTTGAATGAGTTGAGATTGTCATAGTTGAATGATCTCGAGTTCCATCATTTGAAGGGCTAGACTGATGTGAACAGACAGGGCTTCTGGAGGATATGACGGATGTGCACTAGGACGCTATAAGGAAATAACGGCCCTGCGACAGGCCGTCATAACGAGAATAACAAGAGCCCGGTCTCTGAAGGATATGACGGATGGGTCTTGAGCCGTTATATTCAAGTAACGGAGAGTCTCAGACCGTTATAGTGATAGTTCAATGGAAAGGAAGAAGGCCCATGCCTGAAGGGAAATAACGGTCAAAGATGGGCCCGTTATATGACTATAACGGTCTGATGCTGGCGCGTTACACACTTTGAACATGCATAGTTGTGAGCTTTTGCTTTTGGACTTGTCCCTGTATCCTGCACATACTCAAACATGAAACAAGTTAGCTCTGTTCTTAGACTCAACCCCTTGCCTTGAAGCAAGTTAGATAATGACGTTTCTTGATGTTTGGTCAAGGGGTGGAGCCTTATTAAATAGGCGAAAATATAATAAAAATGCGATGCATGCTATGCATATAATGGTATTTTTGGGAGTTTTGGAAAATATTTAATGTTTTTAGATTTTGAAAATATTTGATGTTTTTGGATTTTGAAAATATTTGATGTTTTTGGATTTTGAAAATATTTGTTGTTTTTGGATTTTACAAATATTTGTTGTTTTTGGATTTTACAAATACTTGATGTTTTTGGATTTTGAAAAACCAGTGCCTCTCTAACAATACGAGACCTTCCTTGTTTTAGGTTGAGTCTCGAGACCGGCGTGCAATAGTGTGACAACCCCTGGCCGAGACCTTGATCATTGTGACGGTGTTTTTACCAATGCCATACCTAGGGTACTCATCTCAGTCCTAAAAGAAAAAAAAAAGAACATGGGGGTAAGCTTTGGCCAGATGTAGAGTTTTAGAACTTGATTCCCTCACCGTACAACCCTATCAGAGATTTGGTCTGTTGCGCCGGGGCTTTTATGTCCGTCATCGAACCTTTGTTCCACCTAGGCATGCATGCGACCGGGCTCATAACGTCCCGCGGGGAACTGTACTGCCACTCTTGTCATGCCCAGTTTTCTTTTTCCTTTGGAGCTTTTGAAAATTCATTCACAGACTTTGAGATGATGCTTTTGACTTTGTTGTAAAGAGCACTCCTTTTCTTTTCTTTTCCTTTCTTCCTTGTGACGTCAGGTCATAACGGACTTGCCCCTATTTGAGACTTCTTCTCGTTAGGGAGTTTGGATTGGTTGTCTCCTCCTTATTCACTCCTTGCCTCTGGATTCAGCCGAAGAATGAAGCGGACAGGGACTTTGATCCCCTAAAGCATGGCCAAAGAGAAACAGTGTCTTTTAAATAAGGAGCCCGACCAGGGACGTCGTGTAGTGTGTGATTGCCTTACTCGAGACCCT
Source organism: Amorphophallus konjac (assembly GCA_022559845.1). Taxonomy (NCBI): domain Eukaryota; kingdom Viridiplantae; phylum Streptophyta; class Magnoliopsida; order Alismatales; family Araceae; genus Amorphophallus; species Amorphophallus konjac. The sequence continues at coordinate 454,369,238 of CM040122.1, read as the reverse complement.
CTTTTCGAAGATAGGGAGGAAGTTCTTATTACTGGAGAAGCACATGGTTTAGATTTTTAAGGAAAGAAACGCTTAAGATACAACCCATTCCACGGGTGAGAGAGCTCCTCACCTTCCGCGTTTACTAAACGATAAGCATTCCCTGGATAAGCTTCTTTTATTACAAATGGCCCTTCCCAGTTAGGTTGCAACTTGGACCTAGGACCTGCAGACCGAATGAATTTGCGTTTCAAAATAATTTCACCCTTACAAAATTTTCGTTCGATTACCTTCTTTTGAAAATAACGCGAAACCCTCTTTTGATAAACGGACACGTGATCGGCCGCGTTCATCATCTTCTCATCTAAGAGTTCTAGCTGGACCAGCAACGCCTCTCGACGTTCATCGAGATTAAGTTCCTTATCGAGCTGCACTCTGAGGGAAGGGATTAAGATCTCGTATGGGAGCACCGCCTCCATCCCATAAGTTAAAGAGTAGGGAGTTTGTCCTGTAGGGGTGCGGACGGAGGTGCGGTAAGCCCACAGAGCTTCCACCAATCTTTCAGGCCAATCAGAAAATTTATGTGCTTCGCATGTTTTCTTAATGATTTTAAGAAGGGTTTTATTAGTGGCCTCGGCTTGACCGTTGCCTTGAGGGTAATATGGAGATGAATGATGCAGTGTAATATTGAACTTCTTACATAGGTCCTTAAGCTCTTGGGAGACGAACTGGGGTCCGTTGTCGGTGATGATGCTGCTTGGCACTCCGAACTGCGAGATGATATTCTTCATGATAAAGCGGCACACCGTTGTAGCTTTGATCTCCGCGTACGCCTCGGCTTCAGCCCATTTGGTGAAGTACTCGGTAGCGGTGAGGATGAAGGATTTTTGCTTGATCTGAGAATTAGGATCACCGAGTGGGCCGACGACGTCGAAAGCCCACATAGAGAATGGCCAAGGAGCAGTCATAGGATGGAGGGACGAAGCTGGAGAGTGAATTTTATCAGCATGGAGTTGGCATTTAAGACACCTCCGGACATAGAGGGAGCAATCTTCCTCTAGAGTGGGCCAATAGTAGCCCTGCCTAAGGATCTTCTTCGCTAGAGCCTGGCCGTTGACATGACCTCCACACTCGCTAGAATGAGCTGCTTCAGCCACCTTCCAAGCTTCTACATCATCCAAGCATCTCATGAGCATTCCATTAGTAGCCCGCCTATACAGCTCTCCTGCAATGATAGTGTACCTTGCGGCGGCTCTTCTTATTGACTTACGTTGCTCGGCCTTTGCCCCTTCTGGGAATGACCCTTCTTTGCAAAACAATTCTATTTCATGATACCAAGGCAATTCCTCTTCGTCCAGAATCTCCTCGAGTTCTGTTAATGAAACTTTCTTGAGATCTTCCTTCTTAACTCTCGCCTCTACAGATTTCCTGAGGTTGACGAACCAGGGATCTTGAATAGAGGGTGCGTCCAATCTCTGGACGACGATGGTCTCAGTACTACGACTGAGAGAAAAAGATAAGGAGGAAGCAAGAGATGCCAAAGCATCAGCTAGAATGTTCAAAGAACGGGGAGTATGGATATAGATCAGCTTACGGAATCGCTTAGCAATGAGCGTGACCAAATCTTGATAAGGTTTGAGCTTGGGGTCACGAGTACGGTAAGTGGACAGAACTTGCCGTAGAACGAGCTGAGAGTCTCCTATGATGTTCAAATAGCGCGCGCCTAGGAGATAGGCGTGCTTCAAGCCGGCCAGGAGAGCCTCATACTCAGCAATGTTGTTGGTAGTAGGAAATCGAAGTTGATAAGCGAAGGGGATGGTTACTCCCTCTGCAGTAAGCAAGACAGCCCCGATCCCTTGGCCTTGAGAGTTGAGTGCACCGTCGAAGTGCAGAGACCAGAAGGGATGATGAGAAAGGACAGAGAGATGCTCATCAGGGAAATCATCCTGAATAGAATCGGTACGAGGAATAGGAAGATGTGCAAGATGCTCAGCAATGGCATATCCTTTGACTGCCTTCTGAACGACAAAGGTGATGTCAAACTGAGAGAGGAAGCTCTGCCAGCGAGCTAACCTATTAGAAAGGACGGGCTTTTCTAGGAGATAACGGACCGGGTCCATTCTAGAGATCAACCTAACTGGGTGGGCGAGAAAGTAATGTTTAAGCTTCTGAGCTACCCACACTAAGGCGGCACAAGTCTTCTCCATAGCGGTGTACTTGGATTCAGCTGGATTAAACAGTCGAGAGAGGTAGTACGCAACCCGCTCTTTCCCTTCATCATCTGCTTGTGCTAAGACCGCCCCTAGGGAGTCCTCAATGACCGAGATGTATAGGATTAGGGGTCTCCCAGGGACAGGAGGTTGCAAAACCGGGGGATTGGTTAGGTACTCTTTGAGGTCCTCATAGGCCTTCTGACAATCTTGATTCCATTCGAACTTGGCCCCCGCCTTAAGCAACTCATAAAATGGGCGGCACCTTTGAGAATGCTGAGATATAAATCTTCTAATGAATTGCAGTCTACCAATCAATCCTCGAAGTTCCGTAATGTTCTTTGGCTGAGGCATGTCCATGACGGCCTGTGCTTTATTAGGATCAATCTGGATCCCCCGTTTGCTCACTATGAACCCTAGCAACTTCCCTGAGGAGACTCCGAATACGCACTTCTTCGGATTCATCTTAAGCTTATACTCCCTGGCTCTCTGCAGCACTTTAGCCAGAATAGAGGGGTGTTCTTCTTTTGTTCTTGATTTCACCAAGATGTCATCCACGTAAGCCTCCAAGTATATGTGCATCATGTCGTGGAAAATGGCCATCATTGCCCTTTGATAGGTGGCACCCGCGTTCTTCAACCCAAATGGCATAACCACATAACAATACGTGCCCCAGGGCGTGGTGAAGGAAGTTTTCTCTTGATCTTCTGGAGCGAGACGGATTTAATTGTAGCCCGAGTACCCATCCATAAACGACAGAGCTTCGTACCCGGCAGTGTTATCCACTAGAACATCTATATGAGGTAGCGGGAAATCATCTTTGGGACATGCTTTGTTTAGGTCCCTGAAATCAATGCATATGCGCACTTTTCCATCCTTCTTGAGAACAGGGACTATGTTCGCCACCCACTGGGGATATAAGACTACTCTGACGAACTTGGCCTTGTATAGCTTGTCGACCTCTTCTTTGATCCTCAAGGCCATGTGGGGGTGAAATCTTCTTGACCGTTGTTTCACAGGTGTTGCCCCTGGTTTAAGCACGAGTCGATGTTCCACCAAGGAGGGGTCAAGACCTGGCATGTCCTCATAAGACCAGGCGAAAGAATCGCTATACTCCCTTAGCACTTTAATTAGATCTTCTTCTACCTGTGAAGGGAGGTTAGTAGAAATAATGACGGGCCTTGGGTCTTCTTCTGTTCCCAAGTTGATTTCCTTTGTAGGTTCATCCACTGCCGTCGACGGCTGGTCGAATCTTTTTAGTCCTTGTGCATATAAATCGGCAGTGTCATCTACGTTGTTGTCTTCATCTATTGGATCCTTCTCATCCAAAACCTCATAGACGCCTAATCCGTCGTCGCTCCATTCCCCTTCTATTTCCCCTTTATCCTCAATCACAATTGCCGTGGCGACAAATTCCAGACATTTCAACAGTGCATGACATCGCTGGGCTAAATCTTGCAAGAACCTATCAGGAACAGATCGGGAAGGACGCGTAAGCGAGCGCGGCTCAGGATGGGAAGGGTGGGACGACCCAGAACAAGACCCGACTTCTCTAGACCTAACTGACTCTACTTCCTTAGACTCGCTAGACCCTAACCCTAACCTAGGAGAGAGAAGACTTAGTGGAAGGGGAGGAGCAGGGGACTCGTGCCCCTGGGAGGAGGAGGATGGAGACAGGATAGCGTAATCTTCCACTGAAATCTCCGTGATGTGGCACAGCCCAAAGACCACTAAATATGATGAGATAACCCTAGGACTTAGACCCGCAAGCATACAAGCGCTCAATGATTCTCACAATGACGATTTTTGCTCACCCGATTCACACGTTCACTCGGTGGGTCCGAGAGATAATGATGAAGGTCCGGGGCGGGACCCAATTGTTCTAATGGACTTACAATGCTAGGGCTGACCCCAAATGAGTCTAGGATACCCAACTTTGTGGGCGGCTGGCCCGCAAGGCGGGGGCTTGGTGGCACTCACTCACGGTCCGCGGTGGACACTAACAAACTAGCATGCAAGTTCGAGCCCTCTTCTCACCGCCGACGAGCAATCAAAGCAATACTAAACTAGCAGGAAAAAGGCTACTAAGGATAGTATCAGAAGCTCACCTGATCGGTGTGAAGACACCGATCCCGATCGGAGACGAGGGCGCGCCGGGAGGCGAGGGTATGCACCCGATCGCCGCGGCGATGTAGCTTGACCTGAAATTGCAAACGGTACAGCACTACTCCTCACGCAGGAGGGGTGATCTTGGGGTGGGGGTTATGCTTAATACATTCAAAACTACCTCCACGCAGGGAGGGGCCTTCAGCCGGCCAAGCGGGGTGGGGAGAGATGCAAAGGAAACCGAGTTTTCGAGCTTCGCCGATTCTGTCTAGCTTCTGTAATTCTGGATAGGGAGTCGATGTTGATGCAGCCAATAAATCCACCGAGCTCAGAATCTCATGAGACTTGCGCCAAAAGATTGCTAACCGGAGAGGGGTGCGGCTTGAATTTTTGGATGACGTTCTGATCTGGGGGCTGACTGCTCCGGCGACTTGAAGATGGATGCAGCTCTGGTCTCTGGCCGAGCTCAGTCTGAAATGGCAGGTTGCAGAAGCGGGCACGGTCGCTCCTGAGCTCCAAATCTGGCACCGCTGGACTCGTTGGAATCGTATACGAGTCTACTTTGCAGCAAAACAAATGGGGAAGTCTTCTATATCGGAGATGAGCTGGGTGTCCAGAGAAGTGGATGGTGGTTGGGGCAGACTGTGAGGAGGCAGACCGGCGTGGTTGTGGTATAAAATTGGTATCTCTGGTTTTCGGATGCCGAATGGGATTTCGCCTTCTGTTCCTGGATTCTGACAGGGGGAGGAAGAACTTTGTTGAAGACCCTAAAGACTGGTTCCTTCAAGGCTCGTCGTGGGAGAGTCTTCTCTGCCGCTCTGGCTCCTGGTCTGAGAGGTTCTGCGCAGTCGGGGAAGAACAGCCTTCACGGACGGCCACGAACTCGGAATGGAGTGATTCCACCTCGCCTGCGAAGAGCACAGGGAGGCCTTTCCAGAAAGTTAGGCCACGCCACCAGCAGAAGCAGGATGCAGTTGTGGACGTCGCTGCAACAGAGTGCTAAACTGCAGGTCGGCCTGCACACAAAGCTGGAGTGGAGAAGAGAGGAGGGGGTGAACTTGGCTTGAGGGGAGAGGAGGGGTGCGACCTAGGGAGCAAGGAGGGAAGGGGAGGTTCGAATTTGGGCTTTGGAATGAGTTAATTCAGCCTTGGGAAGGTGGAGATATGCTTAGGGAAGTGAAAGGGGTAGGTGGTGGTTGGAGGGTGGGGTTTTGAGTGGTGGAACTTCCTTGGGACTAGGTGAGGATTAAAGAGGGGTTGTGGGAAGTTGTGGGGAGTTAATGGAGGTAGGTGGGGGTTGGAAGTGGTTGAGAGGGGGAGGAGAGAGAGTGAATTTCGAAATTTAGAGAGAGGAGGAGAGAGAATGGAGAGATAATGAGAGAGAGAGAGATATTGAGAGAGTTTGAAAGGGTTTTCTTCAATATTCATCAAAAGTTAGTACATGGAGGGAGATGGGGGCTATTTATAGGCAACCCATCTTTACAAGACAAAAATAACCCTACCATTTAAGGCAAAAGACCAAACATGTCCTAGACTCAGTCCAATAGGCCCAAACTAAGGTATTAGGGCCCAATTAGACCAAATAGGGGAAATGGACTAGTACAACATGACATAATAAAAGGAAATACATGCGACATGACCCAATAAAAGGAAAATTACATATGATAAGACTCAATAAAGGAGGATACATAAGATGAGAATGAGTCGACCCAAATCAAGGGTGTGCAGGCGACCCGAGCCATAGCGAGTGTCGTGAGATGTCCTCATCAAATCCCCCGGGGTGGGGAGAACTCGACCCTGTCGAGTGTGGGTCTGCCTGGCTATCATAGTGCTCCAGAATGTCGGGATCCAACCGCAGTAGGTCCTCCCGGCTCACCCAAACATCCTCCGTCGGGGGGACAGTTCTTCCACCTAACCAAGTAGCGCTGATACACCTTGTGCCTCGTAATGATGCTCTGCTCATCCAGTATTGCCTCTATCTGCTCTCGTCGGTCTCTTAAGCTGGGAAGTGGAGTCCCTCCGGGAGTGTCTCTCATAAGGGGGGGTAACGGCTCAAGCTCCTCACTGGGTTCCACCGCGGGGCCTTTGTAGGGTACCAGGTCCGCCACGTTGAAGGTAGGGTGCACCCCATAGCTCTCTGGTAGGTCAAGCTCATAAGCATTGCTGCCAAGTCGTCGTAGAACTCGAAAGGGTCCCGACCCTCGTGCCCTCAACTTGGAGGCAGGCTCGGGAAGGAGCCGCTCCGTCCTCACCATCACCGGGTCTCCCACTTGGAATTCACAGTGGCGCCGGTGAGCATCTTCCCGTCTTTTGTAAGCCTCATTGCTTTTCCCTATATGCTTGCGGATGTCATCATGCAACTCTTTGATATGCTGTGCAAAGGACTTAGCTGAGACTGACACCCTAGCATGTGGGGGAAGGGGAATGAGATCCAAGGGCTTTCTAGGCCTAAAACTATGCACTGTCATGAATGATGATCCTATAGGGATGAAGGGAGGGCCTGGACAGCCAAATTCAGCCCTATCAAGTGTTAGATTAGTTTTGACAGACTTAGGAGGACCAGGGCATCCATGAATTGACCTATCATGCTTAGAAACCATGTGGACCTTGATGCACTTAGGTGAACCGGGGCAGCCACAAGTGGCCCTATCATGCATGAGACGGATGAAGAGCGGGGGAAGACCAACTTGTCCAAATGTAAGCCTATCATGCACTGGACCTAGTGTGTGAATGACACAAATGATGTGACTAGCCTGACCACATGATGCAAAAGGTTGTGATACCTGGATTCCTATCAAGATGGTCCCATCTGTGAGATTAGGGGGTTTCCACTCATGGGGGTCGAAGCGGTTCCAAGGGGTGGACATCTTGGGATGGGTCACTCCCTTATTTCCAAGGTTGATGCCACCCTTGGCATTGACTCTCATAGTGTGGGCGGAATTTCGGAATGGGTGGGTTAGGCCTAACATGGTGGGTGAGGGTAGGAGGGAGTGGGTGGTGGGTGAGGAGTACTTGGAAGCCCATAGGGAGTGGCCAAACATATCAAGATGGGTTAAGGGGTGGGTGTTGTGGAGGTGGGTTTCAATCCAAGTGGTCGCCCTAGGGTCCCTAGCACACATAGGGAAGTGGAAATCATGAACCCAGTTGGACTTATCGTAATGCTCCTTGCAAAGGGGCGAGGGGTAGGGAGAGATGTAGGAGGGCCAGGAGCTGGGTTGGTAATGAGGGGCTAGTGGGAAGGGAACATGTGGATCTAGGAGGACTTGGGTTGAGGGGAATGAGGCTTCTTCCCATCCTGGACCTTGAGCATTCCAAAGCATACACTCCCTAGTGTGGGCTGGGCACTCGTCTCCTAATGGGGTAAGCACCAAAGTGGATTCCTTAGGTTCATTGCCCTCTCCTTGTGATGGGGGAGTGGTGTAAAACTCATCGGGAATTGAAATCCCTTTCCTTGTGGAAGGAGGGAATTTCCATTGAGTGGGGTCAAAAGGATCATAGAAATTGAAACTCTTATGGAGGGATCCCTCTATGTCCTTGGATAGGTTGGCCCAAGTAGGACGTTCCCCGATGCATGTTGAACCTTCATCGACAAGGGGCAACAACAAGAGTGTGGACTCACTAGGAAGTGTGACCTTGAGGAGAGGAGAGCATTTTTTTGTGGGGCTCATTGGGTCAAGTTCCCTAGGGGTTGGCAGGAAGATTAGAAGCTCACTAGTGCATTGGCCTATAGTGCAAATAGATGTAATGGAGCCAATGGATGAGTAGGTAAAGGCAAGGTACTTGGGCTTAATGGGTTCCATGGCCAACATGCTAGTCAACCCCATTTGATAACTCAAACTCCTAAGTAGGTCTTCAAGGGTTTCCACAAGGCAAAAGGATTGATATGTTATGTGACGAGAATGACATGGCACTAGTTGAACTTGCTCTATGGGGAGGTTGCACGGGGTTGAAGGGTACAAGATGGGACCTTTCTTGAGCCAGGTAGCTAGGGGCTCCTCTATGGTTAGCTCACCAGTGGGTGGGATGAGTTGCTCATGTTGGGGTTCGGGTTGGTTTTGTGCAATGGAGATTTGAGGCTCATTTTCCACTTTAACTGATCGCTTTTGAATGGTTTGCTCAGACTTGGAGAGGGCTTGGTTATAAGAATTTGGGAAGTGGAACCTTTTCTTGTCTCCCGGGGATTGCAAGTGACACCCTTTTCCTTCGGGGTCTATGATTGCTTGTTGTTCTTCCATCCATTCTTTTCCCACAATAATATGTGACCCCAGGGGCCGAATTTTGCACCATGCTCCACTACTCCATGTAATGGATTTGGAGGGAATGCGACTTACACAAGGTACATAGAACTCTACGAAAACCCATTCCCCATGGATGACAATTTTCCCTTCTTGTGACAAGGAGTTCACAAGAGTTTGGGAGACATAATTTCCCGATTGGTACTCATCAAGGAACACAGTGGTGATTTTGTTGTGGGGTAGGACTACTTTGAAGCTAAAGGACATGGTGAACCGGTCACCGTGGGAATTGGGATTCATGGTGTTATTGGAAGAAGATGAATGCCTTGATAATGAGTTCCACTAGGAGTGGTCATGCAAAGTTGGGTGGGCTATGCAAGGGTGTGCGAATGCACCTAAGAAAAAATTAGTGTGACCCAAGACTAGACTTGTAAGGACAAGTCTATGACCGCTCTGATACCACTTGATGTGGCACAGCCCAAAGACCACTAAATATGATGAGATAACCCTAGGACTTAGACCCGCAAGCATACAAGCGCTCAATGATTCTCACAATGACGATTTTTGCTCACCCGATTCACACGTTCACTCGGTGGGTCCGAGAGATAATGATGAAGGTCCGGGGCGGGACCCAATTGTTCTAATGGACTTACAATGCTAGGGCTGACCCCAAATGAGTCTAGGATACCCAACTTTGTGGGCGGCTGGCCCGCAAGGCGGGGGCTTGGTGGCACTCACTCACGGTCCGCGGTGGACACTAACAAACTAGCATGCAAGTTCGAGCCCTCTTCTCACCGCCGACGAGCAATCAAAGCAATACTAAACTAGCAGGAAAAAGGCTACTAAGGATAGTATCAGAAGCTCACCTGATCGGTGTGAAGACACCGATCCCGATCGGAGACGAGGGCGCGCCGGGAGGCGAGGGTATGCACCCGATCGCCGCGGCGATGTAGCTTGACCTGAAATTGCAAACGGTACAGCACTACTCCTCACGCAGGAGGGGTGATCTTGGGGTGGGGGTTATGCTTAATACATTCAAAACTACCTCCACGCAGGGAGGGGCCTTCAGCCGGCCAAGCGGGGTGGGGAGAGATGCAAAGGAAACCGAGTTTTCGAGCTTCGCCGATTCTGTCTAGCTTCTGTAATTCTGGATAGGGAGTCGATGTTGATGCAGCCAATAAATCCACCGAGCTCAGAATCTCATGAGACTTGCGCCAAAAGATTGCTAACCGGAGAGGGGTGCGGCTTGAATTTTTGGATGACGTTCTGATCTGGGGGCTGACTGCTCCGGCGACTTGAAGATGGATGCAGCTCTGGTCTCTGGCCGAGCTCAGTCTGAAATGGCAGGTTGCAGAAGCGGGCACGGTCGCTCCTGAGCTCCAAATCTGGCACCGCTGGACTCGTTGGAATCGTATACGAGTCTACTTTGCAGCAAAACAAATGGGGAAGTCTTCTATATCGGAGATGAGCTGGGTGTCCAGAGAAGTGGATGGTGGTTGGGGCAGACTGTGAGGAGGCAGACCGGCGTGGTTGTGGTATAAAATTGGTATCTCTGGTTGTCGGATGCCGAATGGGATTTCGCCTTCTGTTCCTGGATTCTGACAGGGGGAGGAAGAACTTTGTTGAAGACCCTAAAGACTGGTTCCTTCAAGGCTCGTCGTGGGAGAGTCTTCTCTGCCGCTCTGGCTCCTGGTCTGAGAGGTTCTGCGCAGTCGGGGAAGAACAGCCTTCACGGACGGCCACGAACTCGGAATGGAGTGATTCCACCTCGCCTGCGAAGAGCACAGGGAGGCCTTTCCAGAAAGTTAGGCCACGCCACCAGCAGAAGCAGGATGCAGTTGTGGACGTCGCTGCAACAGAGTGCTAAACTGCAGGTCGGCCTGCACACAAAGCTGGAGTGGAGAAGAGAGGAGGGGGTGAACTTGGCTTGAGGGGAGAGGAGGGGTGCGACCTAGGGAGCAAGGAGGGAAGGGGAGGTTCGAATTTGGGCTTTGGAATGAGTTAATTCAGCCTTGGGAAGGTGGAGATATGCTTAGGGAAGTGAAAGGGGTAGGTGGTGGTTGGAGGGTGGGGTTTTGAGTGGTGGAACTTCCTTGGGACTAGGTGAGGATTAAAGAGGGGTTGTGGGAAGTTGTGGGGAGTTAATGGAGGTAGGTGGGGGTTGGAAGTGGTTGAGAGGGGGAGGAGAGAGAGTGAATTTCGAAATTTAGAGAGAGGAGGAGAGAGAATGGAGAGATAATGAGAGAGAGAGAGATATTGAGAGAGTTTGAAAGGGTTTTCTTCAATATTCATCAAAAGTTAGTACATGGAGGGAGATGGGGGCTATTTATAGGCAACCCATCTTTACAAGACAAAAATAACCCTACCATTTAAGGCAAAAGACCAAACATGTCCTAGACTCAGTCCAATAGGCCCAAACTAAGGTATTAGGGCCCAATTAGACCAAATAGGGGAAATGGACTAGTACAACATGACATAATAAAAGGAAATACATGCGACATGACCCAATAAAAGGAAAATTACATATGATAAGACTCAATAAAGGAGGATACATAAGATGAGAATGAGTCGACCCAAATCAAGGGTGTGCAGGCGACCCGAGCCATAGCGAGTGTCGTGAGATGTCCTCATCACTCCGTTTTAAATTTGACGTTTTTTTTTTCTGGAGATCAGTAGAGACTACATAGTAAGATGGAGGAGGTGGGAGCTGCATAGGGAACAGCTCGGGGAAAATGCAATCGAAGAAGGGGTCGGAAGAAGAGAACCACATCTCGTGGAGTTGAGCATTGGGAGAAGGAGGAGTGAATAGAGTGGATAGATCAATGCGCGGGCACTTCCCGCAAGCACACGGAATGAATAGAATCTCCGGTGGATCAATAACAAATGGATTTATCATGATAGGAGGAAGGCGGGGTATGAACCCCCTTTACTGAAAGATGGATTGGAAGCGCGAGGGAGACCAAGAGAAGATAACTGGAGAGCTCTCCACCTTCTGTAATTTAACCGCGGGCTGCTTCTTTGGCCTCCACTGCACGAGTCGAGCCTCTTGTTGCTTCTGGCGCTCCTCCTCATAAAAGAGCCTCTGCAAGGCCTGACTGTAGTCGAACATGTCATCATCTGACCCTCCTGGCAGGGAAGGCGGACTGGCAATCGGACAAACAATATCCCTTTTTGGCTAAACTCGCCTTGGAGCTAATGTGCCGGGCTGGAGAGGCCCTCTGACAAGTGCTGACGATAATCCCAGGTAAGCGGCCCAGAATCACCCATCATAGATAATGCTGTTTCCTTGTAACCGAGACCTCTCCTACCCATTTTTCTTCCCTTGGGTATAGGCTTGGTCATCCCTTGCAGTTGCGCACCGAGGCCTCTCCCCGGTTGATAGCCCAGTTTCAATATAATATTCCACCCCTTTGAATCTCGGATCTGCGGCTTCACTTTGACATTAACTGGAATAGTGATGGGCTTAGGAGATGTGTAAGCCCAAGGAAAGTTCAGATCGAGCACTGACAGAACGGGCCGGCTGCTCGACCAGAGTGTGGGAAGAACTTGATCTGAGATGGCCTTGACTGTCTGCACCGTGGAAAAGCTCTTGACTTTGACGACCCTCCCTTGGAAGGGGAATTTAACGCACTGATGTGCGGTGGAGGGTACGGCGCCAAGCGTGTCAATCCAGGGACGACCCAAGATAGCCTTGAACATAGGGTCGATATCGAGAACATAGAATTCCACGGCCATAGCAAGGGGCCCGAGCTCTGCCTGAATGGTGATTATCCCGTGACATGATCGCCTTGAGTTGTCATATGCTGCTATAGTGGTGGGAGTAGGCCGTAGTAACTCTTCAGATATGTTGCATGCTCGGAGGGTGCTAAGTGGACAAACATTAATTGAGGCCCCCGTGTCAACCAGTGCTGCTTCAATGTTGACCTTGTTCAGGGTAATTGTTATGCAGAGCGGCATTTGCCGAGCCCCCGGAGGTGCAAGCTCGGTTTCTGAGAATGTAATTGCCGGCCCTTTGGAGATAGTTGCTAGTGCCGTTGGTAAGCTGTCGACTGCCATGTCTTCACTAACCATCACCTTCTGTAGGAAATCCCTCAGTGCATCCTGATGAAGGGTAGATCTTTTGATCAGCTCCAGTACGGATATCTTAGCGGGTACTCGATCCAGATGATGTAATAAGTCATACTGAGTACCCGGCAGGGGTTCAGCTTCCTCTTGCTCGGCCGTTGGCTGGGTGGACTGGGGATTAGAAGTAGTAACGTAATTCCGATGGAACATCTTCCCGTTCCTTAAGGCACAGTTTGCCGCAGCATCCGAAGAGAGTATGATGGGCCCTGTAGGGTGGATGAGTGGGACAGGTGGTGCGGGGGAGGTGATTTGGTGGAGCGTAGGGTTGGTGAGGTTAATGGGGGGTGAGCGGATGATAGGTGAGGGATTGGTGGAAGGCACGGCGGTGATGGACGTCGATGCGGGTGGAGGGAAGGCTAGTGGATGTTTGAGAGTGGGCGAAGGATTAGGTGGTGGTGTGATGATGGTGAGGGGAGTAAGTGTTGGAGGGTATGATGGGATGGAGAGCGGTAGAGGGTTTGCTGGAGCGGGTGTGGAAGGTAAGACGAGCGGAGAGGGTGTCGGTTGTGTAGGGAGGATGAAGGAATGGTTGCGGAGGTTGTGGTGGAAGGCCATTACTTGCGGTGTGGCGCCATCATCATCAAAAGACCACCCGACGTTGGGGGCCGGGGGTTGAACCACGTTTACTTGTGCTGGTGCCGGTGGCTGCTGCTGAGGAGCGGGTGGATGATTCGGCATCGGGTTCTGATGGATGCCCAGGTCTTGTACTTGCTGCGGTTGCTGCTGTTGTGGCGGCTGCTGCGGCTGCGGTGCTTGATGCTGCTGCACTTGCTGCCCCTGCGGCTGTCTTCTCTTCTCTTTAATCTCAACAATGGCCCTATGCATTTCGGCCCAGTCGATTCTCTGCCCCTCATGAAGGTCATATACCAGATCTCGGAACTGAAAGCATCCTTCTATGGTATGGCCCGGCTGCCTATGGGACATGCAATATTTAGTTTGATCAACCGCTGGGTTCCAAACAGGTCGTTCCGGAGGAAGTTGGATTGCATTTATTGACATGAGTGCTGAGAAAATATCTGTAAGTGTCTCTGGCAATGGAGGATACTGGGCTCTCCTGGGAGCCGGGCGCTTGCTATTAGGGTTGTTATTATTGTAGCCGTTGGGTGGAGGGACGTTATGGTATTGTGATGGTGGCGGTGGTTGTTGCGGAATGGTGAAGGTGTTTTGAGGAATGGTGAAGGCGGGGGGAGGGTTTTGTGGAGTGGCTTGGAAGTTTTACGGAGCGGTGTTTTGTGGATTGCGGGGGTTTTGGTTGTAGCGGAAGGGTGCGGCCTGAAATGGAAAAGCAACGGCTTGTACTTGCTCGTTTGTTTGGACTCCCTCGGTAACCGGCCCTTGTGGTTTCTTGTGGTACTTGGGCTTTTGGTTTTCAAAAAGAGAATGGATAGGGGAGTCCTTGAATTGAGTCTGTATGAAGCGCGCACGGCTGTAGAGTTGATGCATGTTAGCTATATCATTCATTGCCAGGATGTTGCGGAAAGTCGGCGTGGCATTGGAGATCAGCAATTTGACCTTCTCTTCCTCCGGAATATGGCCAGGCACTCTGGCGGCCATCTGCCTCCACCTGTCTGCATAGGTGGCGAAGTCTTCCTCTGGCTTCATCTTCTCTGCTACTAGATCTGTAAATGAATATTCTGGCCCGACCCTGTCTTGAAACCGCTGAATGAATTTGTCCTTGACTACCTTGAAACTTTCGGCCTCTTCCAGTGGCAAAGAATAGAACCATTCCAGAGCAACTCCATCTAAGGATCGGCGGAATAAATACGCCATGAGGCGATCATCATATTGGAACTGCGCCGATTCATATAGAAAATCCCTTACATGGATAAAGGGATTGCTGTTCCCATCGTACTTGCGATAGTTGGGGAGCTCTGATTGCGGAGGGAACCGAATGTTCTGGAAGCTCGGAATAGGAATATCGGCTAAGGATTGTGGGCCAACCCTTTTCTGGAGGAAGTCGAGTTGTTGCTGCATGGCTGCCCACTTGTTAAGCAAGTCCTGCTCTTGGGAGGGAGCAGGGGTAGTGAAGGACGGCGATTGTATTTGAGGAGCGGATGAAATGACTGTAGCAGAAAGGGGAGGCCCATAGGCATGAGTAGAAGGATAGACAGTGGAAATAGGGGGCCCGTAAGAAGGATATTGAGCCTGAGATATACCCGGATGGGAGTGAGTTTGGGCCACCCCTTGCTGAGGGTGTAAGAAATCAGAAGGGTTCATGAGAAGCTGTGAAGCCACCGAACCAGAATTGTGATGATCCACCTGGATGAAAGAAGGGATAGGCGATTTCCCTTTATCAAAAGACTGATGGGCTGAATTGGAAGATTGGCCCATCTCCATGCCGGTGAAAGTGATGGTCCGAGGTTGAACCGGGGTGAGGTCAATCGGAGTGGGCTGAACGGACGGCCCGATAATGGAAGGATTAGATTGACCTTGAACAGCGGCGGAGGGAGAAGCGTTGGACCCTTGCATAGCTTGATATAGGACTTGAAGTTGGGTCGGGTCCAATTGGGCCATCATGTGAAGGACGGAGCCCGCGGAAGGAGTAGAAAGAGAAGGGGTACCTTGACTACCTCCCACGGATGTGGAGGACGGGAGAGGGGCAGTCCCTTCTCCGGAGGGAAAGGTGGCAACCCTAGGGGGGTTCTCAAGGAGCCCTTGAGGAAGAGAGTCCTCTTGGGAGCGCGGAGGATTGAAGGATGCCATGGTAGATTCGAAGAGGGGATTGGAATAGAACGTGAAGGAAGAAGCGACTCAAGAAGACGATTCAGACGGACGAAACCAACTCCACATGCAACGGATAACCTTGACAAAAAGTAAAAATAACCAACACAAAGCACACAATAAGCAACCGAACTTAGGTGATTTTAACAAGATGTAAGTGGTAAAAGATGGAGACACTCAAAAATCAAGCAAGTTGTTTAGAATGATGCGACAAGATTCTTATGATTTCTCCTTTGGAACTTTAGTGAATTGATCGATATGTATTCTCAACAATGGGTTTCTAATAGGAGATGGATATGGGACTTGGTTTGACTCTAAGTGTAACCACTCAATCACTTATGCAGCCCTAGACACGGGGTGAGAAAGGTACAACCAGCCCGGCGTCCGTGTGGGAATCCACGGCTCGCGGGGACTTATGGAGGTCCCTGCTGTGATTTCCTAGTCGGCCCCAAGGAATATGGAGACGAGAGGTCCTCTGTAATATCCCGGACCTTTCGGATCCTTCTTCATGGGTCCCGGATCTAGTTTTCGGAGTGTCCGGCTCCGTTGTGTCCGAAATTTCGTTTCGGACATCTTTCATGTTCGGATCGGCGCGATCCGGAGTCGTTTCGGAGGCCCGGAGGCGTTCCGCGGCTTTTTCCGCGTGTGTTTTCCGATTCCCGGTGTGTGTTTCAGCTTTTCTCTTCGGACGCTCGTTGCGGGTGAACCGGGCTGTTCACACGGACACGAGTGGTACCGTTGCGATCGGTGCGTTCCGAGGATCGCGGGGGTGTGATTTCCTAATTTTTGGAATTTTACGGATTTTCCGGGTTTTTCTATAAAACCCTTTTTTCTTTTCTCTCTCCCCCACCATCTTCTTCTTCCTCTCTTCTTCTTCCTCCTTCCTCCTCCACCGTGTCTCCCTCCCTCTCCCTCTCTTCCTCCCGGTTGGCCACGGCGAGCTCCCCTCCGGCTGCAGACGGCGGCGGGGCGACGGCGCGGTGACGTGGGCGGCGGCGAGGCGGTCGTGGGGGCGTGCGGCGAGCGTGGGAAGCTTAAGGAAGAACGAGGGTTTTCAAGCGTTCTTCGCGATTCGTGGACGATCCGGCGGAGCATCCGCTCCATTGAGGTAGG
The DNA here is from genome assembly GCA_022559845.1 of Amorphophallus konjac. NCBI lineage: Eukaryota > Viridiplantae > Streptophyta > Magnoliopsida > Alismatales > Araceae > Amorphophallus > Amorphophallus konjac. The sequence goes on along the minus strand of CM040122.1, from coordinate 454,352,749 downwards.
GTGACGTTCCCTAGCTCTTCGCCGTTCTTTTCCGTGGTTTGTAGGCCGCGGGGAGGCCGAGAGAGGCATGTTTGGGCATTTCTGGGTTTTTCCATGTTTTGGGGGTGAGCCGCCCGATCTATGGTTTTAGCCCATGATTCTATGTTTTGGTGGCTTAGATGCATGCTAGGGGTCCCCAGGGGTCTTCCCCCTTGTTTTCCCCCTCTCCGGTGGAGGTACGGGGGCGTGGTTGGTGTTTTTGGGGTTTTCCCGCCGTAGCGTGCTCTGGGGCAAGCGACGGTCACTCCAGTGACCGTCACATGCTTGTAACGCCCCTAGAGGGGTGCGTTACTTCCCTGGGTGTTGGCCTTTGGGGTCGAGGGCTGTAACGGTCCTGCGACTGGCCGCCGTTTGCTAGTGACGCCCCTGGGCTGGGCCGTCACATGCGTTTCGACCGTTGGTTTTTGACCGTTGGGGGTCAGGCCATGTAACGCACCGAGATAGGCGCGTTACATGCGTGTAACGCACTGGGGCAGGAGCGTTACTTCCCCTTCCCACCCCGAGTGTAAGGGCCATGTGACGCGCTGGGCTAGGCGCGTTACATGTGAGTAACGCACTGAGCCGACGCGTTGCTTGCAAGCGACGCGCCGGGGTAGGCGCGTTACTTTCCCTGTGGTTTTGGAGGGTGTGGGGCGCCGTGTGACGGCCTGTCTCAGGCGCGTTACTTTCAAGCGACGCACTGGAGCAGGCGCGTCACTTCCCCTACCCCTCTGGCCGTGTGACGGTCTGCCTTAGACCGCCATTTGTAAGTGACGGCCCTAGAGTGGACCGCCATTTGGCTGTGACGGTCCAGGGTCGGACCGCCACTTCCTGTGTTGCCCCATGAGGGTGGCAACCTCGCTTTTCTCCGACCGTGGTCTCCGTGCGACAGGACTAGTGCGTGGGGTGATTCCCACACGTTGTCGGGCTTGGGCGTTGTTTTCCGTAACTTGAGAGTCTACTCCTTCAGTGACCCTCCACTAGTCGTAGCCTACTAGTACGCGTGTGCTAGTCGCACCAGGGAGTGGTGTACGGGCTGACCTTTAGAGACGGTTTGTGGACCGGTTACCGTTGGGCCCCACGTCTTGCAGCCAGAGTCCGGCTGAGGGGAAAACCGGTCAGAGGGCCAGACCAGGGACGCGCGGTCTGTGTGTGCACACGTGGTTGGGGGCGGTTGGACCCACGTCGACGGGCGTGACCCCAGCTAGTCACTTGTTGTGGTTACTTGTACGGTGTTTGCGCCTCGGGTAGGACCTACCATGTCAGGCGGTTCACCTGCGGTGCGGTGTAAGACGTCAGGGGACGCTACCGGCTGTGCTTCTAGTGGGTGGTACTCCTGTCGAGTACGGAGTGTCAGACTGTCAGTCGTGTGTTTCCGACCTTCGGGTTTTGACGGTTCGACCGTTGAGTTTCGGTCTTCTCGTACCGTGGCACGTGTGTCGGTTTGCGTGCCGTTAGGGTCTAGTTCTGTAGAGTACAGGGCTTTCCTTTCCGAGGTACCTTCCTACCGCTAGGGTAGTGGTTTCTCGTTTTACGAGGTAGGGTTCGAGTGATCCCTACTGAGTCTTGTTCCGAGACTCATTCCCTGCGTGTTTTCACCGTGTTTCAGGTGAGGCGCCACCTTCGGGGAGCGTGTCAGGAGCGCAGCGGAAGCGTGGTGCGGGTGCCCAGAGGTAGTGCCAGAGGTCAGAGCCGGGGGATGCCCCGTGTAGCTGTACTTTTCTTTCTTGTCACTGTACTAGTCGTGGACTACTGTTGCTGTTGTTGTTATTTTATTGTGGACCATGTAAAATGTTAATTCATTTCCTGCTTAATATCATAACTGTTTAATTTCTGCAATTATTTGTGATGCTTGTGTAGTTTCCACACCATCCTTTTAACCCTTCCGAGTCTTCGGGCTCGTGGGTGGCGGTGCGAGTCTCGGGTTATCGGGCCTTCCCGGTAATCGGATTCTCGGGTCGTTACAGCTGGTATCAGAGCGCGGTTGTGGAATTACATGGGAATTATAGGTAATTGTATTGGTCCACTAGTCCACAACGATGATGTACATGTGACGCTGGCATGGGGCACCGCGTGTTTTATTCTGACCTTCCGTTTCTGAGTTTTCTGTCTTGTGCTTCAGGAGCGAGGATGGCGCCGAGGAGGAGTTCTCGCTCTCAGCAGGGGCAGTCGGCTGGAGGTCAGGAGATCCAGCAGGGGGTCCAGAGGGACCAGGAGGAGCATAGCAGAGTTCCGGGAGCTACCGAGGCCGCGGATGCTGCGAGGGCTCCGGGGGCCGAGGGTTTTCTCCGTGGCATGTACCATCTCATGGCTCAGCAGTTCGGCGGAGAGGCCGGTGAGGGCTCGTCAGTCAGGGGTGGGCCAGGCCGAGCAGTGAGGGATTTCATGCAGTTCCATCCACCTTACTTTAGCGGCCAGGCAGACCCTGATGCGGCTCGTGATTGGCTTGATGAGATGGAGCGGGTGTTCAGTTCTGCGAAGAGTGCTGTCGAGGACAGAGTGGTGTTGGCCTACAACCAGTTGCAGGGTACGGCTCGGAGGTGGTGGTCTTCCGAGTGGAAGACGTCCTTTCAGCTTCGTCCGCTTGAGCAGATCGAGTGGGATGACTTTGTCAGTGCTTTCGAGCGTACGTACTGTCCAGATATTGTTGCTACGCAGCGGATGCGGGAGTTTCTGGAGCTGGTGCAGGGTGACATGTCCGTGTTGCAGTACAGGGCCCGATTTGTCGAGCTGGGTCGGTACGCACCTCATATCATGGAGCATGAGAGGGTGAGGACGACGCAGTTTGTGCAGGGCTTGAGGCTGGAGCTGAGGCACCATCTGATCGCGAATGGGGCCACTGATCTCGAGACGGCGTCTCGTGTTGCGATTTCCTTGGAGATGGATATGCAGAGGACTCGAGGACCGATCAGCCAGGGGCAGTCTGTGTCAGGTCGCAGCCAGCAGTCGGCTACTCAGCAGCAGGGTTTCTTTCAGTCTGCGTCGGGTGGTTCAGGAGTACCGGCATCGGCAGCTTCGGTGACAGGATCTGCGTCCTTTGGCACGAAGGTCAAAAAGTTCTTCAAGAGAGGGTTCGGCAAGAAGAAGTCCAGGGATCAGGGGCAGGCTTCATCGGGCAGTGTGCAGCAGCCGTTTCCTTTGCAGCGACAGGGATCGGTGGGTGGATCGCGAGGACCTTGTCCACGGTGTAGTGGGACCCACCCAGGCAGGCAGTGCACGGCGCCGATCATCTGTTTTCGGTGTGACCAGCCAGGGCACATGGCGCGTGACTGTCCTCAGAGGCCGCCGCAGCAGCAGGTTTCCCAGCAGCAGCAGCAGCAGGAACAGTATCCGCCGCTACCCAGGTCAGCTAGTGTGGGAGGCAGGCAGAGAGCTCGTGGCCAGATCACGCACTTGACCAGGGCAGAGGCAATGGCGTCGCAGCTCGTGGAAGGTACCGTTCAGATTTTGGGTTGTGCGGCTCGGGTTTTATTTGATTCTGGCGCGTCTCATTCGTTCATTTCGGAGGATTTCGCGTCGAGCGTCGAGGAGCCGGTGACCCAGTTGTCCTGTGATTTGGCTGTGGAGTTGCCTTCGGGTGACTTTATGGTCACTCCGTATTGCTTCGACCAGGTTCCGGTGTGGATCGATGGGCGGAGTATGCCAGGCAGGTTGTATGCGTTGCAGCTTCGGGATTACGACGTGATTCTAGGCATGGATTGGCTCGAGACTCATGGAGCGGTGGTGGATTGTGGGATGAAGAGGGTCTACTTCCAACATCCGAGCAAGAGGACCTTCTATTTCCAAGGTATCCGTTCCGCCTCTTCTCGATTTCTTATCTCTGCTATTCGAGCCCGTCGATTGCTTGATTCAGGTTGTCAGGGTTTTCTCGCGTCTGTGGTTGTGTCTGACCGGATGGAGCCGAATGTCGAGGACATTGCGGTGGTGTGCGAGTTTCCCGATGTTTTTCCTGAGGAGTTGCCTGGATTACCTCCCCAGCGGGAGATCGATTTCGTGATCGAGGTTGTACCTGGTACGGGACCTTTGGCGAAGGCTCCCTACCGTTTGGCCCCCGCGGAGTTGAGGGAGTTGAGGGCGCAGTTGCAGGAACTGTTGGCCAAGGGGTACATTCGTCCGAGCTTTTCCCCTTGGGGTGCGCCCGTGTTGTTTGTGAAGAAGAAGGACGGTAGTCTGCGGTTGTGCATTGACTATCGACAGCTGAATGAAGTGACCATTAAGAACAAGTATCCATTGCCGCGGATTGATGACTTGTTCGACCAGCTGCAGTCCGCGCGAGTGTTCTCGCGGATTGATTTGCGGTCCGGTTACTATCAGCTGAGAATTCGCGAGTCCGATGTGGAGAAGACTGCGTTCAGTACGAGGTACGGGCATTATGAGTTTCTGGTGATGCCGTTTGGGCTCACCAATGCCCCAGCAGCCTTCATGGACTTGATGCAGAGGGTGTTCCACCCGTATTTGGACCAGTTCGTGGTCATTTTCGTGGATGACATCCTTGTTTATTCGCGGTCTGCTGAGGAGCATGCGTACCATTTGGGTGTGGTGCTGCAGACGTTGCGAGATCACCAGTTGTATGCGAAGCTCAGCAAGTGCGAGTTTTGGCTCGGTGAGGTGCACTTTCTGGGGCACGTGATTTCTGGTGATGGCATTTCCGTGGATCCCGCCAAGGTCGAGGCTGTGATGCAATGGCCGAGGCCGAGGTCGGTGACGGAGATCCGGAGTTTCTTGGGGCTTGCGGGTTATTATCGCCGGTTTATCCAGGATTTTTCCCGCATTGCGACCCCGATGACGAGGCTCACGCGGAAGGATGTGCCTTTCGTCTGGTCCGAGGAGTGTGAGCAGAGCTTTAGGGAACTGAAGAGATTGCTCACCTCGGCTCCGGTGTTGGTTTTGCCTTCTGGATCGGGAGGTTTTGTGGTGTGTACAGATGCTTCCGGCGTCGATTGGGTGCTGTTCTGATGCAGCATGGTAGAGTGGTGGCTTATGCATCTCGGCAGCTAAAGCCCCATGAGGAGAACTACCCTACCCATGACCTTGAGTTGGCGGCAGTGATCTTCGCGCTGAAGATCTGGAGGCATTATCTGTACGGTGAGAAGTTCGAGGTGTTCACTGACCATCAGAGTTTGAGGTATGTGTTCTCGCAGAGAGATCTGAACCTCAGACAAAGGCGTTGGATGGAGTTCATGAAGGACTATGACTTCACCCTGTCTTATCAGCCGGGCAGGATGAATGTCGTCGCCGATGCCTTGAGTAGGAAGGTTGCGGTCAGTACCTTGATGCTGAGGAAGTGGAGGCTCTGGGAACAGGTGCCCGAAGTATCTTTCAGGCTCAAGATTCCCCAGGAGCCAGGGTTGGCAGTGCTTGCGAGTCTGACTGTCACTCCTGCTATTCGTCGTCAGGTGACAGAGGCTCAGCATGCGGACCCTGAGTTGCCCCGGATTCTTGCGATGGCTGATGTGGAGCTCGGCGAGGACGGTGCTGCGAGGTTTCGTGGCAGGCTGTACGTCCCAGCGGAGGAGCAGGTTCGTCCTGCGGTGTTACGCGAGGCTCATGGGAGCAGGTACACTGTGCACCCGGGTGCGACGAAGATGTATCGGAACTTGCGGAGGCAGTTCTGGTGGCCTGGCATGAAAAGAGATGTGGCCGAGTTTGTGGCCAGGTGCCTGATCTGCCAGCAGGTGAAGGCAGAGCATCAGCGACCAGGCGGTACTCTCCAGCCCTTGGATGTTCCTGCTTGGAAGTGGGACCATGTGACCACGGATTTTGTGGTGGGGTTGCCCAGAATCCCGAGTGGGCAGGACAGTATCTGGTTGCTGGTGGATCGGCTGACGAAGGTGACGCGGTTGCTACCGGTCAAAGTCAGCTGGAGCGTGCCTAAGTTGGCTCGTCTTTATGTGGAGCGGATCGTGCCGTTGCATGGGGTTCCCATTTCGATCGTGTCGGATCGGGATCCGCGCTTCACTTCTGGATTCTGGAGGAGTTTCCAGCGAGCTCTTGGCACGGAGTTGGCATTTAGCTCGGCGTATCATCCACAGTCAGATGGTCAGTCTGAGAGGACCATTCAGACTTTGGAGGACATGCTGAGATCCTGCTGCCTGGAGTGGCAGGGGAGTTGGATTCATCACCTACCGTTAGTGGAGTTTGCCTATAACAACAGCTTTCATTCGAGCATCGGCATGGCTCCTTATGAGGCATTGTATGGGCGTCCTTGTCGGACTCCACTTGATTGGTTTGAGGTGGGTGAGCGTGTTTTGACGGGACCGGAATTGGTGCAGCAATGTGTGGATGTTGTGCACCTGGTTCGTCAGAACATGTTGGCGGCCCAGAGTCGGCAGAAGAGCTATGCTGACCGTAGGCGGCAGCCCCTCGAGTTCGCCGTGGGCGATCATGTGTTCTTGAGAGTTTCTCCGATGAAGGGGGTGATGCGGTTTGGACGGCGTGGGAAGCTGAGTCCCCGCTATATTGGTCCTTTCGCGATTGTGGAGCGCATCGGTGAGGTTGCTTACCGGTTGCAGTTACCCTCTGAGTTGGCGTCGGTGCATGACGTGTTCCACGTCTCTATGTTGCGGAAGTTTATGCCCGATGACTCTCATGTGCTCGAGTTTTCCGTTTGGCCTGAGGTGACTCCAGATCTTTCTCTCCCAGAGTTTCCGATCCGCGTGGAGGATAGGCGAGAGCAGCGCCTGCGGAACAAGGTCATTCCCTTGGTAAAGGTCGTGTGGCAACGACACTCTGGTGGCGAGGCTTCGTGGGAACGTGAGGACGAGATGCGTCAGCAGTTCCCGTACCTGTTTGAGTGAGTCTTCCTCTTCTTTCCCCTTGGGTTGTTCTCAATTTCGAGGACGAAATTCCTTAAGGGGGGAGGGCTGTAATATCCCGGACCTTTCGGATCCTTCTTCATGGGTCCCGGATCTAGTTTTCGGAGTGTCCGGCTCCGTTGTGTTCGAAATTTCGTTTCGGACATCTTTCGTGTTCGGATCGGCGCGATCCGGAGTCGTTTCGGAGGCCCGGAGGCGTTCCGCGGCTTTTTCCGCGTGTGTTTTCCGATTCCCGGTGTGTGTTTCGGCTTTTCTCTTCGGACGCTCGTTGCGGGTGAACCGGGCTGTTCACACGGACACGAGTGGTACCGTTGCGATCGGTACGTTCCGAGGATCGCGGGGGTGTGATTTCCTAATTTTTGGAATTTTACGGATTTTCCGGGTTTTTCTATAAAACCCTTTTTTCTTTTCTCTCTCCCCCACCATCTTCTTCTTCCTCTCTTCTTCTTCCTCCTTCCTCCTCCACCGTGTCTCCCTCCCTCTCCCTCTCTTCCTCCCGGTTGGCCACGGCGAGCTCCCCTCCGGCTGCAGACGGCGGCGGGGCGACGGAGCGGTGACGTGGGCGGCGGCGAGGCGGTCGTGGGGGCGTGCGGCGAGCGTGGGAAGCTTAAGGAAGAACGAGGGTTTTCAAGCGTTCTTCGCGATTCGTGGACGATCCGGCGGAGCATCCGCTCCATTGAGGTAGGGTGACGTTCCCTAGCTCTTCGCCGTTCTTTTCCGTGGTTTGTAGGCCGCGGGGAGGCCGAGAGAGGCATGTTTGGGCATTTCTGGGTTTTTCCATGTTTTGGGGGTGAGCCGCCCGATCTATGGTTTTAGCCCATGATTCTATGTTTTGGTGGCTTAGATGCATGCTAGGGGTCCCCAGGGGTCTTCCCCCTTGTTTTCCCCCTCTCCGGTGGAGGTACGGGGGCGTGGTTGGTGTTTTTGGGGTTTCCCCGCCGTAGCGTGCTCTGGGGCAAGCGACGGTCACTCCAGTGACCGTCACATGCTTGTAACGCCCCTAGAGGGGTGCGTTACTTCCCTGGGTGTTGGCCTTTGGGGTCGAGGGCTGTAACGGTCCTGCGACTGGCCGCCGTTTGCTAGTGACGCCCCTGGGCTGGGCCGTCACATGCGTTTCGACCGTTGGTTTTTGACCGTTGGGGGTCAGGCCATGTAACGCACCGAGATAGGCGCGTTACATGCGTGTAACGCACTGGGGCAGGAGCGTTACTTCCCCTTCCCACCCCGAGTGTAAGGGCCATGTGACGCGCTGGGCTAGGCGCGTTACATGTGAGTAACGCACTGAGCCGACGCGTTGCTTGCAAGCGACGCGCCGAGGTAGGCGCGTTACTTTCCCTGTGGTTTTGGAGGGTGTGGGGCGCCGTGTGACGGCCTGTCTCAGGCGCGTTACTTTCAAGCGACGCACTGGAGCAGGCGCGTCACTTCCCCTACCCCTCTAGCCGTGTGACGGTCTGCCTTAGACCGCCATTTGTAAGTGACGGCCCTAGAGTGGACCGCCATTTGGCTGTGACGGTCCAGGGTCGGACCGCCACTTCCTGTGTTGCCCCATGAGGGTGGCAACCTCGCTTTTCTCCGACCGTGGTCTCCGTGCGACGGGACTAGTGCGTGGGGTGATTCCCACACGTTGTCGGGCTTGGGCGTTGTTTTCCGTAACTTGAGAGTCTACTCCTTCAGTGACCCTCCACTAGTCGTAGCCTACTAGTACGCGTGTGCTAGTCGCACCAGGGAGTGGTGTACGGGCTGACCTTTAGAGACGGTTTGTGGACCGGTTACCGTTGGGCCCCACGTCTTGCAGCCAGAGTCCGGCTGAGGGGAAAACCGGTCAGAGGGCCAGACCAGGGACGCGCGGTCTGTGTGTGCACACGTGGTTGGGGGCGGTTGGACCCACGTCGACGGGCGTGACCCCAGCTAGTCACTTGTTGTGGTTACTTGTACGGTGTTTGCGCCTCGGGTAGGACCTACCATGTCAGGCGGTTCACCTGCGGTGCGGTGTAAGACGTCAGGGGACGCTACCGGCTGTGCTTCTAGTGGGTGGTACTCCTGTCGAGTACGGAGTGTCAGACTGTCAGTCGTGTGTTTCCGACCTTCGGGTTTTGACGGTTCGACCGTTGAGTTTCGGTCTTCTCGTACCGTGGCACGTGTGTCGGTTTGCGTGCCGTTAGGGTCTAGTTCTGTAGAGTACAGGGCTTTCCTTTCCGAGGTACCTTCCTACCGCTAGGGTAGTGGTTTCTCGTTTTACGAGGTAGGGTTCGAGTGATCCCTACTGAGTCTTGTTCCGAGACTCATTCCCTGCGTGTTTTCACCGTGTTTCAGGTGAGGCGCCACCTTCGGGGAGCGTGTCAGGAGCGCAGCGGAAGCGTGGTGCGGGTGCCCAGAGGTAGTGCCAGAGGTCAGAGCCGGGGGATGCCCCGTGTAGCTGTACTTTTCTTTCTTGTCACTGTACTAGTCGTGGACTACTGTTGCTGTTGTTGTTATTTTATTGTGGACCATGTAAAATGTTAATTCATTTCCTGCTTAATATCATAACTGTTTAATTTCTGCAATTATTTGTGATGCTTGTGTAGTTTCCACACCATCCTTTTAACCCTTCCGAGTCTTCGGGCTCGTGGGTGGCGGTGCGAGTCTCGGGTTATCGGGCCTTCCCGGTAATCGGATTCTCGGGTCGTTACATCCTCACAACAAGGTAGGAAAATGCAACCTAATGTATGAAAAGATGAATGACCCTATGTGCACCGGAGTGCATGCAAAGTCTAGCCTAACAATCTAACAATCAGTAGTGCACACCATGATATGCAGATATGAGCAAAGCAAGAAGGAGGTCAAGTATCACCCAAGCAATAAATCACAGCAAAAACTGCGGAAATCAATGCACCTCGGATGCGTACCTGCCAGGAGAATAACGGTCGAAGGACCCTACGTCAGAGAACAATAACGGTCGAAGGCCAGACCGCCAGATAATATATAACGCAGGGGGGGATGAGACCGTCAGATGCGCCAGAGAACAAAAACCAAACAGAAATAACCGGGAAACCCGTGGGAGCTCTCACAGCAGAACCAATGTGGCGGTCTAATGCCCCTGCGTCAGAGAACTGTGACGCTAGGACACCTAGCTGTCAGAGAACTCAGAAAACCAGAATATGCAGTAATCAAAGGGGAAACAAAGGGCAACTCAACAAGCAGATGATGGCAGGTTTTAAACAAGAATCAAGAGCACGATTGGCACAAGTTGTCCCACCGTGATCGCCAAAAAATTATATGTTGATATTTATTTGCCTATCTCTTGTCTTACTTTTGAGGTTTGCAAAGTAATATGGCAAGAGGACAAACAAGCAATCAAAGATCTACTCAAACCTGTGAACATGTGAACATGAACCTAGGCAATCATAGCTAGCTCTAGCATGGGCATGCTACCTCAATCAAATTACGCTAAGGAAAAGAAAAACACACGCCGGGGCGTGGAGCAAGGAACAAATAAAAACACACCGCTAGGTGGAGCAAGTAAGGAAAATAAAGAAGATACGATGAAGAAGACAGCTAACGCCCAATACCAAGGAAAGATGTGATCGCCACCAAAGTAAACACAAGTCAAAAACCTGAATATACCTTGGAAATAGGTGGATGAAGCACCCGCCCACGGGAGAGAAAACCAAGGAAAGCCTGCAGATCAACTTGGAAGTAACGGCTAGAACCCCGTGCGTCGCTTGGAAGCAACGGCCGCACGATAGACCGCCAGAAGACAGTGACGCGCCTGCTCCAGACCGTCAGATAACCTGCAGTAGTAAAGCTTGAATTCTTTTAACTCCAACTCTTCCAGCCGGCTAGAAGACTTGGGCCTCGTGCTAATGAACCTGTAAACCTGCCAAAGAAGTAGAAAAATAAGACAAGACAACCTCAATTAGCCCTTTTCACAAGCATAGCATCAATTCTTAAAGAGCTCGAGAACATCAAAAGGAGAGGGGATTACCGGGGAGTTTTGGTTTTTTAACCCCTCTGGGTGTTTTAAAAGTTTGGGAGGATGTTTGTATGCTTAAAGAACAGTGAAAAACGTGGAGGAAGAGGAGGGACAATGCTTAGATTGGGGAAAACCAAGGAAGAACTCAAGCATGCAAGGATGAACTTGAAAGACCAAACTAAAGTACTCCCTTGATTATGAGATGGATGGACGTGGGAAGCAGTTCCTCCTGGATGAAGATGGCTCCTGAGTTCGGCAGCACTTCGTCGTGAATTCAAATCTCCTCCCCTTCTTGCCACGAAGTCAAGGGTTCTATTTATAGACCCTCAAACTTTTAGGTCGAGCAGAGGATAATTCAGCAGGAAAGAGGGATAAATCTTAGCAAATCCTCGAAGATAATATCACCAAGAGTCCATAGAAACAAACGGGGGGTCCTGAGGATCAGATTTGAAAGAGATAACGTCAATCCAAGTTCTTATCTCAACCACGGAGTAGCAGAGAAAAGGCCTGAACTGCCAGGACTCTCGGAAGGAAGTAACGGCTGCACGATAGACCGCCACTTGGAAGTAACGCATCAAGGAACGACCGCCATTTTCAAACATATCCCAAAGAGATAAGATCAACGGGAAGAAGATCCAAACAATAGGACTCTTCAAGGAAGCGACGGCCAAGGCATAGGGCGTCAGAATGAAACAACGGCTGCACGACAGACCGTCATCATCAATGTGGAATCAAAAGGATAAGCTTTACAACGAGGCCTTAAGCCTTAGGACTCTTCAAAGAGTAACGGTCCAGGACCCATCCGTCAGAAGGAAGCAACGCGCCTGACTGGGACCGTTATTAGCATTGAGGTTCAAAAATAGAGTGAAGGGTTTGCTAAGATTCATCCAACGAAACGCCACCGGGAGCCACATCTAATCCAGGAATTAAGACCCAAGAAATAGGCTTCAACTAATCAAGAGACTCAATGAAGGGTGAACAACTCGGAGCATCGTATAGAATGAAATGAGGAGATGACCCGACTTATTGGGTATAAAACGGGTGTCAACACCGGGGTATGCCCCGTGTAGCTGTACTTTTCTTTCTTGTCTCTGTACTAGTTGTGGACTACTACTGTTGTTGTTATTTTCTATAGTGGACCATGTAAAATGTTAATTGATTTCCTGCTTAATATTACAACTATTTAATTTCCGCAATTACTTGTGATACTTGTGTAGTTTCCACACCATCCTTCTGACCCTTCCGAGTCTTCGGACTCGTGGGTGGCGGTGCGGGTCTCGGGTTATCGGGCCTTCCCGGTAATCGGATTCGCGGGTCGTTACAGCTTGTGTGTGCACACGTGGTTTGGGGCGGTTGGACCCACGCTGACGGACGTGACCCCAGCTAGTCGCTTGCTTTATGGTTACTTGTTCGGTGTCCGTGCCTCTGGTAGGCGCTACCACGTCAGGCAGTTCACCTGTGGTGCGGTGTAAGACGTCAGGGGACGCTACCGACTGTGCTTCTAGTGGGAGGTACTCCTGTCGAGTCGGGAGTGACAGACTGTGTAATGCCCTGGGTTTTTTGGATCCTCGTTCGTGGGTATCGGATCTGGTTTCTTGGAGCGTCCGACTTCGTTGTGTCCGAAATTTTGTTTCGGACATCTTTCATGTTCGGATCGGCGCGATCCGGAATCGTTTCGGAGGTCCAGAGGCGTTCCGCGACTTTTTCCGCATGTGTTTTCCGATTCCCGGCGTGGGTTTCGGCTTTCCCTTCGGAACCTCGTTGCGGGTGAACCGGGCCGTTCACCTAGGCGAATGTGGTACCGTTGCGATCGGTGCGTTCCGAGGATCCCGAGGGTGTAATTTTCTATTTTTCAGGATTTTTCCATTTTTCCAGATTTTCCTATATATACCCCCACCCTCTCTCTTCCTCTCATTTCTCTCTTCTCTCCCTCTCTCTTCTCACGCTCTCTCCTCTCACTCTCACCTCTCCGGCGGCCGACGGACCGAGGCGGGGGCGAGGCGGGGCGATGTGGGCGAGGAGGACGGCGAGGATGGGTCGAGGATCGAGGCTCGAGGGCGTGGTGAAGCTCGGCCGTGGGTTCATGGAGCGGCGAGGCTTCAACGGCGTTTTCTTCGTGGATCAGCGTCCACGGTGCACGAAATCTTCGGTGGAGGTAGGGTGATGGACCCCCAGCTCGTGCTCCTTCCTTTCCCGCAAGTTTCGTAGGCTACGGTGAGCCGAGCGGGCCAAACGGGGTGATTTGGGCAAAATCCATGTTTTAGGGCTTGTGGGCCGATCTCCCGTTTCATTGCGTTTCTGGCCGATCCGAGGCCGTAGATGCATGCTAGGGGTTGTTGGGGAGCTTCCCCTATGTTTTCCCCCTCATCCGTGGATGTTTGGGGGCGTGGCGTGGATTTTTGGGTGTTTTCCCGTCGTTCTCGGTTTTCTGAAATGGTCGCGGTCCACCAAAAACCGCTACCATTTGGTCGCGGTCTTGGGAGAACCGCGTTCATCCTTTGTGTTTTGGTCGAGGAGGCCTTCGAGCGTCGCGGTCGTGCGATAGACCGCTTTGGCCTAGTCGCAGTCAGGGGATGACCGCTACTGTTTGGTCGTGGTCCTTGGGCGACCGCTACCATCAGGCTTGCGCGTGGCTGGTCGTGGTCGCGAGATGACCGTGACTGCATGGTCGCGGTCGCCGGTCGACCGCTACCATCTGGTCGCGGTCACCAGGTGACCACTACCATGTTCTGGTTCCTGTTTGCGCTGTTTTGACCTCCGGTCAACCCGGTTGTGACCCAGTGGTTGACTTTAGGTCTCGTGAGTGTTTCGGACACCCCGTGGAGTTCCGTGACCGTGCTTTTGGGTGTCTGGAGGTCCCACTTACCTCGTTTTACGTGCCGCGAGCTTAAGGGTCCAGGTGACCTTTTAGCGCTCCGATTGTGTTGTGTTGGTCTCCGGTCGACCCGGTTGTGACCCAGTAGTCGACCTCCGGCCTTGTGAGTATCCCGGACACCCCATGGGTTCTGTGTCCATGTTTTTGGGGTGTTGGGAGGGACCGTGTTGCCTCGATTAGCGTGCCCATAGGTGTGGTGGGTCCGGGTGACCCCACGTGTTCCGGGCTTTCGTGTTACGCAAGATCGAGTCACCGTGTATCGGTGTGTGTGCGGTGGGGTCTCCCCAGCATGTTGTGAGTTTCTTTGGAAGGCGATTCCCGTGTGGGCCACGTGTTTGGCCTTGGACTGCGAGTCCAGTTATCCGGCCTGGGGCTGGAGGTTTCCCGCTTGCTTCAAGATGGGAAATCGACTTGGCGGCTTGTGCGCTACCATGGGAATCGTGCTTCTGTGTTTTCCGTGTGGCCCGTGTGGGTGGCCTTAGTCCTTTGCATTCCCTTTCCGAGGGAGTGGTCTTGACGGCTCGTGAGCTATCTCGGTACTCGTGCTACCGTGGTTTTAGACCTAGAGATTGGACCAGATTGACGGCCTTGTGCTGTTGCGTACAACGGTCTTGACCCCGAGTCTTGTGACTCAAGGACCGTTGGGTGTCGTGCGCCTAGAGGACTGTCCAGAGTCTAGTGGCTTAGTGCCACTTGAGTTTTCTCGACTCTCGCGCACGGTGCGTGCGTGGCCGTGGACTGCGAGTCATGTTTCTCCTCCGACTGTGGTCACCGTGCGACGGGGCCGGTACGTGGGGTGGTCCCCGTACGTCGTCGGATTCGGACGTTGTTTTCCGTTGAGTTGAGAGTCTACTCCTTCAGTGACCCTCCACTAGTCGTAGCCTACCAGTACGCGTGTGCTGGTCACACCAGGGAGTGGTGTACGGGCTTACCCTGAGGACGACTTTAGACTGGTTACCGTCGGGCCCCTCGTCAAATCAGAGTCCAGTGCCGGGGGAAAACCAGTCAGAGGGCCAGACCTAGGACGCGTGGTCTGTATGTGCACACGTGGTTGGGGACAGTGGACGCACGTCGACGGGCGTGACCCCAGCTAGTCACTTGTTTGTGGTTACTTGTACGGTGTTCGCGCCTCGGGTAGAATCTACCACGTCAGGCGGTTCACCTGTGGTGCGGTGTAAGACGTCAGGGGACGCTACCGGCTGTGCTTCTAGTGGGTGGTACTCCTGTCGAGTACGGAGTGACAGACTGTCAGCTTCCGTAACTTTGACCTTCGGGTTTCGGTCGTGTTGACCGTTGAGTTTCGGTTGGTTCGCCGTGACGCGTGTGTTGGTTTTCGCGTCATGAGATTAGTGCTAGTGGCTTTACCGAGGTTGGGTCTTGTTGTGGGGTACCCGCGATCGGATGGTCGGGGTTGCACCTTGGACAGCGTGTCCAGGTCGGCTGTGTCCGGAGGACAGGCCTCTACGGCGTGGTTGCCGTGTGTTCTTACTTCGGTAGGTGGTACTAGCGTGGTTCGGTAGCTTCGACTGCGTGATCGAGGTCTGCCTTATGGCAGTAGGAGTAGCTGTAGTGCCGAGTTTTGACCGGCCACCGATTTGCTGTTCCTGCTGTAGTTGTAGCTCTCCTTTCCGCTACCGCCGTTGTTTCCGGTTGGGGTTCCGCGGGATCCCTGCTGAGTCTCTGTTTTGGAGACTCATTCCCTACTTTTCAGGTGTGGCGGTTCTTCCTCGAGGTTCGAGGGTGCGGAGCAGAGGTTCTCAGTTGCCAGCTTGCCGGGCCGAGTGTTCACTTGGCATGTGGTACGTTTTACTGCTTTAGACTGTACTTTCTGTTGGACTGGACTCTGTTGTAGTTGTTTATTTATTTCTGTTAATTGTTGGATTGTCCTGCTTTATTTCCTATTTCTTTGTGCCTCCACACTCCTTTTAGCCCTTCCGAGCCCTCCCGGCTCGTGGGCGGCGGTTCGAGTCTCGGATTATCGGACCTTCCCGGTAATCGAATTCTCGGGTCGTTACAGACTGTCAGTTTCCGTGACTTCGACCTTCATGTTTTGGTCACATTGACCGTTGAGTTTCGGTTGTTTCGCCGTGGCACGTGTGTCGGTTTTCGTGCCGTGAGACTGCTGCTAGTAGCTTTACCGAGGTTGCGTTTTGTTGTGCGGTATCCGCGACCGGGTGGTCGGGGTTGCACCTTGGACAGCGTGTAAAGGTTGGCCGTGTCCTGGGAGACAGGCCTCTACGTCGTGGTTGCCGTGGGTTTTTACTTCGGTAAGCGGTACTAGTGTGGTTCGGTAGCCCCCGACCGTGAGATCGGTGTGTATTTTCTGGTACAGTAGGAGTAGCTGTAGTGTCGAGTTTTGACCGGCCATCGGTTCGCTATTCCTGCTGTCGTTGTAGCTTTCCTTTCCGCTACCACCGTCGTTTCCGGTTGGGGTTCTGCGGGATCCCTGCTGAGTCTCTGCTTTGGAGACTCATTCCCTGCTTTTCAGGTGTGGCGGTTCTTCTTCGAGGTTCGAGAGTGCTGTTAGGAGGTTCTCAATTGCCAGCTCGCCGGGCCGAGTGTTCACTCGGCATGTGGTACGTTTTTACTGATTTAGACTGTACTTTCTGTTGAACTGGACTCTGTTGTAGTAATAGTTGTTTATTTATTTCTGTTAATTGTTGAATACTACTTTATTTCCTATTTCTTTGTGTCTCCACACTACTTTTAGCCCTTCCGAGCCCTCCCGGCTCGTGGGCGGTGGTTCGAGTCTCGGGTTATCGGGCCTTCCCGGTAATCGGATTCTCGGGTCATTACATGGGGGACAAATGCAAAGAGACAGAGAGAGATTTACCCAAGTCAGGGGAGGGGGGGGGGGGGGGGCAATTGCCCCCCCCTCTCGCTCCGCCACTACCGATACAATCGATGTGTGATTCACATCCGATATATTATATATATTATTTTAAATATTAAATATCTTTTTTTAATAACAATATTTTTATAAATTAATTGATTAGGACCTCACGTTGGAATGTGATGCCATGTGTTTGAAATACGGATTTGACATGCTTTATTTTTTTATAAAAATATTTAACATTTAAATTAAAAAATCATTTAAAAATATAACATATCTCATATTCAAACGGAGGATGAGCCACTTAAATCACATGTCACTTAACTAATCGAGTTAGAAAGTGAATTAAGTAATTTTATTCTATAACATATATACAATATCTTTTTTATCTCGATAAGTAACGGTATCAATTCGTATCATACCGTACTAGTGAAAGATCGATACGACCGATACAAACGGATCGACAAATCTTAATTACAGCTACACCAAACGCAGTTGTTTGGCATCATTTACGAACATATGTAATAAAGTGTAATTTTTAACGTGGGATTATGAATCATGTTAATCTCACTCAAATGATTTGGAATTATTTTTGAAAAATTTAAAAATATTTGAATTATAGATAAAAATATTTTATTATATTCATTTCTCTTTAAATCTAAGAAATAATTTTGCTATTAAAATGTTTTTTAATAATTAATACATTTGTTCCTCGTAAAGAACCTTCTGATCATTAAAATTTGATTTAAGAAGCCCCTGATTAACGCGGCCAGTCCGGTTGGAGTGAAAGAACCTGAATAACTACAAGGAAGATTAGCGAAGGTGCACCCATCACCCATGCAGTCTCGAGCTCGTAAAGTCGTAATCGGCGAGCTCGCTGCGATCACGTGCTTTAGCTAGAGGTAGGTGGCGGGAACGTGGCTAGCTGTACGGCTGAGAACACCGAACAAAAGTGATGGCAGCGCATCACCAACCTTACGCCATGATAATGAATAGAGATTTTAGCTTTTAATCTTTACAAGTTTTTATATGTATAAATTAACTCATCTAATTTAGATATTTTTCATAATTTCTTCAAGTTAAAAAGTTCTTTAATAAAATACTCCATGTGAAAAAATCTCTTATATATTTATATATTTTGTTTAAAAAAGTGTTTAAAAAATAAATGTGTAATAGTGATACCTTAAAAATTAATATCTAGATAAAAAGAGTTAATACGTAAATATAAAAAGATATAGATAAAAAATAAAAACATTTAAGTATTAATAAAAATGATCAATTTATAATTTATTTATAAAATTACTCATCTTATTTTTATATTATATTTGCTAACTTTCTTATATTAATATAGTGCAAAAAATATCTTTGCACATAACCTCCGTTAGATTCAAAGATTTTATCTATATAATTACACAAATATCTTTATAAAAAAGAATTATTTTGATCAACATAGTATGTTAAAGAGAGAGAAGGAGAGATAAAGAAATAGAAAGAGAGAAGTTGATAACAGATTAGAGCAATTTTTGTTTGTTTAAACTTAATTAAAAGCTAACCAGTTAAATAAGAGAACTCGAGGGAATGCTAAAAGTTGCTGAAAAGTGAAAACAAGAGTATTTTTAAAAGTTTTGTGATACAAAGAGGTTATTAAAAATAATAGAAATAATTTTACAGATAAACTTATACGGAGGTATGTTTGCAAAAGTCTCTTAATAATTAATGATGATCTCCTTTCCGACTTTCCGCGCTCGAAATCGTTGGTCGTTTCCCAATCACAACCAGCCCCACGATCAGAAGCTTCATCGTAGCCGTCAAATTTACTCGTCGAGAATCCGTGCCCCTTGATGCGTAGGCCCAGGGATGCCGAATGGTGGAACCCCTCTCCGACTGCGAAGCCTGTTGTACGCAACCGGCACACACGCAGAGAGAGAGAGAGAGAGGGAGAGACTTCCTCGCCAGCCGCACCTTTCGGTGGGTGTCTCCGTTCTGCTTTGCCTTGGCTCGCCTTGCCGCCCCCTTCCGTTCGTCGTTGAGGTGGAGCCAGCGTCGGTCAACGGTGGTCTCCGCGTCACCGCAGCTGCGGCCCACGATGTACTCCAACACCGGCGGCAAATCGCAGAGCGGCCGCGCGCCACCACCCTCCGCCGCCTCTCTCAGGAACTTCGAGTTTGACTTCGGCCTCGGCGCCGGCTTCTCCAATCACCAGGGCGCCTCCCGACCCCTCAGGGACCAGAGGAACCCCCCCTCGGCCCCCCCGCCCACTAAACCCTCCTCCTCTTTCTCCTCGCGCCCCCCCTTCTCCTCCTCCCCATCGGCTCCCAACAAGCCCTCGTGGACGCACGAGCCTTCCCCGGCCGCCGCGGCCGGCGCTATCCCCGGCAACAGATCTAGCCTCAACAACCCCTCTTCAATGGTTGGGGACATCTTCGGTAAAAGCTGGTCCTCCACTTCCCCCTCCGCTGGCGGCATCGGGATCCCCAAAGCAGACCCCAACCTGTTTGGCGATCTCATCGGATCTGCCTTCGGCCAGGCCAAGGGCGGCGGTGGCAACGTCCCGTTGAAGGCCGCCCCCCGAAGGAATGCCTTCTCTATGGGGAACTTGTCGGACTCCCTTCCCAAGACCACCACGGCAGGGCCTTCCAATCCGGGGAGACCCACGAGTCGTGGATCGGCGGATAACCTCGGGAGTTATCACCCCTCGGCAGCAAGCAACATCGGCAGCACGACTGGGAATTCTTCATTGGGTGTCCAGCCGATGAGGTCATCCGGCGCGGCCGCCGGTGCGAGTAAGGATCCGTTTGGATCACTGATGGATTTTGGGAGGAAGAAATCTGCAGATCCGTCACCGGCTGCCAATTCCAGTTTCAGTGCCAGCAATTCCACAGCGGGGGATTACTCCTTCGGGGCTTTTCAAGATGCAGATCATCGGAAA
The DNA here is from genome assembly GCA_022559845.1 of Amorphophallus konjac. NCBI lineage: Eukaryota > Viridiplantae > Streptophyta > Magnoliopsida > Alismatales > Araceae > Amorphophallus > Amorphophallus konjac. The sequence continues at coordinate 454,333,327 of CM040122.1, read as the reverse complement.
ACGGCTAGTATGGAGGCGAAATTAGATGATTTCGGGGTGCCACACGTGCAGGATTTACCAACGCATAAGCCCCCGGCTGCCCAGCCCAAGGTTAGCGTCGACCCGTTGGATATGCTGTTCTCCCCGACGGCTTCATCTGGTGCTGCGGCTGCAGCTCCCCCTGAAGGGCCTGGAAGCCAGCCATTTGAGGCGGACGATTGGGATCTGGGCGCCGAGTTTGGGGCTCATGATTCTGGAGGCACCACGACAGAGCTGGAAGGGCTTCCACCACCTCCGGCAGGTGTCACATCTTCGGTGGCGAAGAACAAGGGGCTGGAAAACCAGAAACAGGGACAGTTTGCCGATGCTATTAAGTGGCTCTCGTGGGCCGTCTTGCTTCTAGAGAAATCGGGGGATACATCTACGATAACTGAGGTCCTGGCATATAGGGCTTCCTGTTACAAGGAAGTTGGCGAATACAAGAAGGCCGTGGCTGACTGCACAAAGGCAAGTGCTTCCTGTATAGCTTTCTGAAATGCGTTGTAACTTTTTAAGTTTCATTGCTCAAATGTTGTCCTAATGGCATTCTCCATTGCCATACTGCAGGTATTAGAACATGATAGCACCAATGTTACTGTGCTGCTGCAGCGTGCTCTCTTATATGAAAGCACTGAAAAATATAAGCTTGGTGCTGAGGATTTAAGAGCAGTTTTGAAGATCGATCCTGGTAACAGGCTTGCAAAGAGCACCATTCATCGCTTGACTCAAATGGCTGGCTAGAAGACCCTTTTGATCTTTCCTCCCGCTTATTCATTTCTTTGTTGTTCTCCTTTGCCTCGACATATATGAAAATGAATTTGATGCTTGGGAATGAATTTGATGCTTGGGTTTTCTGCTTATATTATACTACTGGGAATAAAAATATATCTTTTTCTTTGGAACTTGTTTCTTTGTCAGACTCATGACTTCGATTAAAATTATTTGATTCTGTTGTGCCATTTCTTTTTTTTTTTCATCTTAAATGAATGACATCTTTAGTATAAAGTTAGTATGCCCGGATTTTTACTATGGCTGTTTACTTCACCTATGCTCTCTATCTACACGGAGCAGCAGTTCCATCAACTTATCCGCTCACTTTAAACCTATCGAATTGAAGTTATAGCTTCTTTGCTTGTTCTTCCAATTTTCTTGAACCTTGTGTAATAGGGATGCATCCACCAATTATTTGGCAAACCAGGTAGATTGGAAACTATATTTCAATAAATTAGAGTGGTGGAAACCCTTGCTGGTCTTGCATCTCGATGTTGATTCGGCTTGTGATGAGAGGTTAGGTTGCCCACTTCGCCAATCCACTGAGGCTGATAGAGTGACCTCACGTTTAACATTTTTTGGTGTAGTTTAGTATTGCAGATGTGTTCTTGGTTTAGATTCATTCTGGAAGCCACATGAAGAATAATTTACATCGAATAGAAACCAGTAGGGCTATGTTACATGGCCTCTCCTCAAGCACCTTTAGAGGAAAATCATGTCTGTTTTGGTCGCTAGAAATTTCTGATACTTGTCTCACGATTAATGGGATTTCATGCAGACATTTGTAGGTAGAAATTTCCTCCTGCCATCTGAAATCGCTTCTTTATTCTAGTTTAGGTCTGGTTGAGTTAGGAAAGTAGTATTATGAGTCCATATGGCTTATATTAGGAATATAGCGTAGTTAGGTATGTGACAGGATTCATGAAGTAGGGTAAGGCTCTGAAGATGCTGCTGCTGCTGCTGATAGAGGAATTGGGTGTTTCTTCTAGTTACATATAATTGGGAACCTCATGAGTGGGATTAATTGAAAAGTCAGATTGAAGCCTTAATATGAATCTTTCTGTTACTTCCCAATGTTAAGCTTCTATTGGTTTCTCTCCTTTCTCCCCCCGCCCGCCCTACCCCTGCCCAGTGGATCTATAGTGGGAGTCCTACTCATGAATCAGCCTTTGATTTCATTCCATGTGAATGATATCCACTCCCTCTTTTCGTAAGGCTGTGATAAAGAACGAGGCAGTTAGGTCTCAGTTCAACAGGCGGAGGTAAACATAGTCAAGAGGACGGTATAGTGGATTTGAAGATGAAGAGTTGTCAGAGGTAGAGTAGAACAATGGTGAGGTAGCCATCTTCATGAAGGGCCTGATGGTGTCCCACAAATAACAGCAGGGGAAAAACAAGGGGTTCCCCACCTTAGGAGCAAGGGGACTCTGTGATGCCTAATGTCCTGTTTTGTTAGATTATCAAATTTTGATATAGCATTAATTTTAACATTGATTCTTTTATAATGTAGATTATCAATATCAAAACTGACATAATGCAAATTTTTACGTGTTTGGATAGGCTTGTAGTAATATCAAAGCTGATACGAGGACCTGTTTGGATGGTCTTTAATATATTTTTTTATAATGATAATGGCTGAATAAGGATCTTCTAAACTGATTTCAGCATAATTGTATGTAGTAGAAAAAATATTGAGAACTATTAACAGCTCTGTATTAATAAAGCAACATCTTACTACAAACAAACAATATCATCAGGTTGCAGATCCCTGCACACATGCACTTTCTACATCCTATTTGAACAAATGAAGAGCTTCCCTTGAGCGGCTGTTTTGCAAAGAGTAAACAAGCATCCCATTGTATGAAAACTGGGTCCCTTTCCTCCATCTTTATCCAAACAACAGTCTAGCAACATCGATGTTCCTTTGCTGGCTATATCCATCTACCATCGCAATCAATGAAACATCGAAATTTCTGGGTGACATTTCATAAAACAGCTTCCTCACTGCTTCCATATCTGCCCAGTCCACAAACTCATTAAGCATCATGTTTCATGTCTCATAATTCTTCTTGGTTATCCTCTAGAGTACCCATGTTGGTTGCCTTGTGATGCGGGACGGGACCACGGACACGACAAACTCGCGATCGTCCCTTAACGAGGGAAGCGTCGGACGTGCACGGTTGAGAAACCGGCAAGAGCTAGGGTGGTCGGCTCGCACTTTCGTGCCCGGATCGGGTCACGGGACGGTCTCGCTCACTCTCTCGCAGCAGCGGTGATATGAAATTATAGCAAGTTAGGTCCTAAAACATGCTCTCTAGCAGTGGCATAAACAAGCATATATGAAATAAGCGAAATGCCAAGTGTAGGAGCGAAGACGATACCTCCACGAGCTCGGCGTGGGGACGACGGGCCCGGCCGAACTCGTGCTCCCGGGACAGTTAATACATGAATATTACAGCAATGGAAATATGCCCACTCCACGCAGGGAGGTAAAGGGCGACACAACGGGGCCCGGGAGGACCGAATACGGGTTGACGGGCGGCTTTCCGCGTAGCTTCGGCAGCACCCGAACTAGTGACGGTGGGGCCCACGTGCTGTCCGGAGGGGCCGTGTGGGACCCGGTGTCACCACTGTGGTGGGGACACTGGAGGAGGCGATCCCCGGGCTGGCGGCACGCTGGAACGTCGCCCGGAGGTCGGGCGGCTCCGATCGGCACCCGTCGGATTTGCTGTCCACGGGCTGGTTGCTGCTATTTTGCAGCGCGCGCTCCGGCGAGAATGGGCGCTGCGATCAGCCCCGATGTCGGATCGACACGAGACTGGCGCCGTTGGAAAGCTACCTTGAAGTTCTTCAACCTAGGCCCAAAGATCTGGCCTGGATCTGCTCGGATCTTGACTTATGGAATTTTCAATCTTCTGTTGTACAGTAACCGAAGACTCAGGCCTGCAGAGGACTTGACTGTTGATTGCCTTTGACCGTGATGTGGATGTCCGAATTCGAAGATGTGTTCTTCATCAAAGTTGTTAGAAATTGAGATGGGAAGATGGCAAAATTGGTTTGGACATGTTTGGAGGTGTCTATGATTTTCTGTGATTTGTTCAGTGGACAAAGGTCGGATCTGGGATCTTGCTGAAAGTACTGTAGCTCCGGTAGAACATGAATTTTGAAAAATAGGTAGAAGGATGATAAAAATTTAAGAAAAATTGTGGTGGTAGGGGACGATGGACAGAACACACAGTTAAATTGGGAGTTTTAAAGAAAATCAAAAGGGTGGTCGAAGGAGGAGAACTCAAGGCTACTGTCACTGTAGACAGTGACAGAACAGATCTGAGATTAAGAGTTGAACGAAATGGGAAGAATATGAAACGGTGGCTTTTGAACCTGGATTTTTTTGTGGAGAAAGGGATAGAAGATAGGAACCAACCCTCAAAATTTCAAGTCGATCAGAACTCGTGGCTGGCTTCAGGAATTCACGAACCACACCTCTGTCCAGCAGGACAGAAAACCGAAGATGATCCCGTGGCGGCTCGAAGGCGGCACGAACGGCGGCGGCGGCGGCACAAACGATCACCGGAGGTTGAGAGGGGAGGAAGGAGATAGAATCCACTCTAGATCTGGGGTTGGGGAAGGAAGAACACCAAGGGAGGAGAGGGGGGCGCACCAAGCTTCAAGAACACTCACAAATTTTCTGATTTTTCATTGAATTTCTCATGAAAATACAACATTATATATGACTCCAATCAAATCTAATATGGACCCTTGGATCAAGGGTTGGGGATTGAATGGCTGAGATGAGGTGTGAATAACACACCAAATACAATTTTTTAATCTACCTTGACCATCTCCATTCAACCTTAGACTAATTACATTCAAACTCCACCTAATACACACCAACCAAGCCTAATAAGGCCAAAAGAGGGGGCGCCCTCTTCATGGGCCTCTCTTGGGCCTAGGCTGGTCCAAGGCCAGCCAACCCAATCCATAACCCATGCTTGGTCCATGGATTCTCCCATCTAGATAGCCCATGAGAGGGAGTGGCCCAATTGGGCCTTAAATGGCTATTATGGTCCATAAGGGTGGCATAAGGTCCAATATGATAATCACTCCTAATAGACTCTACTAAGGCAACCTAGTAATGGACTCTTCCTAGAAATGTGGCCCAATGGCTTAATGAAGCCTTACAAAGAGAGCCCAAATGAAAGAAATCAAAAATTACACACTTTCAAGCCAATACAACCCATAATACACACCTATACAAGCTAATACACACTAATACTCATCCCATAAGCTCATGATGTCCTCATCAATTCTCCCCGGGTGGGAGGAACTCGACCTCGTCGAGTAGGGGTAGGGATGCTCGAGTACTCCGGCGGATCCGTCACCGTGCCAAGTAACGCGGGTACGCTCCACTCCAAGTGATCGTCACCTGCTCATTCCATATATACTCGATATGCGCAAGCTGCCATGGGCTAGAGGTGGACACTCCGGGTGGGGCACTCTCAAAGGGAAGGAAGCAGCTCGAAGACTCACTAGGAATCACCGCTGAGTCCCTATAAGTGACTGATCCGGGTATAGAAGTAGATCCGATCCCATACTCATCAGTGAGTCGACTCGCTTCACACTCACAAGAGAACGACAACGAGCTTGCACAAGACACATGCAGACTCACTTATGCACTAACACACGTATGCAAACCACACAAACAATCGACTCAAAACACACCACACAAGGAAAACACACTGACTTATGCATGACTCTAGACGAAGGTGGTAGCATCAAGCCCACTAGGTGGCTGCATCCTGGGCGGCAGGAGAGCCGTCCTGCTCTTCCCCTCCCAAGGCATAGTACTCCTCGGCTAGTGCCTCATCGGCCTCGTAATCAACACACTCAGGCTCGGGAGGTACGGATCCTCCAACACCTAAGGCTAGGGTGGTGCGAGTGGGACACTCGCTGGCAATGTGGCCAAACCCATGACAGTGGAAACACTGCACTCTCGACCGACTATTCTCTCCTATAAAAGGGGCCTTACCCTTATCATCCCATCGGGTAGGGGGTGTAGGCAGTAATGGGGGAGATGTAGGTGCTTTGGACAGTAGTGGAGGGGGTGCCGGTGCCAGAGTACGGGTTATAGGAGCCGGGGAACGGGCAATGGGTGCCGGTGGTTGGGGTGGAAATAGATCCCGGGGTGGAGGAGGACGAGGCCGTGGAGCGAAGTGCTCCTGACGGGTGGACTCATGAGGTCGAGCCATGGGAGGCCGCTGACGTGGGCCTATGGAGTGACGGGGTTCGGCACTACGAAGAGGGGTGGGGCCCAACCGATGGCTAGACTCGAACTCTCCCTCAAATTGCTCCATCTCGAGAACAACCTGGTATGCCTCTTCCAACGTCTTGGCATTGCGGCGGAAAAGTTCATACTGGTAGTGTGGCCGCAAACCACGTCGAAAGCGGGACACGGGCATGGTACTCTCCTCCGTGACACCACATCGTAGAAAGTACTCATCAAACTCCGCGATGTATTCGGAGACGGACCGGTCTCCCTGGCTAAGACTTTGCCATCTATCGATGAGTCGCTGGCAGTATGTGGGAGGAAGGTACTTTTGCCGAAGTTTATTCTTCATCTCGGCCCATGTGTCGATCGGGGGTTCTAGCCGTTGAAGTAGCAGGCTCTCCACATTCTTCCAATAGGTTTGTGCCTGCCCCATGAGTTTCATGGTGGCGAATCGGACCCTTCGACGCTCCGACATATCATACCACTCAAAGTAACGGTCCATGCCGAACTCCCAATCTAGGTAGACTTTCGGATCCAAAGACCCGTAAAAAGCGGGAGGGTCCGCTCGCACGGTCTTAAGGACCCGATCATCATCCTCATCTCGTTGTGGATGAAAACCACGACGGTGTTGACCATATCCCTCATAGGCATTGTCGGAACCATAGTCCTCGAGACCAAGGTCACGGTGCGGTAGTTGGGGAACCCGAGGAAGGGCGGGTGGAGGAGCCTGTGGTGGCTGGTTTTGGGCCGCGGGAGCGGCCTGGACTTGGGCCATGGGAGCGGGTTGGACTTGGGCCACCGCGGGAGGAGGTGCGGGTGGGCCTTGGGCTGCCCCTGGAGGGTCCCCGTGTGACATCCTATCTAACCGCCCAACGAGGTCTTGGACCGACCTGTCGGAGGTCTCCAAGCGCCCCTCCATGGCTCTAAGGCGACCATCCATATTATCGGAGAAAGTCCGAAAGTTAGCATCGGATTGGTCCAACCTAGTCATAATGGCCATCATCGCCTCTTGTAGGGAGTGGAAGTCTCCCGAGGTATCCCGTGGGTTGGCCATAGGTGGTGGTGGGGGTGAGTACTGAGTACCCCGACGAGTGGGCATGCAAACACACCGACTAGAAGACACCGACTAAAGCAAAACACACTAATGCAAAATGATGCGCCTAGACTTAACCAAAACGCGGTACGCGGCGGAGGTAATCGACCCGAAGGTCACTCGCGCAAGTGTGCGGCCTTCCCGATAGGCGTAGCCTAACGTTCGGACAACACCTTTCGATATACCGGGTTATTGGGATGCGATGCAAAAGACACTTTTTTTTTGTTTTAAAACAATGATGATCCTAAGCACGACTTAGACCGACTAATGACTAGACGTAAATGACACTTTTTTTTTCTTTTTGACACCCTAGACTCAACTCTCTCTGATACCAAATTGATGCGGGACGGGACCACGGACACGACAAGCTCGCGATCGTCCCTTAACGAGGGAAGCGTCGGACGTGCACGGTTGAGAAACCGGCAAGAGCTAGGGTGGTCGGCTCGCACTTTCGTGCCCGGATCGGGTCACGGGACGGTCTCGCTCACTCTCTCGCAGCAGCGGTGATATGAAATTATAACATGCTAGGTCCTAAAACATGCTCTCTAGCAGTGGCATAAACAAGCATATATGAAATAAGCGAAATGCCAAGTGTAGGAGCGAAGACGATACCTCCACACGCTCGGCGTGGGGACGACGGGCCCGGCCGAACTCGTGCTCCCGGGACAGTTAATACATGAATATTACAGCAATGGAAATATGCCCACTCCACGCAGGGAGGTAAAGGGCGACACAACGGGGCCCGGGAGGACCGAATACGGGTTGACGGGCGGCTTTCCGCGTAGCTTCGGCAGCACCCGAACTAGTGACGGTGGGGCCCACGTGCTGTCCGGAGGGGCCGTGTGGGACCCGGTGTCACCACTGTGGTGGGGACACTGGAGGAGGCGATCCCCGGGCTGGCGACACGCTGGAACGTCGCCCGAGGTCGTGCGGCTCCGATCGGCACCCGTCGGATTTGCTGTCCACGGGCTGGTTGCTGCTGTTTTGCAGCGCGCGCTCCGGCGAGAATGGGCGCTGCGATCAGCCCCGATGTCGGATCGACACGAGACTGGCGCCGTTGGAAAGCTACCTTGAAGTTCTTCAACCTAGGCCCAAAGATCTGGCCTGGATCTGCTCGGATCTTGACTTATGGAATTTTCAATCTTCTGTTGTACAATAACCGAAGACTCAGGCCTGCAGAGGACTTGACTGTTGATTGCCTTTGACCGTGATGTGGATGTCCGAATTCGAAGATGTGTTCTTCATCAAAGTTGTTAGAAATTGAGATGGGAAGATGGCAAAATTGGTTTGGACATGTTTGGAGGTGTCTATGATTTTCTGTGATTTGTTCAGTGGACAAAGGTCGGATATGAGATCTTGCTGAAAGTACTGTAGCTCCGGTAGAACATGAATTTTGAAAAATAGGTAGAAGGATGATAAAAATTTAAGAAAAATTGTGGTGGTAGGGGACGATGGACAGAACACACAGTTAAATTGGGAGTTTTAAAGAAAATCAAAAGGGTGGTCGAAGGAGGAGAACTCAAGGCTACTGTCACTGTAGACAGTGACAGAACAGATCTGAGATTAAGAGTTGAACGAAATGGGAAGAATATGAAACGGTGGCTTTTGAACCTGGATTTTTTTGTGGAGAAAGGGATAGAAGATAGGAACCAACCCTCAAAATTTCAAGTCGATCGGAACTCGTGGCTGGCTTCAGGAATTCACGAACCACACCTCTGTCCAGCAGGACAGAAAACCGAAGATGATCCCGTGGCGGCTCGAAGGCGGCACGAACGGCGGCGGCGGCGGCACAAACGATCACCGGAGGTTGAGAGGGGAGGAAGGAGATAGAATCCACTGTAGATCTGGGGTTGGGGAAGGAAGAACACCAAGGGAGGAGAGAGGGGCGCACCAAGCTTCAGGAACACTCACAAATTTTCTGATTTTTCATTGAATTTCTCATGAAAATACAACATTATATATGACTCCAATCAAATCTAATATGGACCCTTGGATCAAGGGTTGGGGATTGAATGGCTGAGATGAGGTGTGAATAACACACCAAATACAATTTTTTAATCTACCTTGACCATCTCCATTCAACCTTAGACTAATTACATTCAAACTCCACCTAATACACACCAACCAAGCCTAATAAGGCCAAAAGAGGGGGCGCCCCCTTCATGGGCCTCTCTTGGGCCTAGGCTGGTCCAAGGCCAGCCAACCCAATCCATAACCCATGCGTGGTCCATGGATTCTCCCATCTAGATAGCCCATGAGAGGGAGTGGCCCAATTGGGCCTTAAATGGCTATTATGGTCCATAAGGGTGACATAAGGTCCAATATGATAATCACTCCTAATAGACTCTACTAAGGCAACCTAGTAATGGACTCTTCCTAGAAATGTGGCCCAATGGCTTAATGAAGCCTTACAAAGAGAGCCCAAATGAAAGAAATCAAAAATTACACACTTTCAAGCCAATACAACCCATAATACACACCTATACAAGCTAATACACACTAATACTCATCCCATAAGCTCATGATGTCCTCATCACCTTGGCATATCTTAGGACCTTGATAATCTATCAGACAACTTCTCTCATTGGTCTTTCTTCAAAACTTCCCTGGTACGACGGATCTATCTGGACTTGACACGATCAGAGATGGGAGCATTGCAAGGGGTAATGTCCTTGTCATTCATTTTGTTTAACAGCTTCCTACCATCTATTGGCTCTTATGTGCGGGTTGATGAGGATGGTATGGATATAGCTGTTGGAGGAGGTGAAGCCGACCATGTGATGGTGGGCATGGCAAGGATGGCAGTGTCGGTTTCGGTCTTGATTTCGGCTGGGTCCGAAATCGAAACGTATCGGTTTCGGTTTTGGTCGAAACCGGCCGAAATCTGTTCAAAACATTTAAAAAAGTTAAAAAAAAATTCATAAAAATCTTGAAAAATCATAAAAATTATAAAAAATATAAAAAATAGGAAAACAGAAAAAATCATTGGACATGCTTTTGAGTGTGAATAAATTGGATTGAATGCTAGAAGTAGATATTGGAAATGTTAAACTAATATTCTTGAGTACATATTAAGTATGAAGTAGGTTCAACCAGTACAATAAACATTACAAACACAATAAATATTACAGAAATTAAATGATCCTTACCCAAATAATGGTGCACTAATATGGATAATAGTTGGAAGAACCTTCTCTCTCATCGTCTGGCTTATATTGTTGATACCCATAAAAAGGCTGCATATATTCTATATATTCACTGTAACTTAACAATGATGCAGCCAAGTCGTGCATCCCTCTTTGGATCTCTCTTGGAGTATAAGGTTGTTGGCTTGATTGGAATGCATAATCAGCCTGAGAAGCAGAATCTTGAGGATTAGAAGAAGTTGCTGACCCATAACTGTTACTGGCTGGAACTGGATGAAATTGGAATCCTGGTTGATGACCCCCCCCTCATACATGCCTACTTCGTGTCGGCCACCTCCATAACCTTTTGAATGTTCATATTGGCTTTGTGAATCATATTCTGCTTCACTATGACTGTATCCTCTATCCGTGTCAGTATGCAATCCTCTGCTCGTGTCAGCATGGAAAGAGGAAGCAGGTGTATACATGCCACGGCATGTAGTAGCATCTGTAGTTGCACTGGGATCATCACTTGGTGCATCATCATCATCAGAACCATAAGAAACAAATCGTCTTCTAGCCTTTGGCTTTGTTTTTTTTCCTTTTGGTGTGACTTTATCATCCATCTTTGAAAGCAATCCTTTTCCCCGTGGCGTGTCTCACATAAATTTGTTTCAACTGCTTAATTGCTGGGTCCTCTAGAGCAGCAGCGGTAGTCCTCTCAATCATCTCATCCATTGATGTACTTCTTAAGGATGGAGGTGGCTTGATCATTCTAGGAGTGATTGGCCTGCTATCTGATTCTGAGTATCTACCTGGCTCAATCTCAGATTGCTGTTTAGTGTCGTCAACAAACAAAGCTGGGTCCTCTCTCTGGTGTGCTTGAGTCACTCTTGGCCTCTTGGTTGATCCTCTGAATTCTGGATCCCTTGGCTCATCTTCATCTAATATACCCTCTTCCCATGTTTTGTCATCAGGATCGAAAATGGGCTCATCAATCTGCGTTCGTACCTCAACTCAATACTGCAAGGGATTGCCATCATCAAATAATGCGTCCACCTCAATTTCTGGAGTTGTATCGTCTGCGACGTGTTTGCCCCTCAACTGTTGTCTCAGCTTCATGTTCTTTATTCTCAACCTCATGTTGTAGTGGTAGTAAACCAATTTTTCTAGCCGTTCAGTCTTTAGCCGATTGCGAACCTTTGAGTGTATAAGGCTGAACGTGTTCTAATTCCTTTCACATTGACTTGCTGATGTTGTTTGACTCAACACCCTAATTGCAATGTAAGCCAATACATTATTGCCCAAATCTTTATTGTTCACCATTATCCACCAGTCACATGTTCCACCAACTATAAACAAATAAATGTAAGATGTAAATGAAGATCAATTCTTCATGATATGCTAATACATATTGACTCAATTTAAACACAAAGATTTAGTACACCTGGGCTCACTCTTTCCACAACCTATTGCAATTGTAAGTCGGAATATGTCCCAACCCTCAATCTATAACTGTCCATCTATAAGGATAAAATAATTGTCCATGGACCGTGCCTGAAGTCTCTTTTCTAGTGTCCTCGATAAACGACCAAGGACTATGAAGGTGCCTTGAAATATCTCGCGATCAACGTTTGCATTGGCATTGTACATAAATCGAGGGTTGAGGAAATAACATGCATTTGTGTATAATTAACTAAATGTCAGATGTAAATTAACTTAAAATACAATGAACTTTATATCAGTACATTTAATTACTCACCAGCTGCATGCAATTCATGGTGTAATGTGTTCTCCCATCTGTTGTCAACAATTTTTCACCACTTCGCATACTCTCTGGGAAGAGATTTCTACAACTTTAACTTGGCACTGTCCATGATCTTGTACAAATATCTCATATCATTCTTCTCATCGTCATCTACTATTCTTAGGACCTTCACAAAAGGTATGACCATTTTCATGTAACGTGAGACACTGTTCCAAAATGTACTGTCTTTCACGATGTGACACATCCAAATAATCTATTTGAGCATCAACATTGGATTTGTCTATATAATCTCACATGGAATTGTGGTACATGAAAGACTTGAGGTATGGCTATTCTTAGGACCTTCACGAGAGATATGACTTATGACTATTTTCATGTAACGTGAGACACGGTTTCAAAATTAACTGTCTTCCACGATGTGACACATATCCAAATAATCTATCTGAGCATCAACATTGGATTTGTCTATATAATCCCGCATGGAATTGTGGTACATGAAAGACATGAGCTCATTCTTATATATGTGCAAGGGCTTCAAAGAAATGAAATTCGAAGCAAATCTTGTTGGTCCTGCACAGATGATATCTCGGCTCCCACTTGCATGCTCTATGAACATGTTCAAGATCCTAAGATGGTCATAAATGTACTGAGTGATTTTCTATGCCCTCTCAATTATTTTTTTCACATATTTTTCCTCCCCAATGTCTTCAAATATCAAGTCTAGACAATGTGCTGCACATGGGAACCAATATAAATGCTTGCACTTCTGCATCAACTTCCTCCTTGCAGCCTTATAACTGGCTTCATTATCGGTGACTACTTGCACAACATGTTCCTCTCCAATTTGTTCTACCATGTCATCTATCAAATGAAACAAATAATTTGCATTCTTTTCATAATTTGATGCATCAACTGATTTCACAAATAATATACTTTCGATGCAATAAACTAGAAAGTTGATCATGGACTTCTTTGTGGTATTAGTCCAGTCAGCACACATAATGGTGCATCCTCTCTCCATCCAGATATACTTGAAACTTTCAACCCACTGATGAAGTTCCTCAACCTCTCTCTCAAGCCCACGCCCGTATATGTCTCGACGTGACGGGGCCTTCAAGCTAGGGCCAACATCTGCTATGGCATCAAGCATAGGCTGTCATTATTCAGATTCAGCTGCATGTGCAGGCACACCTGTATAGAAAAATTATTTGCAAATACTCGTAAATGCATGTCTTGCAGCTTCAGCTGATTTTTTGACCCCTCTCAATGCTTGCTTGATTTTTGGTTGTGTAACACTTTACCTTCTGTGCAGATAGTTGTCCATCGGTCCTACTCTCTACAGGGCTGCACCAATGTTTTGACATCGTGCTACACCAGCTGTATTGGAGTAGGTCCCTGAACTTATCGGTGCTTTTCCCTTCCTTTGAGCCGCTTGTTCATGCTCTACTACTTCGGTCAACTCTGGATCTGAATCCTCAGTGCCTTCCTCATCATAATCATCCCTCCTTCCCCTTCTGCTTACTCTGCCTGAAATCTCTTCAGCAATTTCAGCCTGATTTTTAGCCCTTCGTTGCATCCTGTCTTTTTTGCCCAGAAGGCACTGGCACATTTCCTCTACCACCTGTCGGGGATATCTGTCGCATTGTTTGACCTCTCTTTTTATTCCTGCCAAATGCTACTTTCCTCTCGTAATTTCACTATGTATCTCTTTATCAGAATAATTACATTTGGTTTTTCTTCTTCCAACAACAAGTAACATGAGGTGGGCCCACCCCGGATCGTCTTGCCGTTGATGCTCCCGACTTTGTTCACGTCTAGTCATGATGTTGCATTAAGATAGTCAAAGATAAATGGTTGTAAATATAATGCAAAATGCAATGAAGCATAATCGAGCTTCAAATTACGTTAAATTGAGGTAATTAGACAAAAGCCCCAATGTTTAACCTCTAATTAGGGTCACTCTTCATTAAATGCAATTACCAGCATGCTTCCGCCTTAAAGCATTCAGTGAAATTTAATTGAGCTTCAGTTGACACTAAATTTATCTAATTACATAAAACCTCCAAATTTAAATCGCTAATCAAGCCTTAATTTGGGGATTTACCCTAATTACCTAACGTGTAATACAATTAACAGCATGCTCCCGTCTTAAAGTATTCAGTGAAACTTAATTAAGCTTCAATTGACGTTGAACTTACCTAATTGTACGAAAGTCTCAAATTTAAATCGTTACTTAGGCCCTAATTTGGGAATTTACCCTAATTATCCGACGTATAATACAATTCGCAGCATTCTCCCACTCTAAAGTATTCAATGAAACTTAATTAAGCTTTAATTGACGCTAAACTTAATTGGACAAAACTCCCAAGTTTAAATCGCTCATTACACCCCAATTTGGAGATTTACCATAATTTACGTATAAAAACTAATAGAATCTAACATAATCTTACCTACAACAAGAAAACTATCAAATAAAGAAAAAAATACAAAAACTTACATCCTCCTTGAGGAATCTTTGCATGAATGATGTGAACGACGGCGGCGGCAGCGGCAGCAGCGGCAGCTACGCACTCTAAACAACAAGAAACGGCGACGGCGGCGGTAGTAAGATCTCCTCCCGGTAGCAAAAGTCCCTCCCAAGCTCCCCCTACCCCTCCACCTCCCCTGTCGGCAACACCCCTCAGATCGATCTCAGATCTGAGGGGTGTGGTGGAATTGAACTCCCCTTAAGAGGGGAGTTCGCGTCTGGTTTCGGGCGTATCGGGCCGAAATACCCAAAATCGGGTGAAACAGGATTCGGTTTCGCCCGTAATAATAAGAAGTCAAATTTTTTTTAAGTTTCTGACCTGTTACAGTGAGTAGGCCCTGTTTTGTATCGGTTAAGTTCGAAATCGATACGTTTCAGCTGAAACGTATCGGTTTCGGCCGAAGCTGTCAACCTTGGGGCATGGAGGGTAGTGCCCACATGCAGGTGGATGTGTGCCTAGGACTTGAAGGCAGAGATGACGTTAAAGGTGTCCGAGTGGGTGAGAGTGGATCAGGGAGGGTGAGTGCCTCCTGAAGCGGGCTTGCCTGGTGGCAGAGCAGATGGTATCTGCCACCTGTGCTCACCTACGCCGCTGCTGAATGAGAGAATCCCATTGCATATCTAATCAGATTTGCTGCAGATCATGTAGTGTCACCGTTCACTGCTTTGCTCCGGCATCTCTCATGGTTAACCCGGTTGCAGATCTGGCCTCTCCCAGGTGCTGCAGCAGATGTTGTCAAAGGCACCACTGCTTCCATGATGAAGACACAACTGTGGCTCAGCTCATCGATGGAGAACAAGCACATGGGGGAAGCAGGAGCAACAACAATGACAGGTGCATGCGGGATCCAGCTGTGGGTGAGAATAGGTGAGTGGGGGAAGTAGGAGCAGAAGAAGCAGAGGGAGATCCATGATGTGTAACCAGAAGTGGCAGCAGGCGTGGGGGGTCAGGGTGAGTTGGGGTTGTGCAAAGCCTCTCTCAAGGCCAAGGGAGGCAGACTCGGGTATCAAGATCGGATCGGCCGGTCCAAAACTGATCCAACTCAGTGGGATCGGCCGATCCGGATCGATCCTGGAGCGATCCCGATCCCTGGCCGCACCCAAAGATGTTAAGTTTTATAGGGAGTTTTATGTAAATGTCTATTCATTTTATTACTCTTTTACCTTTTTCTGGTCACTGTACCTGTTCAATACGACAGTCGCGTCCTTTTTTTCCCCACTTAACTTCCCACCTTTCCCAGGAGAATGAAGGCAGAGGAGGACGACGAGGAGGTACCGGCAACGGGACCGGCGGCGACGGTAAGTATTTTATTTTCTTCTTCTTCGACGGCGGCAAGCCGGCGGCGGCAGAGGAGGAGGAGGAGGCCAACGACGGCGGGATCGTCCAGATCGTCCTTAAATTTTCTGTTTTTTTAAATGAGATCAGTCCAGATCGGCCGATCTGCATGGGATTGGCTGATCCAGGCCGATCTCTGTCCCATCTCTCCGCTCCCGCCGACTCGGATCCGATTCCGATTCCTTGCTCAAGGCATTAATACCTTTTTTAATACAGGTAGGAACTTGCATTGAATTTGATACTCTTTTGAGTTTCTTGTGAATAGATTTTAAAACTAACATAGTGATAGCCAAACACCCCACTTAAATGCTTTAAGTATCAATATCAAAACGTAATATTGATACAGGTAGTACTGCAACCATACAGGGCATAAGCTACCAACAAGAGAATTAGGGTTCTAGGTATTTGCCTACTTTGGGCTTGTGCTAGAGTCACTGTAGACGTCAATTGTCAGATTTGCAAGGCCTTTCATCTGGATGAGTTTCTTTTGGGGAGTTTGAGTTCTGGTATTGAGAGATTAAATGGATTTTCCCTTGCGTGTCTTTTTCTTCATTAGAGAGATGCGAACTTTTTTTGATATGAGTTCCTTAGCGTTGCATAAAATCTGTTAAGGCATTGGAATTTGATTGGATTTTGGGTTCCATAATATTTTTACTATATCTTGCCTTCTTGGATTCCATCATATTTTGAATATGTCATCTCGTGAAGTCTTTTTACCCAAAGTTTTATGCAATCTGTTAGATTTTAATTAGACCCTCTTTTTGTTTGACTATGCTTCTCTTCTTGGAAACTTGAATCCCTCTGATTGGTCGGGAAGCCCAACAAGACTCCCTTACAAAGCGATTTGCCTAAAGTGAGACGCAGTTGAAAAAACTGACCCTCCATTCCTCATTGGATTGTCATCTGACCAACGAAAGACTGAATTATCTCTAAATTGAGTAAGAACATATGGTCAGAGGTTCATTAATCTACAACAGTTTCAAACTCTTCAAAAGAGACCTCATCTAGAAGGGGAAGCTCTTTAGTGTAACCTCTCCAACGGCTCTAGCTGCAAGCTGATAAATATGCCCCCCCAAGTACTTAGATGCTTGGAATCCTATTTCTGCTTGCTGCGTTGATGTCTTTGCTAAATTAAGTATTGGAGAATCCCCTTGCGTACAAGAGCGAAACCCAGTACTTCTTGTCTACACCATGGATGGCAGTATCGGCCGAAACCGATACGTTTCGGCCGAAACGTATCGGTTTCGGCTTATACCGAAACGGAAACGGGCCTTGTCACTGTAGCAAGTCCGATACCAAAAAAATGATTTTTTAATGATTTCGGACCGAAATCGTCCGGTTTCGGACCGAAACCGACCGAAACTGGACCGAAACCTGTCCCTGCTCAATACAATTTGTGCATTTTCTGACTGTTTTGAACTGGTTTCGGCCGAAACCGAAACCGAAATCGATACCGAAACCGATACGTATCGGTTTCGGTACCGGCCGAAACCGATACTACCATCCTAAGCCTACACGGCTATGTGGCCAAGCCGACTATAGCAAGTTTGAGTTCTCTCTAAATCAAGGAAGGACACAAGGCCAAAGGTTCATTACTCTCTTAACATTGCAACTGTTCCAAAAGAGAACTCCTCCAGAAGGAAAAGCTCTTTCCCCTCTATCGGCTTAAGCTGCAAGTTGATAGATAAGGCTCCTCAAGTAATTATATGGAAACAAATCTGTCTCTAATAAGTTCCCTCTCGCTGCCTTGATATGCTCTGTTAACTTGATCATTGGAGAATCTTCTTGCCGGCCATGCCGTGAACCCCATATGCCGTGAACCCCAGACGCCTTCTAGCTGCTCATGAGACGGCCATGTGGCTGAGTGCTTATTATCATTCTGCTGTCTCTGCAAATCCCACATCGACTGGTCCACTCCACTCCCTGTGTCTTGATCGGGTCAACTTCTCTTTTATCGACCTGAGAATCTGAGATGTAGCTATCCGCATTGTCTCCGACACAGCAGGTCCTTCCACTCACACCGCCTTATATGCTGCCCCGAGTTTGGTTACATGACGTAATAAACGATCAGGTTAGTGGTTGGATTTGGATGTGCATGTGATTTGGAGCTGATTGAATCATCAGCATTTTCCCGACTACCATGCCCATTTTTATCTGGCTGAAAGGATGTGGTTCTCTCTTTCACTTGGGAGCAAGCACCTGCTGTTGCTCGAGCAGATTTACTATTGCTTTTTCGGTGGCACATTTTTCTATTTACTGAATTCCACTCCCCACAAGCTATGGGTGTATTTTTAGGTTAGGGTAGAATGTGTACATTTGTGTGTCTTTTCCTCTGCTTATTAGTCACAAGCATTTCCGTTGCATCATCGCCAGCTCATAGACTCTCCATATTAATGCCTTCCCTGTTCTGTCATCATTTAGATTTTTCTTGCACTGCCCGATAGGGGGCTCTCGCAGCCCCCCTGGTCCTAATGGCCCTGGGGAATCTTGAGCATGACTTTACATTTTTACCTGATCATCTCTTTTAGTTTTATATTGGTCTTCAGGTTTTTGTAATCATATTCCTATCTACGTTTTGATATTCTAAGGCCCTGTTTGGTTGACACATTATTGGCGCACCTGGTGCGAGCACACCCAAATGGATTGGTGCACTCTTGGACCAGACTTAGCTGACACATTTTTTGGCCGTGACATTATATCTCGTGTCATCAGTTTGCAAACTTCATTGTTCTTTTTCTGTTTGGGTTGTTAATTTCAAGTGGAGTGTCGCACCGTATGCACCTTTTTATTACGAGGGAATTAGTGTTAACCGTAGCAGGTCTAACCTCTTTTGGAAGGTTTCAGCGTGGACACAATCACGGTTCAGACGTATCGGTCTAGCGCGGTGTGTATCGCACGCAGTCGAACATTGATACGATTGACACGTGGTATACAATCGATACGATATTTATCTATTTAAATATTATCTATTTTATTTTATGTTTGATTAGTGTTAGAAGCTCAGTTGAGAGGGGGTATTTTTTTTAACTGTGGACCCCGAGTTAAAAACACGGGTGAAGCATGTTTTTTTTGGTTTTTACTAATTTTAAAGAAAAAAAGGTCAATAAAGGACGTCGATCGTGAGATTCGAACCGTGAATCTTAGTCATAAGTGACACTTTCTAATCAGTTAATTTACACGTGATTTATTATATATTTGACACGTTGTGATATAATATGATATTATATTGTATTATATTATATTGTACCAATAAAATATATGTACGGTTCTGATTATCAAACTTTGGGCACAAGTCTATTGTATCAAATATTGCATAACATGGTCGATTTTGATTAGTATCACCATTTATATATAAAAAAATAAGAATGTACACGTAACATGGTGTACTTGTCAGCACAGCATAGGATGTACTTATGTCGCCAATTAATGTAAGATAAGTAAGTCCTCGTCATCATCGTCACAGTCTTATTTCAATTATTTAGATCAATTATATGAATCATGTTCCGTCAAAGATTTTTATCAAATGTTATATTCATATTTAAACATAAGAAATTAACGTATTTCTTAGTAATATCACACCATTTCATTTTAAGACTTCCCCAATGTAAGATAAGCAAGTAAATTCTCAAAAGCCAAATTGACAGTAAATTGTCTACATGTCCACGGAATTGTCAACACTTCTGCTCCAGGAGTCGACAGCGACGAAGAATCAGTCGGCGGTTCCAAAGTAAAAACAAGGTGTATTGAAAAAGCTTGAGCTGTTGATGATTTTAATAAGACGAAATCTACGAAATCCAAGGTTCACAAGTCCCAAAACTATCGACAAACGCTAGTAGATTGTCGACTGTTTTGGAATTCATAATGGTTTTTTGGGCTTCAGCTGTCAACTCAACTGGCCCCAGGTCTGCGTTATAGCCTAAAAACAACTAAAATTTTGGGCATCTAATTTGGTCCCATCAAAATGAAAAGAAATTGAAACTAAGATTTTAAACATCAAAACAAAGCAAGAATGAGGTAGAATTTCAGACTACATTAGATAATCCCTCGTAGGACTACCCTATGAGCCCAAATCGCTCAAAAGTCAACTCTCTGAGCTCATGAGCTGCCAAAACTCCTTCTTCCATGTTCTCCTTGTACTCCTCTCTATCTGAGGAAGATCCTCCAGTCCCTAGCAAGTAAACACTCGTTAGAAAAACTCTGATAATGTGAGGCAAATCTTTCTACCATCAAGATTCCCCATGAAATCCCCAAACTTTTCACCTTCTCTTCCTCTTTCCTCCTAATTCCCTTTCCATTTGAATCAAAAAGGTTTCATTTCCAACTTGGGGTCCTTAAATAGGCCCCTAAACTCTCCTAATGAGGCCAGATGTGAGGTTAGGTGGCAGCTCACCAAATTTCCTACCCACTTAATTATGTAATTATCCTTAATTGCAATGGCACTGAAGGTAATTACTGGAAACTCACGACAGTGGGATCAGTCCTAGCCCAATTTTGATATACTTAATAGCCTAATTTCACGAAATAGGTAATGAAAATGTATGATAACGTGTTAATGACCTGTTTTACCTCTTAAAGGCCTGAGTTTCTAAAAGGGCTTGTATGTATTGGGCAGAGACCCCCATTGGCCTTGCTGAGCTTTAAAATGTGGGGGTGTTACAATTTGACTCGTGCCATAACTAGTTTTGTAGAATCTATAATTGACAAAAAAAAATCTCAAACTCGAATACGGAAATCATGGGGAAAGTTCTTCTGAAAACCTGTCTAATTACGGCAACTACACTAATGTAAGAGAACCCTCAAGCTCCTGGCACACCATGTACACAAATCCTGATTCTAAACCTCCTCCGGTAACTTTATTCTCTTTTTGGTAGCGGTGAGTAACTTGGATGTAGAAGTTTTCTCTTGAGACTACTACTCGGACGTCTCCCCTGCCAGAAGTGCCCGCCCCACCTCGGCCGCGCCCGCAATGACCGGTACCGGATCGACGGGGAGGACCTCCACGAGAAGGTTGACAGGCGGGACAAGGGCACCGTCGCCCGTGCCAAGGACCACGGCAGCTGCGGTGAGTTCCTCTCTCTCTCTCTCTCTCTCTCTGATCGCCATGTTGACCCCTCAGACGCACTCATACGAGCTCGGCCTCACCGGCTTCACTGGCCTCACCCCTCGCCAACCGCGACGAGACCGTCGTGGCCGCCGTCTCCCTCCGCCGGTGAGCTGATGGCCCACATCGACTCCGGGGACGTCGGCGGGCCCCGGAGGAGGCCGTGTGGGCCATGAAGTCCCGGCTGCGGGAGCGGGGCATGCTGGGAGCTGCAGGAGGACGCCGACGCCATGTTGGACGCATCCTCCGTGTCCTCCTCCTCGGACGAGGAATCATCAGCAGGGGCGACGGGGGGCCGGCGGCTGCGGTGGGGGTACAGCCGGTCGGGGACCTACTCGGCACGGATGCGTCGGCGGTCGGAGGACGCCGTCGCGTGTAACCCATGGAGCTACCTGGTGGCGGTGATGATACAGGCGCTGGCGCGCCGTGTGAGATACGTGGTGGAAGACGACTACTAGCCGGCAGGCGTCGTCACCTTCCCCGACGTCCTCACGGTTTACCGGGGCGCAGCTCTAAGCAGTAGCTCACCAGATGTCGTCCTCTCTCTCTCGTCTCGTCTCGTCTCGTCTGCACAGATCACCATCTTGACCCCAGACGCCGTTCATCTGCGGTGGGACCCTCTCGAGGCTCTTGATACGCTTGTAAACCATCCTCGACGAGGATGGGAGTTCCGCACGTGAGCGAAAGTTCCATCTGGAAGCCGACGAGAGCGTCCCCTCAGGGATGGGACGGAGGGTGCGTTCCACTCCGACATCGGCAGATAAGTGGGGAGAGAGAGGAGTCACATTTGAATAATGAAGGGTTATTTACTCTTTTTCTGCAGTTGGGCGAAGTTAACAGTATTGGTCAGCCGACAAACTGGTTTAACTCCCTGCGTGACGGCAAAAAATCTGACAGGGAGGAAGATGAGGATGGACGGGGCTGCAGTGTTGCCATGACGCCAGCACGGCTCGGGAGACTTATCTTCGCAATATAACGGCAAGGCCCCTCTTTTTCCCGCGCGTACTGCACCGCGGTGGACGTCTCCTTCCTCCAAAAACCACAACCTCAGCAGCAGTTAAGCAATGCCACAATCACAGGCAACAGAGAGGGCGGGCCTTAAGCAGACACTTTCGCACACATCACATGCATCACAGAAAAGGACTGGCAAAAGTTCAAACATCCGTAATACAGGAACAAAACGCGGCGTGGTTTCGAGGTTTCTCGGGAATTAATGCAGCTAGACAAATCTAACTGCGCGCTCACTCCGCATCGAGTGACTTATCGACCCATCTAATCGTGCAACCCCTGGCTTGCAATTTCAGAAGCAGCTCCCTGGAAAGCAAAGACTTCCACCTGATCAGCAGCTTCAACTTCTTCAGGCGATACTGTGCGGCCCGCAGGGCTAGTTCCAATCCCCCGACGGATACCTTGGACAGATGCACCAGCTTCGCATCCTGCAGGCACCTCAGCCTCCCGAGCAGCAGCCGGATGCCCACATCAGAAATTGAGCAGTATGATACGTTTATCTGTAAGATACAGTGACGAAATAACAAGAAATGTAAGGTCTTTTTAATTTCTTGGGAGGCTGAAGAAAGGGGGAAATATGGGAGAGCATGACGAACCTGTCTGAGGTTCTCCGAGTACTGTGCCAGAGCCCAAAAGCCTACTTCGTCCACAGAGTAGCATTTCTTCATGTCTAACTCTGTCAGACTCTTGCATCCAATGGCAATTGTGGTGATCCCAACACTCGTGACATTAACTAGCTTCCTCATCTCAAGGTCTGAGAGCTGCTCCAAAACGCTTACATGTTTCATCCCCTGATCAGTGATCCGAGTGCAGTAACAGAGGTTCATCTTTTTCAGCTTCTTGCATCCACCCGCAATGGCAGCCAAACCATCGTCAGTGATTTCTGCGCATCTGAAGAGACAAGAAAAAACCATTGTCCATAAAATGTTGCAGACAAAGAACTTCACGCAGATCCATAGTGCAATTGGGCAAAAGAAGAAACCAGACCGGTACAGGTCAAGTTCTTGGAGCTTTTTGCAGTTAGACCCAATGTGAGCAAGTCCTTTATCAGTGACGCTTGAGCAAAGGCCAAGCTTCAATTCAGCCAGGTTGCAACAATTCGAGAGACATCTCAGCGCTACAGAATCAGTAGATGCACAAGTGAGATGAATCAATAATGATACCTTGTAATGTCTATAAAGTGCAATGTCTCAAGTATGTTCAACCTTACCTTCGTCATCAATTCCGCAGTCTGTGAGATCAATCTCAGCGAGATGGATGCAAAATGTTCCTATCTGTTCGAGGCCCTTTTCAGTGATCAAGGTGCACGATTCCAGCCTAAGGCATGTGAGCGTACTACAAGTCTTTGCTATAGCAGAGAGGGCGATGTCTGTGATTTGGTGGCAGCAGGTCACGTCAATGATGTTCAGATGAATGCAGCCAGATAAGAGCGCCAAGATGCTTTCATCAGTCACACCATTGCATTTTCCCAATCCAATCTCCGCCAAGTTTTTGCAGTGAAGACCAATTGTTCCAAGGACTGTGCTTGAAACATGAAAACCATCAAGCTTAATGGTGCTTAGGTCCTTCTCCAAGTCCTTCAGTTTGGTCAAGAAAGGCAAAGTGGGCTCCTGCACACAGCGATACATCTGTTAGGTCATGCTCCACAGGCATCTCACCTTGAAAATCAAGAAAGGCAAAGTGGGCTCCTGCATCCAATATGTAAAACTGCCAGATGGAAGTAGATCCAACTAATTTGGCCCATGGCAATAGCTAATCCTCCTCTTAGAACCTGATGAGAGTCCGGCCCATTGAGTCTTACCTCACACCTCGGATCACTACCACCAAGTCCAACTGTGGACTGACCATGGGGAAGTTCGGCCCATCACCTGGTAATGGGTCAAAGGCCCCAAACTCATGTGAAGCAGGCCCGATAGGCCCCCATGTGCTCCCTTAATCACCTCTCTGAGACCCCTCACTAAATTAACCATCAGAGAGTTATTGTCGATTAATCCCTGAATTACAACTATTTTCCTGTGAGCCCCTACAATCTTCGCCCTCCTACTAAAAGATATCTATGATTTGTATCCATCAAAAAAGGAAGTCTAGAATATTCCGTCAAAAGAGTGACAAAACACTAGAAAATATGATAACACCGCCAAATTTAGGCACCCTACTCTCTCTCTCCCCCCCTAGAAGGTGCCCGACAGTGGCGCTGCCGTAGCAATAGGGCAAGGGAGAAGCCTCCCTCTAGAACCCCTCTCCCCCATTGCCGGACCCCCCCCTATGTGGAACCCCCTCCCGTGCTGCCGTTGGAGTCCCCTCCCCCTCCCCCATCTCCAGACCCCTCCTCTGCAGAACCCCATTTCCCACCGCCAAAGTCACCCTCTCTGCAACCCCATCCCCCACTGCCGTCGGAGCCCCCCCTTGCAATCCCCTCCCCCACTGCCGCCGGAGTCCCCCTCCCCCACCCTCTGCAACTCCCCCTTCCCCATCGCCGTTGGAGCCCCCCCCTCTTCATCATTTTCCCACCCCGTTACCCAACCCCCCACCCTCTGCAACTCTCCCTCCCCCACTGCCGCCGGAGTCCCCTCCCCCAACCCCCCCACCCTCTACACCATTTCCCCACCCTGGAACCCCCCCACCCTCTAAGGTCCCAGAGACAACAGCCGTTGTGCAGACAGCAACGCCGTCGGGTGGTTCTAGCCACCCGGCCATGCCCTTACCTCCCCCACCATTTGACTTCTGCCACTCGACCTCCACATTAGAGAACCCTCTTACCTCCCCCACTATCAACATCTCCAATTGTTGTGCCCTGTCTGCCGCCAGCTCATGTTCTACCACCAAATCTTGGCTCCCTAGCGACAGCGGAGGCGCCCCTCCTCCCCAACGCCTCCAGCAACAGATGCCATCCCCAACCCTCTCCTCTTCATCTTTGTCCTAGCCATCCTCAAGGAGTCCCTCACCTATGCCACCCGCCGCCTCACCTCCCTTGGCTGCTGCCACCGGCGTCGTCTAGACTGCCTTCCACGCCATCTGATGTTGTCGCCTACCTGGTGATGCTTGTGTTCATGTCCTTCAGCGGCGGGGTCCTGCTCGCAACCGTGGCGGGGCACCCCTTGAGCTCTCCCACAACAAGCTCGCCGACGAGATCCCGCCTTTCCTGGCTCCCCTCATGCCCTAGCTCAGGTTTTTAGCGCTTGGCCACAACATGCTCACATGCCGCATCTCCAACTTCCTGGGGAGCTTCACGGCAACCTCCCCTAGTCGATCCCTTCCCAAACTCTCCCTCTCCCACGGCCGCTGCACCCTAGAGCTCGTCGCCTGGGACCCCGCCTCGCCGCCCCGCTCCCCACCACAAGAGCAGCCCCCCTCCCCCGCCGGAACCTCCTTGCTCTCTCTCTCTTCTCCCCCATAACTAGGGATAAATTGGTCTTTTCATAACCTTGGGTCAAGTTAACATGGTCTGGTTAACTTTCGTCGAACTGAACGAACGGCAGGGACTTATTTGTATAACGACAAAGATTGTAGAGGCTTTCAAGAAAATAGTTGTAATTCAGGGACTAATCGGCAATTCGTTAAGTTTATAGGGACTTATATGCAAAAATCTCAAAAAATTAATAAGTTGCTTCTCTACCTGAAATAACTGGAGAAGCACTGAAATGCTTCGCGTAGGAATGGGTGCCAAAAACGATCTAAATCTAGTAACGACGTAACATAAAAGCACCAATACACACATACAAGAAACAAGTTTGCTGAAAGAACTCACCGGAAAACAGTGCCCAGCATTGATCTTTTGGAGATGGCTGTGTCCTCTAATCACCGAGCCCAAACCAGCACAACTCACGTTATCACACCTTGACACATCAATACTCTGCATGATGTTGTAATAAGTAGAACACAGTCAGATAGTGAGCCTCACAGTAGTCTCTTCTTCAAAGCGTAACACTGGACACAGCAATACTGCGGCGATTATAAAGACATCACAGTTTTTGGAAGAACATATGGCACTTAGCGCACATCATGGATGCTACAAGCAGTAATCGGAGCATATTGTCATTGTGATTAGTACAGCAAATATTTTTAGGCACAGAAGAAAAAGCCAACTTTCATAAAAGCAAGAAGGCTATAATCAACTTGAATCACAGTGGTATGGAATCGACAGTTGGCGAGAGAAAAACAGAAATGACTTTTTTAAAATCTCCAACAAAGGAATCGAAGGTCAATGCAGCATTCGTCAATCTATGATATTCTTAATGAAAAGGACGCGGAGGGAAAATTGATTACCCGCAGAGAGTTTTTCCCATTGCTAAAGTAAGCCAGACCATCATCATCTATGAAGGAGCAGCCTACCGTCGACAGCATCTCCAGTTTCTCGAGGGAGGATATATAAAGGAGTGATGCATTGGTCACCTGCCCATTTGCTCAGAAAATGGAAAACTATGTGAGAGACGTGGAAGGATCCAAGGTAGAAATGGTTGCCGATTTCGATTTCTGCGAGAGAGAGAGAGAGAGAGAGGGAGAGAGATCTGCTGGGATAATCCCAGGCCAATAGTATAGAAGGTGAAGGGCAGGAAACTGACCTTAAGATAGGAGATGTCCAGATCCTTGAGGACCCTGCACTTCTTCACCAGCAGGTCGATGCCGATGTCGGAGATCTCCAAGCACCACTTGAGGCCCAGCCGCTCCAGCCCCGGGCACCCGACGGCCACCCGCGCGAGGCCCACGTCCGTCATCAAGAGGCACTTGGTCACGATCAACTCCCGCAGACCCCTCGCCCCGGCCAGCGCCGCCATCTCCCGGTCGCCAACCCCCGAACAATAGCTCAGATCCACCGCCTCCAGCGCGGGGCAGGCGCTCACCATTGCCTCCAGCCCTCTCCATCGCAGCGCGCTTGCTCGGCTGAGGTTGACCCTCCTAAGCGCGCGGAGGCGGATCCCCTCAAACACGATCCCCGCCGCGGTGTCGTCGACAGGCGGGCATGCCGACAGGTCCAGGCGCTCGAGGGAGCCGTACCTCCGGAGGACGGCGGGGAGGTGCTCGCGGCGGTGCAGCCGGAGGGACCGCCTCTGCAGCGACTCCACGCGCAGGAAGTCGCGGCAGACGAGCCGCCATGCCTTCCGATCCGAGGGATCCGGCAGCCGGTCGAGGATCTGGACGAGAAGGTCCGCCGAAACGACGGCTAAGATCGAGCGGCCCGGTGGGGACCTTCTCATCTATTTGAGAGAGAGACAGAGAGAGAGAGACAGAGAGAGAGATGAGGTAGAAGAAGAAGTAACAAGAGCACCCAGACCCAGCTTTGAACAAAAAGAAGATGGTCTCCACTCTCCGCCAAGGGGATCGCATCACCCTCTGCATTCAGGTGGGAACGAAGAGGAAGAAGCAGAAGGGGAGGAAGTGGTGCAGCAGCGGGCGGAAGATCTTGACGCTGGTGCTCCTCATGAACCGCGATCTGCCGCTTCCGGGTTGCATGGCTGCCTCTGCGACCAAAGTCACCGGGAGATCCGAAGAAAGGAAAGAGAGAGAGAGAGAGAGGCGAGAGAAGCGAGGTTATTATTTGTCTACAGATTGGGGTATACGGAAGGAAGTGGCGCCAAGGCGTCGTCGGACTTGGAAGTTGCCGCCTGCAGTATAGCAAGGAGGAGGGTGAGCAGAGAGGCGTAGGGGAGAAGGAGGGGAAGGTGCTTGCTTGGGGCGGGGGCGGGGGAGGGAGGGGGGTTGGCGCGGGTTAGGAAACAGCCTTCGCGGCGTCGGCTGGTCGGGTAATCGCCTCCACCAGTTGCGGCTACTATAACCCCGGAATCGACGGACGAAACTGGCCCCGTGGTTAACTAGCAGATATAGTTGTTATTAGTTGTGGGGTAGGGCTGTCACCGGACTGGGTCGATACGTTAATCTCGTGGGTGTAATTTGATTTTAGGTTGGATGGCAATATCTTTTCTGATCCGTAAATTTTTAGTCGGGTCTAAAAATTTGAATCGATTAGACTCATGAATTAGATTTGGAATTTTAAATTTGATCCGTTCTATTTTTTTTCTTTCTCTTAAATTTTAAAAATTATTTAATTTAAATTATATTATTTTACTTAATTAAAAATATACAACTCTATTTTTATATAAATTATATAATTAATATTAAAATTTTAATTAATTTAATGAAATTATAAATTTTATATTATTAAATATATTAGTTTTTATTTTTTTATTTAAATTATTAAGTAGTACTAAATCTTAGTCGAATTTTTTAATTTTTTAATAATATCTGACCCGATCTGATTCAACTTGACGTAACTCGAGTAAGGTCGAATTGAGTTTTAATATTAATAAGTCAAATTTTAACCGAGTTAATCTAAACTTGACTCAGACTCGGTCTATTACCGACCCTAATTATGTGGAATGAAATGAGATACCGAAAAGGGGCAATTCGGGGAAGTGGGGTGACACTCGTGGAGTGACGAGTCTTGGCCCTTCCCCCATTTTTTATGCAGAAAGTTGTGGGGGGGGGGGGGGGGTGCGGATTTGTGTGTTGTGGAGGGTGCGAGAGAGGGGGATTGACGGGGACTGGCCAGGTCACATTCGGGGGAGGCAAGGAAACCGGTGGAGACGAGGAGATAGATAGTACCGGCCCAAGTACATGCTGTACAGCAGAACCGTCCGTTCCAGCCGTCCCCGTTCCCGTCCCCGCCCCCCTCTTTTCCTTTCCCACTCTCCTCTACCTTTCTTATCTGCCTTTTCCCTACTTTTTCTCCCCACTCTCGCCCTCATAGTCCTACGGACTGCACCTGCTGCGGGGACGGCCGGCCGTACTTATTCCCGGCGACCCTTCGACCTTTTTTTACTGACGCCGCTGGCTGGGTTCCCGCCTGGCTGATTGGGCATGCGGCGTGGGCCCGGCTGAGATGGGTCCAGTGGGAATCAAGCGTGAATTTGAGCCGGTCCAAATTTAAAATAGTAATACTTAGTGGACGCCGTTATTGCACATTTATGGCGTGCACTAATTTTTTTAAAAAAATTATGATGTGAAACCCGTATTTTATTAACTTGTATTACAAGTCACACCTATATTATATTATACGATCTCAAAAAAGTAAAAATAACAAAACTAATTAATAAATAAATGAATTTAACACTATTTATTTGATCTGAGTTTTTTTTTAAAAAATTAGACTGTCCGTTAGAGTTGTGAGTTATGCGGCAAGTTAGGGAAATATAGATCTCACGTCATAAAATTTTTCATAAAAAAACTTGATACGGATCGTGAGTATGCAATAACCCAAGGTGTGCATTAAATATTACTCAATCGAAAATAAACTAATTCAAAAACAGCCCAACTCATTCTCAGTTTAAGAGTTTCAGTCCAACCCAAATTCAATATATATATATATTTTGATTTGGATTGAGCTGGGTTGGACAGACTCAATTCTTAAACATGTAACATAATGGATTTGTTCTTTAATATAGGCCTTTTTCTCGACTTAATATATACATATAATTATGTAGATAAACTCAGCATGGGCATCTCCAATCTGACTTGGATTTTTAAATCCAGGAATTACAAGAACACAAAGAAAGTCCAGTTGATATCAGGTACATAAATATATATCCATTCCAAGAACTTCTGTGATATATGAACAATCTTCACTCTTGGAAAGCAGCCAAACGCAAGTGCTTATTTGATTATTGATAAAAGTTAACAGTTACTGAGATCATCCTCCTAATGGGTGTTCTCCTCGTCACCTAGACTTCTCATATAAAATACAAGTGATCCTACGTCAACGGATGACACCTTCTGTCATCAAAAACCACATGTATTCATAATGGAATACCGAAAATGAAGACCAGATGTCTTCATTCGTAACATCTATCACACGACCACCATTAATCACAAAGATAGGAGACTATATAACAGATTAGATATATATCAACTACAATGCAATCCTATGCTTGGATTGCATGTCTATAAAATCAGATGCGTTTCAATGTTGAGAAGGGCAAAATACGTCGGGTACAGCACGGTTTAGTAACGTCACGTCCGTTGCAGTCCGAAGTAACTCATCCCCATAGTGACTCTCTCTAGTTGACTAGTAGCCCCAAAATGTGGCTCAATTGAGGCCCATCTAAAATCTGACTAGTTCATGGGTGAGATCTCCATGTTTACGTATTACAGAAGTCGTAAGACTCGTCAACGGATGAACGTTGGCTCCACCATCACGGGATTTACCCCGACGAGCATCGAGTCGCGTCCACACTGTCGAGATATCTGCCACGTCCCCAAAGAGCAGACGAGTGGGTAGCGAAAGATCTCTATGATCGAGCATGACACCTCCACTAATAACGCCATCGCTAAGTCAGAGAAGAGACGACGTCTCAACATCGAGTATAAATAGGCTCCCAAACGGACCTACAAGGAAGAGGACACATGAAATACACAAAGAGACACATACAGGTAGGGACTCCAACAACGTCAAAAGCAAGCGACACATAAAGAAAAGATCGAGTGATCTCCACCCTGTTATCCTAACTCTAGCTCTGTCTCCGATCACTCTCTTAGTCTCCGAATATTCCTCACGTTTCATAGCACCATCCACACTGCACTGCATCGTCCCCACTCATCATGCTCTTTGACTCTCCATCTTCTCCTTATTTTCTCTCTGGGTTCTTTCACTCATCTTTGACTTAAAGATCAGAGGATTATTTTTTGAGATCACTCTCAGAGTTCCTTCTAACACTCTGTCTAGTATTTACAGATTTCCTTGGAATGCACGGTCGTTATTCTCCGTTAAATAAATTTTAAAGATGTAATACGAGATAAAAATATATTTTTTAATCTCTACAAATAAATTCAAAAATACAAAGAAAAAACATGTTTGTCTCTCCCTGCTCCAGTTGCTCGTATCCCTTCGTCGTCGAGAAACTGTATTAGATGTTCCATAATCTAGCTCCCGAGCCATGCTAGAGAGGTGCTTCTCCAATGAAACTATGGATATTCCTACTTTTACGCATGTTTTTTTTTGCACATATATATACTCCCTGCTGAAATTGTATTTGTGCAAAAAATCATCCAGCATCTATATTTGCTGGTGAACCCCTATTAGAAGAAGATATTTGCACACAAATACTACTATAATAATCTGTCAAAATAGTCGACATTTCCTGGGCAAATATATCATCACGTAAATTACATTGTCGCTAGATTGATTTATATTTGTTTGAATGCCTTTCTTTCGTGAATATATTATAATAAGGATACAATTTTATACGATGATATATAAATGTAGCCGTTGAGATTGGTTACTCAAAAATATGAATTACATCTCCAAAAAATTATTTGATAGAAAAAAATGTTCGTTGAAAAGGAGCTACAGTCATGGACAAATAATCGAAAGAAGTCTTGATAGTTATCTTAAGAGACAACTCTCCGACATTCAAGTTAGACAACTAACAGGATAAAAGTGAATACTTGAGAAGAGAAAGAGAGAGAGAGTGTGTGTAACGACCCGAGAATCCAATTATCGGAAAGGCCCGAGAACACGAGACTCGTACTGTCACCCACGAGTCCGAAGGCTCCGAAGGGTTAAAGGAATGGTGTGGAGACTACATAAGTATCACAAATAATTACAGAAATGAACAGTTATATTATTAAGCAGGAAATAAATTAACAGTTTACATGATACATGGTCCACGAGATATAAAAATAACAACATCAGTAGTCCACAACTAGTACAGAGACAACAAAAAAAAGTACAGCTACACGGGACATACCCCGGCTCTGACCTCTGGCACTAACGCTGGGCACCTGAACCACGCTGAGCCTCAGACGCGCTCCCCTGAGGCCGCGACTCACCTGAAACACGGTGAAAATAAGTAGGGAATGAGTCTCGGAACAAGACTCAGTAGGGAGCACTCGAACTCTACCTCACAAACGGAGACACCGCTACGCTAGCAATAAGCGAGTACCTCAGAAAAGGAAGCCCTGCAATCTACAAAACATCGCTCCCATGGCACGAAAACTGACACACGTGCCACGGTAAAACGACCGGAGCACCATGGTCAACACGACAAAACCCGAAGGTCGAAGTCGCAAGGACTGACAGTCTGACACTCCCGACTCGACAGGAGTACCTCCCACCAGAAGCACAGCCGGTAGCGTCCCTTGACGTCTTACATTGCACCGCAGGTGAACTGCTTGACGTGGTAGCTGCTACCAAAGGTACGAACACCGAACAAGTAACCACAAACGAGTGACTAGCTGGGGTCACGCCAGTCAGCGTGGGTCCAACCGCCCCAAACCACGTGTGCACACACAGACCGTAGATCCTAGGTCTGGCCTCTAACTGGTTTTCCCCTGGAGCCGGACTCTGGCTACCGACGAGGGGCCCGACGGAAACCAGTCTAAAACCGTCCTCAGGGTAGCCTCTCCACCACTCCCTGGTGAGACCACACGCGTGTAAGCATGCTACGACTAGTGGAGGGTCACTACGGAGTAGACTATCAAGTCAACGGAAAATATCGCCCGCATCCGACAACGTACGGGGACCGCCCCACGTACCAGCACCGTCGCACGGTGACCACGGTCGGAACAGAAACGGGGTTGCAAACCACCCGGGGCAACCCAGAGCCTGACGGTCTACCCTAGACGTGTCACAGGCTCTGACGGTCTAGGCAGGACCGTCACAATCACCTGACGGCCCAACCCAGGGGCGTCACACGCTCGGTGCAAAACAGGGCGTAACGCACCTACCATGGTGCGTTACAGTCTGTGACGCGCCTACCCTGGTGCGTCACAAGACAACAGAGAACAGCTATGACGCGTGCCACTCGGTGCGTCATAGCGTGTAACGGACCAACCCTGGTGCGTCACAACGTGGGAATGCGTCTGCTCTAACGCACCCACATAGGGGCGTCACATGGCTGTGATGCGCCAAGCCAGGTGCGTCACATACCTTGACCCCCAGCGGTCAAAAATCAACGGTCGGTAGCCAACGGTCGAACGCCCATGACGATCCAACCTAGGTGCATCACAGCACCGTGGCGGTCTATCGTGGGACCGTCACAGCCCACAGACCCCACTTGGCTACACTCAGGGCTGTAACGCACCCATCTGGGCGCGTTACATAGTGTGACGGTCACTGGAAGGACCGTCACACCTGCCCGAGGGTGAAATGGCAGAAAATGCCCAAAAAATTGGCCACGCCCCCATGCCTCCACTGGAGAGGTGGAAATCAAAGGGGAAGACCCCTGGGGACCCCTAGCATGATTCTAGGCCATCAAAACACGAAATCATGCATCAAATCCATAGATCGGGCGAGCTCTCCCCAAATCATGGAAAACCTCAAACCCGCAAGGAATCCCATCTCTCGGCCTCCCCTCGGCCTACAAATCGCGGGAAAGGAAGGCTAGAGGCTAGGGAACGTCACCCTACCTCGATTGCGTCCCGAGACCCGCCGGATCAACCACGAATCGCAAAGAATGCTCGAAAACCCTCGTTCTTCCTTGAGCACCCACGGTTCACGCACGCCTCCACGATCACCTCACCGTCGCCGTCGTCACCACGCCGTCGCCCACAGCCGTCTACAGCCGGAGGGGCTCGCCGTGGTCTCGCCGGACGAAGAAGAGAGGGAGAGAGGGTGTCGCACGGTGGGGGAGAAAGGAGGAAGAAGAAGAAGAAAAAGAAGAGGGTGGGGAAGAGAGAGAAAAAGGGGGTATTTATAAGAAAATCTGAAAATTCTGAAAAATACCAAAAAATAGAAAATTACATTTTCACGTTCCGGAACGCACCGATCGCAACGGTACCACTCTCGCATAGGTGAACGGCCCGGTTCACCCACAACGAGGTTCCGAAGGAATTACCGAAACGCACATCGGTAATCGGAAAACATGCGCGGAAAAGCCGCGGAACGCTTCCGAGCCTCCGAAACAACTCCGAATCGCACCGATCCGAACACAAAAGATGTCCGAAACAAAATTTCGGACACAACGGAGCCGGACACTCGGAGAAACCAGATCTGAGACCCACGAAAAAGGATCTGAAAGGTCCGAGATATTGAGAGAGACTAAAGTGGGAGAATGAGAACTTGAGGAGGTTAGATCACATACTTTCTTGGATGTGAGATTAGGGTCCTACTTATAATGTCGTTGCAGAGTTGGCCGTTACTTTCGTTGGGTTGTCGTGACTGGAGGAGACGTGAGTCGCCCTGCCTGCATGCCTGATGAGACAAAGAGACAGGGGCATTGGCTCGCCATTCCTCTGTCAGAGGGGACAACTCTGCCATTAATACGACAGGGCTCGTCGAAGATATGGGGCTGACCTGTCAGGGGGAGCGGTATGGGAGGCATCCTCCATTTTTCCTTTGGTGGGTTGGTGTGTCTCTCACCATTAATACGCTGCCGTAGATGTGCGTCGTGACTGTTGGTAAGGGAGGCGCACGCGAGTATGGTGCCTTGGTCGAGCCTGCGTCAAGACATGATGCATGTTGGGCCAGAGCACTAGACATGAACCTAGAGGGCTAGACTTGTGTGGTGGGCCACCCAAGTAGATCTTAGTGAGCCGACATACATTACTCTCCTCAATATACATTCATCTAAGGAGGGTGTGACAACAAATATAAATGTAAATGAAATTTTAGGTAATTACTAATTTAAAATAGGTGTATCTATCAACAACACTTTCACAGATGAATCCCTAGTCATCTGGAGGTTCACCCGGTGGTCCCCTCAAGGAAACATCAACAACAATTTTAGGGATGCTGTCATAAATGAACGCGCCACATCGGAATCCTGTATTCTTCGGTTCACAAGTTGTGTGCATCGGTAGATGGCGTATTCATCGGTAACAATGAGAGCTTTGATAACTTGATCTCCCACAAGGTCGAACAGGTGAACACTCGTTGTCTTGGTTGAACAAGATATTCCGGTGGGGGACGGTGAATGCCGCATTCAAGTGGGGGTCGAATGGCGTAATCAGCCCTACCATTCTCGATTACCAAACATGCCCTTTAGAGTTTGAAGAGGCTAGATATTGCGCAGAGCCCTGAGCCGTCTGATCTAGGGCGATCACCCGATGCGGCCACTCCAGCAAAGGTTGCTGCAAAGAGGGAAGAAGAGGATCACGGGGCCCAAGGTTGAAACCCCGGGAAAAATCTTTTGATGTCTAATTCAGCAAGCGGCAGAAGCAATGGGCGAAGGGGGCATGAGAGAAGAAGGGCACAGATCTCTCTTCACCAGTTGAAGTGGCTCAGAGTGGACTTACATTTCCGGAGGGATTACCTGGGATTATATAGTGGTGGGCTTCCTCACCATCATAGCGGAAGCAGGGGATCAGGAGGAGGCTACGTCCAGTAGAGGGACTCCTCTTAGTTAAGGACTCTCGCTTCCTCCTTATCACCTCCCAGATAACGACGTAACCTTTGCTAGGATAAGCATTCACGACGAGGATTTGGCCCTAGCCCGTCCAGGAGTCGTGATCCCAAGCTAATCCCAAGAGGACAAGAAGGGCTCCCTTTGACCTTGTCGGGGTATCAATCCAATCCTGGGACTGCTCGGGATAATCGGCAGGCTTTCCCTCAGGCGTGGAGAGGGCCGACTGACCCAACATCGAGCTAAAGCGGATCAGGCATGCATGGGTCAAATAAGGCCTTGAAATAAGTGATCCTCACCGAGCTATCATTTGTTGGGCTAGGTAGGCCTCAATGGGCCATTTGGGCCGAGAGCATGACGGTCCCCGAATTTTTCCCTCTCCACTTGTCCCCCTATCTCGAGCCAAAGATGGGCTCAGAGAGTAGAGATGGCCTGTGGTAAGGCCAGGAATTTTGGCCAATTTGAGCTGTCCCAGTCTCGCTTCCCGAGTCTATAACTGCGGTTGCCCTGACGCGCGGGGATCGAGCGTAATGATTATTGTCTGTTTGCAATAGTTGGGTTTCAATCACAGGGTGGTTCTTCAATACGTTTCTTTGTAGCATTAGGTTCAACTGTCGTTAAGAATCTATGTTACATATGGAAAAAACATACAAGTGATCCAATCACCTCTCAAATTATTTTGGATAATATTTTACAAATCGGTACACTACGAGATAAATCACATATATCAGACCGTATCACCCAGAGACCGGTATGACCAGTGTGTAATATGCAACCGGTACATATTCATATATTTTATATTTAACATGTCTTAATAGGTAAATTAGTTAAGGACATTCTTTGCCACGGTAGATTTCAAGTTTGACATTAAATCCATGAGTATCATAATTTTTGTTGAAATTTTTATTATTTGTAAGAGAAAAAAGGTTAAAATATGACTTACAAATTACAACCGCGAGATTCAAACCTAATACATCATGGTTAAACACATGCCACCTTATTCAACTCAACTACACATGATATCATACCAATAATTGGTACGATCGGGCCATCAAACCTTAATTTTGAGAATATTTTTTTTAATCATCGAGATCTAATTATAAATAAAATATTTAAAGAAAATTATTCATATATCTTTAAAAATTTATAAAATTATCCTTATGTCTCTACTTTTATCGTATTTATCGTACTACCTATGAAATCTTAAAAAAAATATTGAGTGATCGACTCCCTATCCGTCTTTATCTTTAAAATAAAAAAATATCTTTATACCATTGATAAGAGACACAATGACTATTTTCTTAAAAATTTTAAAGATGCTACAATAAATATGATAAAGTTAAAAATATAAGAATAATTTTTTATAATTTCAAAAATATAAAATTAATTTTCTCAAATATTATAATCGAGTTGCTTGGATGCTCACCCCTCGTGCTGGATGGGAAAATGACGTAGACCCACCGCCCGCTTTACAAAAGGGCGACCCTTCTCCCCTTCGTGACCCGGACTGTCACGCCCCGAATAAGGCGGAAATATCGGGACGTACAGTTAGGGACACGCTGGCAAGAGAGGGAACTAAATCTAAAATGATACACAAGTGCTACAAGATGGAAGAATACTAAATGATCATTAACAAACCACAACTGATACAATAACCTCAAGTTCATCTTAATACAACTGGAATAATCAACCACTAAAACTCAATAACATGACTGAGACTAAAAGCTCTCCAAAACACAACTAAAGAAAGATAACACACTACTAACACACTAGAACTGATACACTCAAGACATCACTCCTGCCCTTCCCCATCGGTAAGCGCGTCACCTGAAAAGTCTGGAAAGGGGGGAAAACACAACTATGAGCTGACGCTCAGTAGGAAATAACAGACAGGTATAAGTGATTAACAGTTTAATTACATTTTAAAATGTCATGCTACAAATGATAAAAACAATAAAAAGATAACGGTGATATCACGAAACAGAATTCAAAGATCTTGCAAGGTCAAGAAATATAATGAATAGAATAGTAAGACAAGAATTTACTACAGGAGATAACGATAAAAAGTTGGCCATATCAAGACAATTCAAGTCATGTCAAGCACGTATGTAATTTCATTTCCACGTCCAAGTAATAAGCAAGTAAAGTAACCACAAGTAGAGTATAGAACAGTGACGAGTGGAAAGTGAAAAGTAGTAGAAAGTAATGTAGAGAGTAGTGGAGAGAGTAGTGGACAGTCCTAGATTTAACACATGTCAAGTACTGGTGCCAAATGCCACACCTAGTCATTCACCTCCCCGGGGGTACACGTAGTGTTCGGGCGCTCTTCCCAGGACCAGACCGAGCCCTTAATTGTTTGCCAGGCATTGATTTCTTTGGATCAAAGATCCCACGAATCTAGACTTCCACAGTTTATGGCCAGAATTCCAAGGTTTAAACTAAGTAGCAATACAACTTCAAGTAGGAAAGAGATTCATTTCCAGAATTTCAAGGTAAGTATAATCATCAAGGAGATCGAAACCAAGTCACAACAAGAGTTAATCGTGCTGCGCTACTGTAAAACAGCAGCAATCAAACAAGCTAAACAACATATTAATCCTAATCACCAAGTTAAGATATCATGATTAACCATTATCATTTGCATTAAGACAATTGCCAAGAAGCTGATTCAAGATGATAAGGCAAAGAACAACTCCCACAGGAGTGAAATAGAATGCATTAACAGAGATTTAGTTACACCATTAACCACTAATTATGTGGGTTTCTATTTAATCTTGTATGCATTGAAATGAAGATGATAAACGGTGTGTTTTTACACTAAGTTTGCATGTATGGACCAATGTTAATTGAAACTAAAAAGGGTACATGAATAGGTCATTAGTTCCTCAAAAATGTAGTTTTCAATGTGATTAGGTTGAATGGATTGATTCCCCAATGATCCGGATTGATCCCCGGGTCAAAAACATCATTAATGGGGTCATACAGGGCATGGGTCGACCCATTGGGTCGACCCCTGGCATTCCAGGAGCCTTCCTGGGTGTGGGTCGACCCATTGGGTCGACCCCTCAAAAAAAAAGCTTCATGGGTCGACCCATTGGGTCGACCCCCTTCACTGGGTGCATGGGTCGACCCCATGGGTCGACCCCTGCACTTCCAGAAGCGACGGTTGATTCCGTAAACCATGAAAACTCAATGATTTGGGGTCTAAATGAGTTGGGATTTTAACCAAATGCTCTAGGGTTCTTAATATACATACTAAGGTCATAAAACAAGAGATTGAAACAAGAAATTTGCTGAAAACTCAATCGAATCACAACCTATTTATGATGAATACATGAAGAACCTAGTTCTTGACATGCGTCTACTAAAACGTAAATTTCTCTCAATATACACAACGGAATTTGGGGCTTTTTATATCAAAAGAAAGCTAACTTAATGATGAATCCAACCATATACTATAAGCCATATGTGGATCAAGTTATCTAATCCAAAAATAGCCCGAAAATCAAGCTTCTACTTGAAGAACATAATATACATCAAATTCTAGACATGCTCTTACTAAAAATCAAAATTCACGATGCATGCTTAATGGAATTTGGGGCTTTCTACGTTAAATGAAAGATAATAACATGCTTATTACTTCATGTAAGTTAATTAGAGTTTGGTTGTTAGATCCTACCTCAAATCGGAGAGAGAAAACTCAAACCCTAGGATGAAGAACACTTGGACAGCACCTCACAAAAAGCTCGATTTCTCCACGGACACCTAATGAAAATTGGGGCTTTTGCCACCAATGGATAGAGCTCGATGAGAGGAACAATTTGCTATACTCATGATCAAGATTTGGTTGAGAATTCCTACCTCAATCGATGGATCAAAGAAGGATGAAGGGAAGCCAACGGCCTGCTGACCCACCTCCACAAATCGAACTAGATCTCTCCAGATCCGAAATTTCAGCGAACCCCACAGCAGCCAAATGAAAGAAGACTCGTAGGGCTTCATTTTGATAGCTCATAGAGCTTCTGGAGCCTTCTGAATTGGGAGTATTCGCTGCTGCAAGCTACGTGTTTAGAAACGGCGCCGAAATCCTTGACTTGACCAAACTATGTCGGCAGCACGTTTTGGGACTAAGTTTACCTCAAATTGATTGAGGGTAAATGTTCCTTTATGTAATACCTTTCATTTGCCTCTGGAATCACCCCATTTGGTTGAGAAACAAGCTCGAATTTGATGTTCAAAGTTTGGGTGAATAGTGAATACGAATTTGGGTTAGGTGGGTTGTAAGTCAGGCTTAATCCACTGATTAGGCCTAGATAATGATTTAATTAGGCTTACTCCAAGAAGACAAAAGTGTTAGTCGAAGCATCTATTATTTAATTACTATTTTTATGAATTTTTATATGGTAGATAAAATTCCACTTCTACTATTCCGTAATTAATTAAATATTAAGTTCGGAAGACTTAGTTCGCTAATTCGGCTTAATAAACGATTTTATTAGGCTTAATTGTAGAAGACAAAGTTGATAAACAAAATTAATTCTACAAGATGTGATTTTTGGGGATTTTTAGAAAATAGTAGAAAAATGACTTATTCTATTAATTAATTAATTAATCTAATTAATTTGGATAATTCTCATTAATTCGAATAACTTCAAATAAATTCTAAATAATTACAAATAACTTTCTAAATAAATTTCTAAAGAATTTGGGGTCTTACACCCTCCCCTACTTAAAGGAATTTGGTCCTCCAAATTCACTGCACTAAAACTGAGAGTAGAAAAAGATCACTCACCTAGAATAGATCGGGATACCGCTTTCGCATAGTCTCTTCAGACTCCCATGTAGCTTCTTCGGTCCCACGCCGACTCCACTGAATCTTGACCATCGGTATCGAACGATTCCGGAGTTGCTGATGCTTCCGGTCCAGAATCTTGACAGGTCTTTCCTCATAGGTCAAATCTTCCTTCAGTTCAAAATCCACCTGCTGAATGATATGAGTGGGATCGTACACATATTTCCGTAACATAGACACATGGAAAACGTTGTGTACGCCAGACAATTGCGGTGGTAAAGCCAGTCTGTATGCCACCTCTCCCACTCTATCTAGAATCTCGAATGGACCAATGTACCTCGGACTCAGCTTGCCATGAATGCCAAATCTTCGGATCCCTCTCGTCGGAGAGACCTTTAAGAACACATGCTCGCCAACCTGAAATTCCAATGCCCTTCTCCTGTTGTCGGCATAACTCTTCTGTCTTGACTGGGCTACTTGTAACCGGTCTCGGATAACACGGATGTTCTGTGATGATTCCGAAACAAGATCTGGTCCAAGCCACTGTTTCACACCTACCTCGTCCCAACACAACGGGGAACGACAACTTCTACCATATAGTGCTTCAAAAGGAGCCATCTGAATACTAGACTGATAGCTGTTATTGTAGGCGAATTCAATTAATGCCAAATGCTCACTCCAATTACCACCGAAATCAATCATGCAAGCTCGCAGCATATCTTCCACTATCTGATTGGTTCTTTCAGTCTGTCCATCTGTCTGTGGATGAAAAGCAGTACTGAAATTCAGACGAGTACCCAAAGACTCTTGCAGTCCCTTCCAGAAATGTGAAGTAAATCTGGGGTCTCGATCAGATACTATATTCACTGGGATACCATGCAATCTCACCACTTCCTTTATATACAAAGCAGCCAATACATCAATCGTCCACTTGGACTTAATTGGTAAGAAATGAGCCGACTTTGTCAAACGATCAACAATCACCCATATCGCATCAAATCCACCACGAGTCCTAGGTAGACCCATAATGAAATCCATGCCAATACTTTCCCACTTCCATTGGGGTATGTCGAGTGGTTTCAATTTCCCTGCTGGTCTGAAATGTTCGGCCTTAACTTGCTGACATACCAAACATCTGCTCACAAAATCTGCAACTTCTCTTTTCATATTCGGCCACCAAAAGGACCTTTTCAAATCTCGGTACATCTTAGTGCCTCCAGGATGAATGGTATATCTGGATCTATGAGCTTCCTCAAGAATTTTGTTCTTTATTGTAGCCTCATCCGGAACACAAGTTCTGCCTTTAAATAATAATCTACCATCATCGGCCAACATGAAGTCAGGTCTGCTGCTCAAGCTTCCCTTGATCTCTACCAACTCGGGATCATTATCTTGCAAGGACTTGATCTCTATCAATAATTCAGGCTTAAGTCTGATCTGAGCAATCATGACCCGATCATTGTCAATATTGAGATCCAGACTAGATAATTGTTCCAACAACCTCCATTCTTGTAACATGAGACTTGACAATCTAGCTACCGGCTTCCGGCTTAATGCATCTGCCACGACATTACCTTTGCCAGGATGATACTCAATCGAGAAGTCGAAGTCTTTCAAGTACTCCAACCATCTCCGCTGCCTCATGTTGAGTTCCTTTTGAGAAAATAAATACTTCAAACTCT
The DNA here is from genome assembly GCA_022559845.1 of Amorphophallus konjac. Taxonomy (NCBI): domain Eukaryota; kingdom Viridiplantae; phylum Streptophyta; class Magnoliopsida; order Alismatales; family Araceae; genus Amorphophallus; species Amorphophallus konjac. The sequence continues at coordinate 454,291,503 of CM040122.1, read as the reverse complement.
TATGATCTGAAAACACTGTAAAGGTTTCTCCATACAAGTAATGCCTCCATATCTTCAAAGCAAACACGACTGCAGCAAGTTCCAAATCATGAACAGGATAATTATCTTCGTGCTTCCTCAACTGCCTAGAGGAATAGGCAATCACCTTCCCATGCTGCATGAGTACACAGCCTAAGCCAATACCTGAAGCATCAGTATAAACAACAAATCCTCCTTCACCAGAAGGTAAAGCCAAAACAGGTGCAGTAGTCAAACACTCCTTCAGAGTCTGAAAGCTTCGCTGACAATCATCTGACCAATCAAACTTATTCTCCTTGCGGGTTAATCTTGTCATAGGTACTGCAATCTTGGAGAAATCTTGAATAAATCTTCGGTAATAGCCTGCCAGGCCTAGGAAACTTCTAACTTCAGTTGCACTAGTAGGCTGCTCCCAATTCTTCACTGCCTCAATCTTCGAAGGATCAACAGAAATACCTTCCTTGGTGATAATATGTCCGAGAAAGGACACTTCTTGTAGCCAGAACTCACACTTACTGAACTTAGCATATAGTTGATGATCTCTCAACAATTGCAATGCCATTCTCAGATGTTCAGCATGCTCCTCCTCATTCTTAGAATAAATCAGGATGTCATCAATAAAGACCACGACCCATTGATCAAGATAGGGCCGAAATGCATCGTTCATCAACTGCATGAAAGCTGCTGGAGCATTCGTTAGACCAAAAGGCATAACGACAAATTCAAAATGACCATACCTGCTGCGGAAAGCTGTTTTATAAATATCCTCTTCCTTAATCCGCAACTGGTGATATCCAGATCGAAGATCGATCTTAGAGAAATATTGAGCTCCCGCTATCTGGTCAAATAACTCGTCAATCCTCGGCAAGGGATATTTGTTCTTGACAGTCTGCTGGTTTATTTGCCGATAATCAATGCACAACCTCATCGAACCATCTTTCTTCCTGACGAACAACACAGGGGCTCCCCACGGAGAAGTACTAGGACGAATAAAACCCTTCTCAAGTAATTCCATCAGTTGCTGCTTCAGTTCCCTCAGTTCCGCAGGAGACATACGATAAGGAGCCTTAGAAATAGGAGCTGTGCCAGGAATAAGATCAATAGAAAAGATAACTTCCGCTCAGGCGGAAGTCCTGGTAGTTCCTCTGGAAAGACATCAGGAAAATCTCGGACAACAGGAATGTCCTTGATCTCAATCTGCTGCTCAGGAGTTGCACAAACAAAGGCTAGAAAAGCCTCACACCCATGCCTCAAAAGCTTATCAGCTCGAAGAGCCGAGATGAGCGGTACGGAGTTATGGTGCTTGACTCCCGTAAAAGATAAACCAGAATGTCCAGTAAAAGTCACTGAGCTAGAACTACAGTGAACATTGGCCTCATACTTGGCCAACCAATCTGCTCCTAGGATTACATCATAATCCTTCATATCCATGCAGACCAAATCTGCTGGAAAGTTCTGTTCACCAATCATAACCTTACTAGAAGGATAGAAATACTGGATTGTTGATCTAGTGCCAATAGGGGTTGAAATCTCTAACGGAGTATTCATCAAAACAGGTTCCACAGCTAATGACTTAGCAAATCTCCGTGAAATAAAAGAATGTGTTGCACCAGTATCAAAGAGAGCAAATGCGGGCTTATCGATTATAGTAAGAGTACCTTCGACGAGTCCGCCATCATCAGAAATCCCAGTTTCCTCTGCATGTAAAGCTTGAAGCTTGCCTTGTGGTTTCTTGAAGACTAGAGGTTTTGCCGGTGTAGCTTGTTCCGATATGAGAGGACAATTGGGGATACGGTGCTCCTTGCTTCCACATCGCAAACAGGCGCCTAGCTTGCGCCAGCACTCCTCTATCTTGTGACCCGGACGATCACAATAGTTGCACACGCCCTTGAATGGAACAATAGGGCCAGGCTTCTTGTCTTCATGCCTCGGCATCTTGCCCTTCCACGATCCGGACCCGCTCCACGAACCAGGTCCACTAACAGGCCTCTTCTTGGCATACCCGGGTTTGACACTCCCGGAACCCGTAGGTAATTCTTTCTTGGTGCCTTTCCCACGGATTCTCTCCGTCATCTCAAGAGTATCCTCTAGAACTTGCGCTTTCCTTACCATCTCGAATAAGTGGAAATCTCCATCGGTGCCAATTGGTTGATATAATGAAGCTTCAATCCATTGAGAAAGCGCTTCGCCTTCATCTTCTCGGTGGAAATGAGATGTGTAGCATATCGAGAAAGCCGTGCAAATTGAGCCTCATACTCTGCCACGGACAAACCTCGCTGTTTCAAGGCCGCGAACTCTGCCGCTTTCTTCTCTTGCACTCTATCAGAAAAATACTTGCTGTTGAAGAATTCTTCGAACTCTTCCCACATAACTTGCCGATCACCGAGAGTTGCCTTGATAGAATCCCACCAAGTACGTGCATCATGTTCCAGTTGAAATGTGGACAAAAGGACACGCTCCTGGTTGGTGCATTGCATAACTTCAAAGATTCTCCCCATCTCATCTAGCCAGTGCTCGGCTTGGTCGGGGTCAGTCGAACCAGCGAATCTAGGCGGGTTCATTCCGCGGAAGTTCCGGTATAGATCACCGGTGCCATGCTGTGCCGCTCCTGCCTGAGCTACTTGCTGAAGGGCCTGAGTAAGGCCTTGAACCGTACGCTGCAGGTTCCTCCATTCAGCACGATCAGCTGCCATCTACACGAGAAATAGGTTACTTAGGTTCAATAAGATAGATAAAGCACGATTAAGGAACGAACTTAACCCAAGTTCTACCCATTCTTACCAGGTCAGGTCCTAGACTTTTACAAGGTTAGGGATCTAATGCACCTAGACACGACCAAAAACTCGGTACCTGGCGGAGGTAATCGGTCCGAAGACCACTCGCGCAAGTGTGCGACCTTCCCGATAGGCGTAGCCTAACGTTCGGACAACACCTTTTGATATACCGATTATTGGGATGCAATGCAAGAAAACTTAAACTTAGGAAACCTAGGAATGTGAAACCTAGGGCTCTGATACCAACTAAACTGTCACGCCCCGAACAAGGCGGAAATATCGGGACGTACAGTTAGGGACACGCTGGCAAGAGAGGGAACTAAATCTAAAATGATACACAAGTGCTACAAGATGGAAATACTAAATGATCAATAACAAACCACAACTGATACAATAACCTCAAGTTCATCTTAATACAACTGGAATAATCAACCACTAAAACTCAATAACATGACTGAGACTAAAAGCTCTCCAAAACACAACTAAAGAAAGATAACACACTACTAACACACTAGAACTGATACACTCAAGACATCACTCCTGCCCTTCCCCATCGGTAAGCGCGTCACCTGAAAAGCCTGGAAAGGGGGGAAAACACAACTATGAGCTGACGCTCAGTAGGAAATAACAGACAGGTATAAGTGATTAACAGTTTAATTACATTTTAAAATGTCATGCTACAAATGATAAAAACAATAAAAAGATAACGGTGATATCACGAAACAGAATTCAAAGATCTTGCAAGGTCAAGAAATATAATGAATAGAATAGTAAGACAAGAATTTACTACAGGAGATAACGATAAAAAGTTGGCCATATCAAGACAATTCAAGTCATGTCAAGCACGTATGTAATTTCATTTCCACGTCCAAGTAATAAGCAAGTAAAGTAACCACAAGTAGAGTATAGAACAGTGACGAGTGGAAAGTGAAAAGTAGTAGAAAGTAATGTAGAGAGTAGTGGAGAGAGTAGTGGACAGTCCTAGATTTAACACATGTCAAGTACTGGTGCCAAATGCCACACCTAGTCATTCACCTCCCCGGGGGTACACGTAGTGTTCGGGCGCTCTTCCCAGGACCAGACCGAGCCCTTAATTGTTTGCCAGGCATTGATTTCTTTGGATCAAAGATCCCACGAATCTAGACTTCCACAGTTTATGGCCAGAATTCCAAGGTTTAAACTAAGTAGCAATACAACTTCAAGTAGGAAAGAGATTCATTTCCAGAATTTCAAGGTAAGTATAATCATCAAGGAGATCGAAACCAAGTCACAACAAGAGTTAATCGTGCTGCGCTACTGTAAAACAGCAGCAATCAAACAAGCTAAACAACATATTAATCCTAATCACCAAGTTAAGATATCATGATTAACCATTATCATTTGCATTAAGACAATTGCCAAGAAGCTGATTCAAGATGATAAGGCAAAGAACAACTCCCACAGGAGTGAAATAGAATGCATTAACAGAGATTTAGTTACACCATTAACCACTAATTATGTGGGTTTCTATTTAATCTTGTATGCATTGAAATGAAGATGATAAACGGTGTGTTTTTACACTAAGTTTGCATGTATGGACCAATGTTAATTGAAACTAAAAAGGGTACATGAATAGGTCATTAGTTCCTCAAAAATGTAGTTTTCAATGTGATTAGGTTGAATGGATTGATTCCCCAATGATCCGGATTGATCCCCGGGTCAAAAACATCATTAATGGGGTCATACAGGGCATGGGTCGACCCATTGGGTCGACCCCTGGCATTCCAGGAGCCTTCCTGGGTGTGGGTCGACCCATTGGGTCGACCCCTCAAAAAAAAAGCTTCATGGGTCGACCCATTGGGTCGACCCCCTTCACTGGGTGCATGGGTCGACCCCATGGGTCGACCCCTGCACTTCCAGAAGCGACGGTTGATTCCGTAAACCATGAAAACTCAATGATTTGGGGTCTAAATGAGTTGGGATTTTAACCAAATGCTCTAGGGTTCTTAATATACATACTAAGGTCATAAAACAAGAGATTGAAACAAGAAATTTGCTGAAAACTCAATCGAATCACAACCTATTTATGATGAATACATGAAGAACCTAGTTCTTGACATGCGTCTACTAAAACGTAAATTTCTCTCAATATACACAACGGAATTTGGGGTTTTTTATATCAAAAGAAAGCTAACTTAATGATGAATCCAACCATATATTATAAGCCATATGTGGATCAAGTTATCTAATCCAAAAATAGCCCGAAAATCAAGCTTCTACTTGAAGAACATAATATACATCAAATTCTAGACATGCTCTTACTAAAAATCAAAATTCACGATGCATACTTAATGGAATTTGGGGCTTTCTACGTTAAATGAAAGATAATAACATGCTTATTACTTCATGTAAGTTAATTAGAGTTTGGTTGTTAGATCCTACCTCAAATCGGAGAGAGAAAACTCAAACCCTAGGATGAAGAACACTTGGACAGCACCTCACAAAAAGCTCGATTTCTCCACGGACACCTAATGAAAATTGGGGCTTTTGCCACCAATGGATAGAGCTCGATGAGAGGAACAATTTGCTATACTCATGATCAAGATTTGGTTGAGAATTCCTACCTCAATCGATGATCAAAGAAGGATGAAGGGAAGCCAACGGCCTGCTGACCCACCTCCACAAATCGAACTAGATCTCTCCAGATCCGAAATTTCAGCGAACCCCACAGCAGCCAAATGAAAGAAGACTCGTAGGGCTTCATTTTGATAGCTCATAGAGCTTCTGGAGCCTTCTGAATTGGGAGTATTCGCTGCTGCAAGCTACGTGTTTAGAAACGGCGCCGAAATCCTTGACTTGACCAAACTATGTCGGCAGCACGTTTTGGGACTAAGTTTACCTCAAATTGATTGAGGGTAAATGTTCCTTTATGTAATACCTTTCATTTGCCTCTGGAATCACCCCATTTGGTTGAGAAACAAGCTCGAATTTGATGTTCAAAGTTTGGGTGAATAGTGAATACGAATTTGGGTTAGGTGGGTTGTAAGTCAGGCTTAATCCACTGATTAGGCCTAGATAATGATTTAATTAGGCTTACTCCAAGAAGACAAAAGTGTTAGTCAAAGCATCTATTATTTAATTACTATTTTTATGAATTTTTATATGGTAGATAAAATTCCACTTCTACTATTCCACAATTAATTAAATATTAAGTTCGGAAGACTTAGTTCGCTAATTCGACTTAATAAACGATTTTATTAGGCTTAATTATAGAAGACAAAGTTGATAAACAAAATTAATTCTACAAGATATGATTTTTGGGGATTTTTAGAAAATAGTAAAAAAATGACTTATTCTATTAATTAATTAATTAATCTAATTAATTTAGATAATTCTCATTAATTCGAATAATTTTAAATAAATTTTAAATAATTACAAATAATTTTCTAAATAAATTTATAAAGAATTTGGGGTCTCACACGGACTCTACCAAAAGCTCCAAAGAAGTCCATGGAATGATATGGGTGTGTGTGAGAGAGAGAGAGAGAGAGAGAGAGAGCACGCAGGATCGATGGGTACCACTGCAATGGGAACGGAGAAGTCGCATGCCGTGTGCAACCCCTATCCGGCGCAGGGCTGCATAAACCCCATGCTAAAGCTGGCCAACCTCCTCCATGGCCGTGGCTTCCACATCACCTTCGTTAACACCGAGTAAAAATCACCCCCGCCGCCTCAGGTCCCGGGGACCCTCCGCCCTTGACGGCCTACCCGACTTCCACTTCGAGACCATCCCGGAAGGCCTCCCACCTCCGACGACCTCGAGGGCACACAGCACATCCCCTCCCTTAGCGAGTCCATCATGAATAGGTGCCTCTCCTACTTGCGCGACCTGCTCGCCGGGCTGAACGGGGCCGAGGGGGGCGTGCCCCAGGTCTCTTGCATCGTCTCCGATGGACTCATGACCTTCACCCTCGACGCCGCGGAGGAGCTCCGTGTGCCGGCGGTCCTTTTCTGGACGACCAATGCGTGCGGGTTCCTGGACTATCTCCACTACAAGGAGGTCGTCGACAGGGAACTCCTCCCGTTTGACGGTCCGTGCTCATGCCTTAAAAACTATTTCATAGCGACTGTTGTCGCCGTTCGTCACATGTCTGTCGCGTTTCGATGTTGCAGATGAGGCCCGGCTGATAGATGGGCACCTTGACACCACCACTGGCTGAGGATACAGGGGAAGCCCAGCGTACCCCTCGGGACTTGCCGACTTTCGTGAGGACGACGAACCCAGATGATCGGCTCATGATCGAATTCTTCATCCACGTGACGCAGAGGGCGTCGAAGGCTTCTGCCATCATCCTCAGCACGTTGGAAGCACAATAGAAGTCCCTGTTCTGGACGCCATGACATCCATGTTGCCAGCTATGGCAATCGAAACCACAAGGGCAAATCACATTCGAAAGATTACGGGACGCCATTAAAAGTGGGAGTCCTCTCAGACGTGTATCGTTTGAGAAGCGCAATAGCCTCCCTACGACCATGTCCCAAAGCACATTGGGTTATGGATACTGCACATACGTCACCCACGTGACCTTCCGTCCCGTCAAATTCGATCCAAATTGCAAGTTTTCGAAGATTCATAGCGGCATCATAGCATGCTCATGTCAATATATCTATGCTTCTTTGCCGTGATACCCTCTACATCCCGTAAACCCCGTCAGCCGGTCATCCCGAATAGTCCTTTCATACTCAAAGATCAAAGAAGCCTCTATCAACACATGCAAAAGCCCTCTCCTAATAAAGTCACCTAATAGTAAAGCCAATTTAGTGATAGCTACTCCTCCACCTCCAACACACTGCTCCTACATGCCATGAACGTCCCCTACTCTTGAGAACCCTTCCTCCTTTTATCAAAACGTCTAATGATCTGAGCGTGGCAGAGTTCTCTCGGACACCCCTAGTCTAGTGAGAACTTTCTTTACAGAAATAAATTTGACCGGATTCTCTCACGTCGGGGCCACCTTGGATGGCCCAATAGAGAAGTCCGACAAAATCCTCTAAAGACCAATGCCGAAAATTCTTACGCGGCCAGTTCCAACACCACGGAAAGCAAAGAGTCCCGCCTCCAATTGCCAGATGGCCCAACGCCTCCGCCTCTAGTTGACGATGACGACTCGAACCCCCACCTCAACTGCACGAAGGGGCAAGGTTTTCATCACGTGCTCGCCACCACTGTCTAGCACGTTTAGTTGGGTCCCTCCTCCAAGAGGACCCACACATCATTCTAAACTTCTGCCAAGAGTACGCACCCCTATCTTGAGCCACTATCTCGACTGGCATAACTCGGATTCTTCCAAAGTGGCCCCGGATACACCATACGTAGGTCTCAGCTCCGACAATTCACTCGCCCCAAGTGGCCTGAGTATGAAGCTCAACAAGCAACCGACGGTGACCCGTCCTTTTCTTTCCGAGGCTTTGTACAAGAGTCTCCCTCTCCCTTTCTCATGGTCTATATCCTGATCCCCCCTATCCATGTAACTTCATTTTATGAAAAATAAAATCAGAAGGGTTGTAACATGCGCAACCTCTTCCTTTGATTGTGTAGGTACTTTAGCTAAGGCGTGATTCTTCCCTTCGTCAAAATCTCTAGACCATCCAATAGTATGCTGAAACTACTAGATCCCGACATCTGCAATACCTAACAAATGTAACTTAATTTATCCATCTAATGTGATCTGATCCTGCCCGATCATTTATCTTGTCACCTCCCCACAAAAATTCTAATAATGTTCATCTTGTCCTGATGCCTCTCGTTAGCTATTCGCTGTATCCTTGTCCCAAGCACTCCATTGATCGCACAGCACTCCATTGAACTAGTTGGCTGAGAGTTTTATCTTTGGCAGTGTTTCATTAATCATTTATCTCCCTTGCCCCTGAATTAACTAGATATTCATTGTATCCTTGTTGTATGTTAAACTCGTCTTCCTTTTTGGCAGTGTTTTGTTATCAGCGAGGTAGCATCCAAGCATAATCTCCTCCTCCATATCTCCTTTGGCCTTTCACATCAAACGGGACTCTAAAATCTTAGGAACATCTTGCCGCAGGGGGCGGGGCATCCATGCTTTAAGCTGCTGATCGCCTGGAAACACTTAAAAAAGAAGGGAACTCCGTTAAGTGGAACGGCCCTTCCGTTAAGTGGAACGGGTGACAGGAAACGGCCCCGTTCTAATCCAACCCAGCCAAGATTCAAAACTCTTTCTTAGAAAACTGTCAGTCCCAAAACGCAAAGTAAAATTAACTCGGAGAAGTAATTGTGTATTAGATGTGTACACGAGGGCCTCCATCTACTGATGAGTCCTGATCTATTTGGACTTGTATTAAGCTAGCTCTACCTATTATAAACCAAGGTTCTCGCTGTTGGCGGTTCAAATTGACTCGATCCGGTCTATATATGGTATAATATAATCTAACTCATACCGACTTAGACCTGACTCCAAGGGACTCGGGCCGTCTAGTATCGAGTCGACCGTCTTGGTTCGGCCCAAATACGATGGCCAACTCGGTGAGAGTCGCACCGACACCGCAAACCATGTCATAAACTTTATCAGCTTTTGCAGACATGCATATCTAGGCGATGGGATTGCATCACCATGGGGGCCATTTGGCCGTGGCGAAGGGAAGCTGAGCTGTTTTTTTTGTGGGGAGCTCCACCTATAACAACCAGTCACACTAGCCGGTGAGAGGGACGGTGATGCATTTTGGTGATACAATCCCGTCCCCATATCTAGTGCTGGAGCTTAATTGTGAAACTTTGAGTTAGAACGTTATTCTTGGCTTTTATTTTTAAGATGAAAAATATAACTTGAAAATTTGTAAATTAATTTTGGATGGTTAGAAAAGTCATCTCCTTTAAGGTGTCAATAAGCCGAGTTAACTTAAAAGCCCCTCGGCCAATTTTTAAGGTTTTGGACTAATTTGTGAGTCCAATCTTTAAGGGTCACTTTGGTAACGGGTTAAACTGGATTAGGGTGAGTTAATTGGGGTTGGGTGAGTTACTTCTTGTTTGATATTGTTTTTCTTAACCCGGGTCGGATAGGGTTAAAGCGGATTAACTCATTCCTAAGAAATAGGTGGAATGAGTTAATCTACCCAGATTAGGGTTAGGGGTGGGGTGAGCTAACCCGAGTAAGCCACCCGCCCCTAACCTAAGTCGTTATCAAAGTGGCCCTAATTTATTCAGCGCGTTTGTGTGTGAGGAGAGAGAGGAGAGTCCATCACTTTCTCTCTCATCCGCTCTTGTTTGTGTGTGAGGAGAGAGGGGGACTCGTCGCTTTCTCTCTCGTCCGCTCCCCTATCCTAATTGCCCGTCAAACACTCGCTCCAGTATTAATAGGATTACCGAGTTGCATGAGGCCGGGCAAGAGACACAACTAATGAGGTGGGTTTTTTTTTTTTTGGCCTTTTGCCTTGGCAGTTGGGTTAATTGTGACCCTTTTCTTGCGGCATATTATTTGACCAAACCAACGATTCAATGACATATTTGCCCATAATTTATGTCATTTTGTGCCCCCCTCTGCCTCTCATACTCCGGCAATATTTAAATTGTAAAACATATACCATGAACTGTAACTCCTACAGATTAATCCTTCCCCAAACGTACAGCATCAATTGTGAACCTCATAGCCTTCTAAAAGTTTCATCTCAAGAGAACTTCTTTCTTAACCTAGAATAAGTGAATCCAAGTGTAGCTGACGATAGAAGTGCTGACTATATTTTAGCTGCTAACAAAAGTACTGACTGTGTTCACAAATCATATGGTACGTACGGTTGTCTTTGTATCGGTTAGAACGTAGATTTCATGAGACCTTTTCATCGGCCCAGTATATGCCGATTCAAGTATTTTGAGTACACAACATCTCTTCCCTTCTTTAAAACGTGATAACAATAGACTAAGAACAGCAAGAAACTTTCCTATATAGTGCGCATTCTGACCTTCATAAATTTCTTTAACGATGAAGGCCTCCTGCTTTGGCTCGGGAAGAATTAGCAGATGGTAAGAAAAACCAGGACGAAGGGTTCGGGTGCGTACCATTTGTGGACCTCCTCCTGCGCGTGCAGGTTGGGACGGGCGGGGACACACACTGTCGTTGTTTTCGAGCTTTTCTTCGTCCCCTCGCACGGATTCCGCGACGAATCCTCCCGCGCTCCCTACGAATTTGAAAACCGCGCGATCATGGCGGCCCGGCCGCAGCGCCGGGCAGACCTCACAGGAGCCGCTACCGCCGTAGATCATCAAAGATGCCAACAGGGAAAATAGAAGATTTAAATGACTAAACTACCCTCCAATGAGCCGCAAACCCAATAAAACCTATGCCCAATCTCGTCCGAACAGGGAAGCAAAATGCCGATAGGCAGAGATGCGCATGGGCGTGTAACCCATCGAAGGAAAAACTCGGGGGAAAGGAGGCATCCTGCGCCATGTTGCAGTGCGCCTCGGCGTTCAACAACCATACAGTTCGTCTCCACTTTCCCCAATATGTATCTCTGTAGGTTTCTTTAGCTCGGGGCTGAGACTGCAATAAGTTGACGTTGGGGATAATAAGGGTGTGTTTGACGCCCGGTTAAAATAGGGGAGCAGACGAGAGAGATAGCCGTGGGTCCCGTCTCTCTCTCACACATAATCTCGTTAACTGGAGTCAATTAGCAAACTCGACCTCCCAGGGTCGAGTGCGCTAACTCCACCAGATTAGCAAACACGCTATAATAGGGTCATGTGTTTCTAATCGAGATCAGTAAGAAGCCTGTTTTACAATCAAGATGGGCATACGCTGTGTGAAAATCTATCATGTGCTTACATTTACATGTAAATCCTTCGTATTTGAATTTAATGTCACATATGCTATTTTGATTAACGTTAGGCAAAATATGGATAGAATATTCCATCTTCTTTTTCATCTCTCCTTATGTCATTTTAACATTTTCTCAACGGAAAGTGATTATAGGGGTATACACGACAATAAAATCATATATGGAATGTGAGGAGGGCCCATCTTGCTGGCCCAATAGCGCTTGGTATCTTGCCCGTGGCCGGAGCCCAACTCCCGAGGCCTATCATGCCACCTGAGTGGCCCGTTATGCCCCTTGCCTTGTCACAGGATCCGGGCTGATGTCGTACCCATATGCGTCCACTCTAGCAGCGGCCACTGCTGCCCATTGCTGGCGAACGACGCCCCACTCTGACGATGATACTGAGACGCCACTCCTCCTGACGACACCAGCACGCTCCCTCTCCGACGAGCTCTGCCGCATTAGTGGCCAGCGCTCCCGTCGCATTAATGACGGAGCTATCACATCAGTAGACACGGCAAGTCAACGCCCATGTCCTTTGCTCTGTCAGGCACACGAACTGGGCGGCTCATGCCTTCCCCCGTCACGATAACCTAACGGTCAACCCTCCCGACGATGGTATAAAAGGATACTGGCCCGACGACCAGGAGATAAGGAGAAAAGGAAAAACCAGGCAAGCACCTCCTCTTGAGTTCTTCACTTCTTCTTCAAACACTCCCCCTTCGCTCCACAATTGTCTGACTTGACAGTCAGAGGGTTGTCGCCTGGAGTAACTCCCAAGACTCCTTCTGACGTCTTCCCGATGGCCGCATGTCCTTCTCCGGGCGGGACTCGGGGTCCCATTCCACAAATTGTTGGAGGTGTTGGTCGAGAAGTGGGTAACCAATTCCTGACCGCTATAGAAAGGGGATGGCTCTCATAGATCCGGCTAGTTGTAGGAAGGTTCTCACTAGGTTGAAATTTAAATCTTACGCCTATCCAACACTCTAGAAGAATCATACATCCAAACACCGGGCCACCCAAGGCAGCAGAAGAGAGTCCCTCATAGAGGAAGGCCAAGATGACACGAGAAAGGGTAAGACCTCACCATAGCCCACTAATGGCACTCAAGTTGGTGAAATCTAAGATATGGTCGGATGTGGGAGTGGGAAAAATGAAAAAACTGCATAAGCATATGGCCACCGCCTTGGCAATGGCCTCATACCTCCCACATTTATTTTTGCAATGTGAGATGATCCAATGTGAAAGAGGAATCATGTGGATGTGGTGGGAGACTATCATAGTCCAGATATCTTTGGGGTTATTTAGAATTTTGCTCAAGATGAGTTGTGGGTCAATGCGGGCTATGGTGTGACATATATGGTATTCGTCCCCTACCTTGGTCTTAGGGAGCGCAAGATAGGTCTCTACCTCTTCTAATAATATGGGGGCCTCAAAGGTAGGAAAGAGGAAAGTGTGAGTTTGAGGGTGCCACAATTCGATGAGAGCGATTAAGCTATGCAAATCAAAATAAATTTTATGATAGTTTTTGGCAATGGCTATCAAGGATTGAAGGTGCCAACCTCTAGGGGCAAAGCGCGGATCATAAGGGCTAACAATTAAGTTTGGAGTAGTGGCCAGGACTAGAGAAGATCTAAAGAAGAGATCAAAGAGAAGGGAGAGGATGAAGAAGGCGAAGAAGGGCATGAATTAAATATGTAGAAAATTTTTGAGGTACCTCTTTTATGGGAGAAGCGCAGATGTGATGTGTGATGTTCACCAGCCTTTGGTCCATCGTAGGGTGCCTCCTCGATCATAGCACCGCCTTGGGATCTCTTCATGGTGTGAGGAAGCTTGGGGCAAAGGGAGAAGGAGACGAAGTTTTGAGTTGAGTATGTTGCGAATTTGACCTTCCTACTCTATTTATAGAGCTTTGGGAGGGCTAATTCTTGTAGGATTGGGATTAGAGGTGTCATGGTTGGGTTGGGTTTGAGTTAGGAGGTCAATTGTTAGTGTTCGGGTAGGAAACACGGGCTCTCTTTCGGTTTCGATTCGGACTTGGGGAGAAATTGGTGTCTCAGTAAGAACATGGTCTCGCGACACGCCGCGTTTAGGTGTAAGTGTTCAGGTAGGAAACAAGGGCTCTCTTTCGATTTCGGTTCGAACTCGGGGAGAAATTGGTGTCTCAATAAGAACACGGTCTCACGACACGCCGCGTTTAGAACATGGTCTCGCGACACGCCGCGTTTAGGTGTTAGTGTTCGAGTAGGAAACAAGGGCCCTCTTTCGATTTCGGTTCGGACTTGGGGAGAAATTGGTGTCTCAATAAGAACACGGTCTCACGACACGCCGCGTTCTAAACGCGACGTGTCGGTCGACCGCATTCTTACTTATCTTTAGTTTGGTGTTTATTTTGTAATTATTTCGTTATCAGTCCGACAGTGCCATCGTTGTTTTGATTGTTCACTCTGTTTACGGTCGCTCTGTATCTTCTGTCTGGTTGTGCGCATGGCTTGTAATCTTCATTATACTCTTGTGCTCTGATGATCTAGTTTGTGTCCTTGTGTTTTGTTAATGTTTTTGGTTTTTGATTATCTGCACAAAAAAGAAGAAGAAAAATGGTCGATTTCACAAGTAAGTCAAGTAAGTATTTCTATCCCTACTCTTCTGCATTACTATATGTTACTTACACTATTATATTATCTCAAGGACCGACTGGTTCTCTACGTATTCTGGGATTTGAGTTCCCCTTTACGAAAAACGGTGATAATCTAGGAGTGCATAGTTAATCGCTGGATAAGTCGTTAGGTTGAATAAATTTGGGGAATATATACTCTATCTTGCACGCCGTGATTGCAGAAGACTCTTGACCCTAATTTGTTTGGTCTAACTATATTATCCTTGAGTATCTTATATTTTATCTTTCTATGCACTCGTTTTAATGATTTCTTTTACTTTATCCTAGCATGTATTATGCCATTTTTGAGCATTCACGACTCACAATTCACCGTAGCTTCTTTCCATTTGATGACCAATCGTGTTTGAACCTTGAATAAGAGATCCTATTCCATTCTAAATCTGAAAGATTTTCCTCAGTTAGTTGCTTGGTTTTGTTGGTCAGTGTGACCCTATCTGAAATTTCCCTGTCTCATTTCATCCATTTATCTCTTCCCTTTGATCCGCTCATTAGCTATGAACCGCACGATGGCGATGATTTTCCTATCGAACTCACAACAACTCCTCTAATTGAGTGAAACTCGTAGTTGCTACACGTTGGGATACCTCTTTGTGCAAGAGGTTGATCATCTTTATTTCCTCTTTTATTTTCTTTGTTAGTTGTTCCAAACAGGAGTCAATCGTGCAAACTTGACCTTGCGGTTAGCTCAGAGTTCTCTTGATTAGTCCTATCACAAGCCCGTACACCACTCCCTGGTGCGACCAGCACACGCGTACTGGTAGGTTACGACTAGTGGAGGGTCACTGAAGGAGTAGACTCTCAACTCAACGGAAAATAACGTCCGAATCCGACGACGTACGGGGACAACCCCGCGTACCGGCCCCGTCGCACGGTGACCACAGTCGAAGAAGAAACAGGACTCACAGTCCACGGCCACGCACGCACCGTGCACTAGAGTCGAGAAAACTCAAGTGGCACTAAGCCACTGGACTCTAGGCAGTCCTCTAGACGCACTACACCCAACGGTCCTTGAGTCACAAGACTCGGGGTCAAGACCATTGTACGCAACAGCACAAGGCCGTCGATCTAGCCCAATCTCTAGGTCTAAAACCACGATATCACGAATACCGAGATAACACACGAGTTGCCAAGACCATTCCCTTGGGAAGGGAACGCAAGGGACAAAGGCCACTCACACGGGCCACACGAAAAACACAGAAGCACGATTCCCAAGGCAGCACACAGGCCGCCACGACGATTTTCCATCTTGAAGCAAGCGGGAAACCTCCAGCCCCAGGCCGGACAACTGGACTCACAGTCCAAGGCCAAACACATGGCCCACACGGGAATCACCTTCCAAAGGAACCCACGATATGCGGGGGAGACCCCACCGCACACACACCGACACACGGTGACTCGATCAAGCGTAACACAAGAGCCCGGAACACGTGGGGTCACCCGGACCCACCACACCTACGGGCACGCTAATCGAGGTAACACTGTCCCTCCTGACACCCCAAAAAAATACAGACACAGAACCCATGGGGTGTCCGGGATACTCACAAGGCCGGAGGTCGACCACTGGGTCCCAACCGGGTCGATCGGAGACCAACACAATGCGAACGGACGCTAAGAGGTCACCCGGACCCTTAAGCGCACGGGCACGTAAAACGAGGTAAACGGAATCTCCAGACATCCCAAAACACGGTCACGGAACTCCACTGGGTGTCCAAGGCACACACGGCCCAAGGGGAGCATGATCAGCCGCAGACCGCCCGCCCCGGGCAGCCCGGCTGGTCCCTCCAAGAACGCGCTACACGTGCATAGCGCGTTCAGCCAGCGCTATACGTGCCTAGCGCGTTCAACACGAACGCGCTACGTAACCATAGCGCGACCAGGCCAGGTCGCGCTATGATCCTATAGCGCGACAACCAGAACGCGCTGGGGCCGTAAGGCGCGACCCAAACCGCCTTATTGTTCATCTTCTCCGATGAACGCGCCCTGTCGGGGCAGCGCGACCTTCAAGAACGCGCTACCCAAGGCTAGCGCGTTCTCAGTCCGTGCCCGAAAACGGTGGAAACCGCGGGAAAAGCCATGCCACGCCCCGTTCACCCCCAGGTGAAGGGGAAACAAAAGGGGAAACCTTCCCCAAGCCCCTAGGCATGCATCTAAACCCCTGGGTTGCCCAAAAACACCATAAAACGGGAGATCCGGCTCACACCCCAAAAACATGCATTTTGCCCAAAACGCCCCGTTTAGCCCGCTCGGCTCACCACGGCCTACGAAACTCGCGGGAAAGGAAGTACACGGGCTGAGGGTCCATCACCCTACCTCCACCGAAGAAACGACGAGTCGTGGACGCCGATCCACGAAGAAAACGCCGCGAAACCCTCGCCGGCTCGCGATCGCGAGACTAAGCTTCCACGCGCTTCCTCCGCCTCGATCCTCACCTGTCCTCGCCCGCATCCTCGCCCGCGCCACCTCCACCTCGCCCCCGCCTCGCTCCGTCGGCCACCGGAGAAGAGAGGGGAGAAAGAGGGCGTGAGAGAAGAGAGAGGGAGGGAAGAGAGAAATGAGAGGGGGAGAGAGAAAAGTGTTAGTATATATAGGAAAACCCGAAAATTACAGAAATTCAGAAAATTATGAAAAATTACCTCCGCGATCCTCGGGAAGAGCACAACGCAGTGGTAACGTCCCGGAGTCGGAGAACGCCACAGTTTGCCCTGCAAAGAGTTCCGAAGGCACATCAGGGAAAAACACGTGTAAAGCACAAAATACACTCCGAGACCCACTAAAATGATCCGAAAAAAATCCAAAAAATCCGGGGCATTACAGCCCTCCCCCCTTAAAGGAATTTCATCCTCGAAATTCAGGACCAAGCACGAAGTCACAGGGGAAGAACACAAAACGAACTGACAACGCTGTCAGAGCCCCAGCACAGAAAATCTCGGTTCTCATGAAAACACCAGTCCTGAGGGACACAGCCAGACTTACAATCACAAGCAACACCTCGCTCCTCGCGCCGAGCACACTGGCCAACAGAGCAGGCATATACCAAAGGACACAGTCCGGCATCACCTCAGACAACGAGAGAACCAACATGGCGCCGCAGCCACGATCTCGCTCACCGAAAGAATCACAACCCTCGATACGAGCAACAGCTACTGATCCATCCAATGGTCAGCAGACAAATCGCACAACAGCTTCGCAACCAGCTGACAGGTCGCACTCCCTCCTTAAGGGAGCAACCAAAACAGAGCCTCCACCAGCTCAAGCAGTCATCTCAGCAGACCGCAACCAGAACATCGGCTCCCACACCAAGAAACACCTCACACATGGCAAGCCGAAAGCCGGACACAACACAGTGCCAACTCTTGTCAGAAGACAACCTTCGACAAAGCCCAGATCCCATCCGGAAAGGCACATTACAGAAACGACCACCAAAGGTCTCGCTGGCACACGGCTCTCGCCACGCTCGAGCCCCAACAACCAGCATCTTCTGTCTCTGAAAAGACCATCCACTGGTCACTAACTGCTCGTCAACGGGAACCCTCCGCTTGCTCAGCTTCTTCCTTCTTTCCTGGTCCTCGACCGGGTCCAAAGGAAACATTCCAAACCTCGGCAAGCCATCCGTCGACTCACACACAGACTGATGCCGCATCTCGAGCTGCACTTCTCTCGGACACTGCATCCGAGCTCGAACATCGCTCCAACTCGACCCTCTCGGGGAGCACGACGAAACCAAATGACAGATCCTGGTGTCTTCAGTCATCACCTCACTGGACTCAGACTCACAGGGGAATCACCCCATGCTGGTCACCAAACCAGGGATAACCATTGCGACACCAACGTCCCATCAAGGACCACCAATCCGACGCCAATCTCACAGGAGGCCTCCGCCCTAAGGCGTCACTCTTCCATCTGGTCTCATCAAATCCTTCGATCAATGTAAGTGGACACCTGCCAATCCCGATTCCGCCCTTACCACAGAGCCACGGGACACCACCTGAACAGTGCTCACGGGTCCCTAAGCAACGAACATTCCACCGTCACAATCCGACAAGACCGTAAAACCAACAGGAACCCACAGCCTGGCAGAGACCACATCCTCAAAGCACGATCTCATCCGAGGACACGACTGGGAACACAAGTCGGGCGCCAAGCCACCGACTCTGACCAACACGTCCTCGACCACCGTCAGGCGACATTCTCAACAACCCCATCCAGGTCCAACACCGACGCCTGACACGGCTTCCATCACAGGAACATGGTACTCATGCGACGCACTAGCCAACACATTCCCCAACACTCCACCCTGCCAGTGCCAACAACCATAAAACCTCGAGCAACGGCACGGCAACAACACGTTTCACACCAAGGAACCAATCCTCCGATGCTCAACGCAAACTCAGGATTCCGCCCGTAGCAACCAATGCTACGATCCTGAACCAGTGGGTTATGGGCCCACCACGCTTCCGCTGCGCGCTCAGATCCGCGCGCACAGCCGGGAAAGCAAAACACCGTCCAACCAGCACTCGTCCTTCCGGAACAGCGTCAGCACCCTCACACGACAAGGGAATGGGCACAACTTCTCACAGGCAACCACCCTGCCAAGACAAGGAGCACGTCTCGTACAGACTTCATGGCACAAAAGGCCAACCAATCCGAACACAATGCAAGACGATGAACCTTAGTCCAACACAATCTCTCCAACCAAGGAGAAACCAGCACACTTCCGACCAACGGAAGAACTCCACGCTCGACCTGACCTCAAACCTCGCGCATGCTCGAAACAGCACCATCCAGCACCAAGGAAAACCATCACTTCCATCAGGTCAGCGCCTCCGACACACTCAACGAGTGTCACGTCGGACCACAATCACAGCATCTCTCGATGCATCACCGCTGCAATTCCTCGAACTGCAACATGGCATGCCAAGAGCCGCAACACGAGCCATAACCGGCAACTGCCAACGCTCATCCTCGAGTCCCGAACTCGCCGCGGAGCCTTCACATCTCAAGCCAACTCCAGGGTGAACACAACCCATCCACTGACAGGAACGTAGGAGCAAAGACTTACTGGGACACCACAGCCCAATCCTGCCTCGAAATCCATAAAACAGTCGGGACCGACACGTCATTTCTGACGCCACAGAGCACGACAAGGACATCAGGCTCGACGAAACAGCAGCTCACCGAGAAGACATTCCGCTCACCGGAGCACACTTCTCGATCAGAACGCCTCAGGAGCTGGACAAACCTCAAGCTTGAGTGACCAAAAACCGACAGCAGCTCCCTTAGAGCACGCTCACGGCCACTTAACCAACAAAAATCCTCTCTAGCCACCTAACCATGCTGCAGGTTCCTCGAATGCAGCACCGCGAGCTCACGCCTGCCAGCAACCTTTGCCCAACGCAGCACAACCAGGGCCACCACCGATGAGGGAGAAGGCTCTCAACCTCAATCCTTAGACCCCATGCTGGCACGAAAGCCGCGGACAGCAACCACCTTCACAGCGCCGCACAGCGCACTCAAGCTCTCAAGCGAGAAACAAGGCGGAAAGTGAACACAAAACCCTAAGCAAGCTGCCGACTGTACTGGACCTTATGGACTCTGATCACTGCAATATTTCGAATTCCTATGTACGTCCACAACCACCGCTCTGATACCAGCTGTAACGACCCGAGAATCCGATTACCGGGAAGACCCGATAACCCGAGACTCGCACCGCCGCCCATGAGCCGGGAGGGCTCGGAAGGGCTAAAAGGAGTGTGGAGGCACAAAGAAATAGGAAATAAAGCAGGACAACCAACAACAACAAGCTGAAAGAAAGAATAACTACAGCTACAACAGAGTCCAGTCCAACAGAAAGTACAGTCTAAAGCAGTAAAACGTATCACATGCCAAGTGAACACTCGGCCCGGCAAGCTGGCAACTGAGAACCTCCGCTCCGCACCCTCGAACCACGAGGAAGAACCGCTGCACCTGAAAGGCAGGGAATGAGTCTCCAAAACAGAGACTCAGCAGGGATCCCGCGGAACCCCAACCGGAAACAGCGGCGGTAGCGGAAAGGAGAGCTACAACTACAGCAGGAACAGCAAATCGGTGGCCGGTCAAAAACTCGGCACTACAGCTACTCCTACTGTACCGGAAGGTACACCTCGATCACGCAGACGAAGCTACCAAACCACGCTAGTACCGCCTACCGAAGTAAAAACATACGGCAACCACGCCGTAGAGGCCTGTCTCCCGGACACAGCCGACCTGGACACGCTGTCCAAGGTGCAACCCCGACCATCCGATCGCGGGTACCGCACCACAAGACGGAACCTCGGTAAAGCCACTAGCGCTAATCTCACGGCGCAAGAACCGACACACGCGCCAAGATGAAACAACCGAACTCACCGGTCAACACGACCAAAAACCCGAAGGTCAAAGACATAGAGACTGACAGTCTGTCACTCCGTACTCGACAGGAGTACCACCCACTAGAAGCACAGCCGGTAGCCTCCCCTGACGTCTTACACCGCACCGCAGGTGAACCGCTGCGGTGAACCGCCTGACGTGGTAGGTCCTACCCGAGGCGCGAACACCGTACAAGTAACCACAAACAAGTGACTAGCTGGGGTCACGCCCGTCGACGTGCGTCCACTGTCCCCAACCACGTGTGCACACACAGACCACGCGTCCTAGGTCTGGCCCTCTGACTGGTTTTCCCCTGGCACTGGACTCTGATGTGACGAGGGGCCCGACGGTAACCAGTCTAACACCATCCTCAGGGTAAGCCCGTACACCACTCCCTGGTGCGACCAACACACGCGTACTGGTAGGCTACGACTAGTGGAGGGTCACTGAAGGAGTAGACTCTCAACTCAACGGAAAACAACGTCCGAATCCGACGACGTACGGGGACAACCCCGCGTACCGGCCCCGTCGCACGGTGACCACAGTCGAAGAAGAAACAGGACTCACAGTCCACGGCCACGCACGCACCGTGCACTAGAGTCGAGAAAACTCAAGTGGCACTAAGCCACTGGACTCTAGGCAGTCCTCTAGACGCACTACACCCAACGGTCCTTGAGTCACAAGACTCGGGGTCAAGACCATTGTACGCAACAGCACAAGGCCGTCGATCTAGCCCAATCTCTAGGTCCAAAACCACGATATCACGAATACCGAGACAACACACGAGTTGCCAAGACCATTCCCTTGGGAAGGGAACGCAAGGGACAAAGGCCACTCACACGGGCCACACGAAAAACACAGAAGCACGATTCCCAAGGTAGCACACAGGCCGCCACGACGATTTCCCATCTTGAAGCAAGCGGGAAACCTCCAGCCCCAGGACGGACAACTGGACTCACAGTCCAAGGCCAAACACATGGCCCACACGGGAATCGCCTTCCAAAGGAACCCACGATATGCGGGGGAGACCCCACCGCACACACACCGACACACGGTGACTCGATCAAGCGTAACACAAGAGCCCGGAACACGTGGGGTCACCCGGACCCACCACACCTACGGGCACGCTAATCGAGGTAACACGGTCCCACCTGACACCCCAAAAAAATACAGACACAGAACCCATGGGATGTCCGGGATACTCACAAGGCCGGAGGTCGACCACTGGGTCCCAACCGGGTCGACCGGAGACCAACACAATGCGAACGGACGCTAAGAGGTCACCCGAACCCTTAAGCGCACGGGCACGTAAAACGAGGTAAACTGAACCTCCAGACACCCCAAAACACGGTCACGGAACTCCACTGGGTGTCCAAGGCACACACGGCCCAAGGGGAGCTTGATCAGCCACAGACCGCCCGTCCCGGGCAGCCCGGCTGGTCCCTCCAAGAACGCGCTACACGTGCATAGCGCGTTCAGCCAGAACGCGCTATACGTGCCTAGCGCGTTCAACACGAACGTGCTACGTAACCATAGCGCGACCAGGCCAGGTCGCGCTATGATCCTATAGCGCGACAAGCAGAACGCGCTGGGGCCGTAAGGCGCGACCCAAATCGCCTTACTGTTCATCTTCTCCGATGAACGTGCCCTGTCGGGGCAGCGCGACCTTCAAGAACGCGCTACCCAAGGCTAGCGCGTTCTCAGTCCGTGCCCGAAAACGGTGGAAACCGCGGGAAAAGCCATGCCACGCCCCGTTCACCCCCAGGTGAAGGGGAAACCTTCCCCAAGCCCCTAGGCATGCATCTAAACCCCTGGGTCGCCCAAAAACACCATAAAACGGGAGATCCGGCTCACACCCCAAAAACATGCATTTTGCCCAAAACGCCCCGTTTAGCCCGCTCGGCTCACCACGGCCTACGAAACTCGCGGGAAAGGAAGTACACGGGCTGAGGGTCCATCACCCTACCTCCACCGAAGAAACGACGCGTCGTGGACGCCGATCCACGAAGAAAACGCCGCGAAACCCTCGCCGGCTCGCGATCATGAGACCAAGCTTCCACGCGCTTCCTCCGCCTCGATCCTCACCTGTCCTCGCCTGCATCCTCGCCTACGCCACCTCCACCTCGCCCCCGCCTCGCTCCGTCGGCCGCCGGAGAAGAGAGGGGAGAAAGAGGGCGTGAGAGAAGAGAGAGGGAGGGAAGAGAGAAATGAGAGGGGGAGAGAGAAAAGGGTTAGTATATATAGGAAATCCCGAAAATTATAGAAATTCAGAAAATTACGAAAAATTACCTCCGCGATCCTCGGGAAGAGCACAACGCAGTGGTAACGTCCCGGAGTCGGAGAACGCCACGGTTTGCCCTGCAAAGAGTTCCGAAGGCACATCAGGGAAAAACACGTGTAAAGCACAAAATACACTCCGAGACCCAGTAAAATGATCCGAAAAAAATCCGAAAAATCCGCGGCATTACACTCGAGGTCAAAGTCATGTTCTAGTCAACCCAATCTTAACGTGGCCTATCATACAATCGTGTCCTTCACATCACGGTAGCTAGCCAGGCCGTGTTCATTCAAATTTTAAAATTGTGCCTTTGACCCTATTACACTAGTCGCGGTCTATCGTAGTGTTGCATTCTCCTTGGTCGCGGTCACTATGGAGACCATATTCTCAGATGGAAAGTCCTTTCCCGTTTTCGGCCTCTTCGACCTAACATAGCAAGTGTGCTCAATTTTGGGAAGATCTGAGATGATCCCTTTGATCGTGGTAACTCCCAAATCATGCTAGGATTCGTCCATCTCAATCTAGGAAAGGATTGACTCGAATTGAGCCGCCCAATCTAGGGTTTTCTGTAATATCCCGGACCTTTCGGATCCTTCTTCGTGGGTCTCGGATCTGGTTTTCGGAGTGTCCGGCTCCGTTGTGTCCGAAATTTCGTTTCGGACATCTTTCGTGTTCGGGTCGGCGCGATCCGGAGTTGTTTCGGAGGCCCGGAGGCGTTCCGCGGCTTTTCCGCGTGTGTTTTCCGATTCCCGGTGTGTGTTTCGGCTTTTCTCTTCGGACGCTCGTTGCGGGTGAACCGGGCTGTTCACACGGACACGAGTGGTACCGTTGCGATCGGTGCGTTCCGAGGATCGCGGGGGTGTGATTTCCTATTTTTTGGAATTTTACGGATTTTCCGGGTTTTTCTATAAAACCCTTTTTCTTTTCTCTCCCCCCCCACCATCTTCTTCTTCCTCCTTCCTCCTCCACCGTGTCTCCCTCCCTCTCCCTCTCTTCCTCCCGGTTGGCCACGGCGAGCTCCCCTTCGGCTGCAGACGGCGGCGGGGCGACGGCGCGGCGACGTGGGCGGCGGCGAGGCGGTCGTGGGGGCGTGCGGCAAGCGTGGGAAGCTTAAGGAAGAACGAGGGTTTTCAAGCGTTCTTCGCGATTCGTGGACGATCCGGCGGAGCATTCGCTCCATTGAGGTAGGGTGACGTTCCCTAGCTCTTCGCCGTTCTTTTCCGTGGTTTGTAGGCCGCGGGGAGGCCGAGAGAGGCATGTTTGGGCGTTTTTGGGGTTTTTCCATGTTTTGGGGTGAGCCGCCCGATCTATGGTTTTAGCCCATGATTCTATGTTTTGGTGGCTTAGATGCATGCTAGGGGTCCCCAGGGGTCTTCCCCCTTGTTTTCCCCCTCTCCGGTGGAGGTACGGGGGCGTGGTTGGTGTTTTTGGGGTTCTCCCGCCGTAGCGTGCTCTGGGGCAAGCGACGGTCACTCCAGTGACCGTCACATGCTTGTAACGCCCCTAGAGGGGTGCGTTACTTCCCTGGGTGTTGGCCTTTGGGGTCGAGGGCTGTAACGGTCCTGCGACTGGCCGCCGTTTTTTTAGTGACGCCCCTGGGCTGGGCCGTCACATGCTTTCGACCGTTGGGTTTTGACCGTTGGGGGTCAGGCCATGTAACGCACCGAGATAGGCGCGTTACATGTGTGTAACGCACTGGGGCAGGAGCGTTACTTCCTGTTGTCCCCCATGTGGATGGGCCAAGCGACGCACTGGGCCCAGCGCGTTACTTACAAGTGACGCGCTGGGGCAGGCGCGTCACTTCCCTTTCCATCCCGAGCGTGAGGGCCATGCGACGCGCTGGTCTAGGCGCGTCACATGCGAGTAACGCACTGAGCCCGACGCGTTGCTTGAAAGCGACGCGCCAGGGTAAGCGCGTTACTTTCCCTGTGGTTTTCGTGGGTGTGGGGTGCCATGTGACGCCCTGGCCTAGGTGCGCCGCTTCCAAGCGACGCACTAGGGTAGGCGCGTCGCTTCCCCCTACCCCCTGGCCGTGTGACGGTCCGCCTTAGACCGCTATTTCCAAGTGACGGCCCTAGAGTGGACCGCCATTTGGCAGTGACGGTCTGAGGGTAGACCGCCACTTCCTGTGTTGCCCCATGAGGGTGGCAACCTCGCTTTTCTCCGACCGTGGTCTCCGTGTGACGGGACTGGTGCGTGGGGTGATTCCCACACGTTGTCGGGCTTGGGTGTTGTTTTCCGTGACTCGAGAGTCTACTCCTTTAGCGACCCTCCACTAGTCGTAGCCCACCAGTGCGCGGTGCTGGTCTCACCTGGGAGTGGTGTACGGGCACCCACCTTTCGAGACGGTTTGTGGACCGGTTACCGTAGGCCCCTCGTCGGTAGCCAGAGTCCGGCTACGGGGGAAAACCGGTCAGAGGACCAGACCTAGTGACGCAAGGTCTGTGTGTGCACACGTGGTTGGGGGCGGTTGGACCCACGTCGACGGGCGTGACCCCAACTAGTTACTTGTTTGTGGTTACTTGTACGGTGTTTGCGCCTCGGGTAGGACCTACCACGTCAGGCGGTTCACCTGCGGTGCGGTGTAAGACGTCAGGGGACGCTACCGGCTGTGCTTCTAGTGGGTGGTACTCCTGTCGAGTACGGAGTGTTAGACTGTCAGTCGTGTGTTTCCGACCTTCGGGTTTTTGACGGTTCAACCGTTGAGTTTCAGTTTCCTCGTACCGTGGCACGTGTCTCGGTTTACGTGCCGTTAGGGTCTAGTTCTGTAGAGTACAGGGCTTTCCTTTCCGAGATACTTTTCTACCGCTAGAGTAGTGGTTTCTCGTTTTTCGAGGTAGGGTTCGAGTGATCCCTACTGAGTCTTGTTCCGAGACTCATTCCCTGCGTGTTTTCACCGTGTTTCAGGTGAGGCGCCACCTTCGGGGAGCGCGTCAGGAGCGCAGCGTGGTGCGGGTGCCCAGCGGTAGTGCCGGAGGTCAGAGCCGGGGGATGCCCCGTGTAGCTGTACTTTCCTTTCTTGTCACTGTACTAGTCGTGGACTATTGTTATTGTGTTATTTTCTGTTGTGGACCATGTAAAATGTTATTCTATTATAACTGTTTAATTTCTGCAATTATTTGTGATACTTGTGTAGTCTCCACACCATCCTTTTTAACCCTTCCGAGTCTTCGGGCTCGTGGGTGGCGGTGCGAGTCTCGGGTTATCGGGCCTTCCCGGTAATCGGATTCTCGGGTCGTTACAGCTGGTATCAGAGCGCGGTTGTGGAATTACATGAGAATCATAGGTAATTGTAGTGGTCCACAAGTCCATGACGATGATGTACAGGTGACGCTGGCATTGGGCACCGCGTGTTTATTCTGACATTGTCGTTTCCGTGTTTTCTGTCTTGTGCTTCAGGAGCGAGGATGGCGCCGAGGAGGAGTTCTCGCTCTCAGCAGGGGCAGTCGGCTGGAGGCCAGGAGATCCAGCAGGAGGTCCAGCAGAGGGACCAAGAGGAGCATAGCAGAGCACCACGGGGGGCTACCGAGGCCGAGGATGCTGCGAGAGTTCCGGGGGCCGAGGGTTTTCTCCGTGGCATGTACCATCTCATGGCTCAACAGTTCGGCAGAGAGGCCGGTGAGGGCTCGTCAGTCAGGGGTGGGCCAGGCCGAGCAGTGAGGGATTTCATGCAGTTCCATCCACCTTACTTTAACGGCCAGGCAGACCCTGATGCGGCTCGTGATTGGCTTGATGAGATGGAGCGGGTGTTCAGTTCAGCGAAGAGTGCTGCCGAGGACAGAGTGGTGTTGGCCTACAACCAGTTGCAGGGTACGGCTCGTAGGTGGTGGTCTTCCGAGTGGAAGACGTCCTTTCAGCTTCGTCCACTTGAGCAGATCGAGTGGGATGACTTTGTCAGTGCTTTCGAGCGTACGTACTGTCCAGACGTTGTTACTACGCAGCGGATGCGGGAGTTTCTGGAGCTGGTGCAGGGTGACATGTCCGTGCTGCAGTACAGGGCCCGATTTGTCGAGCTGGGTCGGTATGCACCTCATATCATGGAGCATGAGAGGGTGAGGACCACGCAGTTTGTGCAGGGCTTGAGGTTGGAGCTGAGGCACCATTTGATCGCGAATGGGGCCACTGATCTGGAGACGGCGTCTCGTGTTGCGATTTCCTTGGAGATGGATATGCAGAGGACTCGAGGACCGATCAGCCAGGGGCAGTCTGTGTCAGGTCGCAGCCAGCAGTCGGCTACCCAGCAGCAGGGTTCCTTCCAGCGTGTGTCGGGTGGTTCAGGAGTACCGGCATCGGCAGCTTCGGTGACAGGATCTGCGTCCTTCGGCTCGAAGGTCAAGAAGTTCTTGAAGAAGAGTCTCCGTAAGAAGCACAAGGATCAGGGGCAGGCTTCATCGGGCAGTGTACAGCAGCCGTTCTCTTTGCAGCGTCAGGGATCGGTGGGTGGATCGCGAGGACCTTGTCCACGGTGTAGTGGGACCCACCCAGGCAGGCAGTGCACGGTGCCGATCATCTGTTTTCGGTGTGACCAGCCAGGGCATATGGCGCGCGACTGTCCTCAGAGGCCGCTGCAGCAGCAGGTTCCCCAGCAGCAGCAGCAGCAGGGACAGTATCCGCCGCTACCCAGGTCAGCTAGTGTGGGAGGCAGGCAGAGAGCTCGTGGCCAGATCACGCACTTGACCAGGGCAGAGGCAGTAGCGTCGCAGCTCGTGGAAGGTACCGTTCAGATTTTGGGTTGTGCGGCTCGGGTTTTATTTGATTCTGGCGCGTCTCATTCGTTTATTTCGGAGGATTTCGCGTCGAGCGTCGAGGAGCCGGTGACCCAGTTGTCCTGTGATTTGGCTGTGGAGTTGCCTTTGGGTGACTTTATGGTCACTCCGTATTGCTTCGACCAGGTTCCGGTGTGGATCGATGGACGGAGTATGCCAGGCAGGTTGTATGCGTTGCAGCTTCGGGATTACGATGTGATTCTAGGCATGGATTGGCTCGAGACTCATAGAGCGGTGGTGGATTGTGGAATGAAGAGGGTCTACTTCCAGCATCCGAGCAAGAGGACCTTCTATTTCCAAGGTATCCGTTCCACCTCTTCTCGATTTCTTATCTCTGCTATTCGAGCCCGTCGATTGCTTGATTCAGGTTGCCAGGGTTTTCTCGCGTCAGTGGTTGTGTCTGACCGGATGGAGCCGAATGTCGAGGACATTGCGGTGGTGTGCGAGTTTCCCGATGTTTTTCCTGAGGAGTTGCCTGGATTACCTCCCCAGCGGGAGATCGATTTCGTGATCGAGGTTGTGCCTGGTACGGGACCTTTGGCGAAGGCTCCCTACCGTATGGCCCCCGTTGAGTTGAGGGAGTTGAGGGCGCAGTTGCAGGAGCTGTTGGCCAAGGGGTATATTCGTCCGAGCTTTTCCCCTTGGGGTGCGCCCGTGTTGTTTGTGAAGAAGAAGGACGGTAGTCTGCGGCTGTGCATTGACTATCGGCAGCTGAATGAAGTGACCATTAAGAACAAGTATCCGTTGCCGCGGATTGATGATTTGTTCGACCAGCTTCAGTCTGCGCGGGTGTTCTCGCGGATTGATTTGCGGTCCGGTTACTATCAGCTGAGAATTCGCGAGTCCGATGTGGAGAAGACTGCGTTCAGTACGAGGTACGGGCATTGTGAGTTTCTGGTGATGCCGTTTGGGCTCACCAATGCCCCAGCAGCCTTCATGGACTTGATGCAGAGGGTGTTTCATCCGTATTTGGACCAGTTCGTGGTCATCTTCGTGGATGACATCCTTGTTTATTCGCAGTCTACTGAGGAGCACGCATACCATTTGGGTGTGGTGCTGCAGACGTTGCGAGATCACCAGTTGTATGCGAAGCTCAGCAAGTGCGAGTTTTGGCTCAGCGAGGTGCACTTTCTGGGGCACGTGATTTCTGGTGATGGCATTTCCGTGGATCCCGCCAAGGTCGAGGCCTTGATGCAGTGGCCGAGGCCGAGGTCGGTGACGGAGATCCGGAGTTTCTTGGGGCTTGCGGGTTATTATCGCCGGTTTATCCAGGATTTTTCCCGCATTGCGACCCCGATGACGAGGCTCACGCGGAAGGATGTGCCTTTCGTCTGGTCCGAGGAGTGTGAGCAGAGCTTTAGGGAACTGAAGAGATTGCTCACCTCGGCTCCGGTGTTGGTTTTGCCTTCTGGATCGGGAGGTTTTGTGGTGTGTACAGATGCTTCCGGCGTCGGATTGGGTGCTGTTCTGATGCAGCATGGTAGAGTGGTGGCTTATGCATCTCGGCAGCTAAAGCCCCATGAGGAGAACTACCCTACCCATGACCTTGAGTTGGCGGCAGTGATCTTCGCGTTGAAGATCTGGAGGCATTATCTGTACGGTGAGAAGTTCGAGGTGTTCACTGACCATCAGAGTTTGAGGTATGTGTTCTCGCAGAGAGATCTGAACCTCAGACAGAGGCGTTGGATGGAGTTCATGAAGGACTATGACTTCACCCTGTCTTATCAGCCGGGCAGGATGAATGTCATCGCCGATGCCTTGAGTCGGAAGGTCGTGATCAGTGCCTTGATGTTGAGGAAGTGGAGGCTCTGGGAACATGTGCCCGAAGTATCTTTCAGGCTCAAGATTCCCCAGGAGCCAGGGTTGGCAGTGCTTGCGAGTCTGACTGTCACTCCTGCTATCCGTCGTCAGGTGACAGAGGCTCAGCATGCGGACCCTGAGTTGCCCCGGATTTTGGCGATAGCTGATGTGGAGCTTGGCGAGGACGGTGCTGCGAGGTTTCGTGGCAGGCTGTACGTCCCAGGAGAGGAGCAGGTTCGTCGTGCGGTGTTACGCGAGGCTCATGGGAGCAGGTACACTGTGCGCCCGGGTGCGACGAAGATGTATCGGAACTTGCGGAGGCAGTTCTGGTGGCCTGGCATGAAGAGAGATGTGGCCGAGTTTGTGGCCAGGTGCCTGATCTGTCAGCAAGTGAAGGCGGAGCATCAGCGACCAGGCGGTACTCTCCAGCCCTTGGATGTTCCTGCTTGGAAGTGGGACCATGTGACCACGGATTTTGTGGTGGGGTTGCCCAGAACCCCGACTGGGCAGGACAGTATTTGGTTGCTGGTGGATCGGCTGACGAAGGTGACGCGGTTGCTACCGGTCAAGGTCAGCTGGAGCGTGCCTAAGTTGGCTCGTCTTTATGTGGAGCGGATCGTTCCGTTGCATGGGGTTCCCATTTCGATCGTGTCGGATCGGGATCCGCGCTTCACTTCTGGATTCTGGAGGAGTTTCCAGCGAGCTCTTGGCACGGAGTTGGCATTTAGCTCGGCGTATCATCCACAGTCGGATGGTCAGTCTGAGAGGACCATTCAGACTTTGGAGGACATGCTGAGATCCTGCTGCCTGGAGTGGCAGGGGAGTTGGATTCATCACCTACCGTTGGTGGAGTTTGCCTATAACAACAGCTTTCATTCGAGCATCGGCATGGCTCCCTATGAGGCTCTGTATGGGCGTCCTTGTCGGACTCCACTCGATTGGTTTGAGGTGGGTGAGCGTGTTTTGACGGGACCGGAATTGGTGCAGCAATGTGTGGATGTTGTGCACCTGGTTCGTCAGAACATGTTGGCGGCCCAGAGTCGGCAGAAGAGCTATGCTGACCGTAGGCGGCAGCCCCTCGAGTTCGCCGTGGGCGATCATGTGTTCTTGAGAGTTTCTCCGATGAAGGGGGTGATGCGGTTTGGACGGCGTGGGAAGCTGAGTCCCCGCTATATTGGTCCTTTCGCGATTGTGGAACGCATCGGTGAGGTTGCTTACCGGTTGCAGTTACCTCCTGAGTTGGCGTCGGTGCATGACGTGTTCCACGTCTCGATGTTGCGGAAGTATATGCCCGATGACTCTCATGTGCTCGAGTTTTCCGTTTGGCCTGAGGTGACTCCAGATCTTTCTCTCCCAGAGTTTCCGATCCGCGTGGAGGATAGGCGAGAGCAGCGCCTGCGGAACAAGGTCATTCCCTTGGTAAAGGTCGTGTGACAACGACACTCTGGTGGTGAGGCTTCGTGGGAACGTGAGGACGAGATGCGTCAGCAGTTCCCGTACCTGTTTGAGTGAGTCTTCCTCTTCTTTCCCCTTGGGTTGTTCTCAATTTCGAGGACGAAATTCCTTAAGGGGGGAGGGCTGTAATATCCCGGACCTTTCGGATCCTTCTTCGTGGGTCCCGGATCTGGTTTTCGGAGTGTCCGGCTCCGTTGTGTCCGAAATTTCGTTTCGGACATCTTTCATGTTCGGGTCGGCGCGATCCGGAGTTGTTTCGGAGGCCCGGAGGCGTTCCGCGGCTTTTCCGCGTGTGTTTTCCGATTCCCGGTGTGTGTTTCGGCTTTTCTCTTCGGACGCTCGTTGCGGGTGAACCGGGCTGTTCACACGGACACGAGTGGTACCGTTGCGATCGGTGCGTTCCGAGGATCGCGGGGGTGTGATTTCCTATTTTTTGGAATTTTACGGATTTTCCGGGTTTTTCTATAAAACCCTTTTTCTTTTCTCTCCCCCCCCACCATCTTCTTCTTCCTCCTTCCTCCTCCACCGTGTCTCCCTCCCTCTCCCTCTCTTCCTCCCGGTTGGCCACGGCGAGCTCCCCTTCGGCTGCAGACGGCGGCGGGGCGACGGCGCGGCGACGTGGGCGGCGGCGAGGCGGTCGTGGGGGCGTGCGGCAAGCGTGGGAAGCTTAAGGAAGAACGAGGGTTTTCAAGCGTTCTTCGCGATTCGTGGACGATCCGGCGGAGCATTCGCTCCATTGAGGTAGGGTGACGTTCCCTAGCTCTTCGCCGTTCTTTTCCGTGGTTTGTAGGCCGCGGGGAGGCCGAGAGAGGCATGTTTGGGCGTTTTTGGGGTTTTTCCATGTTTTGGGGTGAGCCGCCCGATCTATGGTTTTAGCCCATGATTCTATGTTTTGGTGGCTTAGATGCATGCTAGGGGTCCCCAGGGGTCTTCCCCCTTGTTTTCCCCCTCTCCGGTGGAGGTACGGGGGCGTGGTTGGTGTTTTTGGGGTTCTCCCGCCGTAGCGTGCTCTGGGGCAAGCGACGGTCACTCCAGTGACCGTCACATGCTTGTAACGCCCCTAGAGGGGTGCGTTACTTCCCTGGGTGTTGGCCTTTGGGGTCGAGGGCTGTAACGGTCCTGCGACTGGCCGCCGTTTTTTTAGTGACGCCCCTGGGCTGGGCCGTCACATGCTTTCGACCGTTGGGTTTTGACCGTTGGGGGTCAGGCCATGTAACGCACCGAGATAGGCGCGTTACATGTGTGTAACGCACTGGGGCAGGAGCGTTACTTCCTGTTGTCCCCCATGTGGATGGGCCAAGCGACGCACTGGGCCCAGCGCGTTACTTACAAGTGACGCGCTGGGGCAGGCGCGTCACTTCCCTTTCCATCCCGAGCGTGAGGGCCATGCGACGCGCTGGTCTAGGCGCGTCACATGCGAGTAACGCACTGAGCCCGACGCGTTGCTTGAAAGCGACGCGCCAGGGTAAGCGCGTTACTTTCCCTGTGGTTTTCGTGGGTGTGGGGTGCCATGTGACGCCCTGGCCTAGGTGCGCCGCTTCCAAGCGACGCACTAGGGTAGGCGCGTCGCTTCCCCCTACCCCCTGGCCGTGTGACGGTCCGCCTTAGACCGCTATTTCCAAGTGACGGCCCTAGAGTGGACCGCCATTTGGCAGTGACGGTCTGAGGGTAGACCGCCACTTCCTGTGTTGCCCCATGAGGGTGGCAACCTCGCTTTTCTCCGACCGTGGTCTCCGTGTGACGGGACTGGTGCGTGGGGTGATTCCCACACGTTGTCGGGCTTGGGTGTTGTTTTCCGTGACTCGAGAGTCTACTCCTTTAGCGACCCTCCACTAGTCGTAGCCCACCAGTGCGCGGTGCTGGTCTCACCTGGGAGTGGTGTACGGGCACCCACCTTTCGAGACGGTTTGTGGACCGGTTACCGTAGGCCCCTCGTCGGTAGCCAGAGTCCGGCTACGGGGGAAAACCGGTCAGAGGACCAGACCTAGTGACGCAAGGTCTGTGTGTGCACACGTGGTTGGGGGCGGTTGGACCCACGTCGACGGGCGTGACCCCAACTAGTTACTTGTTTGTGGTTACTTGTACGGTGTTTGCGCCTCGGGTAGGACCTACCACGTCAGGCGGTTCACCTGCGGTGCGGTGTAAGACGTCAGGGGACGCTACCGGCTGTGCTTCTAGTGGGTGGTACTCCTGTCGAGTACGGAGTGTTAGACTGTCAGTCGTGTGTTTCCGACCTTCGGGTTTTTGACGGTTCAACCGTTGAGTTTCAGTTTCCTCGTACCGTGGCACGTGTCTCGGTTTACGTGCCGTTAGGGTCTAGTTCTGTAGAGTACAGGTGTAATATCCCGGACCTTTCGGATCCTTCTTCATGGGTCCCGGATCTAGTTTTCGGAGTGTCCGGCTCCGTTGTGTCCGAAATTTCGTTTCGGACATCTTTCGTGTTCGGATCGGCGCGATCCGGAGTCGTTTCGGAGGCCCGGAGGCGTTCCGCGGCTTTTTCCGCGTGTGTTTTCCGATTCCCGGTGTGTGTTTCGGCTTTTCTCTTCGGACGCTCGTTGCGGGTGAACCGGGCTGTTCACACGGACACGAGTGGTACCGTTGCGATCGGTGCGTTCCGAGGATCGCGGGGGTGTGATTTCCTAATTTTTGGAATTTTACGGATTTTCCGGGTTTTTCTATAAAACCCTTTTTCTTTTCTCTCTCCCCCACCATCTTCTTCTTCCTCTCTTCTTCTTCCTCCTTCCTCCTCCACCGTGTCTCCCTCCCTCTCCCTCTCTTCCTCCCGGTTGGCCACGGTGAGCTCCCCTCCGGCTGCAGACGGCGGCGGGGCGACGGCGCGGTGACGTGGGCGGCGGCGAGGCGGTCGTGGGGGCGTGCGGCGAGCGTGGGAAGCTTAAGGAAGAACGAGGGTTTTCAAGCGTTCTTCGCGATTCGTGGGCGATCCGGCGGAGCATTCGCTCCATTGAGGTAGGGTGACGTTCCCTAGCTCTTCGCCGTTCTTTTCCGTGGTTTGTAGGCCGCGGGGAGGCCGAGAGAGGCATGTTTGGGCGTTTTTGGGGTTTTTCCATGTTTTGGGGGTGAGCCGCCCGATCTATGGTTTTAGCCCATGATTCTATGTTTTGGTGGCTTAGATGCATGCTAGGGGTCCCCAGGGGTCTCCCCCCTTGTTTTCCCCCTCTCCGGTGGAGGTACGGGGGCGTGGTTGGTGTTTTTGGGGTTTTCCCGCCGTAGCGTGCTCTGGGGCAAGCGACGGTCACTCCAGTGACCGTCACATGCTTGTAACGCCCCTAGAGGGGTGCGTTACTTCCCTGGGTGTTGGCCTTTGGGGTCGAGGGCTGTAACGGTCCTGCGACTGGCCGCCGTTTGCTAGTGACGCCCCTGGGCTGGGCCGTCACATGCGTTTCGACCGTTGGGTTTTGACCGTTGGGGGTCAGGCCATGTAACGCACCGAGATAGGCGCGTTACTTGCGTGTAACGCACTGGGGCAGGAGCGTTACTTCCTGTTGTCCCCCATGTGGATGGGCCAAGCGACGCACTGGGCCCAGCGCGTTACTTACAAGCAACGCGCTGGGGCAGGCGCGTCACTTCCCTTTCCATTCCGAGCGTGAGGGCCATGCGACGCGCTGGTCTAGGCGCGTCACATGCGAGTAACGCACTGAGCCCGACGCGTTGCTTGCAAGCGACGCGCCAGGGTAAGCGCGTTACTTTCCCTGTGGTTTTGGAGGGTGTGGGGCGCCGTGTGACGGCCTGTCTCAGGCGCGTTACTTTCAAGCGACGCACTGGAGCAGGCGCGTCACTTCCCCTACCCCTCTGGCCGTGTGACGGTCTGCCTTAGACCGCCATTTGTAAGTGACGGCCCTAGAGTGGACCGCCATTTGGCTGTGACGGTCCAGGGTCGGACCGCCACTTCCTGTGTTGCCCCATGAGGGTGGCAACCTCGCTTTTCTCCGACCGTGGTCTCCGTGCGACGGGACTAGTGCGTGGGGTGATTCCCACACGTTGTCGGGCTTGGGCGTTGTTTTCCGTGACTTGAGAGTCTACTCCTTCAGTGACCCTCCACTAGTCGTAGCCTACTAGTACGCGTGTGCTAGTCGCACCAGGGAGTGGTGTACGGGCTGACCTTTAGAGACGGTTTGTGGACCGGTTACCGTTGGGCCCCACGTCTTGCAGCCAGAGTCCGGCTGAGGGGAAAACCGGTCAGAGGGCCAGACCAGGGACGCGCGGTCTGTGTGTGCACACGTGGTTGGGGGCGGTTGGACCCACGTCGACGGGCGTGACCCCAGCTAGTCACTTGTTGTAGTTACTTGTACGGTGTTTGCGCCTCGGGTAGGACCTACCATGTCAGGCGGTTCACCTGCGGTGCGGTGTAAGACGTCAGGGGACGCTACCGGCTGTGCTTCTAGTGGGTGGTACTCCTGTCGAGTACGGAGTGTCAGACTGTCAGTCGTGTGTTTCCGACCTTCGGGTTTTGACGGTTCGACCGTTGAGTTTCGGTCTCCTCGTACCGTGGCACGTGTGTCGGTTTGCGTGCCGTTAGGGTCTAGTTCTGTAGAGTACAGGGCTTTCCTTTCCGAGGTACCTTCCTACCGCTAGGGTAGTGGTTTCTCGTTTTACGAGGTAGGGTTCGAGTGATCCCTACTGAGTCTTGTTCCGAGACTCATTCCCTGCGTGTTTTCACCGTGTTTCAGGTGAGGCGCCACCTTCGGGGAGCGCGTCAGGAGCGCAGCGGAAGCGTGGTGCGGGTGCCCAGGGGTAGTGCCAGAGGTCAGAGCCGGGGGATGCCCCGTGTAGCTGTACTTTTCTTTCTTGTCACTGTACTAGTCGTGGACTACTGTTGCTGTTGTTGTTATTTTATTGTGGACCATGTAAAATGTTAATTCATCTCCTGCTTAATATCATAACTGTTTAATTTCTGCAATTATTTGTGATGCTTGTGTATTTTCCACACCATCCTTTTAACCCTTCCGAGTCTTCGGGCTCGTGGGTGGCGGTGCGAGTCTCGGGTTATCGGGCCTTCCCGGTAATCGGATTCTCGGGTCGTTACAGCTGGTATCAGAGCGCGGTTGTGGAATTACATGGGAATTATAGGTAATTGTATTGGTCCACTAGTCCACAACGATGATGTGCAGGTGACGCTGGCATTGGGCACCGCGTGTTTTATTCTGACCTTCCGTTTCTGTGTTTTCTGTCTTGTGCTTAAGGAGCGAGAATGGCGCCGAGGAGGAGTTCTCGCTCTCAGCAGGGGCAGTCGGCTGGAGGTCAGGAGATCCAGCAGGGGGTCCAGAGGGACCAGGAGGAGCATAGCAGAGTTCCGGGAGCTACCGAGGCCGCGGATGCTGCGAGGGCTCCGGGGGCCGAGGGTTTTCTCCGTGGCATGTACCATCTCATGGCTCAGCAGTTCGGCGGAGAGGCCGGTGAGGGCTCGTCAGTCAGGGGTGGGCCAGGCCGAGTAGTGAGGGATTTCATGCAGTTCCATCCACCTTACTTTAGCGGCCAGGCAGACCCTGATGCGGCTCGTGATTGGCTTGATGAGATGGAGCGGGTGTTCAGTTCTGCAAAGAGTGCTGTCGAGGACAGAGTGGTGTTGGCCTACAACCAGTTGCAGGGTACGGCTCGGAGGTGGTGGTCTTCCGAGTGGAAGACGTCCTTTCAGCTTCGTCCACTTGAGCAGATCGAGTGGGGTGACTTTGTCAGTGCTTTCGAGCGTACGTACTGTCCAGATGTTGTTGCTACGCAGCGGATGCGGGAGTTTCTGGAGCTGGTGCAGGGTGACATGTCCGTGTTGCAGTATAGGGCCCGATTTGTCGAGCTGGGTCGGTATGCACCTCATATCATGGAGCATGAGAGGGGGAGGACCACGCAGTTTGTGCAGGGCTTGAGGCTGGAGCTGAGGCACCATCTGATCGCGAATGGAACCACTGATCTAGAGACGGCGTCTCGTGTTGCGATTTCCTTGGAGATGGATATGCAGAGGACTCGAGGACCGATCAGCCAGGGGCAGTCTGTGTCAGGTCGCAGCCAGCAGTCGGCTACCCAGCAGCAGGGTTCCTTCCAACATGCGATGAGTGGTTCAGGAGTGCCGGCACATGCAGCTTCGGTGACAGGATCTGCGTCCTTCGGCTCGAAGGTCAAGAAGTTCTTCAAGAAGGGGTTCGGCAAGAAGAAGTCCAGGGATCAGGGGCAGGCTTCATCGGGCAGTGTGCAGCAGCCGTTTCCTTTGCAGCGACAGGGATCGGTGGGTGGATCGCGAGGACCTTGTCCACGGTGTAGTGGGACCCACCCAGGCAGGCAGTGCACGGCGCCGATCATCTGTTTTCGGTGTGACCAGCCAGGGCACATGGCGCGTGACTGTCTTTAGAGGCCGCCGCAGCAGCAGGTTTCCCAGCAGCAGCAGCAGCAGGGACAGTATCCGCCGCTACCCAGGTCAGCTAGTGTGGGAGGCAGGCAGAGAGCTCGTGGCCAGATCACGCACTTGACCAGGGCAGAGGCAATGGCGTCGCAGCTCGTGGAAGGTACCGTTCAGATTTTGGGTTGTGCGGCTCGGGTTTTATTTGATTCTGGCGCGTCTCATTCGTTCATTTCGGAGGATTTCGCGTCGAGCGTCGAGGAGCCGGTGACCCAGTTGTCCTGTGATTTGGCTGTGGAGTTGCCTTCGGGTGACTTTATGGTCACTCCGTATTGCTTCGACCAGGTTCCGGTGTGGATCGATGGGCGGAGTATGCCAGGCAGGTTGTATGCGTTGCAGCTTCGGGATTACGACGTGATTCTAGGCATGGATTGGCTCGAGACTCATGGAGCGGTGGTGGATTGTGGGATGAAGAGGGTCTACTTCCAACATCCGAGCAAGAGGACCTTCTGTTTCCAAGGTATCCGTTCCGCCTCTTCTCGATTTCTTATCTCTGCTATTCGAGCCCGTCGATTGCTTGATTCAGGTTGTCAGGGTTTTCTCGCGTCTGTGGTTGTGTCTGACCGGATGGAGCCGAATGTCGAGGACATTGCGGTGGTGTGCGAGTTTCCCGATGTTTTTCCTGAGGAGTTGCCTGGATTACCTCCCCAGCGGGAGATCGATTTCGTGATCGAGGTTGTACCTGGTACGGGACCTTTGGCGAAGGCTCCCTACCGTATGGCCCCCGCGGAGTTGAGGGAGTTGAGGGCGCAGTTGCAGGAACTGTTGGCCAAGGGGTACATTCGTCCGAGCTTTTCCCCTTGGGGTGCGCCCGTGTTGTTTGTGAAGAAGAAGGACGGTAGTCTGCGGTTGTGCATTGACTATCGACAGCTGAATGAAGTGACCATTAAGAACAAGTATCCATTGCCGCGGATTGATGACTTGTTCGACCAGCTGCAGTCCGCGCGAGTGTTCTCGCGGATTGATTTGCGGTCCGGTTACTATCAGCTGAGAATTCGCGAGTCCGATGTGGAGAAGACTGCGTTCAGTACGAGGTACGGGCATTATGAGTTTCTGGTGATGCCGTTTGGGCTCACCAATGCCCCAGCAGCCTTCATGGACTTGATGCAGAGGGTGTTCCACCCGTATTTGGACCAGTTCGTGGTCATTTTCGTGGATGACATCCTTGTTTATTCGCGGTCTGCTGAGGAGCATGCGTACCATTTGGGTGTGGTGCTGCAGACGTTGCGAGATCACCAGTTGTATGCGAAGCTCAGCAAGTGCGAGTTTTGGCTCAGTGAGGTGCACTTTCTGGGGCACGTGATTTCTGGTGATGGCATTTCCGTGGATCCCGCCAAGGTCGAGGCCGTGATGCAGTGGCCGAGGCCGAGGTCGGTGACGGAGATCCGGAGTTTCTTGGGGCTTGCGGGTTATTATCGCCGGTTTATCCAGGATTTTTCCCGCATTGCGACCCCGATGACGAGGCTCACGCGGAAGGATGTGCCTTTCGTCTGGTCCGAGGAGTGTGAGCAGAGCTTTAGGAAACTGAAGAGATTGCTCACCTCGGCTCCGGTGTTGGTTTTGCCTTCTGGATCGGGAGGTTTTGTGGTGTGTACAGATGCTTCCGGCGTTGGATTGGGTGCTGTTCTGATGCAGCATGGTAGAGTGGTGGCTTATGCATCTCGGCAGCTAAAGCCCCATGAGGAGAACTACCCTACCCATGACCTTGAGTTGGCGGCAGTGATCTTCGCGCTGAAGATCTGGAGGCATTATCTGTACGGTGAGAAGTTCGAGGTGTTCACTGACCATCAGAGTTTGAGGTATGTGTTCTCGCAGAGAGATCTGAACCTCAGACAGAGGCGTTGGATGGAGTTCATGAAGGACTATGACTTCACCCTGTCTTATCAGCCGGGCAGGATGAATGTCGTCGCCGATGCCTTGAGTAGGAAGGTTGCGGTCAGTACCTTGATGCTGAGGAAGTGGAGGCTCTGGGAACAGGTGCCCGAAGTATCTTTCAGGCTCAAGATTCCCCAGGAGCCAGGGTTGGCAGTGCTTGCGAGTCTGACTGTCACTCCTGCTATTCGTCGTCAGGTGACAGAGGCTCAGCATGCGGACCCTGAGTTGCCCCGGATTCTTGCGATGGCTGATGTGGAGCTCGGCGAGGACGGTGCTGCGAGGTTTCGTGGCAGGCTGTACGTCCCAGCGGAGGAGCAGGTTCGTCATGCGGTGTTACGCGAGGCTCATGGGAGCAGGTACACTGTGCACCCGGGTGCGACGAAGATGTATCGGAACTTGCGGAGGCAGTTCTGGTGGCCTGGCATGAAGAGAGATGTGGCCGAGTTTGTGGCCAGGTGCCTGATCTGTCAGCAGGTGAAGGCAGAGCATCAGCGACCAGGCGGTACTCTCCAGCCCTTGGATGTTCCTGCTTGGAAGTGGGACCATGTGACCACAGATTTTGTGGTGGGGTTGCCCAGAACCCCGACTGGGCAGGACAGTATTTGGTTGCTGGTGGATCGGCTGACGAAGGTGACGCGGTTGCTACCGGTCAAAGTCAGCTGGAGCGTGCCTAAGTTGGCTCGTCTTTATGTGGAGCGGATCGTGCCGTTGCATGGGGTTCCCATTTCGATCGTGTCGGATCGAGATCCGCGCTTCACTTCTGGATTCTGGAGGAGTTTCCAGCGAGCTCTTGGCACGGAGTTGGCATTTAGCTCGGCGTATCATCCACAGTCAGATGGTCAGTCTGAGAGGACCATTCAGACTTTGGAGGACATGCTGAGATCCTGCTGCCTGGAGTGGCAGGGGAGTTGGATTCATCACCTACCGTTAGTGGAGTTTGCCTATAACAACAGCTTTCATTCGAGCATCGGCATGGCTCCTTATGAGGCATTGTATGGGCGTCCTTGTCGGACTCCACTTGATTGGTTTGAGGTGGGTGAGCGTGTTTTGACGGGACCGGAATTGGTGCAGCAATGTGTGGATGTTGTGCACCTGGTTCGTCAGAACATGTTGGCGGCCCAGAGTCGGCAGAAGAGCTATGCTGACCGTAGGCGGCAGCCCCTCGAGTTCGCCGTGGGCGATCATGTGTTCTTGAGAGTTTCTCCGATGAAGGGGGTGATGCGATTTGGACGGCGTGGGAAGCTGAGTCCCCGCTATATTGGTCCTTTCGCGATTGTGGAGCGCATCGGTGAGGTTGCTTACCGGTTGCAGTTACCCTCTGAGTTGGCGTCGGTGCATGACGTGTTCCACGTCTCTATGTTGCGGAAGTATATGCCCGATGACTCTCATGTGCTCGAGTTTTCCGTTTGGCCTGAGGTGACTCCAGATCTTTCTCTCCCAGAGTTTCCGATCCGCGTGGAGGATAGGCGAGAGCAGCGCCTGCGGAACAAGGTTATTCCCTTGGTCAAGGTCGTGTGGCAACGACACTCTGGTGGTGAGGCTTCGTGGGAACGTGAGGACGAGATGCGTCAGCAGTTCCCGTACTTGTTTGAGTGAGTCTTCCTCTTCTTTCCCCTTGGGTTGTTCTCAATTTCGAGGACGAAATTCCTTAAGGGGGGAGGGCTGTAATATCCCGGACCTTTCGGATCCTTCTTCATGGGTCCCGGATCTAGTTTTCGGAGTGTCCGGCTCCGTTGTGTCCGAAATTTCGTTTCGGACATCTTTCGTGTTCGGATCGGCGCGATCCGGAGTCGTTTCGGAGGCCCGGAGGCGTTCCGCGGCTTTTTCCGCGTGTGTTTTCCGATTCCCGGTGTGTGTTTCGGCTTTTCTCTTCGGACGCTCGTTGCGGGTGAACCGGGCTGTTCACACGGACACGAGTGGTACCGTTGCGATCGGTGCGTTCCGAGGATCGCGGGGGTGTGATTTCCTAATTTTTGGAATTTTACGGATTTTCCGGGTTTTTCTATAAAACCCTTTTTCTTTTCTCTCTCCCCCACCATCTTCTTCTTCCTCTCTTCTTCTTCCTCCTTCCTCCTCCACCGTGTCTCCCTCCCTCTCCCTCTCTTCCTCCCGGTTGGCCACGGTGAGCTCCCCTCCGGCTGCAGACGGCGGCGGGGCGACGGCGCGGTGACGTGGGCGGCGGCGAGGCGGTCGTGGGGGCGTGCGGCGAGCGTGGGAAGCTTAAGGAAGAACGAGGGTTTTCAAGCGTTCTTCGCGATTCGTGGGCGATCCGGCGGAGCATTCGCTCCATTGAGGTAGGGTGACGTTCCCTAGCTCTTCGCCGTTCTTTTCCGTGGTTTGTAGGCCGCGGGGAGGCCGAGAGAGGCATGTTTGGGCGTTTTTGGGGTTTTTCCATGTTTTGGGGGTGAGCCGCCCGATCTATGGTTTTAGCCCATGATTCTATGTTTTGGTGGCTTAGATGCATGCTAGGGGTCCCCAGGGGTCTCCCCCCTTGTTTTCCCCCTCTCCGGTGGAGGTACGGGGGCGTGGTTGGTGTTTTTGGGGTTTTCCCGCCGTAGCGTGCTCTGGGGCAAGCGACGGTCACTCCAGTGACCGTCACATGCTTGTAACGCCCCTAGAGGGGTGCGTTACTTCCCTGGGTGTTGGCCTTTGGGGTCGAGGGCTGTAACGGTCCTGCGACTGGCCGCCGTTTGCTAGTGACGCCCCTGGGCTGGGCCGTCACATGCGTTTCGACCGTTGGGTTTTGACCGTTGGGGGTCAGGCCATGTAACGCACCGAGATAGGCGCGTTACTTGCGTGTAACGCACTGGGGCAGGAGCGTTACTTCCTGTTGTCCCCCATGTGGATGGGCCAAGCGACGCACTGGGCCCAGCGCGTTACTTACAAGCAACGCGCTGGGGCAGGCGCGTCACTTCCCTTTCCATTCCGAGCGTGAGGGCCATGCGACGCGCTGGTCTAGGCGCGTCACATGCGAGTAACGCACTGAGCCCGACGCGTTGCTTGCAAGCGACGCGCCAGGGTAAGCGCGTTACTTTCCCTGTGGTTTTGGAGGGTGTGGGGCGCCGTGTGACGGCCTGTCTCAGGCGCGTTACTTTCAAGCGACGCACTGGAGCAGGCGCGTCACTTCCCCTACCCCTCTGGCCGTGTGACGGTCTGCCTTAGACCGCCATTTGTAAGTGACGGCCCTAGAGTGGACCGCCATTTGGCTGTGACGGTCCAGGGTCGGACCGCCACTTCCTGTGTTGCCCCATGAGGGTGGCAACCTCGCTTTTCTCCGACCGTGGTCTCCGTGCGACGGGACTAGTGCGTGGGGTGATTCCCACACGTTGTCGGGCTTGGGCGTTGTTTTCCGTGACTTGAGAGTCTACTCCTTCAGTGACCCTCCACTAGTCGTAGCCTACTAGTACGCGTGTGCTAGTCGCACCAGGGAGTGGTGTACGGGCTGACCTTTAGAGACGGTTTGTGGACCGGTTACCGTTG
This sequence comes from Amorphophallus konjac, assembly GCA_022559845.1. Lineage (NCBI taxonomy): Eukaryota > Viridiplantae > Streptophyta > Magnoliopsida > Alismatales > Araceae > Amorphophallus > Amorphophallus konjac. The sequence goes on along the minus strand of CM040122.1, from coordinate 454,248,770 downwards.
GGCCCCACGTCTTGCAGCCAGAGTCCGGCTGAGGGGAAAACCGGTCAGAGGGCCAGACCAGGGACGCGCGGTCTGTGTGTGCACACGTGGTTGGGGGCGGTTGGACCCACGTCGACGGGCGTGACCCCAGCTAGTCACTTGTTGTAGTTACTTGTACGGTGTTTGCGCCTCGGGTAGGACCTACCATGTCAGGCGGTTCACCTGCGGTGCGGTGTAAGACGTCAGGGGACGCTACCGGCTGTGCTTCTAGTGGGTGGTACTCCTGTCGAGTACGGAGTGTCAGACTGTCAGTCGTGTGTTTCCGACCTTCGGGTTTTGACGGTTCGACCGTTGAGTTTCGGTCTCCTCGTACCGTGGCACGTGTGTCGGTTTGCGTGCCGTTAGGGTCTAGTTCTGTAGAGTACAGGGCTTTCCTTTCCGAGGTACCTTCCTACCGCTAGGGTAGTGGTTTCTCGTTTTACGAGGTAGGGTTCGAGTGATCCCTACTGAGTCTTGTTCCGAGACTCATTCCCTGCGTGTTTTCACCGTGTTTCAGGTGAGGCGCCACCTTCGGGGAGCGCGTCAGGAGCGCAGCGGAAGCGTGGTGCGGGTGCCCAGGGGTAGTGCCAGAGGTCAGAGCCGGGGGATGCCCCGTGTAGCTGTACTTTTCTTTCTTGTCACTGTACTAGTCGTGGACTACTGTTGCTGTTGTTGTTATTTTATTGTGGACCATGTAAAATGTTAATTCATCTCCTGCTTAATATCATAACTGTTTAATTTCTGCAATTATTTGTGATGCTTGTGTATTTTCCACACCATCCTTTTAACCCTTCCGAGTCTTCGGGCTCGTGGGTGGCGGTGCGAGTCTCGGGTTATCGGGCCTTCCCGGTAATCGGATTCTCGGGTCGTTACAACAGGGCTTTCCTTTCCGAGATACTTTTCTACCGCTAGAGTAGTGGTTTCTCATTTTTCGAGGTAGGGTTCGAGTGATCCCTACTGAGTCTTGTTCCGAGACTCATTCCCTGCGTGTTTTCACCGTGTTTCAGGTGAGGCGCCACCTTCGGGGAGCGCGTCAGGAGCGCAGCGTGGTGCGGGTGCCCAGCGGTAGTGCCGGAGGTCAGAGCCGGGGGATGCCCCGTGTAGCTGTACTTTCCTTTCTTGTCACTGTACTAGTCGTGGACTATTGTTATTGTGTTATTTTCTGTTGTGGACCATGTAAAATGTTATTCTATTATAACTGTTTAATTTCTGCAATTATTTGTGATACTTGTGTAGTCTCCACACCATCCTTTTTAACCCTTCCGAGTCTTCGGGCTCGTGGGTGGCGGTGCGAGTCTCGGGTTATCGGGCCTTCCCGGTAATCGGATTCTCGGGTCGTTACATTTTCTCTCTCACACGAGTTAGAGTTTTCACCCTATAAATTGGACCTCTCGGCCTAGGGCTCAAAGGGATGCAACCGACGATTTACGGGGAGGTGATGTAGCTTTTGGACGTCGTCTTCCATCGTCTTCCATCGAGCAAGGACTTTTGATTTTCATTTTACCTTTTGCCTTGTTCTTCATTTGTTCCTTTTCATTCTTCTCTAGTTTCTGCCTCTTTTCTTCGCATAACCTATTGCATCGCTTTAGTTAGTTCTTGATTAGCCTTTAATACATGCATGCACACATACACACCATTTTTTGCCCATTTAGGGGTTTTAAAACCAACCCCCAAGTATTTCTAACCATCACTTTGCATGTCTCTTAGTTCTTTGAATAGATTCTAGGCTTAAGCTCAGTTTAATCTAGTTTTGTTTTGGTGTTTTCATTGTCTTAGCAAGAGCAGCAGTAATTTTCGGACACGAGGCCCTTGTTTTCTGGCTGGCCAGAGAGCAAGGAGGAAAGGATATGCAAATCCTACACGGTTTGGTAGATCGGGACCATCACAGTCGACGCACTCAGGAACACGCTCAGGCTAACGACCGCATTCATAGTCAACAACAATTCACCCTTCTTTCTGAGGTACTAGCTTCATATTAGTTCTCACATATTGGTAGTGCTTCGGTGGCGATCGCGGATTCCATTTAGTTTTTGTTAGTTCCATTATTTCCATTATTCATTCTATTCTTGTCATAGCTTGATTCCTTATCATATCTCTCTCTCTTATATCATCATTTTTTTACATCTATAGTGTGCTCTTATTATCTCTTTGGTTGTGTGGGTGTGTCTGCATGGGAGTTAGTATGCGACTATCAATCTATCATTCTGGGTCCCTTTAGGACCCTATTTATACGATTCACCTTGGTGTCCTCCGTTTCCTGACTTAGCGGAGGCGTGGTTAGTGGAGCAATGAGCTGCTCGATAGTGGGGATCATTTGCTGCCCACTTGCCTATTCTCTGAGGAAGGGTATCGTGGCGGGTATCTCGACAGCATGGGTGAGACCCGGTACCCATTGGGGGTAACCCCTATGATTCTGACTTCAATGTTCATCGGTTGGCGGGTTTCATGGCGTCTGGGGCACATGTGCGTGGGGATTGTTCCCGTGGGCCGGCCAGTCTCGAGTGGGCCTCAACGGGTGACATTCTTGGACTACGGGCCAGTAGGTGAGGGTTGTACTGGGCCTGGCGATAAGGGGCCACTTCAGGCCTGGCATTAATGGGCTGCATTGGGTCTGGTAGTTTTCCTCCTTCTTACTAGCCCCCTACTCCCGAGCAACAAGAGTGCTAAGTGCTTGGGAGGAATTCGATGAGGTCAGATGAAGGGATATGCTCCGTTGAGCCTTCTCGAACCTTTTTTTTCCTCTGTCATGGGGTACTATGCTACCTACCACCTTCCTTGGAGTGCAAGATAGTTTTCACCCCTATAGAGTGACGTCACTGTTATCATGACAGTGTCCTTTCATTTCTGGAGAAGTAGAATCGGACGATCGTTGGCGCAGCCCTAGGCATTCTCGCTAAGTGAACATGCGGTGGCGATTGGCCTTTCGACCATTCACTCGATTAGAGACGTCAAAGCGAGGATATCCCGTCGCCTTCTGGTCTCTTAAAGAGAGGTGGGAAGTGCTTGGGGAGACACCTCTATGACCTTCTCTTCTGACGTCGGTGCTTGCTGCCTCTTGCTTCTTCTTTAGCGTCTGGTGAGGTTCCTTTCTGCTTCCTTTTCCCTATCGATTCCATGGTTCCATGTAGGAAGGTCATCCTTTCCCAGGAATCGAAATCCTCTAGCGATGTGGAGGGCAACCGTGGTGGTGCTTCGAGCACCTCTGGAGCTTAACTTGGCCCTTCCCATCTTTATTTCAATGTTTCCTACTGCATCATCTTCGGTCTTAGGGAAGCCTTCAGAATTCCAGTCGATGTTGACATATTCTTCCCCACAATAGATGAGTACTTGGGCGTCTATTACCCCAGGGAAATCCATGTATCTGTCAAGGCCTTTAAGGATGGGTTTCGCCTTCCCACCTTCCCTCCTCCATAGCATCCTGCACTTCTATGGCATGGACCCGGGGCAACTGTCACCCAACTCTCGGTGAATCCTTTGTGCTTTTTTTATAGCTGTCACCAGGTGTCGGCTACCCCCACCGTCTGGCTCTTCCATCATTTATTCAACATTCAACACTGTCCTGGTTCTGACCCCCGAGCCTTTTATTTCCGGGCTCAGAACAAAATAACCTTTCTTCACTTCTCCCTCGCCGTTTTGAGCGTCAACTGCTGGCAGGGGCGCTTTGTAATCATGATGAAGGTAGGTGGCGCCGGTTAGCTAGCGATTGGAGATTCACCACTGTCAACCAAATGTGCCTATCTGATGAGTCACCACCGCCAACCAAGGAGGAGACAATCTCCATTAAGGTGGTGCTCTGTCATTCAATCTTGGACATCGACCTGAAACTGACCCCTACACTCCTTAGGTTTCTAGAGCTGAGCTCCCCGTTGCCTCCTGGTAGGGCCATGTGTTGTAAGTGTGGAATGCTTTGGACATATGCCTAACTGTTGTCGTTGTTGCTCGTAGGTGTAACGACCCGAGAATTTGATTACCGGGAAGACCCGATAACCCGAGACTCGCACCGCCACCCACGAGTCCGAAGACTCGGAAGGGTTAAAAGGATGGTGTGGAGACTATACAAGTATCACAAATAATTGTAGGAATTAAACAGTTTATATAATTAAGCAGGAAATAAATTAACATTTTACATGATACATGGTCCACAAGATAACAATAAAATAACAACAATAGTAGTCCACAACTAGCATAGAGACAAGAAAGAAAAGTACAGCTACACGGAACATACCCCGGCTCTGACCTATGGCACTAACGCTGGGCACCTGAACCACATTGAGCCTCAGACGCGCTCCCCTGAAGCCGCGCCTCGCCTGAAACACGGTGAAAACACACAGAGAATGAGTCTCAGAACAAGACTCAGTAGGGATCACTCGAACCCTACCTCGCAAACGGAGAAACCGCTACGCTAGCAGTAAGCGAGTACCTAGGAAAGGGAAGTCCTGCCATCTACAAAACACCGATCTCACGGCACGAAAACTGAAACACGTGCCACGGCGAAACGACCGAAACTAGCGGTCAACCCGACCAAAACTCGAAGGTCGAAGTCACAAGACTGACAGTCTATCACTCCCGACTCGACAGGAGTACCTCCCACAAGAAGCACAGTCAATAACGTCCCCTGACGACTTACACCGCACCGCAGGTGAACTGCCTGACATGGTAGCGCCTACCAGAGGCACGGACACCGTACAAGTAACCACAAAGCAAGTGACTAGCTGGGGTCACGCTCGTCAGCGCGTGTCCACTGCCCCCAATCACGTGTGCACACACAGACCATGCGTCCTAGGTCTGGCCTCTAACTAGTTTTCCCCTGGAGCCGGACTCTATCTACCGACGAGGGGCCCGACGGAAACCAGTCTAAAAATCATCCTCAGGGTAGCCTCTCCACCACTCCCTGGTAGGTCCACTCGCGTGCAGGCAGGCTACGACTAGTGGAGGGTCACAAAAGGAGTAGACTCTCAAGTCAACGGGAAACCACGTCCGTATCTGACGACGTACGAGGACCATCCCACGTACCAGCACCATCGCACGGTGACCACAATCGGAAGGAAAACATGACTGCAAACCATCCGGAGCAATCCTGAGCCAGACGGTCTACCCTAGATGCGCCACAACCTCTGACGGTCTAAGGCTGGACCGTCACAGCCACCTGACGGCCCAACACAGGGGCGTTAGACCCTCGGTGCAAAAACGACTATGACGCGCCTACCCTGGTGCGTCACAGGCCCTAACGCACCCAGCCTGGTGCGTCATAAGGCACGAAGGAACAAACTGTGACGCGTGCCACTCGGTGCGTCACAGATTGTAATGGACCAACCCTGGTGTGTTACAGGGTGGGAATGCGCCCACTCTGACGCACCCACACCGGGGCGTCACAAGGCTGTGACGCGCCAGTCCTAGTGCGTCACAGGCCTTGACCCCCAACGGTCAAAACCAACAGTCGAGTCAACGGTCGAATCATCCCTGACGGTCCAACCTAGGCACGTCACAGCGCCGTGGCGGTCTATCGTGGGACCGTACCCCCAGTTGACTAAAACAGGGCTGTGATGCACCCACCTAGGCTTGTCACATGGTGTGACGGTCACTGGAAGGACCGTCACACCGGTCCGACGGCGAAACGGCGTGAAACATCCAAAAATTCCAACCACGCCCCCATGCCTCCATAGAAGAGGGGGAAATCAAAGGGGAAGACCCCTGGGGACCTCTAGCATGCTTTTAAGCCATCAAAACGTGAAATCATGGCCTAAAATCATGGATCGGGTGAACTCTCCCAAAATCATGGTTTTGCCCTAACCCGCTCAAAAACACCCCTCTTGACTCCCATTCGGCCTACAAATCACGGGGGATGGCGGGATGAGCATAGGGATTCGTCCCCCTACCTCAATGAAGCGAAAGCTCCGCCGAATCGAGCTCAAACCATGAATAATGCTTTTGGAAACCCCGCTCCTTCACGCTTCCCACGAGCACCGCACGCCCACGAGGTCGCCTCGCCGCCGCCCACGTCGATGGGCCGTCGCCCCGCCGCAGTCTGCAGCCGGAGAGAGGCCCGCCGCGTCGAAATGGGAGAGGGAGAGGGGAAGAGGGCGCTCATGGTTGAGGGGAAAGAAAGAGGAAGAAGAAGAAGGGTGGGGGAGAAAGAAAATGAGAGGTATTTATAAAAAATCTAGAAATTCCAGAAAATACCAAAAAATTAAAAATTACATTTCCGCGATCATCGAACCGCACCGATCGCAACGGCACCACTCTCGCCTAGGTGAACGACCTGATTCACCTGCAACGAGGTTCCGAAAGAATTACCGAAACACACACCGAAAATCGAAAAACACACGCGGAAAAGCCGCGGACGCACTCCGGGCCTCCGAAACAACTCCGGATCGCGCCGATCCGAACACGAAAGATGTCCGAAACGAAATTTCAAATACAACGGAGCCGGACACTCCGAGAAACCAGATCTGAGGCCCAAGAAGAAGGATCCGAAAAGTCCAGGATATTACAGCCCTTCCCTCTTAAAGGAATTTCATCCTCGAAATTCAAGAACAAAGCTCTGGGGAAGAAGAGGGGACTCACTCGAACAAGTACGGGAACTGCTGATGCATCTTATCCTCACGCTCCCACGAAGCCTCACCACCAGAGTGTCGCTGCCACACCACCTTAACTAAGGGGATGACCTTGTTCCGCAGGCGGTGCTCTCGCCTATCCTCAACGCGGACGGGAAACTATGGGAGAGAAAGATCTGGAGTCACCTCGGGCCACACAGAATCCTCGAGCACATGAGAGTCATCGGGCATATACTTCCGCAACATCGAGACGTGGAACACGTCATGCACCGACGCCAACTCAGGGGGTAACTGCAACCGATAAGCAACCTCACCGATGCGCTCCACAATGGGAAACAGACCAACATAGCGGGGACTCAGCTTTCCACGCCGTCCAAAGCGCATCACCCCCTTCATTGGAAAAACTCTCAAGAACACACGATCGCTAATGGCGAACGCGAGAGGCTGCCTCCTCCAGTTAGCATAGCTCTTCTGCCGACTCTGGGCCGCCAACATGTTCTGACGAACCAGGTGTACGACATTCACACACTGCTGCACCAACTCCGGTCCCATCAAAACACGCTCACCAATCTCGAACCAGTCGAGTGGAGTCCGACACCGACACCCATACAATGGCTCATAAGGAGCCATACCGATGCTCGAATGATAGTTGTTGTTGTAGGCAAACTCCACCAACGGTAGGTGGTGAATCCAAGTCCCCTGCCACTCCAGGCAGCATGATCTCAGCATGTCCTCTAAAGTCTGGATGGTCCTCTCTGACTGACCATCTGACTGGGGATGATACGCTGAGCTAAATGCTAAATCTGTGCCAAGAGCTCGCTGAAAACTCCTCCAGAATCCAGACATGAAGCACGGATCCCGATCCGACACAATGGAGATGGGAATCCCATGCAACAGAATGATCCGCTCCACATAAAGACGAGCCAACTTGGGCACACTCCAGCTGACTTTGACCGATAACAACCGAGTCACCTTCGTCAGCCTATCCACTAGCAACCAAATACTGTCTTGCCCACTCGGTGTCCTCGGCAATCCCACCACGAAATCCATGGTCATGTGGTCCCATTTCCACGCGGGAACATCCAAGGGCTGGAGAGTACATCGTGGTCGTTGATGCTCCGCCTTCACCTGCTGACAGGTCAGGCACCTGGCCACAAACTCGGTGACATCTCTCTTCATGCCAGGCCACCAGAACTGCCTCCGTAAGTTTCGATACATCTTCGTCGCACCCGGGTGTACGATGTACCTGCTCCCATGAGCCTCGCGCAACACCTCACGACGAACCTGTTCCTCGACTGGGACGTACAGCCTACCACGGAACCTCACAGCACCGTCCTCACCGAGTTCCACATCAGCCATAGCCAAAATTCGGGGCAACCCAGGGTCTGCATGCTGAGCCTCTGTCACCTGCCGGCAGATAGCGGGCATGACAGTCAGGCTAGCAAGCACCGCTAACCCTGGCTCCTGAGGAATCTTGAGCTTGATCGAAACTTCGGGCACTTGTTCCCAGAGCCTCCACTTCCTCAACATCAAGACACTGACCGCGACCTTCCGACTCAAAGCATCGGCGACGACATTCATCTTGCCCGGCTGATAAGATAGGGTGAAGTCATAATCCTTCATAAACTCCATCCAACGCCTCTGCCTGAGGGTAAGGTCCCTCTGCGTGAACACATACCTCAAACTCTAATGGTCAGTGAACACCTCGAACTTCTCACCGTACAGATAATGCCTCCAGATCTTAAGCGCGAAGATCACAGCCGCCAACTCCAGGTCATGGGTAGGGTAGTTCTCCTCATGGGGCTTCAACTGCCGAGATGCATAAGCCACCACTCTACCATGCTGCATCAACACAGCACCCAATCTGACCCCAGAAGCATCTGTACACACCACAAAATCTACCGATTCAGAAGGTAAAACCAACACCGGAGCCGAGGTGAGCAATCTCTTCAGTTCCCTAAAACTATGCTCACACTCATCAGACCAGACGAAAGGCACATCTTTCCACGTGAGCCTGGTCATCGGGGCCGCAATGCGAGAAATATCCTGGATAAACCGATGATAATAGCCCGCAAGCCCCAAGAAACTCCGGATCTCCGTCACAGACCTTGGCCTCGGCCACTGCATCACTGTCTCGACCTTGGCGGGGTCCACGAAAATACCATCAACAGAAATCACGTGCCCTAAAAAGTGCACCTCACGAAGCCAGAACTTGCACTTACCAAGCTTCGCATACAACTGGTGATCTCGCAACGTCTGCAGTACCACACCTAAATAATACGCGTGCTCCTCGGCAGACCGCGAATAGATAATGATGTCATCCATAAATATGACCACGAACTGGTCCAGATACGGACGAAACACCCTCTGCATCAAGTCCATGAAGGCTGCGGGGGCATTGGTGAGCTCGAACGGCATCACCAAGAACTCATAATGCCCATACCTCGTACTGAACGCAGTCTTCTCCACATCGGACTCGCGAATCCTCAGCTGATAGTAACCGGACCACAAATCAATCAGCGAGAACACTCGAGCAGACTGAAGCTGGTCGAACAAATCATCGATGCGTGGCAATAGATACTTGTTCTTAATGGTCACCTCATTCAGCTGCCGGTAGTCAATGCACAACCGCAAGCTACCGTCCTTCTTCTTTACGAACAACACGGGCGCACCGCAAGAGGAAAAGCTAGGACGAATGTACCCCTTGGCCAACAACTCATGCAACTGCGCCCTCAACTCCCTCAACTCAGCGGGGGCCATACGGTAGGGAGCCTTCGCCAAGGGTCCCGTACCAGGCACAATCTTGATCACGAAATCAATCTCCCGCTGGAGAGGTAATCCAGGTAAGTCCTCCGAAAAAACATCAGAAAACTCGCACACCACCGGAATGTCCTCGACATCCGGACACGGCTAGTCTACCAAGACCACAGAAGCGAGAAAACCCTGACAACCCGCATCAAGCAAACGACGAGCTCGAATTGCAGAAATAAGAAAGCGGGAAGAGGAAGACCTGATACCTTGGAAATAGAAGGTGGGTCCCTAAAGTCGCCGAAAGTAAACTCTCTTCGAGCCACAATCCACAAAAGCATGATGTGCCTCGAGCCAATCCATACCCAAAATCACATCAAAGTCCTGAAGCGGCAACGCATAGAGCCTAGCCGGCAAACTCAGCCCTTCCACCCACACAGGAACCTCATCGAAACAATACAGAGTGAACATAAAATTACTCGAAGGTAACTCCACTGCCAAATCACAGGACAACTGGGTCACCGGCTTCTCAATACTCAACGCAAAATCCTCCGAAATAAATGAATGAGACGCGCCAGAATCAAACAAAACCCGAGCCGCACAACCCAAAATCTGAACGGTACCTTCCACGAGCTGCGACGCCACTACCTCTGCCCTAGTCATGTGTGTAATCTGGCCTCGAGCTCTTTGCCTGCCTCCCACACTCGCTGACCAGGGTAGCGACGGATACTGTCCCTACTGCTGCTATTGTTGTTGTGGCCTCTGTTGCTGGGGAACCTGCTGCTGCTGAGGAAACTACTGCTGCTGTGGCCTCTGCTGCTAGGGAACTTGCTGCTGCTGAGGAAACTGCTGCTACTGCTACCTCTGAGGACAGTCACGTGCCATATGCCCTGGCTGGTCACACCGGAAACAAACTATTGGCGATGTGCACTGCCTGGCCAGATGGTACTCGCTACATCGTGGACACGGTCCTCGCGATCCACCCACTGATCTCTGACGCTGAAAAGAAATCGACTGCTGTACACTGCCCGATGATGCCTGCTGCTCACGGCCTCCCTTCTTCTTCCTCCGGAAACTCTTCTCGAGAAACTTCTTGACCTTAGAGCCAAAAGACGTAGATCATGTCACCGACGCTGCCGGTGTCGGTGCTCCTGAACCACCCGACGCATGCTGAAAGGAACCCTGCTGCTGGGTAGCCGACTGCTGGCTGCGACCCGACAAAGACTACCCCTGGCTAATCGATCCTCGAGTCCTCTGCATATCCATCTCTAAAGAAGCCGACACGCGAGACGTTGTCTCCAAATCAGTGGCCGCATTCGCGATCAAATGGTGTCTCAACTCCTGCCTCAAGCCCTGTACGAACTGTGCAGTCTTCACCCTCTCATGCTCCATGATATGAGGTGCATACCGACCCAGCTCAACAAATCGGGCCCTGTACTGCAACACGGACATGTCGCCCTGGACCAGCTCCAAAAATTGACGCATCCGCAGCGTAGCAATATACTCTGGACAGTAGGCACGCTCGAACGCACTGACAAAGTCACTCCACGCAATCTGCTCAAGTGGACGGAGCTGGAAAGATGTCTTCCACTCAGAAGACCACCACTCCCGAGCCGTGCCTAGCAACTGGTTGTAGGCCAACATCACCTTGTCCTCCGCAGTACACCGCATGGAACTGAACACCCGCTCCATCTCGTCGAGCCAACTCCGAGCCATATCAGGGTCTGGCTGACCGCCATAGCAAGGTGGATGGAACTGCATGAAATCTCTCACTGCTCGGTACGTGGGTTGTAACGACCCAAGAATCCGATTACCGGGAAGGCCCGATAAGTCGAGACTCGAACCGCCGCCCATGAGCCGGGAGGGCTCGGAAGGGCTAAAAGGAGTGTGGAGGCACAAAGAAATAGGAAATAAAGCAGGACAACCGACAACAACCAGCTGAAAGAAAGAACAACTACAGCTACAACAGAGTCCAATCCAACAGAAAGTACAGTCTAAAGTAGTAAAAACGTACCACATGCCGAGTGAACACTCGGCCCGGCGAGCTGGCAACTGAGAACCTCCGAACAACAACCTCGAACCTCATGGAAGAACCGCCACACCTGAAAGGCAGGGAGTGAGTCTCCAAAACAGAGACTCAGCAGGGATCCCGCGGAACCCCACCAAGAACCTGACGGCGGCACAAAAAGCTGTAACTACGAGAGCAACAGTAACAGTAGGAACAGCAAACCCAGTGGCCGGTCGAAACACGGCACTATAACTACTCCTACTGCGCCAAAAGACACACCTCGAGCTCGCAGTCGAGGTCACCGAACCACACCAGTACCTAGGGATGTCAATGGGCCTGGCCGGCCCGACAGGCCCGCGGGCTTGGCCCGATTTCGGGCCGGGCCGCAAGGTCTTTTTCGGCCCGCGGGTTTTTAGTCGGGCCTAAAAGCCCGGCCCGACTAGACTCGCGGGCCGGGCTCGGGCTTTGAGTTCGGCCCGCGGGCCGGCCCGGCCCGATCCTTTTTTTTATTCTCACTTCAAATTTTAAAAACTATTTAGTCAAACTTATGTTATTTTACATAATTATAAATTTTAAAATTCTCTTTTCACATAAATTATGTAATTAATATGAAAACTTTAATTTATTTAGTGAGATTATAAGTTTTATAGTATTAAATCTATTAATTTTTATTATTTTATTTAAGTAATGGGACCGGGCCGGGCCTTAGTCGGGCTTTGAATTTTTTACATAATGTCGAGCCCGACCCGGCCCGGCCCGACATAGGTCGGGCCCGGGCCGGGCTCGGGCCTTACTCTTGATAAGTCGGGCCCGGGCCGGGCCGACCTAAGCCCGGCCCAGGCCCGGCCCATTGACAGCCCTACCAGTACCACCTACCGAAGCAAAAACCTGCGGCAATCTCGCCGAAGAGGCCTGTCTCTCAGAACAAGACCAAGCTGGACACGCTGTCCAAAGTGCAACCCCGACCGTCTGGTCGCGGGTACCGCACAACAAGATGCAACCTCGGTAAAGCTACTAGCATTAGTCTCACGGCACGAGAACCGACACACGCGCCACCGCGAGACTACCGAAACTCAACGGTCAACAGGACTAAACCCGAAGGTCGAAGCCACGGAAACTGACAGTCTGTCACTCACAACTCGACAGGAGTACCTCCCACTAGAAGCAAGACCGGATGCATCCACTGACGTCTTAATCCGCGCCTCAGGTGTCTCCCTCCGGCCCAGCAGGAACTGAGACATCGTACAAGTAACCACAAATAAGTGACTAGCTGGGGTCACGCCCGTCGATGTGGGTCCAACCGCCCCCAACCACGTATGCACACACAGACCGTCCGTCCATGGTCTGGTCCTCTGACCGGTTTTCCCTTAGCCGGACTCTGGCTGCTAGACGCGGGGTCCGACGGCAACAGGTCCACAAACCATCTCTAAGGGTCGGCCCGTACACCACTCCCTAGTGAGACCAGCACCGCGTACTGGTGGGCTACGACTAGTGGAGGGTCACTAACGGAGTAGACTCTCAAGTCAATGGAAAATAACGTCCGAACCCGACGACGTACGGGGACCATCCCACGTACCGGCACCGTCGCACGGCGACCACAGTCGGAGAAGGAATGGGACTTACAATCCACGGCTGTGCACGCACCCTACGCGGGTGTTGAGAAAACCCAAGTGACGCTAAGCCACTAGACTCTGGGCAGTCCTCTAGACGCACTACAGCCGACGGTCCTTGAGTCAGAAGACTCGGGGTCAAGACCGTCGCACGCAACAGCACAAGGCCGTCAATCTAGTCCAATCTCTAGGTCTAAAACCACGGTAGCACGCGTACAGAGGCAGTTCACGAGCCGCCGAGACCATTTCCTCGGGAAGGGAACTCACGGGACTAAGGCCAGACACACGGCCCACACGGAAAGTACAGAAGCATGATTCCCAAGGTAACTTGCACACCGCCAAGCTGCAGCCCAACTCATGGAGAAGAGGGAAGCCTCCAGCCCCAGACTGGACAACTGGGCTCGCAGCCCAAGGCCTCTCACAGGACCTACGCGGGAATCGCTTTCCGGAGAAACCGACGACGCACGCCAACACACGGTGACACGAGTCGAGAATGCTACACCCGGGACCACAACGTACCACGACACCTGGCCCCGACGTCATGCACAGCATCCGTCAGGCCACGAGTCAGCACGTGGTTCGAGAACCACATACCTGGGACTCGAATCGGTCAAAACGGAAACACCGGGTTAGACTGGCACATGTGCGGTTCACCCTGGGCTGCTCAAGGGATGTGCGGCTGGGGCACAGCCGCTCAAGAGACATGCGGTCAGGCAGGAGCCACACAAGGCCCTAATCGGACTAACCCCAAACGGAGGATGGACGGTTAGGGCTGGACCGCCCAAGGGGATGTGAGTCCAAGGATCGTCCGCACAACCCAACCGACCTACTCCAGTGCCGGTCAAAACAGTTTTGACCAAACCGCACAACCCAACCAACACTAAACTGTTGACCAAGGGTCAACTGGGATATGCGGTCAGCTCCTGGCCGCACAAGCCCACGGAAGGACAGACGGCTGGGTACCAGCCGTACATGGGGGAGGCATGCGGTTCTCACCTGGCCGCACATCACATGTGCGGTCTATCATGCGACCGCACAACCCCAAAACCAAGAGAAGATGAACGGGCCAAAGGCAGCCGCCCAAGCGATGGATGGGCCTGGTTCGACCGCCTAACCATCACAGCGGGTAAACCCAGGGGGTCGCCCGATCGTGGCCTTTCCACGCCCCGTTCGTGCCGAAACGAAGGGGATACAACCACAACCACCCAGGCAATCACATGGACTCCGACTGGAGTCAAAACGACGCACGAATTGCCAGAAACGAGCGATTCTACCGAAGTTACCCAAAAAGGGTTATCGAGCTTCCCGGAGCTCTACCGGTCCAACGGGACCACCGATCGAGACGAACCCAGGGGAAAAAGAACGCTCTCGCCCCAAGGAATCCGTTGACAGTAACTGATCTGGAAACCGTCGCCGTTTCCCGACCGACCCTACGAAACCTACAAAACCACGGTTTCGCTAGAATGCACCCAAACACAGCCGTTTCTACGCCGAACGACGTGCAATGGCAGGGAAAATGAGCAGAACGTAGCACTGTTCCGTCACCCTACCTCCACCAAAGAAACCGCGCGCCGAAGCGACTAATCCACGCCGAAAACTACCCGGAACGCGAACGACGCCATCTCGGAATCAACCGAGGGATCGCGCCCGCAACCGCCTCGATCCTCGCCCATCCTCGCCCGTGCATCCTCCACCTCGCCCCCGCCTCGCTCCGTCGGCCGCCGGAGAAGAGAGGGGAGAAAGAGAGCGTGAGAGAAGAGAGAGGGGAGTGAGTGAGAAATGAGAGGGAAGAGAGAGAAAGGGAGTTTATATAAGAAAAACCAGAAAATACCGAAAAATAGAAAATCACGTTTCCGCGATCCTCGAAACGCATCGATCGCAACGGTACCACTCTTGCCCTGGTGAACGGCCCGGTTCACCCGCAACGAGGTTCCGAAGCAATTACCGAAACACACACCGGGAATCGGAAAACACACGCGGAAAAGTCGCGGAACGCTTCCGGGCCTCCGAAACAACTCCGGATCGCGCCGATCCGAACACGAATGATGTCCGAAACGAAATTTTGGACACAACGGAGTCGGACACTCCGCGAAACCAGATCCGAGACCCGAGAAGAAGGATCTGAAAAATCTGAGGCATTACAGCCCTCCCCCCTTAAAGGAATTTCGTCCTTGAAATTCAGGACAAGCACAGGAATAGGGGAAGAACGCCGTAACCCACTGACAACGCCGTCAGAACCCCAGCACTGAAAACCACGATTCACACGAAAACTCCAGACCTGAGGGACACAGCCAGACTATAAACACGAACAACACCTCGCTCTGCGCGCCGAGCACACCGGCCATCAGAGCAGGCACTCACAAAGGACACAGTCTAGCGTCACCTCAGTTACAACACAACGAACATGGCACCGTAGCCAACAGCACGCCCATCGGGGAAACACAGTCCCCAACACGAGGAAAAGCTGCCAATGCAACCCACGGTAGGCAGACGACCCAGATGTCAGTTTCGTAAACCCGCCGACTGGTCTCACGCCCGACACAAGGGAACAACCAAACCAAGCTCCCACCAGCAGATGCAGTTACCCAAGCAGACCGCAACCACCACAATGGCTCAGCACCAAGAATCATCTCACACCTGGCAAGCTGAAAGCCAGACATAACACTGAGCCAACTCTTGTCAGAAGACAAACCTCGACAAAGCCCAGATCCCGTTCGGGAAGGCACACCACAAAAATAGCCACCCAAGGCCTAGCTGGCACACGGCTCTCGCCACGCTTGAGCCCCGACAACCAGCATCTTCTGTCTGTGAAAAGACCATCCACTGGTCGCCAGATACACGTCAACGGGAAACCTCCATCGGCCCAACAGGCACAATCCAACTCACAGCAGGCCATCCGCTGACTCACACATAGACAATTACCACAACTCGAGCCACACCCCTCTCGGACTCCACATCTGATCTCGAACATCGCGCCAACTCGACCCTCTCGGGGAGCACGACGAAGCCAAACGATAAGATCCTGGTGTCTTCAAACATCACCTCACTCGACACAGGCTCACAGTGGAACCATCCCATGCTGGTTGCTAAACCGGGGATAACTATTGCGACACCAACGTCCCCTCAAGGACCACCCTCCGACGCCAATCCCACAAAAGGCCTCCGCCCACAGGCGTCACTCATCCATCTGGTCTCATCAAATCCTTCGATCAATCCAAGTGGACACTTGCCAATCCTGATTCCGCCCTTACCACAGAGCCACGGGACACCACCTGAACAGTGCTCGCGGGTCCCCCAAGCAACATACATCTCACCGTGGTCGGCTACGAGACTAGCCTTACCAGTCACTCGCAGCCACCAACAGGAACCCACAGTCTGCCAGAGATCACTTCTCCAAAAATGTTCTCATCCGAGGACACGACTGGGAACACAAGTCGCGCACCAAGCCACCGACTCTGACCAACACGTCCTCGACCATCGTTAGGCGACATCCTCGACAACCCCATCCGGGTCCAACACCGATGCCTGACACGGCTTCCATCACAGGAACGGGGTACTCATGCGGCGCACTAGCCAGCACATTCCCCAACACTCCTTCCTGCCAGTGCCAAGAACCACAATACCTCAAGCAACGGCACAGCAATAACACGTTTCACACAGAGGAACCAATCCTCCACTGCTCAACGCAAACTCAGGAATCCGCCCGTAGCAAGTAACGCTACGATCCTGAACCAGTGGGTCACAAGCCCACCACGCTTCCGCTGCGCACTCTGATCTACGCGCGCACAGCCGAGAAAGTAAACACCGCCCAACCGGCACTCATCCTTTCGTAAAAGTGCCAACACCCTTTCACGGCAAGGGAATGGGCACAACTTCTCACAGGTAACCACCTGGCCAAGACAAGGAGCACGTCTCGCACGGACTTCATGGCACACAAGGCCAACCAATCCGAACACGCAATGCAAGACGACGAACCTGGCCAAACATAATCTCTCCAACCAAAGGAGAAACTGATGTACCTCCGACCAACGGAAGATTCTCCACGCTCGACCTGACCTCAAACCTTGCGCATGCTGGGAACAGCACCTTCCAACACCGAGAAAACCATCGCTTCCGTCAAGTCAGTGCCTCCGACACACTCGGCGAGTGTCACGTCGGACCACAATCACAGTATCTCTTGATGCACCACCCCTGCAATTCCTCGAATTGCAGCACGCCACGCCAAGAGCCGCTACACGAGCCACAACGATAACCGCCGACGCTCATCCTCGAGTCCCGAACTCGCCGTGGAGCCTTCACATCTCAAGCCAACTCCAGGGCGAACACAACCCATTCGCACACAAGAGCGCAGGAGCAAAGACTTACCGGGACATCTCTACCAAATCCTGCCTCGAAGTCGGCAGAACAATCGGGATCGACACGTCATTTCTGACGCCATAGAGCACGATAAGAACATTAGGCTTGACGAAACTGCAGCTCACCGAGAAGATCCTCCGCTCTCTCGAGCACACTTCTCGACCAGAACACCTCAGGAGCTGGACAAACCCCAAGCTGGAGTGGCCAAAACCGACAGCAGCTCCCTCGAAGCACGCTCACGGCCACTTAACCACGGACAATCCTCTCCAGCCACCTGACCACGCTGCAGGTTCCTCGAATGCAGCACCGCGAGCTCAGGCCTGCCAGCAACCTCTGCCCAACGCAGTGCAACCAAGGCCACCACCGATGAGGGAGAAGGCTCTCGACCTCAATCCTTAGACCCCATGCTAGCACGAAAGCCGCGGACAACCACCACCCTCACAGCGCCACGCAGCGCACTCAAGCTCTCGAGCGAGAAGCATAGCGGGAAAACAAGCACAAAACCCTAAGCCAGCTGCCGACTGTACTGGACCTTATGGACTCTGATCACTGCAACATTTCGAATTCCTATCTACGTCTACAACCACCGCTCTGATACCAGCTGTAACGACCCGAGAATCTGATTACCGGGAAGGCCCGATAAGCCGAGACTCGAACCGCCGCCCATGAGCTGGGAGGGCTCGAAAGGGCTAAAAGGAGTGTGGAGGCACAAAGAAATAGGAAATAAAGCAGGACAACCGACAACAACCAGCTGAAAGAAAGAACAACTACAGCTACAACAGAGTCCAGTCCAACAGAAAGTACAGTCTAAAGTAGTAAAAACGTACCACATGCCGAGTGAACACTCGGCCCGGCGAGCTGGCAACTGAGAACATCCGAACAGCAACCTCGAACCTCGAGGAAGAACCGCCACACCTGAAAGGCAGGGAGTGAGTCTCCAAAACAGAGACTCAGCAGGGATCCCGCGGAACCCCACCAAGAACCTGACGGCGGCACAGAAAGCTGTAACTACGAGAGCAACAGTAACAGCAGGAACAGCAAACCCGGTGGTCGGTCGAAACACGGCACTACAACTACTCCTACTGCGCCAGAAGGCACACCTGGAGCTCGCAGTCGAGGTTACCGAACCACACCAGTACCACCTACCGAAGCAAAAACCTGCGGCAATCTCGCCGAAGAGGCCTATCTCTCAGAACAAGACCAAGCTGGACACGCTGTCCAAAGTGCAACCCCGACCGTCCGGCCACGGGTACCGTACAACAAGACACAACCTCGGTAAAGCTACTAGCAGTAGTCTCGCGGCACGAGAACCGACACACGCGCCACCACGAGACTACCGAAACTCAACGGTCAACACGACTAAACCCGAAGGTCGAAGCCACAGAACCTGACAGTCTGTCACTCACGACTCGACAGGAGTACCTCCCACTAGAAGCAAGACCGGATGCGGCCACTGACGTCTTAGTCCGCGCCTTAGGTGTCTCCCTCCGATCCAGCGGGAACTGAGACACCGTACAAGTAATCACAAACAAGTGACTAGCTGGGGTCACCCCCGTCGACGTGGGTCCAACCGCCCCCAACCACGTGTGCACACACAGACCGTTCGTCCCTGGTCTGGTCCTCTGACTGGTTTTCCCCTCAGCCGGACTCTGGCTGCTAGACGCGGGGCCCGACGGCAACCGGTCCACAAACCGTCTCTAAGAGTCGACCCGTACACCACTCCCTGGTGAGACCAGCACCGCGTACTAGTGGGCTACGACTAGTGGAGGGTCACTAACGGAGTAGACTCTCAAGTCAACGGAAAACAACGTCCGAACCCGACGACGTATGGGGACCATCCCACGTACCGGCACCGTCGCACGGCGACCACAGTCGGAGAAGAAAATGGGACTCACAATCCATGGCTACGCACGC
Source organism: Amorphophallus konjac (assembly GCA_022559845.1). Taxonomy (NCBI): domain Eukaryota; kingdom Viridiplantae; phylum Streptophyta; class Magnoliopsida; order Alismatales; family Araceae; genus Amorphophallus; species Amorphophallus konjac. The sequence continues at coordinate 454,229,562 of CM040122.1, read as the reverse complement.
ACCCTGCGCGAGTGTCGAGAAAACCCAAGTGACGCTAAGTGTAACGACCCGAGAATCCGGTTACCGGGAAGGCCCGATAACCCGAGACTCGCACCGCCACCCACGAGCCCGAAGACTCGGAAGGGTTAAAAGGATGGTGTGGAGACTACATAAGTATCATAAATAATTACAGAAATTAAACAGTTATAATATTAAGCATGGAATAAATTAATATTTTATATGGTCCACAATAGAAATTAACAACAATAACAATAGTCCATGACTAGTACAGTGACAAGGAAGAAAAGTACAGCTACACGGGGCATACCCCGGCTCTGACCTCTGGCACTACCTCTAGGCACCCGCACCACGCTGCACCCCAGACGCGCTCCCCTGGGGCGGCGCCTCACCTGAAACACGGTGAAAACACGCAGGGAATGAGTCTCGGAACAAGACTCAGTAGGGATCACTCGGACCCTACCTCGTAAAACGAGAAACAACTACACTAGCGGTAGGAGAGTACCTCGGAAGGGAAAGCCCTGTACTCTACAAGACAAGACCCTATGGCACGCAAACCGATACACGTGCCACGGTAAGAAGACCAAAGCTCAAAGGTCGAACCGGTAAAACCCGAAGGTCGGAAACACTCGACTGACAGTCTGTCACTCCGTACTCGACAGGAGTACCACCCACTAGAAGCACAGCCGGTAGCGTCCCCTGACGTCTTACACTGCGCCGCAGGTGAACCACCTGACGTGGTAGGTCCTACCCGAGGCGCAGACACCGAACAAGTAACCACAAATAAGTAACTAGCTATGGTCACGCCCGTCGACGTGGGTCCAACCGCCCCCAACCACGCGTGCACACACAGACCTTGCGTCACTAGGTCTGGTCCTCTGACCGGTTTTCCCCCGTAGCCGGACTCTGGCTACCGACGAGTGGCCTACGGTAACCGGTCCACAAACCGTCTCAAAGGTGAATGCCCGTACACCACTCCCAGGTGAGACCAGCACCTCGTACTGGTGGGCTACGACTAGTGGAGGGTCACTGAAGGAGTAGACTCTCAAGTCACGGAAAACAACGTCGCAACCACAGGTACGAGGAATGCTCCTTGTACCCACGCTAACGCACGGTGACGCAAACCGAAGTCACCACCTCCCGGGACCCCACGGCACCCCCACGTGTAGCCCCCACATGATGCCCCACATCAGTCGGACTACGGGTCAGCACAGGGATCGAGACTAGCTCGTCCGGGACTCAAGTTGGCAAGGAAAAGGAGTCGCGGTCACCGGAGGACCGCCTCCAGTGGTCGCGGTCGACCCAGGACCGCTACCACCTAGTCGCGGTCCTCCCGGGACCGCGACCACCCTGGTGCGCGAAACGTGAACGCGGTCGCTTGATGACCGTTTTCACCTGATAGCGGTCTCCAGTAGACCGCGACCAGACTCCAACGATCAAAAACCCGTCTCGAAGACCGTGCCGGACCCCATGGTGAAAGCGGTCGCCCCCTGACCGTCACCAGTAGTCGCGGTCAGTCGCACGACCGCGACTGCCTGCCGACAGAACGAGCCCCAACGGTCAAAAATCCTGGTGAAGGCGGTCCCCACCCGACCGCTACCAATGAAGGCGGTTACTGGTAGACCGCTACCATCTCGGAAAACTGAGAACGGCGGGAAACGGCCAAGAACACCATCCACGCCCCCATACCTCTACCGGAGAGGGGGAAATCAAAGGGGAAGACCCCTGGGGACCCCTAGCATGCATCTAAACCATCCAAATGTGAAATCGCGGGCTAAAACCATAGATCGGGCGAGCTCTCCCCAAATCATGGAAACACCCCAAGCATGCTCAAACAAGCCCCTCTCGGCCTCCCCTCGGCCTATAAATCACGGAAAAGATCGGCAAGAGGCTAAGGAACGTCACCCTACCTCAATGGAGCGAATGCTCCGCCGAATCACCCGCGAATCGTGAAGAACGTTTGAAACTTCACGAACTCCCCACGCTTCCCACGCTTGCCGCACGCCCACGAGCTCACCTCGCCGCCACCCACGCGTCCGCGCCGTCGCCCTGCCGCCGTCAACAGCCGGGGAGGGGCTCACCGCGTCCGAATGGGAGAGAGAGGGAGAGAGGAGGGCGGCCACGGTTGGGGAAGGAAGGAGGAAGAAGAAGAAGAAAGAGAAAGGAGAAAAGAAAAAAGAAAAGAAATGGGATTATATAGAAAATCCGATTTTTCGGAAAAATACCGAAAAATAGAAAAATATATTTCCGGAATCCTCGGAACGCACCGATCGCGATGGTACCACTCGTGCCTGGGGGAACCGCCCAGTTCGCCCGCAGCGAGCTTCCGAAGAAAAAGCCGAAACACACACTGGGAATCGGAAAATACACGCGGAAAAGCCGCGGAACACCTCCGGGCCTCCGAAACAACTCCGGATCGCGCCGATCCGAACACGAAAGATGTCCGAAACTAAATTTCGGACACAACAGAGCTGGACACTCCGAATACCAGATCCGGGACCCACGAAGAAGGATCCGAAAGGTCCGGGATATTACAGCCCTCCCCCCTTAAAGAATTTCGTCCTCGAAATTGAGAACAACCCAAGGGGAAAGAAGAGGAAGACTCACTCAAACAGGTAAGGGAACTGCTGACGCATCTCCTCCTCACGTTCCCACGAAGCCTCACCACCAGAGTGTCGTTGCCACACGACCTTTACCAAGGGAATAACCTTGTTCCGCAGGCGCTGCTCTCGCCTATCCTCCACGCGGATCGGAAACTCTGGGAGAGAAAGATCTGGAGTCACCTCAGGTCAAACGGAAAACTTGAGCACGTGAGAGTCATCGGGCATATACTTTCGCAACATCGAGACATGGAACACGTCATGTACCGACGCCAGCTCAGGAGGTAACTGCAACCGGTAAGCAACCTCACCGATGCGCTCCACAATCGCGAAAGGACCAATATAGCGGGGACTCAGCTTCCCACGCCGTCCAAAACGCATCACCCCCTTCATCGGAGAAACTCTCAAGAACACATGATCGCCCACGGCGAACTCGAGGGGCTGCCTCCTACGGTCAGCATGGCTCTTCTGCCGACTCTGGGCCGCCAACATGTTCTGACGAACCAGGTGAACAACGTCCACACATTGCTGCACCAATTTCGGTCCCGTCAAAACACGCTCACCCACCTCAAACCAATCAAGTGGAGTCCGACAAGGACGCTCATACAATGCCTCATAAGGAGCCACGCCAATTCTCGAATGATAGCTGTTGTTATAGGCAAACTCCACCAACGGTAGGTGATGAATCCAACTCCCCTGCCACTCCAGGCAGCAGGATCTCAGCATGTCCTCCAAAGTCTGAATGGTCCTCTCAGACTGACCATCTGACTGAGGATGATACGCCGAGCTAAATGCCAACTCCGTGCCAATAGCTCGCTGGAAACTCTTCCAGAATCCAGAAGTGAAGCGCGGATCCCGATCCGACACGATCGAAATGGAAACCCCATGCAACGGAACGATCCACTCCACATACAAACGAGCCAACTTAGACACGCTCCAGCTGACTTTGACCGGTAACAACCGCGTCACCTTCGTCAGTCGATCCACCAGCAACCAAATACTGTCCTGCCCACTCGGGGTCATCGGCAATCCCACCACGAAATCCGTGGTCACATGGTCCCACTTCCAAGCAGGAACATCCAAGGGCTGGAGAGTACCTCATGGTCGCTGATGCTCCGCCTTCACCTGCTGACAGATCAGGCACCTGGCCACAAACTCTGCGACATCTCTCTTCATGCCAGGCCACCAGAACTGCCTCCGCAAGTTCCGATACATCTTCGTCGCACCCGGGTGTATAGTGTACCTGCTCCCATGAGCCTCGCGTAACACCGCACGACGAAGCTGCTCCTCCGCTGGGACGTACAGCCTGCCACGAAACCTTGCAGGACCGTCCTCGCCGAGCTCTACGTCAGCCATAGCCAGAATCCGGGGTAACTCAGGGTCCGCATGCTGAGCCTCTGTCACCTGACGACGGATAGCAGGAGTGACAGTCAGACTCGCAAGCACTGCCAACCCTGGCTCCCGGGGAATCTTCAGCCTGAAGGATACCTCGAACACTTGTTCCCAGAGCCTCCACTTCCTCAACATCAAGGTACTGACTGCAACCTTCCGACTCAAGGCATCGGCGACGACATTCATCCTGCCCGGCTGATAAGACAGGGTGAAGTCATAGTCCTTCATGAACTCCATCCAACGCCTTTGTCTGAGGTTCAGATCTCCCTGCGAGAACACATACCTCAAACTTTGATGGTCAGTAAACACCTCAAACTTCTCGCCGTACAGATAATACCTCCAGATCTTCAGCACGAAGATCACCGTCGCCAACTCAAGGTCATGGGTGGGGTAGTTCTCCTCATGGGGCTTTAGCTGCCGAGATGCATAAGCCACCACTCTACCATGCTGCATCAAAACAGCACCCAATCCGACGCCGGAAGCATCTGTACATATCACGAAACCTCCCGATCCAGAAGGCAAAACCAACACCGGAGCCGAGGTGAGCAATCTCTTCAGTTCCCTGAAGCTCTGCTCACATTCCTCGGACCAGACGAAAGGCACATCCTTCCGCGTGAGCCTAGTCATGGGGGTCGCAATGCGAGAAAAATTCTGGATAAACCGGCGATAATAACCCGCAAGCCCCAAGAAACTCCGGATCTCCGAAACCGACCTCGGCCTCGACCACTGCATTACTGCCTCGACCTTGGCGGGGTCCACGGAAATGCCATCACCAGAAATCACGTGCCCCAGAAAGTGCACCTCGCTGAGCCAAAACTCGCACTTGCTGAGCTTCGCATACAACTGGTGATCTCGCAACGTCTGCAGCACCGCACTCAAATGGTACGCATGCTCCTTAGCAGACTGCGAATAAATAAGGATGTCATCCACGAAAATGACCACGAACTGGTCCAAATACGGATGAAACACCCTCTGCATCAAGCCCATGAAGGCTGCTGGGGCATTGGTGAGCCCAAACGGCATCACTAGAAACTCATAATGCCCGTACCTCGTACTGAATGCAGTCTTCTCTACATCGGACTCGCGAATTCTCAGCTGATAGTAACCGGACCGCAAATCAATCCGCGAGAACACTCGCGCAGACTGCAGCTGGTCGAACAAATCATCAATCCGTGGCAACGGATACTTGTTCTTAATGGTCCCTTCATTCAGCTACCGATAGTCAATGCACAACCGCAGACTACCGTCCTTCTTCTTCACGAACAACACGGGCACACCTCAAGGGGAAAAACTAGGACGAATATACCCCTTGGCCAACAGTTCCTGCAACTGCGCCCTCAACTCCCTCAACTCAGCGGGGGCCATACGGTAGGGAGCCTTCGCCAAAGGTCCCGTACCAGACACAACCTCGATCACGAAATCGATCTCCCGCTGGGGAGGTAATCCAGGCAACTCCTCGGGAAAAATATCGGGAAACTCGCACACCACCGGAATGTCCTCGACATTCGGTTCCATCCGGTCAGATACAACCACGGACGCGAGAAAACCCTGACAACCAGAATCAAGCAACCGACGGGCTCGAATAGCGGAGATAAGGAATCGAGAAGAGGCGGAACAGATACCTTGGAAATAGAAGGTCCTCTTGCTCGGATGCTGGAAGTAGACCCTCTTCATTCCACAATCCACCACCGCTCCATGGGTCTCGAGCCAATCCATGCCTAGAATCACATCATAATCCCGAAGCTGCAACGCATACAACCTGCCTGGCATACTCCGCCCATCGATCCAAACCGGAACCTGATCGAAGCAATACGGAGTGATCATAAAGTCACCCGAAGGCAACTCCACTGCCAAATCACAGGACAACTGGGTCACCGGCTCCTCGACGCTCGACGCGAAATCCTCCGAAATAAACGAATGAGACGCGCCTGAATCAAACAAAACCCGAGCCGCACAACCCAAAATCTGAACGGTACCTTCCACGAGCTGCGACGCCACTGCCTCTGCCCTGGTCATATGCGTGATCTGGCCCCGAGCTCTCTGCCTGCCTCCCACGCTAGCTGACCTGGGTAGCGATGGATACTGTCCCTGCTGCTGCTGCTGCCTCTACTGCTGGGGAACCTGCTTGTAATATCCCGGACCTTTCGGATCCTTCTTCGTGGGTCCCGGATCTGGTTTTTGGAGCGTCCGGCTCTGTTGTGTCCGAAATTTCGTTTTGGACATCTTTCGTGTTCGGATCGGCGCGATCCGGAGTCGTTTCGGAGGCCCGGAGGTGTTCCGCGGCTTTTCCGCGTGTGTTTTCCGATTCCCGGTGTGTGTTTCGGCTTTTCCTTCGGACGCTCGCTGCGGGTTAACTGGGCCGTTCACCCGGGCACGAGTGGTACCGTTGCGATCGGTGCGTTCCGAGGATTCCAGAAATGTATTTTTCTATTTTTCGGTATTTTTCCGAAAATTCGGATTTTCTATAAATCCTAATCCTTTTTCTTTTCTTTTTCCCTTTTCTCTTTCTTCTTCCTCTCCCTCTCTCTCGCGACCGTGAGCCTCCTCTCTCTCCCTCTCTCCCATTCGGACGCGGCGAACCCCTCTCCGGCTACGGACGGCGGCGGGACGACGGCGCGGACGCGTGGGCGACGGTGAGGCGATCTCGTGGGCGTGCGGCGAGCGTGGGAAGCGTGGGGAGTTCGTGAAGCTTCGAGCATTCTTCGTGATTCGTGATCGATCCGGCGGAGCATTCGCTCCATTGAGGTAGGGTGACGTTCCTTAGCCTCATGCCGTTCTTTTCCGTGATTTATAGGCCGCGGGGAGGCCGAGAGGGGATCATTTGAGCGTTTTTGGGTTTTTCCATGATTTGGGGAGAGCTCGCCCGATCTATGGATTCAATGCATGGATTCGTGTTTTGAGGGCCTAGAATCATGCTAGGGGTCCCCAGGGGTCTTCCCCTTTGTTTTCCCCCTATCCTATGGAGGTATGGGGGCGTGGTTGGGTTTTTTGGGCGTTCTTACCGTTTTCGGCCGCGGACTGAGAACACGCTATACTCCAGTAGCGCGTTCTTGGAGGTCGCGCCGTCCCGACCGAGCGCGTTCATCGGAGAAGATGAACAGTTTGGCGGTTCGTGTCGCGCTATGGGGCCCTAGCGCGATCATCCTTGTCGCGCTAGGAGGACCTAGCGCGATGGTCCCTGTCGCGCTAGGGTTCCCTAGCGCGATGGTCCGTGTCGCGCTATGGGGCCATAGCGCGACAACCCTTGTTGCGCTAGGGGGACCCTAGCGCGACATGCCCTGTCGCGCTAGGTATCCCTAGCGCGCTTTGGTTCGTTGTTGGGTGTTCCCCTTGGGCCGTGTGTGCGTCCCGGGCACCCCGTGGAGTTCCGTGACCGTGTCTTTGGTGTCCGGAGGTTCCGTTTGCCTTGGTCATGAGTTTGGCCGTGGGCGGTGCGTCCGTTTTTCTTCGACCGTGGCCCCATTTGATGGAGCTGGTGCGTGGGGTGATTCCCACACGTTGTCGGTTTCGGACGTTGTTTTCCGTTGACTCGAGAGTCTACTCCTTCAGTGACCCTCCACTAGTCGTAGCCCACCAGTACGAGGTGCTGGTCTCACCTGGGAGTGGTGTACGGGCACCCACCTTTCGAGACGGTTTGTGGACCGGTTACCGTAGGCCCCTCGTCGGTAGCCAGAGTCCGGCTACGGGGGAAAACCGGTCAGAGGACCAGACCTAGTGACACAAGGTCTGTGTGTGCACACGTGGTTGGGGGCGGTTGGACCCACGTCGACGGGCGTGACCCCAGCTAGTTACTTGTTTGTGGTTACTTGTACGGTGTTTGCGCCTCGGGTAGGACCTACCACGTCAGGCGGTTCACCTGCGGTGCGGTGTAAGACGTCAGGGGACGCTACCGGCTGTGCTTCTAGTGGGTGGTACTCCTGTCGAGTACGGAGTGTTAGACTGTCAGTCGTGTGTTTCTGACCTTCGGGTTTTGACGGTTCGACCGTTGAGTTTCGGTCTTCTCGTACCGTGGCACGTGTGTCGGTTTGCGTGCCGTAGGGTCTAGTTCTGTAGAGTACATGGCTTTCCTTTCCGAGGTACTTTCCTACCGCTAGAGTAGTTGTTTCTCGTTTTTCGAGGTAGGGTTCGAGTGATCCCTACTGAGTCTTGTTCTGAGACTCATTCCCTGCGTGTTTTCACCGTGTTTCAGGTGAGGCGCCACCTTCGGGGAGCGCGTTAGGAGCGCAGCGTGGTGCGGGTGCCCAGAGGTAGTGCCAGAGGTCAGAGCCGGGGGATGCCCCGTGTAGCTGTACTTTTCTTTCTTGTCACTGTACTAGTCGTGGACTGCTGTTATTATTGTTCTTTATTGTGGACCATGTAAATTGTTAATTTATTTCCTGCTTAATATTATAACTGTTTAATTTCTGCAATTATCTGTGATGCTTATGTAGTTTCCACACCATCCTTTTAACCCTTCCGAGTCTTCGGACTCGTGGGTGGCGGTACGAGTCTCGGGTTATCGGGCCTTCCCGGTAATCGGATTCTCGGGTCGTTACAGCTGGTATCAGAGCGCGGTTGTGGAATTACATGAGAATCATAGGTAATTGTAGTGGTCCACTAGTCCACAACGATGATGTACATGTGACGCTGGCATTGGGCACCGCATGTTTTATTCTGACATTGCCGTTTCCGTGTTTTCTGTCTTGTGCTTCAGGAGCGAGGATGGCGCCGAGGAGGAGTTCTCGCTCTCAGCAGGGGCAGTCGGCTGGAGGTCAGGAGATCCAGCAGGGGGTCCAGAGGGACCAGGAGGAGCATAGCAGAGTTCCGGGAGCTACCGAGGCCGCGGATGCTGCGAGGGCTCCGGGAGCCGAGGATTTCTTCCGTGGCATGTACCATCTCATGGCTCAGCAGTTTGGCGGAGAGGCTGGTGAGGGCTCGTCCGTCAGGGGTGGGCCAGGCCGAGCGGTGAGGGACTTCATGCAGTTCCATCCACCTTACTTTAGCGGCCAGGCAGACCCTGATGCGGCTCGTGATTGGCTCGATGAGATGGAGCGGGTGTTCAGTTCTGCGAAGAGTACTGCCGAGGACAGAGTGGTGTTGGCCTACAACCAGTTACAGGGTACGGCTCGGAGGTGGTGGTCTTCCGAGTGGAAGACGTCCTTTCAGCTTCGTCCACTTGAGCAGGTCGAGTGGGATGACTTTGTCAGTGCTTTCGAGCATACGTACTGTCCAGATGTTGTTGCTACGCAGCGGATGCGGGAGTTTCTGGAGCTGGTGCAGGGTGACATGTCCGTGTTGCAGTACAGGGCCCGATTTGTCGAGCTGGGTCGGTATGCACCTCATATCATGGAGCATGAGAGGGTGAGGACCACGCAGTTTGTGCAGGGCTTGAGGTTGGAGCTGAGGCACCATTTGATCGCGAATGGGGCCACTGATCTAGAGACGGCGTCTCGTGTTGCGATTTCCTTGGAGATGGATATGCAGAGGACTCGAGGACCGATCAGCCAGGGGCAGTCTTTGTCAGGTCGCGGCCAGCAGTCGGCTACCCAGCAGCAGGGTTTCTTGCAGCATGCGTCGGGTGGTTCAGGAGTACCGGCACCGGCAGCGTCAGTGGCAGGATCTGCGTCCTTCGGCTCGAAGATCAAGAAGTTCTTGAAGAAGAGTCTTCGGAAGAAGCACAAGGATCAAGGGCAAGCTTCATCGGGCAGTGTACAGCAGCCGATTCCTTTGCAGCGTCAGGGATCAGAGGGTGGATCGCGAGGACCTTGTCCACGGTGTGGTGGGACCCACCAAGGCAGGCAGTGCACGGCGCCGATCATCTGTTTTCGGTGTGACCAGCCAGGGCACATGGCGCGTGACTGTCCTCAGAGACCGCCGCAGCAGCAGTTTCCTCAGCAGCAGGTGGTTCCCCAGCAGCAGAGGCAGCAGCAGCAGCAGCAGGGACAGTATCCGCCGCTACCCAGGTCAGCTAGCGTGGGAGGCAGGCAGAGGGCTCGTGGCCAGATCACGCACTTGACCAGGGCAGAGGCAGTGGCGTCGCAGCTCGTGGAAGGTACCGTCCAGATTTTGGGTTGTGCGGCTCGGGTTTTATTTGATTCTGGCGCGTCTCATTCGTTTATTTCGGAGGATTTCGCGTCGAGCGTCGAGGAGCCGGTGACCCAGTTGTCCTGTGATCTGGCAGTGGAGTTGCCTTCGGGTGACTTTATGGTCACTCCGTATTGCTTCGACCAGGTTCCGGTGTGGATCGATGGGCGGAGTATGCCTGGCAGGTTGTATGCGTTGCAGCTTCGGGATTACGACGTGATTCTAGGCATGGATTGGCTCGAGACTCATGGAGCGGTGGTGGATTGTGGGATGAAGAGGGTCTACTTCCAGCATCCGAGCAAGAGGACCTTCTATTTCCAAGGTATCCGTTCCGCCTCTTCTCGATTCCTTATCTCTGCTATTCGAGCCCGTCGATTGCTTGATTCAGGTTGTCAGGGTTTTCTCGCGTCTGTGGTTGTGTCTGACCGGATGGAGCCGGATGTCGAGGACATTGCGGTGGTGTGCGAGTTTCCTGATGTTTTTCCTGAGGAGTTGCCTGGATTACCTCCCCAGCGGGAGATCGATTTCGTGATCGAGGTTGTACCTGGTACGGGACCTTTGGCGAAGGCTCCCTACCGTATGGCCCCCGCTGAGTTGAGGGAGTTGAGGGCGCAGTTGCAGGAACTGTTGGCCAAGGGGTACATTCGTCCGAGCTTTTCCCCTTGGGGTGCGCCCGTGTTGTTCGTGAAGAAGAAGGACGGTAGTCTGCGGCTATGCATTGACTATCGGCAGCTGAATGAAGTGACCGTTAAGAACAAGTATCCGTTGCCGCGGATCGATGATTTGTTCGACCAGCTTCAGTCTGCGCGGGTGTTCTCGCGGATTGATTTGCGGTCCGGTTACTATCAGCTGAGAATTCGCGAGTCCGATGTGGAGAAGACTGCATTCAGTACGAGGTACGGGCATTATGAGTTTCTGGTGATGCCGTTTGGGCTCACCAATGCCCCGGCAGCCTTCATGGACTTGATGCAGAGGGTGTTTCATCCGTATTTGGACCAGTTCGTGGTCATCTTCGTGGATGACATCCTTGTTTATTCGCGGTCTGCTGAGGAGCATGCGTACCATTTGGGTGTGGTGCTGCAGACGCTGCGAGATCACCAGTTGTATGCGAAGCTCAGCAAGTGCGAGTTTTGGCTCAGCGAGGTGCACTTTCTGGGGCACGTGATTTCTGGTGATGGCATTTCCGTGGATCCCGCCAAGGTCGAGGCTGTGATGCAATGGCCGAGGCCGAGGTCGGTGACGGAGATCCGGAGTTTCTTGGGGCTTGCGGGGTATTATCGCCGGTTTATCCAGGATTTTTCCCGCATTGCGACCCCGATGACGAGGCTCACGCGGAAGGATGTGCCTTTCGTTTGGTCCGAGGAGTGTGAGCAGAGCTTCAGTGAACTGAAGAGGTTGCTCACCTCGGCTCCGGTGTTGGTTTTGCCTTCTGGATCGGGAGGTTTTGTGGTGTGTACAGATGCTTCCGGCGTTGGACTGGGTGCTGTTTTGATGCAGCATGGTAGAGTGGTGGCTTATGCATCTCGGCAGCTAAAGCCCCATGAGGAGAACTACCCTACCCATGATCTTGAGTTGGCGGCGGTGATCTTCGCGCTGAAGATCTGGAGGCATTATCTGTACGGTGAGAAGTTCGAGGTGTTCACTGACCATCAGAGTTTGAGGTATGTGTTCTCGCAGAGAGATCTGAACCTCAGACAAAGGCGTTGGATGGAGTTCATGAAGGACTATGACTTCACCCTGTCTTATCAGCCGGGCAGGATGAATGTCGTCGCCGATGCCTTGAGTCGGAAGGTGGCGGTCAGTACCTTGATGCTGAGGAAGTGGAGGCTCTGGGAACAGGTGCCCGAAGTATCCTTCAGGCTCAAGATTCCCCAGGAGCGAGGGTTGGCAGTGCTTGCGAGTCTGACTGTCACTCCTGCTATCCGTCGTCAGGTGACAGAGGCTCAGCATGCGGACCCTGAGTTGCCCCGGATTCTTGCGATGGCTGACGTAGAGCTCGGCGAGGACGGTGCTGCGAGGTTTCGTGGCAGGTTGTACGTCCCAGCGGAGGAGCAGGTTCGTCGTGCGGTGTTACGCGAGGCTCATGGGAGCAGGTACACTGTACACCCGGGTGCGACGAAGATGTATCGGAACTTGCGGAGGCAGTTTTGGTGGCCTGGCATGAAGAGAGATGTCGCCGAATTTGTGGCCAGGTGCCTGATCTGTCAGCAGGTGAAGGCGGAGCATCGGCGACCAGGAGGTACTCTCCAGCCCTTGGATGTTCCTGCTTGGAAGTGGGACCATGTGACCACAGATTTTGTGGTGGGGTTGCCAAGGACCCCGAGTGGGCAGGACAGTATTTGGTTACTGGTGGATCGGCTGACGAAGGTGACGCGGTTGCTACCGGTCAAGGTCAGCTGGAGCGTGTCTAAGTTGGCTCGTCTTTATGTGGAGCGGATCGTGCCGTTGCATGCGATTCCCATTTCGATCGTGTCGGATCGAGATCCGCGCTTCACTTCTGGATTCTGGAGGAGTTTCCAGCGAGCTCTTGGCACGGAGTTGGCATTTAGCTCGGCATATCATCCTCAGTCAGATGGTCAGTCTGAGAGAACCATTCAGACTTTGGAGGACATGCTGAGATCCTGCTGCCTGGAGTGGCAGGGGAGTTGGATTCATCACCTACCGTTGGTGGAATTTGCCTATAACAACAGCTATCATTCGAGCATCGGCATGGCTCCTTATGAGGCATTGTATGGGCGTCCTTGTCGGACTCCACTTGATTGGTTTGAGGTGGGTGAGCGTGTTTTGACGGGACCGGAGTTGGTGCAGCAATGTGTGGACGTTGTGCACCTGGTTCGTCAGAACATGTTGGCGGCCCAGAGTCGGCAGAAGAGCTATGCTGACCGTAGGCGGCAGCCCCTCGAGTTCGCCGTGGGCGATCATGTGTTCTTGAGAGTTTCTCCGATGAAGGGGGTGATGCGCTTTGGACAGCGTGGGAAGCTGAGTCCCCGCTACATTGGTCCTCTCGCGATTGTGGAGCGCATCGGTGAGGTTGCTTACCGGTTGCAGTTACCTCCTGAGTTGGCGTGGGTGCATGACGTGTTCCACGTCTCGATGTGGCGGAAGTATATGCCCGATGACTCTCATGTGCTCGAGTTTTCCGTTTGGCCTGAGGTGACTCCAGATCTTTCTCTCCCAGAGTTTCCGATCCGCGTGGAGGATAGGCGAGAGCAGCGCCTGCGGAACAAGGTCATTCCCTTGGTGAAGGTCGTGTGGCAACGACACTCTGGTGGTGAGGCTTCGTGGGAACGTGAGGACGAGATGCGTCAGCAGTTCCCGTATCTGTTTGAGTGAGTCTTCCTCTTCTTTCCCCTTTGGTTGTTCTCAATTTCGAGGACGAAATTCCTTAAGGGGGGAGGGCTGTAATATCCCGGACCTTTCGGATCCTTCTTCGTGGGTCCCGGATCTGGTTTTCGGAGCGTCCGGCTCTGTTGTGTCCGAAATTTCGTTTTGGACATCTTTCGTGTTCGGATCGGCGCGACCCGGAGTCGTTTCGGAGGCCCGGAGGCGTTCCGCGGCTTTTCCGCGTGTGTTTTCCGATTCCCGGTGTGTGTTTCGGCTTTTCCTTCGGACGCTCGCTGCGGGTTAACTGGGCCGTTCACCCGGGCACGAGTGGTACCGTTGCGATCGGTGCGTTCCGAGGATTCCAGAAATGTATTTTTCTATTTTTCGGTATTTTTCCAAAAATTCGGATTTTCTATAAATCCTAATCCTTTTTCTTTTCTTTTTCCCTTTTCTCTTTCTTCTTCCTCTCCCTCTCTCTCGCGACCGTGAGCCTCCTCTCTCTCCCTCTCTCCCATTCGGACGCGGCGAACCCCTCTCCGGCTACGGACGGCGGCGGGGCGACGGCGCGGACGCGTGGGCGACGGTGAGGCGATCTTGTGGGCGTGCGGCGAGCGTGGGAAGCGTGGGGAGTTCGTGAAGCTTCGAGCATTCTTCGTGATTCGTGATCGATCCGGCGGAGCATTCGCTCCATTGAGGTTGGGTGACGTTCCTTAGCCCCATGCCGTTCTTTTCCGTGATTTATAGGCCGCGGGGAGGCCGAGAGGGGATCATTTGAGCGTTTTTGGGTTTTTCCATGATTTGGGGAGAGCTCGCCCGATCTATGGATTCAATGCATGGATTCGTGTTTTGAGGGCCTAGAATCATGCTAGGGGTCCCCAGGGGTCTTCCCCTTTGTTTTCCCCCTCTCCTATGGAGGTATGGGGGCGTGGTTGGGTTTTTTGGGCGTTCTTACCGTTTTCGGCCGCGGACTGAGAACGCGCTATACTCCAGTAGCGCGTTCTTGGAGGTCGCGCCGCCCCGACCGAGCGCGTTCATCGGAGAAGATGAACAGTTTGGCGGTTCGTGTCGCGCTATGGGGCCCTAGCGCGATCATCCTTGTCGCGCTAGGAGGACCTAGCGCGATGGTCCCTATCGCGCTAGGGTTCCCTACCGCGATGGTCCGTGTCGCGCTATGGGGCCATAGCGCGACAACCCTTGTTGCGCTAGGGGGACCCTAGCGCGACATGCCCTGTCGCGCTAGGTATCCCTAGCGCGCTTTGGTTCGTTGTTGGGTGTTCCCCTTGGGCCGTGTGTACGTCCCGGGCACCCCGTGGAGTTCCGTGACCGTGTCTTTGGTGTCCGGAGGTTCCGTTTGCCTTGGTCATGAGTTTGGCCGTGGGCGGTGCGTCCGTTTTTCTCCGACCGTGGCCCCGTTTGACGGAGCTGGTGCGTGGGGTGATTCCCACACGTTGTCTGTAATATCCCGGACCTTTCGGATCCTTCTTCATGGGTCCCGGATCTAGTTTTCGGAGTGTCCGGCTCCGTTGTGTCCGAAATTTCGTTTCGGACATCTTTCGTGTTCGGATCGGCGCGATCCGGAGTCGTTTCGGAGGCCCGGAGGCGTTCCGCGGCTTTTTCCGCGTGTGTTTTCCGATTCCCGGTGTGTGTTTCGGCTTTTCTCTTCGGACGCTCGTTGCGGGTGAACCGGGCTGTTCACACGGACACGAGTGGTACCGTTGCGATCGGTGCGTTCCGAGGATCGCGGGGGTGTGATTTCCTATTTTTTGGAATTTTACGGATTTTCCGGGTTTTTCTATAAAATCCTTTTTCTTTTCTCTCTCCCCCACCATCTTCTTCTTCCTCTCTTCTTCTTCCTCCTTCCTCCTCCACCGTGTCTCCCTCCCTCTCCCTCTCTTCCTCCCGGTTGGCCACGGCGAGCTCCCCTCCGGCTGCAGACGGCGGCGGGGCGACGGCGCGGCGACGTGGGCGGCGGCGAGGCGGTCGTGGGGGCGTGCGGCAAGCGTGGGAAGCTTAAGGAAGAACGAGGGTTTTCAAGCGTTCTTCGCGATTCGTGGACGATCCGGCGGAGCATTCGCTCCATTGAGGTAGGGTGACGTTCCCTAGCTCTTCGCCGTTCTTTTCCGTGGTTTGTAGGCCGCGGGGAGGCCGAGAGAGGCATGTTTGGGCGTTTTTGGGGTTTTTCCATGTTTTGGGGGTGAGCCGCCCGATCTATGGTTTTAGCCCATGATTCTATGTTTTGGTGGCTTAGATGCATGCTAGGGGTCCCCAGGGGTCTTCCCCCTTGTTTTCCCCCTCTCCGGTGGAGGTACGGGGGCGTGGTTGGTGTTTTTGGAGTTTTCCCGCCGTAGCGTGCTCTGGGGCAAGCGACGGTCACTCCAGTGACCGTCACATGCTTGTAACGGCCCTAGAGGGGTGCGTTACTTCCCTGGGTGTTGGCCTTTAGGGTCGAGGGCTGTAGCGGTCCTGCGACTGGCCGCCGTTTGCTAGTGACGCCCCTGGGCTGGGCCGTCACATGCTTTCGACCGTTGGGTTTTGACCGTTGGGGGTCAGGCCATGTAACGCACCGAGATAGGCGCGTTACATGCGTGTAACGCACTGGGGCAGGAGCGTTACTTCCTGTTGTCCCCCATGTGGATGGGCCAAGCGACGCGCTGGGGCAGGCGCGTCACTTCCCTTTCCATCCCGAGCGTGAGGGCCACGCGACGCGCTGGTCTAGGCGCGTCACATGCGAGTAACGCACTGAGCCCGACGCGTTGCTTGCAAGCGACGCGCCAGGGTAAGCGCGTTACTTTCCCTGTGGTTTTCGTGGGTGTGGGGTGCCATGTGACGCCCTGGCCTAGGTGCGCCGCTTCCAAGCGACGCACTAGGGTAGGCGCGTCGCTTCCCCCCTACCCCCTGGCCGTGTGACGGTCCGCCTTAGACCGCTATTTCCAAGTGACGGCCCTAGAGTGGACCGCCATTTGGCAGTGACGGTCTGAGGGTAGACCGCCACTTCCTGTGTTGCCCCATGAGGGTGGCAACCTCGCTTTTCTCCGACCGTGGTCTCCGTGCGACGGGACTAGTGCGTGGGGTGATTCCCACACGTTGTCGGGCTTGGGCGTTGTTTTCCGTAACTTGAGAGTCTACTCCTTCAGTGACCCTCCACTAGTCGTAGCCTACTAGTACGCGTGTGCTAGTCGCACCAGGGAGTGGTGTACGGGCTGACCTTTAGAGACGGTTTGTGGACCGGTTACCGTTGGGCCCCACGTCTTGCAGCCAGAGTCCGGCTGAGGGGAAAACCGGTCAGAGGGCCAGACCAGGGACGCGCGGTCTGTGTGTGCACACGTGGTTGGGGGCGGTTGGACCCACGTCGACGGGCGTGACCCCAGCTAGTCACTTGTTGTGGTTACTTGTACGGTGTTTGCGCCTCGGGTAGGACCTACCATGTCAGGCGGTTCACCTGCGGTACGGTATAAGACGTCAGGGGACGCTACCGGCTGTGCTTCTAGTGGGTGGTACTCCTGTCGAGTACGGAGTGTCAGACTGTCAGTCGTGTGTTTCCGACCTTCGGGTTTTGACGGTTCGACCGTTGAGTTTCGGTCTTCTCGTACCGTGGCACGTGTGTCGGTTTGCGTGCCGTTAGGGTCTAGTTCTGTAGAGCACAGGGCTTTCCTTTCCGAGGTACCTTCCTACCGCTAGGGTAGTGGTTTCTCGTTTTTCGAGGTAGGGTTCGAGTGATCCCTACTGAGTCTTGTTCCGAGACTCATTCCCTGCGTGTTTTCACCGTGTTTCAGGTGAGGCGCCACCTTCGGGGAGCGTGTCAGGAGCGCAGCGGAAGCGTGGTGCGGGTGCCCAGAGGTAGTGCCAGAGGTCAGAGCCGGGGGATGCCCCGTGTAGCTGTACTTTTCTTTCTTGTCACTGTACTAGTCGTGGACTACTGTTGCTGTTGTTGTTATTTTATTGTGGACCATGTAAAATGTTAATTCATTTCCTGCTTAATATCATAACTGTTTAATTTCTGCAATTATTTGTGATACTTGTGTAGTCTCCACACCATCCTTTTAACCCTTCCGAGTCTTCGGGCTCGTGGGTGGCGGTGCGAGTCTCGGGTTATCGGGCCTTCCCGGTAATCGGATTCTCGGGTCGTTACATTGTCGGTTTCGGACGTTGTTTTCCGTTGACTCGAGAGTCTACTCCTTCAGTGACCCTCCACTAGTCGTAGCCCACCAGTACGAGGTGCTGGTCTCACCTGGGAGTGGTGTACGGGCACCCACCTTTCGAGACAGTTTGTGGACCGGTTACCGTAGGCCCCTCGTCGGTAGCCAGAGTCCGGCTACGGGGGAAAACCGGTCAGAGGACCAGACCTAGTGACGCAAGGTCTGTGTGTGCACACGTGGTTGGGGGCGGTTGGACCCACGTCGACGGGCGTGACCCCAGCTAGTTACTTGTTTGTGGTTACTTGTACGGTGTTTGCGCCTCGGGTAGGACCTACCACGTCAGGCGGTTCACCTGCGGTGCGGTGTAAGACGTCAGGGGACGCTACCGGCTGTGCTTCTAGTGGGTGGTACTCCTGTCGAGTACGGAGTGTTAGACTGTCAGTCGTGTGTTTCCGACCTTCGGGTTTTGACGGTTCGACCGTTGAGTTTCGGTCTTCTCGTACCGTGGCACGTGTGTCGGTTTGCGTGCCGTAGGGTCTAGTTCTGTAGAGTACAGGGCTTTCCTTTCCGAGGTACTTTCCTACCGCTAGAGTAGTGGTTTCTCATTTTTCGAGGTAGGGTTCGAGTGATCCCTACTGAGTCTTGTTCTGAGACTCATTCCCTGCGTGTTTTCACCGTGTTTCAGGTGAGGCGCCACCTTCGGGGAGCGCGTTAGGAGCGCAGCGTGGTGCGGGTGCCCAGAGGTAGTGCCAGAGGTCAGAGCCGGGGGATGTCCCGTGTAGCTGTACTTTTCTTTCTTGTCACTGTACTAGTCGTGGACTGCTGTTATTATTGTTCTTTATTGTGGACCATGTAAATTATTAATTTATTTCCTGCTTAATATTATAACTGTTTAATTTCTGCAATTATCTGTGATGCTTATGTAGTTTCCACACCATCTGTAATGCCCCGGGTTTTTCGGATCCTTCTTCGTGGGTCCCGGATCTGGTTTCTCGGAGTGTCCAGCTCCGTTGTGTCCGAAATTTCGCTTCGGACGTCTTTCGTGTTCGGATCGGCGCGATCCGGAGTCGTTTCGGAGGCCCGGAGGCGTTCCGCGGCTTTTTCCGCGTGTGTTTTCCGATTCCCGGCGTGGGTTTCGGCTTTCCCTTCGGAACCTCGTTGCGGGTGAACCGGGCCGTTCACCAGGGCGCGAGTGGTACCGTTGCGATCGGTGCGCTCCGAGGATCGCGAGGGTGTGATTTTCTATTTTTCTGGATTTTTCTGATTTTCTGAATTTTCCTATAAATAGCTTTTTCTCTCTCTCCCCCTCTCATTTCTCATTTCTCTCCCTCTCTCTTCTCACGCTCTCTCCTCTCTCCCTCTCTCTCCGGCGGCCGACGGGGCGGAGCATGGGCGAGGCGGGGACGGCGCGGGCGAGGCGCGGGCGACGATGGATGAGGATCGAGGCGGTGGAGGCGCGTAGAAGCTCGGCCGTGAGTTCGTGGAACGGCGAGGCTTCAACGGCGTTTTCTTCGTGGATCGGCGTCCACGGTGCGCGTAATCTTCGGTGGAGGTAGGGTGATGGACCCTCAGCCGTGTACTTCCTTTCCCGCGAGTTTCGTAGGCCGTGGTGAGCCGAGCGGGCTAAACGGGGCGTTTTGGGCAAAATGTGTGTTTTCGGGGTGTGAGCCGGATCTCCCGTTTTATGGTGTTTTTGGGCGATCCAGGGGTTTAGAGGCATGCCTAGGGGTTGGGGAAGGTTTCCCCTTTTGTTTCCCCTTCACCTGGGGGTGAACGGGGCGTGGCATGGCTTTTCCCGCGGTTTCCACCGTTTTCGGGCGCGGACTGAGAACGCGCTATACTCCAGTAGCGCGTTCTTGAATGTCGCGCTGCCCCGTTAGGGCGCGTTCATCGGAGAAGATGAACAGTAAGGCGGTTTGGGTCGCGCCTTACGGCCCCAGCGCGTTCTGGTTGTCGCGCTATAGGATCATAGCGCGACCTGGCCTGGTCGCGCTATGGTCATGTGGCGCGTTCGTGTTGAACGCGCTAGGCGCGTATAGCGCGTTCTGGCTGAACGCGCTATGCACATGTAGCGCGTTCTTGGAGGGACCAGCCGGGCTGCCCGGGGCGGGCGGTCTGCGGCTGATCGTGCTCCCCTTGGGCCGTGTGTGCCTTGGACACCCAGAGGAGTTCCGTGACCGTGTTTTGGGGTGTCTGGAGGTTTCGTTTACCTCGTTTTGCGTGCCCGTGCGCTTAAGGGTCCGGGTGACCTTTTAGCGTCCGTTCGCATTGTGTTGGCCTCCGGTCGACCCGGTTGGGACCCAGTGGTCGACCTCCGGCCTTGTGAGTATCCTGGACACCCCGTGGGTTCTGTGTCCGCGTTTCTGGGGTGTCGGGAGGGACCGTGTTTCCTCGATTAGCGTGCCCATAGGTGTGGTGGGTCCGGGTGACCCCACGTGTTCCGGGCTCTTGTGTTACGCTTGATCGAGTCACCGTGTGTCGGTGTGTGTGCGGTGGGGTCTCCCCCGCATATCGTGGGTTCCTTTGGAAGGCGATTCCCGTGTGGGCCATGTGTTTGGCCTTGGACTGTGAGTCCAGTTGTCCGGCCTGGGGCTGGAGGTTTCCCGCTTGCTTCAAGATGGGAAATCGTCGTGGCGGCTTGCGTGCTGCCTTGGGAATCGTGCTTCTGTGTTTTCCGTGTGGCCCGTGTGAGTGGCCTTAGTCCCTGGCGTTCCCTTCCCGAGGGAGTGGTCTTGGCGACTTGTGTGTTGTCTCGGTACTTGTGCTACCGTGGTTTTAGACCTAGAGATTGGACTAGATTGACGGCCTTGTGCTGTTGCGTGCAACGGTCTTGACCCCGAGTCTTGTGACTCAAGGACCGTTGGGTGTAGTGCGTCTAGAGGACTGCCTAGAGTCCAGTGGCTTAGTGCCACTCGAGTTTTCTCGACTCTCGCGCACGGTGCGTGCGTGGCCGTGGACTGTGAGTCCCGTTTCTTCTCCGACTGTGGTCACCGTGCGACGGGGCCGGTACGTGGGGTGGTCCCCGTACGTCGTCGGATTCGGACGTTATTTTCCGTTGAGTTGAGAGTCTACTCCTTCAGTGACCCTCCACTAGTCGTAGCCTACTAGTACGCGTGTGCTAGTCGCACCAGGGAGTGGTGTACGGGCTTACCTTTTAGACGGTTTGTGGACCGGTTTCCGTAGGCCCCTCGTCGTAGCCAGAGTCCGGCTGCGGGGGAAAATCGGTCAGAGGGCCAGACCTAGGACGCGTGGTCTGTGTGTGCACACGTGGTTGGGGACTGTGGACGCACGTCGACGGGCGTGACCCCAGCTAGTCACTTGTTGTGGTTACTTGTACGGTGTTCGCGCCTCGGGTAGGACCTACCACGTCAGGCGGTTCACCTGCGGTGCGGTGTAAGACGTCAGGGGACGCTACCGGCTGTGCTTCTAGTGGGAGGTACTCCTGTCGAGTACGGAGTGTCAGACTATCAGTCTCTGTGTCTTTGACCTTCGGGTTTTTGGTCGTGTTGACCGGTGAGTTCGGTTGTTTCATCTTGGCGCGTGTGTCGGTTCTTGCGCCGTGAGATTACTGCTAGTGGCTTTACCGAGGTTGGGTCTTGTTGTGCGGTACCCGCGATCGGATGGTCGGGGTTGCACCTTGGACAGCGTGTCCAGGTTGGCTGTCCGGGGGACAGGCCTCTACGGCGTGGTTGCCGTGTGTTTTTACTTCGGTAGGTGGTACTAGCGTAGTTTGGTAGCTTCGACTGCGTGATCGAGGTCTGCCTTCTGGCAGTAGGAGTAGCTGTAGTGCCGAGTTTTGACCGGCCACCGGTTCGCTGTTCCTGCTGTAGTCGTAGCTCTCCTTTCCGCTACCGCCATTGTTTCCGGTTGGGGTTCCGCGGGATCCCTGCTGAGTCTCTGTTTTGGAGACTCATTCCCTGCTTTCAGGTGTAGCGGTTCTTCCTCGTGGTTCGAGGGTGCGGAGCGGAGGTTCTCTGTTGCCAGCTTGCCGGGCCGAGTGTTCACTTGGCATGTGGTACGCTTTACTGCTTTAGACTGTACTTTCTGTTGGACTGGACTCTGTTGTAGTTGTTTATTTATTTCTGTTATTTGTTGAGTTGTCCTGCTTTATTTCCTATTTCTTTGTGCCTCCACACTCCTTTTAGCCCTTCCGAGCCCTCCCGGCTCGTGGGCGGCGGTGCGAGTCTCGGGTTATCGGGCCTTCCCGGTAATCGGATTCTCGGGTCGTTACAGCTGGTATCAGAGCGGTGGTTGTGGACGTACATAGGAATTCGAAATGTTGCAGTGATCAGAGTCCGTAAGGTCCGGTACAGTCGGCAGCTGGCTTAGGGTTTTGTGTTCGCTTTCTGCCTTGTTTCTCGCTTGAGAGCTTGGGTGCGCTGTGCGGCGCTGTGAAGGTGGTTGCTGTCCGCGGCTTTCGTGCCAGCGTGGGGTCTAAGGATCGAGGTTGAGAGCCTTCTCCCTCATCGGTGGTGGCCCTGGTTGTGCTGCGTTGGGCAGAGGTTGCTGGCAGGCGTGAGCTCGCGGTGCTGCGTTCGAGGAACCTGCAGCGTGGTCAGGTGGCTGGTGCGGACTGTTCTTGGTTAAGTGGCCTTGAGCGTGCTCTGAGGGAGCTGCTGTCAGTTTTTGGTCACTCCAGCTTGAGGTTTGTCCAGCTCCTGAGGCGTTTTGATCGAGAAGTGTGCTCGGGTGAGCGGAGGATCTTCTCGGTGAGCTGCTGTTTCGTCGAGCCTGATGTTCTTGTCGCGCTCTGTGGCGTCAGAAATGACGTGTCGGTCCTGATCGTTCTGCTGATTTCGAGGCAGGATTTGGCAGAGATGTCCCGTTAAGTCTTTGCTCCTGCGCTTATGTCAGTGGATGGGTTGTGTTCGCTCTAGAGTTGGCTTGAGATGTGAAGGCTCCATGGCGAGTTCGGGACTCGAGGATGAGCATCGGCGGTCGTTGTTATGGCTCGTGTTGCGGCTCTTGGCATGCCGTGTTGCAGTTCGAGGAATTGCAGCGGTGGTGCATCGAGAGATGCTGTGCTTGTGGTCCGACGTGACACTCGTCGAGTGTGTCGGAGGCGCTGACCTGATGGAAGCGATGGTTTTCCTTGGTGCTGGATGGTGCTGTTTCCAGCGTGCGCGAGGTTTGAGGTCAGGTCGAGCAGGGAGTTCTTCCGTTAGTCGGAAGTGCGTTTGGTGTCCCCTTTGGTTGGAGAGATTGTGTTGGGCTAAGGTTCGTCGTCTTGCGTTGTGTGTTCGGATTGGTTGGCCTTGTGTGCCATGAAGTCCGTGCGAGACGTGCTCCTTGTCTTGGCAAGGCGGTTGTCTGTGAGAAGTTGTGCCCATTCCCTTGTCGTGTGAGGGTGCTGGCGCTGTTCCGGAAGGACGAGTGCTGGTTGGGCGGTGTTTGCTTTCTCGGCTGTGCGCGTGGATTTGAGTGCGCAGCGGAAGCGTGGTGGGCTTGTGACCCACTGGTTCAGGATCGTAGCGTTGGTTGCTACGGGCGGAATCCTGAGTTCGCGTTCAGCATCGGAGGATTGGTTCCTTCGTGTGAAACCTGTTGTTGCCGTGCCGTTGCTCGAGGTTTTGTGGTTGTTGGCACTGGCAGGATGGAGTGTTGGGAAAAGTGCTGGCTAGTGCGTCGCATGAGTACCATGTTCCTGTGTTGGAAGCCGTGTCAGGCGTCGGTGTTGGACCTGGATGGGGTTGTTGAGAATGTCGCCTGACGGTGGTCGAGGACGTGTTGGTCAGAGTCGGTGGCTTGGTGTCCGACTTGTGTTCCCAGTCGTGTCCTCGGATGAGATCGTCTTTTGAGGAAGCGATCTCTGGCAGGCGGTGGGTTCCTGTTGGTAGCTGCGAGTGACTGGTAAGGCTAGTCTCGTAGCCGACCACGGTGGAATGTTCGTTGCTTAGGGACCCGTGAGCTCTGTTCAAGTGGTGTCCCGTGGCTCTGTGATAAGGGCGGAATCGGGATTGGCAGGTGTCCACTTGGATTGATCGAAGGATTTGATGAGACCAGATGGATGAGTGACGCATTAGGGCGGAGGCCTCCTGTGAGGTTGGCGTCGGCTTGGTGGTCCCTGATAGGACATTGGTGTCGCAAGGTTATCCCTGGTTTGGTGACTAGCATGGGGTGGTTCCCTATAAGCCTGAGTCCCGTGAGGTGATGACTGAAGACGCCATGTTCTGTCATTTGGTTTCGTCGTGCTTCCCGAGAGGGTCGAGTTGGCGAGCAGTTGGTGACCAGTGGATGGTCTTTTCAGAGACAGAAGATGCTGGTTGTTGGGGCTCGAGCGTGGCGAGAGCCGTGTGCCAGCGAGACCTTTGGTGGTCGTTTCTGTGATGTGCCTTTCCGGATGGGATCTGGACTTTGTCGGAGTTTATCTTCTGACGAGAGTTGGCACAGTGTTATGTTCGGCTTTCGGCTTGCCATGTGTGGGGTGTCTCTTGGTGTTGAGCCGATGTGCTGGTTGCGGTCTGCTAAGATGGCTGCTTGAGCTGGTGGAGGCTCTGTTTTGGTTGCTCCCTTGAGGAGGGTGTGCGACCTGTCAGCTGGTATCATGGTGGATTCTCGCGTTATCTGAGGTGATGCCGGACTGTGTCCGTTGCTGTATGCCTGCTCTGTTGGCATGTGTGCTCGGCGCGAGGAGTGAGGTGTTGTGTGTGATTGTAAGTCTGGCTGTGTCCCTCAGGATCGGTTTTTTCGTGAGAATCGAGGTTTTCTGTGCTGGGGCCCTGACAGCGTGTCAGTTGGTTCAGTGTTCTTCCCCTAGGACGTCGTGCTAGGTCCTGAATTTCGAGGACGAAATTCCTTTAAGGGGGGAGGGCTGTAATGCCCCGGGTTTTTCGGATCCTTCTTCGTGGGTCCCGGATCTGGTTTCTCGGAGTGTCCAGCTCCGTTGTGTCCGAAATTTCGCTTCGGACGTCTTTCGTGTTCGGATCGGCGCGATCCGGAGTCGTTTCGGAGGCCCGGAGGCGTTCCGCGGCTTTTTCCGCGTGTGTTTTCCGATTCCCGGCGTGGGTTTCGGCTTTCCCTTCGGAACCTCGTTGCGGGTGAACCGGGCCGTTCACCAGGGCGCGAGTGGTACCGTTGCGATCGGTGCGCTCCGAGGATCGCGAGGGTGTGATTTTCTATTTTTCTGGATTTTTCCGATTTTCCGAATTTTCCTATAAATAGCTTTTTCTCTCTCTCCCCCTCTCATTTCTCATTTCTCTCCCTCTCTCTTCTCACGCTCTCTCCTCTCTCCCTCTCTCTCCGGCGGCCGACGGGGCGGAGCATGGGCGAGGCGGGGACGGCGCGGGCGAGGCGCGGGCGACGATGGATGAGGATCGAGGCGGTGGAGGCGCGTAGAAGCTCGGCCGTGAGTTCGTGGAACGGCGAGGCTTCAACGGCGTTTTCTTCGTGGATCGGCGTCCACGGTGCGCGTAATCTTCGGTGGAGGTAGGGTGATGGACCCTCAGCCGTGTACTTCCTTTCCCGCGAGTTTCGTAGGCCGTGGTGAGCCGAGCGGGCTAAACGGGGCGTTTTGGGCAAAATGTGTGTTTTCGGGGTGTGAGCCGGATCTCCCGTTTTATGGTGTTTTTGGGCGATCCAGGGGTTTAGAGGCATGCCTAGGGGCTTGGGGAAGGTTTCCCCTTTTGTTTCCCCTTCACCTGGGGGTGAACGGGGCGTGGCATGGCTTTTCCCGCGGTTTCCACCGTTTTCGGGCGCGGACTGAGAACGCGCTATACTCCAGTAGCGCGTTCTTGAATGTCGCGCTGCCCCGTTAGGGCGCGTTCATCGGAGAAGATGAACAGTAAGGCGGTTTGGGTCGCGCCTTACGGCCCCAGCGCGTTCTGGTTGTCGCGCTATAGGATCATAGCGCGACCTGGCCTGGTCGCGCTATGGTCATGTAGCGCGTTCGTGTTGAACGCGCTAGGCGCGTATAGCGCGTTCTGGCTGAACGCGCTATGCACATGTAGCGCGTTCTTGGAGGGACCAGTCGGGCTGCCCGGGGCAGGCGGTCTGCGGCTGATCGTGCTCCCCTTGGGCCGTGTGTGCCTTGGACACCCAGAGGAGTTCCGTGACCGTGTTTTGGGGTGTCTGGAGGTTTCGTTTACCTCGTTTTGCGTGCCCGTGCGCTTAAGGGTCCGGGTGACCTTTTAGCGTCCGTTCGCATTGTGTTGGCCTCCGGTCGACCCGGTTGGGACCCAGTGGTCGACCTCCGGCCTTGTGAGTATCCTGGACACCCCGTGGGTTCTGTGTCCGCGTTTCTGGGGTGTCGGGAGGGACCGTGTTTCCTCGATTAGCGTGCCCATAGGTGTGGTGGGTCCGGGTGACCCCACGTGTTCCGGGCTCTTGTGTTACGCTTGATCGAGTCACCGTGTGTCGGTGTGTGTGCGGTGGGGTCTCCCCCGCATATCGTGGGTTCCTTTGGAAGGCGATTCCCGTGTGGGCCATGTGTTTGGCCTTGGACTGTGAGTCCAGTTGTCCGGCCTGGGGCTGGAGGTTTCCCGCTTGCTTCAAGATGGGAAATCGTCGTGGCGGCTTGCGTGCTGCCTTGGGAATCGTGCTTCTGTGTTTTCCGTGTGGCCCGTGTGAGTGGCCTTAGTCCCTGGCGTTCCCTTCCCGAGGGAGTGGTCTTGGCGACTTGTGTGTTGTCTCGGTACTTGTGCTACCGTGGTTTTAGACCTAGAGATTGGACTAGATTGACGGCCTTGTGCTGTTGCGTGCAACGGTCTTGACCCCGAGTCTTGTGACTCAAGGACCGTTGGGTGTAGTGCGTCTAGAGGACTGCCTAGAGTCCAGTGGCTTAGTGCCACTCGAGTTTTCTCGACTCTCGCGCACGGTGCGTGCGTGGCCGTGGACTGTGAGTCCCGTTTCTTCTCCGACTGTGGTCACCGTGCGACGGGGCCGGTACGTGGGGTGGTCCCCGTACGTCGTCGGATTCGGACGTTGTTTTCCGTTGAGTTGAGAGTCTACTCCTTCAGTGACCCTCCACTAGTCGTAGCCTACTAGTACGCGTGTGCTAGTCGCACCAGGGAGTGGTGTACGGGCTTACCTTTTAGACGGTTTGTGGACCGGTTTCCGTAGGCCCCTCGTCGTAGCCAGAGTCCGGCTGCGGGGGAAAACCGGTCAGAGGGCCAGACCTAGGACGCGTGGTCTGTGTGTGCACACGTGGTTGGGGACTGTGGACGCACGTCGACGGGCGTGACCCCAGCTAGTCACTTGTTGTGGTTACTTGTACGGTGTTCGCGCCTCGGGTAGGACCTACCACGTCAGGCGGTTCACCTGCGGTGCGGTGTAAGACGTCAGGGGACGCTACCGGCTGTGCTTCTAGTGGGAGGTACTCCTGTCGAGTACGGAGTGTCAGACTATCAGTCTCTGTGTCTTTGACCTTCGGGTTTTTGGTCGTGTTGACCGGTGAGTTCGGTTGTTTCATCTTGGCGCGTGTGTCGGTTCTTGCGCCGTGAGATTACTGCTAGTGGCTTTACCGAGGTTGGGTCTTGTTGTGCGGTACCCGCAATCGGATGGTCGGGGTTGCACCTTGGACAGCGTGTCCAGGTTGGCTGTCCGGGGGACAGGCCTCTACGGCGTGGTTGCCGTGTGTTTTTACTTCGGTAGGTGGTACTAGCGTAGTTTGGTAGCTTCGACTGCGTGATCGAGGTCTGCCTTCTGGCAGTAGGAGTAGCTGTAGTGCCGAGTTTTGACCGGCCACCGGTTCGCTGTTCCTGCTGTAGTCGTAGCTCTCCTTTCCGCTACCGCCGTTGTTTCCGGTTGGGGTTCCGCGGGATCCCTGCTGAGTCTCTGTTTTGGAGACTCATTCCCTGCTTTCAGGTGTAGCGGTTCTTCCTCGTGGTTCGAGGGTGCGGAGCGGAGGTTCTCTGTTGCCAGCTTGCCGGGCCGAGTGTTCACTTGGCATGTGGTACGCTTTACTGCTTTAGACTGTACTTTCTGTTGGACTGGACTCTGTTGTAGTTGTTTATTTATTTCTGTTATTTGTTGAGTTGTCCTGCTTTATTTCCTATTTCTTTGTGCCTCCACACTCCTTTTAGCCCTTCCGAGCCCTCCCGGCTCGTGGGCGGCGGTGCGAGTCTCAGGTTATCGGGCCTTCCCGGTAATCGGATTCTCGGGTCGTTACACCATCCTTTTAACCCTTCCGAGTCTTCGGACTCGTGGGTGGCGGTACGAGTCTCGGGTTATCGGGCCTTCCCGGTAATCGGATTCTCGTGTCGTTACACTGCTCCTGCTGCTGCCTCTGCTGCTGGGGAACCTGCTGCTGCTGAGGAAACTGCTACTGCGGCGGTCTCTGAGGACAGTCACGCGCCATATGCCCTGGCTGGTCACACCGAAAACAGATGATCGGTGCCGTGCACTGCCTGCCTGGGTGGGTCCCACCACACCGTGGACAAGGTCCTCGCGATCCACCCACTGATCCCTGACGCTGCAAAGGAATCGGCTGCTGTACACTGCCCGATGAAGCATGCCCCTGATCCTTGTGCTTCTTATGGAAACTCTTTTTCAAGAACTTCTTGACCTTCGTACCGAAGGACACAGACCCTGTCGCCGAAGCTGCCGATGCCGGTACTCCTGAACCACCCGACGCATGCTGGAAGAAATCCTGCTGCTGGGTAGCCGGCTGCTGGCTGCGACCTGACAAGGACTGCCCCTGGCTGATCGGTCCTCGAGTCCTCTGCATATCCATCTCCAAAGAAATCACAACACGAGAGGCCGTCTCTAGATCAGTGGCCCCGTTCGCAATCAAATGGTGCCTCAGCTCCAGCCTCAAGCCCTGCACAAACTGCGTGGTCCTCACTCTCTCATGCTCCATGATGTGAGGTGCATACCGACCCAACTCGACAAATTGGGCCCTGTACTGCAACACGGACATGTCACCATGCACCAGCTCCAGAAACTCCCGCATCCGCTGCGTAGCAACAATATCTGGACAGTACGTGCGCTCGAAGGCACTGACAAAGTCATCCCACTCGATCTGCTCAAGTGGACGAAGCTGGAAGGACGTCTTCCACTCAGAAGACCACCACCTCCGAGCCGTACCCTGTAACTGGTTGTAGGCCAACACAACTCTGTCCTCGGCAGCACTCTTTGCGGAACTGAACACCCGCTCCATCTCATCGAGCCAATCACGAGCCGCATCAGGGTCTGCCTGGCCGCTAAAGTAAGGCGGATGGAACTACATGAAGTCCCTCACTGCTCGGCCTGGCCCACCCCTAGTTGACGAGCCCTCACCAGCTTCTCTGCCGAACTGCTGAGACATAAGCTGGTACATGCCACGGAAGAAATCCTCGGCCCCCGGAACTCTCGCAGCATCCGCGGCCTCGGTAGCCCCCTGTGGCGCTCTACTATGCTCCTCCTGGTCCCTCTGGACCCCCTGCTGGATCTCCTGGCCTCCAGCCGACTGCCCCTGTAGAGAGCGAGAGCTCCTCCTCGGCGCCATACTCGCTCCTGAAGCAAAAGACAGAAAACACGAAAACGGCAAGGTCAAGAAAAACACATGATGCCCAATGCCAGCGTCACCTGCACATCATCGCTGTGGACTAGTGGACCACTACAATTACCTATGATTCTCATGTAATTCCACAACCGCGCTCTGATACCAGCTGTAACGACCCAAGAATCCGGTTACCGGGAAGGCCCGATAACCCGAGACTCGCACCGCCACTCACGAGCCCGAAGACTCAGAAGGGTTAAAAGGATGGTGTGGAGACTACACAAGTATCACAAATAATTGTAGAAATTAAACAGTTATAATATTAAGCAGGGAATAAATTAATATTTTACATGGTCCACAATAGAAATTAACAACAATAACAATAGTCCATGACTAGTACAGTGACAAGGAAGAAAAGTACAGCTACACGGGGCATACCCCGGCTCTGACCTCTGGCACTACCTCTGGGCACCCGCACCACGCTGCACCCCAGACGCGCTCCCCTGGGGCGGCCCCTCACCTGAAACACGGTGAAAACACGTAGGGAATGAGTCTCAGAACAAGACTCAGTAGGGATCACTCGGACCCTACCGCGTAAAACGAGAAACCACTACACTAGCGGTAGGAGAGTACCTCGGAAGGGAAAGCCCTGTACTCTACAAGACAAGACCCTACGGCACGTAAACTGATACATGTGCCACGGTAAGAAGACCAAAGCTCAAAGGTCGAACCGGTAAAACCCGAAGGTCGGAAACACTCGACTGACAGTCTGTCACTCCGTACTCGACAGGAGTACCACCCACTAGAAGCACAGCCGGTAGCGTCCCCTGACGTCTTACACCGCACCGCAGGTGAACCGCCTGACGTGGTAGGTCCTACCCGAGGCGCAGACACCGAACAAGTAACCACAAACAAGTAACCAGCTGGGGTCACGCCCATCGACGTGGGTCCAACCGCCCCCAACCACGCGTACACACACAGACCTTGCGTCACTAGGTCTGGTCCTCTGACCGGTTTACCCCCGTAGCCGGACTCTGGCTACCGACGAGGGGCCTACAGTAACCGGTCCACAAACCGTCTCAAAGGTGAATGCCCGTACACCACTCCCAGGTGAGACCAGCACCTCGTACTGGTGGGCTACGACTAGTGGAGGGTCACTGAAGGAGTAGACTCTCAAGTCACGGAAAACAACGTCGCAACTACAGGTACGAGGAACGCTCCTTGTACCCACGCTAACGCACGGTGACGCAAACCGAAGTCACCACCTCCCGGGACCCCACGGCACCCCCACGTGTAGCCCCCACATGATGCCCCGCATCAGTCGGACTACGGGTCAGCACAGGGATCGATACTAGCTCGTCCGGGACTCAAGTTGGCAAGGAAAAGGAGTCGCGGTCACCGGAGGACTGCCTCCAGTGGTCGCGGTCGACCCAGGACCGCTACCACCTAGTCGCGGTCCTCCCGGGACCGCGACCACCCTGGTGCGCGAAACGTGAACGCGGTCGCTTGATGACCGTTTTCACCTGATAGCGGTCTCCAGAAGACCGCGACCAGACTCCAACGGTCAAAAACCCGTCTCGAAGACCGTGCCGGACCCCATGGTGAAAGCGGTCGCCCCCTGACCGCCACCAGCAGTCGCGGTCAGTCGCACGACCGCGACCGCCTGCCGACAGAACGAGCCCCAATGGTGAAAATCCTGGTGAAGGCGGTCCCCACCCGACCGCTACCAATGAAGGCGGTTACTGGTAGACCGCTACCATCTCGGAAAATCGAGAACGGCGGGAAACGGCCAAGAACACCATCCACGCCCCCATACCTCCACCGGAGAGGGGGAAATCAAAGGGGAAGACCCCTGGGGACCCCTAGCATGCATCTAAACCATCCAAACGTGAAATCGCGGGCTAAAACCATAGATCGGGCGAGCTCTCCCCAAATCATGGAAAAACCCCAAGCATGCTCAAACAAGCCCCTCTCGGCCTCCCCTCGGCCTATAAATCACGGAAAAGATCTGCAAGAGGCTAAGGAACGTCACCCTACCTCAATGGAGCGAATGCTCCGCCGAATCACCCGCGAATCGCAAAGAACGCTTGAAGCTTCACGAACTCCCCACGCTTCCCACGCTTGCCGCACGCCCACGAGCTCACCTCGCCGCTACCCACGCGTCCGCGCCGTCGCCCTGCCGCCGTCAACAGCCGGGGAGGGGCTCACCGCGTCCGAATGGGAGAGAGAGGGAGAGAGGAGGGCGGCCACGGTTGGGGAAGGAAGGAGGAAGAAGAAGAAGAAAGAGAAAGGAGAAAAGAAAAAAGAAAAGAAATGGGATTATATAGAAAATCTGATTTTTCGGAAAAATACCAAAAAATAGAAAAATACATTTCCGGAATCCTCGTAACGCACCGATCGCGACGGTACCACTCGTGCCTCGGGGAACCGCCCAGTTCGCCCGCAGCGAGCTTCCGAAGAAAAAGCCGAAACACACACCGGGAATCGGAAAATACACGCGGAAAAGCCGCGGAACGCCTCCGGGCCTCCGAAACAACTCCGGATCGCGCCGATCCGAACACGAAAGATGTCCGAAACAAAATTTCGGACACAACGGAGTCGGACACTCTGAAAACCAGATCCGGGACCCACGAAGAAGGATCCGAAAGTTCTGGGATATTACACTAAGCCACTAGACTCTGGGCAGTCCTCTAGACGCACTACAGCCGACGGTCCTTGAGTCAGAAGACTCGGGGTCAAGACCGTCACACGCAACAGCACAAGGCGGTCAATCGAGTCCAATATCTAGGTCTAAAACCACGGTAGCACGTGTACTGAGGTAGCTCACGAGCCGCCGAGACCATTCCCTCTGGAAGGGAACTCACGGGACTAAGGTCATACACACGGCCCATACGGAAAGCACAGAAGCACGATTCCCAAGGCAACTTGCACACTGCCAAGCTGCAGCCCAACTCAAGGAGAAGAGGGAAGCCTTTAGCCCCAGACTGGACAACTGGGCTCGCAGCCCAAGGCCTCTCACAGGACCTACTCGGGAATCACTTTCCGGAGAAACCGACGACGCACGCCAACACACAGTGACACGAGTCAAGAACGCTACACCCGGGACCACAGCGTACCACGACACCTGGCCCCGACGTCATGCACAGCATCCGTCAGGCCACGAGTCGGCACGTGGTTCGAGAACCACATACCCGGGACTCGAAGCGATCAAAACGGAAACACCGGGTTAGACTGGCACATGTGCGGTTCACCCTGGGCCGCTCAAGGGATGTGCGGCTGGGGCATAGCCGCTCAAGAGACATGCGGTCAGGCAGGAGCCGCACAAGGCCCTAATCGGACTAACCCCAAACGAAGGATGGACGGTTAGGGCTGGACCGCCCAAGGGGATGTGCGGCCAAGGATCGTCCGCACAACCCAACCGACCTACTCCAGTGCTGGTCAAAATGGTTTTGACCAAACCGTACAACCCAACCGACACTAAACTGTTGACCAAGGGTCAACTGGGATATGCGGTCAGCTCCTGGCCGCACAAGCCCACGGAAGGACAGACGGCTGGGTACCAGCCGCCCATGGGGGAGGCATGCGATTCTCACCTGGCCGCACATCACATGTGCGGTCTATCGTGCGACCGCACAACCCCAAAACCAAGAGAAGATGTACGGGCCAAAGGTAGCCGCCCAAGCGATGGACGGGCCTGATTCGACCTCCCAACCATCACGGCGGGTAAACCCAGGGGGTCGCCCGATCGCGGCCTTTCCACGCCCCGTTCGTGCCGAAACGAAGGGGATACAACCACAACCACCCCGGCAATCACATGGACTCCGACCGGAGTCTAAACGACCCACGAATCGCCAGAAACGAGCGATTCTACCGAAGTTACCCAAAAAGGGTTACCGAGCTTCTCGGAGCTCTACCGGTCCAACGGGACCACCAATCGAGACGAAACCAGGGGGAAAAGAACGCTCTCGCCCCAAGGAATCCGTTGACAGTAACCGGTCTGGAAACCGTCGCCGTTTCCCGACCGACCCTACGAAACCTACAAAATTACGGTTTCACTAGAACGGACCCAAACACAGCCGTTTCCGTGCCGAACGACGTGCAATGGCATAGAAAATGAGCAGAACGCAGCAGTGTTCCGTCACCCTACCTCCACCGAAGAAATCGCGCGCCGAAGCGACTAATCCACGCCGAAAATCACCCGGAACGCGTACGACGCCATCTCGGAATCCACCAAGGGATCGCGCCCGCAACCGCCTCGATCCTCGCCTATCCTCGCTCGAGTCCTATCCCGTGCCGCCTCCACCTCGCCCCCACCTCGCTCCGTCGACCGCCGGAGAAGATAGGGGAGAAAGAGATCGTGAGAGAAGAGAGAGGGGAGTGAGTGAGAAATGAGAGGGAAGAGAGAGAAAGGGAGTTTATATAGGAAAATCCAGAAAATACAAAAAAATAGAAAATCACGTTTCCGCGATCCTCGAAACGCACGGATCGCAACGGTACCACTCGCGCCCTGGTGAACGGCCCGGTTCACCCGCAACGCGGTTCCGAAGGAATTACTGAAACACACACTGGGAATCGAAAAACACACGCGCAAAAGCCGCGGAACGCTTCCGGGCCTCCGAAACAACTCCGGATTGCACCGATCCGAACACGAATGATGTCCGAAACGAAATTTCAGACACAACGGAGTCAGACACTCCGCGACACCAGATCCGAGACCGGAGAAGAAGGATCCGAAAAATCCGGGGCATTACATGGGTTTTTTGCCCTAACCCGCTCAAAAACACCTCTCTCGGCTCCCATTCGGCCTACAAATCGCGAGGGATGGCGGGATGAGCATAGGGATTCGTCCCCCTACCTTAATGGAGCGAAAGCTCTGCCGAATCGAGCTCAAACCACGAAGAATGATTTTGGAAACCCCGCTCCTTCACGCTTCCCACGAGCACCGCACGCCCACGAGGTCGCCTCGCCGCCGCCCACGAGGTCACCTCGCCGCCGCCCACGTCGCCGCGCTGTCGCCCCGCTGCCGTATGCAGCCGGAGAGAGGCCCACCGCGTCGAAATGGGAGAGGGAGAGGGGAAGAGGGGGCTCACGGTTGAGTGGAAAGAGAGAGGAAGAAGAAGAAGGGTGGGGGAGAGAGAGAAAATGAGAGGTATTTATAGAAAATTCAGAAATTTAAAAAAAATATCAAAAAAATTAAAAATTGCATTTCCTCTATCCTCGGAATGCATCGATCGCAACGATACCACTCTCGCCTAGGTGAACGACCCGGTTCACCCGCAACGAGATTCCGAAGGAATTATCGAAACACACATCGGAAATCAGAAAACACGCGCGAAAAAATCGCGAACGCACTCCGGGCCTCCGAAACAACTCCGGATCGCGTCGATCCGAACATGAAAGATGTCCGAAATGATATTTCGGACACAACAGAGCTAGACACTTCGAGAAACTAGATCCGGGACCCAAGAAGAAGGATCCGAAAGGTCCGAGATATTACAGTAGGTGTCTCCGAGCCTCCTCTGAGCGCTCAGAGGGTGGAATCGGAGCTCGAGGACAAGATGATTGCGCTACGATCATTTATAGCTCCACCTACAAGATGTCCTTAGTGTCTCAGGTCAAAGGACCAATCACGCCACTGTGATGATGAATCTAGCTGGTTGATAGTCAGGTAATATTATCATCGAGTGATTCATGTTGGATCAGTTCAGTGAACTCATTCATCAATGAGTACCTACATGTTCACCTTAGTGTCTCCACACAAGTGTCTATGAGACCATCCACCCTCATCATATGAGGAGGTGCGACCTGTACTAGTCTCACTGGATATCTGATGTCCTTCTCATATATCCCCGACTAGGAACATTTAAGAATATGCGTTTAAAGGATACTAATCTCATTGTTGTGATCTCATCATAATTAATATCCATTGCGCATATTCATGGACTTCATTATCAAACGATAAACGAATCACACATAATGAATATTAAAAGCCTTTATCATTATTAATGAACAAGATTGTACATGTTATGATTGGCTTGAGGACATACATAACCAACACTCGGACACACAAGTCAACGGAGGTGTCCGGGGTATTCACAAGGCGAAGGACGCCGAAAGAGACCCAATAGGTCGACCTACACGGGTCATCAGTTGGCCCAACGGTCGACCAATGCAAGCCATTGGTCGACCAATGACCAAAAAGGCCAACAAACCCCATTTCGATCGACCAATTTATTGGATCGGTCAACCAATAGTCAATTTTGGTTGACCAATTCTGGGCAGATTGTTATTCATGGCGAACGCGAAACGGTCTACCGATTTACCCAATCAGGCGACCGATTCCGACGACGCACCAGCGGAAGCTCCACCGTGGGAGCTTAAACCACACCCCACTCAACCCATTTGAGGGGGAAAAGAAGGAGAAACCCTTCACCAACCTCCTTAGCATCGGGAGGTCCCATTCAACCCATAAAAATCTCACCAAATCGATCGAACCGTCTCTCACCCCGAAAACATGCAAACTTAACCCCGACGTGAAATAAACCATTCTCGGCCTCACCTCAGCCCACAAGACATGAGGAAATGGAATACACAGGCTAGAGATCTGCCCCCCTACCTCCACCGACGATTTCCCGCGACGTGGACGCTGATTCCCCATGAAAACGCCGCTTGAATCGCCGTCGGGTTCACGAACTCGCGAATAGGTTCCGCCGTGCCACCGCCCCATTCCTCGCTCCATCCTCGACCACTCGCCGCCCCACATTGTCTCCACCTCGCCCGCCTCTCGCTCCATCGGACACCCAGAGAAGAGAGGGAGAGAAAGAGAGAAACGAGAGGAGAGAGGGAGAGAATGAGGAAGAGAGAGAGGGTGGGTTGGTTTAACTAGAAAAGTTTTTGGGATTTTAAAAATCTAAAAAATATAAAAATGGAGAAAAATCATCCCCATGATCCTCGAAAAACGCACATGCAACGTCCCAGAGTACAAAAATGCGTCTGTTCACCCTACACAGGGGTCCGAAGGTCCGATAACAAAAAAAATCTGATTTAATCACAAAACACGATCCGGGACCCACGAAAGTGCTCCGAAACCCACGAATTCTGATCTAAAAACTACTGGGCGTTACAAGTAAGATGGGATTCAGAGGGTTTTCAGGATTTTTAGGGTACCACCTGCTCAGCGTCTATGTGGGAATCTATGGCTCACGAAGACTTACAGAGGTCTTAGTGAAAAAGTTCTAGTCTGACGGA
Organism: Amorphophallus konjac; assembly: GCA_022559845.1. Taxonomy (NCBI): domain Eukaryota; kingdom Viridiplantae; phylum Streptophyta; class Magnoliopsida; order Alismatales; family Araceae; genus Amorphophallus; species Amorphophallus konjac. The sequence goes on along the minus strand of CM040122.1, from coordinate 454,193,386 downwards.
AGGAATATTCGACGGAGGGTAAAAAGGAGTCATGGGAGCGATCTCAGGGAATAACCATCTAATACTTAAGTTAGAACCGGGTGTAGGAGCAAAGAAGAAGTTAAAGAGAGAAAGGAGCGAGAGCTTGGGAGGAAAAGAGAGTGCTCGGGAGTGCGGCCGAGGCCTGGAGAAGGATGGAGAACTCGCTCTCTCTCTCTCTCTCTCTCTCTGAGTATCTCTATGGCTCTATGTATCCCTGTATCTATGTGTTTGTGCCTCTCCTCTTCTTTTTCCCTTCCTTTTTTCCTCCTCCCTTCGTCGGTGTTTGCCTGTGATCTATTTATACTGACTATAGTGGTGCCTTCCCTTTCCTGTCCTAATTGGTGTGTGGTTAGTGGAGTGAGGCATTGCTCAATCGTGAGCTCGTCTGTCGCCCACTTACCTGTTTACTACGGAAGGAAGTAGTGGTGGGCATCTCGGCGGTGTGGGTGTGATTAGATGTTTGCCGGGATAAGCTCCATGATCGTAACCTTATCGTTCACCCGTTGGTGAGTTTCACGTCATCTGGAACACACGTATGTAGAGATCATGTCTATGGTCTGGCTAGTCTCAAGTGGGCCTTAATTAGACTATGCTCTCGGACTATCAATCGGCTAGTGATGGCAGCTACGGGCTTGGCAGTATTAGATCGTAATAGACATGGAGTTATTGGGCCGTGTTGGGTCTATCGCATCTCCCCCTCGTCGTACGAGAAATAGTTACCTTTACGGTGATTTAAAATAGTATATCCCTAGCTTGTAGTCAACTGTGTTGGGCTATTGCGCCAGGGCTCAGATAATTTTTTATGTTAGACGACAAACGTGACTCGGGGACGGTTACCCAAGCGCAAGACGATGTGGCGTGCACATCGCCGTGTACGAAGCACGGCTCCGCTCTCGGAACCCTTCTCCACTTCCGCTCCGACGGAAGGAGGGAAGAAGAAGAAGTCTTTCCGCGGCCTGCAACAATGGAAGACGATCCCCAACCCGCCCCTCTTCTGCCTCTTCCTCCTCCTCCTCCGCTGGACCCTTCGCCTCCTTCTCATCCCCTTTCTCAAGATCCCCAACCCTCCTCCCTTGCCGAAGCCATGAAACCCCCCTCTCCACCGCCGCCGGAGGAGGCCCCTCCCCCGTCCAGGAAGCGCCGCCGCCGGAAGAAGCTCTTCTCCGACATGGTGCCCACCCATGGCCTCCGCGTGCTCCGCCCCCCCACCCCGCGCCCCGCCTTCTACAGCGAGAAGCTCATGGACGAGCTCATCGGCATGCAGATCGACGGCGGCGCCCCCAAGCCCCGCCCTCGCGGGCGCCCCCGTGGCTCCTCCTCTTCCTCGGCCTCCGGAGGAGCCGGCGTCGGCGTCGGCGGCGGCGGCCTCGCCCGGGAGCTTGACGTGGAAGCCCTCATCGCCATGGCCGTCGGCTTCCCGGTGGACTCCCTCACCGAGGAGGAGATCGAGTCCAACGTGGTGCACACCGTCGGGGGTGCCGATCAGGCCAACTATATCGTCATCCGCAACCACATCGTCGCCCGCTGGCGCTCTAACGTCTCGGTGTGGATGACGCCGGACCACGCCATGGAGTCCATCCGCTCCGAGCACCGCGCCCTCGTGCTCGCCGCCTACAACTTCCTCCTCGAGCAGGGCTATATCAACTTCGGCCTCGCCCCCGCCGTCAAGGTGGCTGGGCGGCGGCCCCCCGGCTCCCCCACCAGGGCCAATGTCATCATCATCGGCGCCGGCCTCGCCGGACTGGCCGCCGCCCGCCACCTGCTCGCTCTGGGCTTCAAGGTGGCGGTGGTCGAAGGGAGGAACCGCCCGGGCGGGCGCGTGCTGACGAGGAGGATGGAGGGCAATGGCGTGGTGGCGGCCGTGGATCTCGGCGGGAGTGTGCTGACGGGGATCAATGGGAATCCCTTTGGTGTGCTTGCGCGGCAGCTGGGGTTCCCCCTGCACAAAGTGCGGGACAAGTGCCCGCTCTACCTCCCGGACGGCCGGGCCGTCGACCCCGATGTGGATTCGAGGGTAGAAGTCGCCTTCAACCAGCTGCTTGAGAAAGTTTGTAAGCTGAGGCAGGCGATCTTGGAGGATCTGAAGTCGGTGGACGTCTCGCTGGGCACCGCATTGGAGGCGTTCCGGCAGGTGCACGGCGTGGCGGATGTGGAGGAGGAGCGGATGCTCCTTAATTGGCACCTCGCCAACTTGGAGTATGCCAATGCGGCTCTGCTGTCCGACCTTTCCATGGCGTTCTGGGACCAGGATGATCCCTATGAGATGGGTGGGGATCACTGCTTCATACCCGGCGGCAATGTGCGGTTTGTCCGTGCGCTTGCTGAGAACCTCCCGATATTCTATGGGAAGGAAGTGAATAGGATACAGTACGGGAGTGATGGGGTTATGGTGTACGCAAACGGGCAGGTCTTTCGTGGAGACATGGCCTTGTGCACTGTTCCACTGGGAGTGCTGAAGAAGCGGTCTATTGAGTTCGTACCAGAGCTTCCGTTGCCGAAGCAGGATGCAATTAAGAGATTGGGGTTCGGTTTGTTGAACAAGGTTGCGATGCTTTTCCCCCGTGATTTCTGGGGTGGAGGGATCGATACATTTGGGCACTTGACAGAGGATGCAAGTCAGCGCGGGGAGTTCTTTCTCTTCTACAGTTATTCATCAGTATCAGGTGGTCCACTTCTTGTTGCACTAGTTGCCGGTGAATCTGCGATCAAGTTTGAAAAGGTGCCTCCGGTTGAGCCAGCAGAGAGAGTATGGGAGGTATTGAGAAAGATTTTTACTCCAAGAGGGATCGAAGTCCCTGACCCAGTTCAGGTGATCTGTACTCGGTGGGGGGCTGATAAGTTTGCTTATGGATCTTATTCTTATGTGGCCATTGGGGCTTCTGGGGATGACTATGATGTTCTTGCAGAGAGTGTAGGGGATGGAAGAGTCTTCTTTGCCGGAGAAGCCACCAACCGCAGATACCCTGCAACCATGCACGGAGCTTTCCTTAGCGGGTTGAGAGAGGCAGCAAATATATCTAGGGTCGCTAGGAGGAGGTCCGTTGTTACACCGACTGAAAAAGCAATTGTCAAGGAGCAAATTGTGGATTTGGATGACTTGTTTGGGAATCCTGATATATCTTTTGGGAGCTTTTCGGTTCTTTATGATCCATGTTCGGCAGGTATTGACTCAGTTTCTTTGCTGCGTTTGGGCATTGGTGAGAGAAAGCTGGGAGCTGGTTCTCTCTTTCTTTATGGATTAATATCCAGGAAGCAGGTGCTGGAATTGGCTTCAGTAGACGGGGAGGAAAACAGGTTGAGCTTGTTATATCGCAGTTTTGGAACAAAACTGGTAGGAAGGAAAGGCTTGGGTACTGTTGGAGAGGCACTTATTACCCGTATCAAAGCGGCCAGAAGAGTCGGCAGCACTAATGAACAAGTTGCTAACGGAACTTAGCATGTATAGAAGAAAATTCTCTAATCTGGTTCATTCACTCTTGGGCCCCAGAGAGTTACAGCCTGTTCCTGTTCTCAGATTATGTGAAAATCGTCGATGCCATTATTTGTTGAGCAAATTGGGATTTATTTATTTTTCCCTCGGAAGGGATGAGGGAGCAATTGCTTTGATTCGATTGTCACCAAGTTTATGATAGTTGGCCGGATGACAAATGGAGGTGAAAGATCTATTGTTTCCATTTCTGCAGATTAGGTATCTCAGTTGACTTTCCTCAGCACCAATAAGTCATTATATGGGCAGTCAGATAATTGCTTATCTTACGTTCACCACTAGCCTAACAACTTGTCCCTCGTGAACCAGAATCTATTGTTGTAGCACTTTGAAGTCTTTGCAAGTGTGAATACTTGATTACTGTAGTGTTTCAACTTTCTTAGGAATTTCAGTGATGCTGAGGAACCAGATTCGAGGCAAGATAATTTTCTTGTACATTTATCATTTTCCAATGCCAAGGAAATATTATCTAACAAAGCTCTGAATAAATGGAATTAACTGGTGTACATTTTTTTTGAAAGTAATTAACTGGTGTACATGATGTCCTTTCTGTTCTTATTGGTTCCAGTATACGACATTCACAAGTTTGAATGTCTCTCCATTCCTTTACGATGTGATCTGTAATCAATGCCTATATTTTTTTTAGACTCTTGGTCAAACTTACCTTGGTAATAACTAAGAAGTATAGGAAGAGTTAGAATGGAACATGGACGATGAGAAAGCAGAACACAAAGAACGGGAAGAAAATTACCCAGCCTGTTGGGTGGCAGAACCACTGGTATGCAGTGGCAGATAGCAGCAGCATCTTCATAGTCACATGGGGACCAGAAGGGTTCCTCATTCTTCTGTCACTTCTCTCCCCCCTCCAAAGATATTTGGAAGGTTGTGAAGCCCTGAATGGATTTAACTTCAATATGTGTTCAAAGAAATAAAAAATTCGCATTAGTCCCTAACATATAGAAAAATCATAAAACTTTTAAATAATATCCAGAAGTATAATAAGGCATCAAAATTTCTTATAAAGAAAAATGGCTGATTCCATCTTGAAATTTGGCAAGCTGGACTGTTTCCAGCTGGCCCCTGTCTGCTTTTCACCTTTTGAGTCAGAAATAGCTAGTTTTAGGGACATGATTAGATATCAAATGTCCTTATTGATAAAATTTTCAAAACCTTTTGATTCATCTTCTGAGATTTCATGGTTACACAGTCCATGACTTTTGTGGTGGTGGACCTTTATTATGGCTCTTGTTATCACCTGTACTTAATGTAATTCCTACTTTTTTAGAGTTGGGCCCATGTTTGACTTCCCCTTGATAAGAAAGAACTATAATCATCAAATTGTCATGGAAAATGCTTTCCCAATCAAACATTGGGGAAGGAAAGTTAGCTCAAAGTGACAGAAGTAAGGAAGTAAATCTTGCAAACAATCTAGTGACTGACTTTTAACTTACTTTACTGGTGTTTATAGTATGGATGGAACATTATGCTTTTTTATTTGATGGTATAATTACTTGTCAACCTGTTTTGTTGGTTTATCCTCTGCTACATCATACATTTCACTAGCATATTCTTACCTGTGAAATGAGTTTAAACAAAACTGTACTGCCAATTGACCAGTAAGGTACTTCTATAACAGAATGGGCACCTGTAGTCAAATGTTGTAATAGGCATTTGCTCTATAAAAAATTCTAGTGACAATAGCTTGTCCTGAACTGGCCTCATGGAAAGGTCAAAGGAAGGGGAGGAATAAATAGGAGGAGAAGAAGAGATGAGGAAGGAAAAGAAATGAAAATGAAGGGGGATGAAATCTTTGAGTTTTTTTTCTCTTTCCTTTTGCTGTTTAGTGACTAATGTTGAGAGTCCACTTGTTTAGAAGAAAGGTGAAGAGGTAGAAGTTTATAAAACAGACACCTCATAAAATGATTGAAAAATAGTCATGGAAAGAAAATAATGCTTTTAATTATTATAAAATAATTTGAACAAAATTTATATTATAAAACCTGATTTATATATAATGACACAAACTGGACTCCTTCACAACTCTAAAAAAACGGCCTGCCTGATTCTTGGTTTTTGACAGATCCTTTAATTCATGCTTACAATGCTGCTCCACATAATCTGTTGATGCCGTATATAATTATGACAAATAGATGAAATTAAAGGATACATAAAAGATGCAGTCATCATCATCATCATCAGAGCCTTATCTCATTTAATTGGGGTCGGCTACATGAATCCTGTTCCGCCAAAGATTTATATCAAGTGCAATATTCATATTTAAACCCAAGAAACTAATGTCCTTCCTAATAACATCGTACCATCTCATTTTAGGTCTTCCTCGAGCTCTTTTACTAGCATCCACTAAGATTCGGTCACATCTTTTAACCGGTGCTGAGTTAGGGCGACGAAACACATGTCCAAACCATCTGAGTCTATTTTCTCTCATTTTACTATCAATTGGGGCTATCCTTAAGTCCTTGCGGATGCGCTCATTCCTAATCTTGTCCTTCTTAGTCTTGCCACACATCCATCTCAACATCCTCATCTCTGCTACACACATTTTGTGAGTATGTTCCTTTCGTACTGCCTAACACTCGGTACCATATAACAAAGCAGGTCTCACAGCCGTTCTATAAAACCTCCCTTTAAGTTTCACAGGTATACGACGATCACAAAGGACTCCTGATGCACTTCTCCATCTTAACCAACCTGCCTTAATCCTATGTGTAACATCATCATAAATCTCCCAATTCTCTTGTATGATGGACCCTAAGTATCGAAAGTTACTACTCTTCGGAATGTTATGTCCATCAATTAGAACTATGTCTTCTTGAACCACTCTCCCATTACTAAAATTACAATGTATAAACTCTGACTTACTCCTACTAATTTTAAAACCTTTAGACTCCAAGGTAAGTCTCCAACGCTCTAACTTAGCATTGAGAACATCAATACTCTCATCAATTAAAACAATATCATCTGCAAATAGCATACACCAAGGGATATCCTCATGCAATTGTTTAGTTACTTCGTCCATAACTAAGGCAAAGAGATACGGACTTAGTGTAGAACCTTGATGCAAACCTATAGAAACGGAAAATTCACCAGTCTCCCCAACAATAGTTCGAACACTAGTAATAGCACCGTCGTACATATCCTTAATCAAATCAACATATCCTTCAGAGATTCCTTTCTTTCTTAATGTCCACCAAATCAATTCTCTCGGTACTCGATCATACGCATTTTCTAAATCAAGAAAGACTATATACAAATCTTTTCTCATCTCTCTATACTTCTCCATTAGCTGCCGTAGTAAAAAAATAGCTTCTGTAGTAGATCTATTCGACATAAAACCAAACTGATTGTCCGATACAGTAGTCATACATCGGAGGCGTTTTTCAATTACTCTTTCCCAAAGTTTCATAGTATGACTCATAAGTTTAATTCCACGATAATTATTACAACTTTGAATATCTCCTTTGTTTTTATAGAAAGGAACTACAACACTTTTTCTCCAAACTTCTGGCATTCTTCGTTTCTTTAAAATTTTATTAAAAAATTTAGTTAGCCACTGAATACCGATATCTCCTAGGCCTTTCCATACTTTAATAGGTATGCCATCTAGTCCTAAGGTCTTGCCCATTTTCATTTTTCTTAAAGCATCCTCCACAGAACGAAGATGCAGTCATATGTAATGATAATGGCCTTCTTCCATGTCTTGGTCCACAGAACCCAATTGAAAAGATGTGTAATTTGGTGAAAGGTTTTGCATATGTAGCCTGTTAAAGGAAAATGTGTGCAAAGCCATTGCGCTTTGTGCATATTTTTAATGCATGAAATTTAGGCAGATGATTAAATGGTGATTTTTTCCCTGACCATATGGATGAGGATGTTAACTGGGATGACTTCAGTCCCGATCATGTGAATGAGGTATCACCCTGTTGATGGCCCCCTCCTTGCAAATAATCACAAAGTTTCAGTGTGCCATTCATTATAATATATCCAGAGTTATTCCTTATAGTTTATGTAGGGTGAATAACCCTGGACCAGGCCTTTTGCTGTTTAACTCCAGATTTGCATTTGGGTCTTTGCTATTCAATTCTTTTCTTTTTTGAACTCTGCTGTTTCATGTAGAAGCAAAAGATTTTTCACATCACACAAAGTTGAAGTTTAATCCTTTCATGTTGTCGAGTCCATATTTTCAAATGAAAGTCTATGTCACTGTTATTGGCTTTTTGGTGTGCTTCTATAAACAAATTATGAGATGGATTTTCTTGTATTTCCTTGAAGTTTTCATTTCTTTGATAAGGACCTCCATGGTCTAACCTGATCGATAAATGGGTGAGTAAAGTCCTTTATATGGGAACTCTTCTTTGTCTTTTTAGGAGGTAACTCTTATTTGTTTTCTTCTTTTCCCCCAAATGTATCCGTCTATATTTTCCTTCATGAATATCTGAGTTCGTCCAAGGTATTATGGAGTATGCTTCCATGGAACTTAATATCACTTCTCTACAGTGCTACTTGCTAGCTCTTATTCCTCAACTTCGTTGGTTTGTATTCGTCTGGTGGTATAATGCAGGTGTCTTTGCTTAGAAATTTTTTAGCTTAGCTTTAGCCACCACTGAAATACATTGGCCTATCAGAAAATTTATAATGGTGACAAGTATGTATGTGGACAGGAAGGATTTGGCTAATTTTGAAATGAGGTAATTAATAAAGCTAGACTATCAAGCTGTTCTATTTTAGTTCCCGAAGAATTGAAAAAATAAGAAGAAAAGATGGAGTCCAGAGACAACGACTGTTAATTTCTTTCTACCAAGTTGTATCTTATATAAGCACACCATTTAGTAGGAGACGAGACGGAAGTGCCAAGGTGGAGTTGTCTTCGATGTCATTTCATCTGAAGGTTCACTGTGGCTGCTTTTTGTGGGACTCAGCAATGCCATCAGGTGAAGTCAATTCAATTTGATTATTTACATGGTGACAGTAAGCCGTACGAAGGAAGCAGAAACGGTCTTCTGAACCGACTTCTTTCCAATTTGATCCCGATTTATGTCAGGATATTGAAGGGCTGTGGTTCACCATCTTCCTCTTCCAATCAAAAGCTCCCCCGTTTTCTTAGCTATCTGATTCGTGTGAACACCGCTTAGTAGCTGCACCTGTGTGTCGGGGGTTTTTATTTTAATAGCTTCTTTGTTTTTTGTGGTGTGGAAGAGGTTTCCATGAAAAGGCAGTCTGGGGAGCAGCTGTTCTGAATCTTCTGACGCTAGGTGTTCTCTTCTCTTGCCAATATATACACAGCTGAGTTAGCCTGTGTTGGTTGTCTTGACATGTAATAACATGTCTTATATGTTATAGAATTTTCTTGCCAATATACCCTCGATTCTTATTTTGTCCGATGTGGGCTTTGCCAACCAAGTCGATCTCCATGGGCAGGACAAAGTGTGACCATCAAGCAAACAATATCCCCAAATTTTAGATAGCGTTTGGTAACACTATTGCTTTTAAGTTTTATGGATGACCTTGAAATAGATTTGTGAAAATTTGGAATAGAAGCGGATATTATTACCAAATGATATTCTTAGTACTAATAATAATAATGTGATCTTTTCCGATGCTCTCCAGACACGTTATGTCTAGCTGTCCGTTTCTTGGGTGTTCCCACGGCAAGGAATAGATTGGAATTTGCCATCTGTCGCTTGCACGGACAGCTTATGTTTCACCTCACTGCTTTCTATGCTTCACGCACAACCTGGAGTCTGAGCATGGGCTTACGTGTTGGTACTTTGAAGTGCTTTCAATCACGAGGTGAAGCGTCTAATCGTCGATGGTCTCTGCACCGACAAAATTTGATCTCTCTCTCTCTCTCTCTCTTCCCGTCGGAGGGAACGGGATACAGGGCGCGCGCATTGGGCGGATGCGGTCGACTCCAAATGCCCCACGCTTATGGTTGTTCACGGTTCGATTCGATTTAGAATTTTTTCACATCGAATCCAACCAAACTTAAAAAACGATTTGATATTAAGTTTGGTTCGATTCAAATTAATTTTTTTTATATTTTATTATAATATATAAAAATTTAATAAATTATATATATATTTATATAGATATGTAATTAAAATTTTAAATATTTATAATATATTTATAATATATTTATAATATATAATATAGATAAATAATAAATTCGATTCGATTTAATTTGACTCATTTTCACGTATTATGAAAATTAACCGTACAGAATTTAGATTCAAGCTGGATTGAATCAAACTGTTCCGAACGATTCAGTTCGATTTTTTGTTTAAATCAAATTATGAAAACCAACCGGTCAGACATTAAAATTAAGGGGATCAATCCTTAAACATGATAGGTTGTAGGGTTGATATCTAAAATTTTCAGGTAAAATTGACCATTGTTGGCAGATAACTCAATTGTTATGAAATGTTTTTGCACCAACTTGATGTTGGAATGTGAGTGCCATGGATTTCATAACCTTCTGTGCATCCTCTTCAAGATCACCTGTTTCATAACATACTTCGAATTATTCTTCTCCCCACTTCACTTTTGCGATTAGTTACTTGGCAAACCGTTGCATTACGCATGAGAAGATGAAGGTCCCCTTACGTGAGCTTTCAATTTTGGAGACACCACCGTATGCTAGGGCTGTCACTGGGCCGGGCCGGCCCGACAAGTCCGCGGGCCTGGTCCGATTTTGGGCCGGGCCGCAAGGTCGTTTTTGGCCCGCGAATTTTTAGTCAGGCCTAAAAGCCCGGCCCGACTAGACCCACGGGCCGGGCTCGGGTTTTGAGTTCGGTCCGCGGGTCGGCCTGACTAGTTCTCTTTTTTTATTCTCACTTCAAATTTTAAAAATTATTTGGTTAAAATTATATTAGTTTACTTAATTAGAAAATTTAAATCTCTCTTTTCACACAAATTATGTAATTAATATCAAATTTTTAATTAATTTATTGAGATTATAATTTTTATAATATTAAATTTATTATTTTTTATTAGTTTATTTAAGTTGTCGGACCGGGCCGGGCCTTAGTCGGGCTTTGCATTTTTTACATAATGTCGGGCCCGACCCGGCCCGACATAAGTCGGGCCCGGGCCGGGCTCGGGCCTTAATTTTAATGAGTCGGGCCCGGGCCGGGCCGACCTAAGCCTGACCCGGGCCCGGCCCATTGACAGCCCTACTATATGCCATGGTTTGCCGACTTGGTCAAAGTCGAGACGACTCGGGTGGATCTATTCGGATTCATGAAAATTCGAGACATGATCCGATCGACTCTGACCGAGTCACTCCTCTCTCTCTCTCTACCATTCTCTGCGACCTTCTAAACATGCTCCGGCGAGGATCCGGCGATGCTAGATGAGATCCGACGGTGGCGACAATGATCCGACCAAAAGGGACGTTGCCAACCGCGGTGGGAGACTGCTGGAGGTGGGAGAAGAAACCGCCGTCGGGTTGGGAGGGCGCCAGGACGAGGGAAGAAAGGTCTACCGGGTGAGGTGAGAGACGATCGAGTCGACCCGAGTCACGTGCGACTCGGATATATCGTATCCGATCAGAGCGATCCAGTACAGATCACCGACTCGGCTAACCTTGTAATATCTAAGATTTGTTAATTTACTTATTTACATTAAACGAGATTAAAATGTTGGGTTTTTTGCATATTAGTCCCTACAAATATGACGAATTACTTTTTAGTCCCTACAATCTCTCTATTGTTTAAAAAGTCCTTAAAATCATGTAACTCTTACAGAAAGGCCCGTGTAGTTCACCGACGTTAAAACAATTGGATATTCGATGGAATATTCCATCCTTCCGTTAAAAAAAGTTGAAAATCCTAAACTACCCTTACTCATGACCCTTTCCAAGTGAAACCCTTCACCCCCGCAGACGCCCCACCGCCGTTGCAAGCTGCGGACTACCCCCACCGGCCGCCGCAGACGCCCCACCGCAAGGCCCCAGCCGCAGAAGCCCCACCGGTCGACGCTAACGGCCTACCGCCGACGGCCCACCGACCACCACCGGCCCTTGCCATCACGCCCAACACGACAAATCGACCCTTGTTATTCTCCCCATGTCTGAAATGGTATGCTATTTTGATGGCTAGATTATTCTCCACATCTATGTTTACAGTGATAATAACTTGTTCGTGTCGTATGCAGTCATCAAATGTTAGTAGAATGCAGTTGTCTCGAGGAGCTGTCGTCTCATCTCGTGTGCCGCCGATGGAATGCAACTGTAGAAGGGATAATTGTCGGGTTTACGTCTCAAATCGTGAGAGGTCGAAAGGCAAGCGTTTCTATTGTTGTCCGTATGCAAATACTGACGGGGATTGCGGTTTCTTTGAGTGGGTTGATGATACTACCTATAATGTTGTGGATGTCAAATATCAACTGAAGGCGATGGAAGAATGCATGACAAAGAAATTAGAAAGGATAGAGTTGCAATTGAAAAACTTAAAATTACTGATGTATTGTGTCATATTTGTACTATTTGTCATTTGCCTATTCAAGTGAACGTGTTTAAGAGAGACGTATGCAATGTAAGTCCTATATTGGACATGTAATCATTTTTACTAGAATGTAATGCTACTTATTATCGTTAGTCTTATATGCCCCATGTGTATGCTTCACCAGCTCATTTCCAGACCAAATGCCTGCCAGTGCATGCTTCACCTGCTCATGCCCATGTTTCACAGACATGTGTGAAGAGTGAGGTGTCATCATCATCAGCATCTCTGGCCATCATCATCCAAAACGAAATAAAGGCTTGTGGGAATGAACAACGTCATTAAAAGATGTTCAAAGTGACTGTGGTGGTTGGATGCAGACAGATATTTGAGTTGGTTTGTCTGCTTGACAGATGTTTGAACATGTGCAATCTGTGTATTTATGTCCGTAGCCCAGTGCTGCATAGTGTTCAATAAATGATCGAAGTGAGCTGTGACTGTAGAGGGAATATCAGAGCTGGAGCCGACTAGATGCTGGGAACTAAGCTGCGAGGAGATGTGAACTACTGCATCCTGGAACTGTGAATGTTGAACAGAAAGCTCTTGAATTTGCTGTTGAAGTTCAGTGTTTTTCATCTGAGTGTCTGCACGGAATTCCTTAAGTTCATTCATAATAGGAAGCAGCTGTGCACTGACATATACTAGTTGGGTATGAATAAGCTCTTGATTGGAGTTCAGCTTAAAATTTTCACTTTTCATGACAGTAAATTGCTCCTGCATATATTTCATCATATGGGAATGAAGAGAATGATTGGAGCTTGTGCCGGCTTGATCTGGTGCAGATGTTTGTGTATGGAACTCTGGAGGTGCATCTCACTCTCTGAACATCTGAGGAGGTGAAGAGGGTGGAGATGTTCCAAAAGGAACTATAGCTCCAATGTGTGTGTCTGGAGTAGCCTGAAGTTCGGTTGAGGGAACTGTTGGACCTTGTAATGTCTCATAGCCTGGAAGATCTCTTACTATCATGTTTCCTTTCTTCTTGTAATGTATAAACGTGCCAATGAATTTCTGACAGTAGACATTGGTCCTTGGAATTATCTGAACAGGTTCATCTTCTAATGAAATTCTAACCTTGATGAACACAGCAGTCAAGGCACCAGCATAGGGTAGAGTTCTCTTTTTCGCAAAGCATCTCTTGTTCAGTCATGTTCTGTTGCTCTTTAGACTGCAGTTTGATACTGCAGCGTCGACCCATCGAACTGCAGCGTCGACGCTGCCAAGGCACTTCAGAGGTAGCAGTAAGAAGTATTTGATCTGCTGCGTCCACGCTGCTTGGGCAATGCGTTGACGCTTGGTGCCTTTTATCCATTGGTCTGGTCTGTGGTGCGTCGACCCCTTGTGCTGATGGGTCGACCCCTCAGTTCATTCATCGGTTGTTTACAAGTCCATACATTGAACTGCTCTTCAAAGTCTGTACAGTGGCTTCGAATCGGCAAGTCTGTACATCGGCTTCACTCACTCAAGTGTATACACTGATACACGTTGTGTCTCACTGTCAAGTCTACACATTGCTGTTCTTCACAGCAAGTCTATACACTACTCCCTCATATAGGAAGTATGTACATTGCATTGGCTAAGTATATACAACGTCAGTTCATGCATTGGCTTAGGCTAAGTCTGTACAGCCTACGTCTCATGCAGCGTCAACGCTGTGAGCATTCTCAAGTCTGCAGCGTCAACGCTGTGAGTGTGTACATTGCATTCACGCTTCACAAAGTCTATACATTATGCATGGTTGAGTTGAAGTCTATACAGAGTCTGCATCCTCTAAAGTCTGTACATCCGATTGCCTTTGTTTTGGTCAAGTCTGTACAGCCGTTGGGTTTGGACTCAGAGTCTGTACACTCGATTCGCCTTTGAATTGGTCAAGTGTGTACATCCTTTCAAGCTTCAAGTCTACACATTGGGTTGTCAGGCTTCAACCCTATACATTCATTTGTTAGGCCCAAGTCTATACACTCGTTGTTAGAAGCCTGACCTTAACTGAAGTCTATACACTGGACTTCACTTTACAAAGTCTAACCAAGTCTATACAATGCTTTGCATTCTTCAGAGACTGTACAGGGTTTAGACTTAAACTGATGACTTCGTTTCATCTGCCTGATAGGGACTAAAAAGGCCAGGTTGTTTGTTCACTGGAACGTATCCATGCGTCAACGCCATTGCTAGACAGCGTCGACGCAGCCATTGAGCCTGATAGGCATCTAGCTCGGAGACAGTTTAGAAGGTTAACGCTGGAGTTCTTAGCGTCCACGCAGCATGCAAACAAGCCGAACTATTAGTTGCAGAAACACACCACTGCGTCAACGCTTTAGCCTAGCAGCGTCAACGCAGCATGTCTATCCGCCAAATACATTGATCACTGGACTGCCGATGTCGATGCGTCAACGCCACCAACTGGCAGCGTCGACGCAGCAGTTCAAGAAAGGGGCGACTTATCTCTGGCTGTCTTCAACGCGTCAACGCTACCACAGCAGGGTCGACGCAGTGGGGCAATTTCAAATGTGTACAAGAAAAGAGTAGATACTGGATCACCGATGCGTCAACGCAACATGCTGATAGCGTCGACGCAGCACGCCCATCTGCTGAAGGCTTTTTGCATATATTGCATCATTCATATCAAATCACCTGCACCAGTTAGTTACCCTTGCAACCATTGCATCATTCATATCAAATCATCACAACCCATGTATCATTCATTTCAAACCAACACAAACCATCTATCATTCAAACCTGGTTTAAGCCCAGCACAAAACTACAAATATCATTCATATCACCAACAAATAAACAGATACTTGTATCAGTTACATCAAAACTTCACAATCCATAAGAGTTTACATTGAGGACAACAACACATAAAACGGATATGAAATATTGTTCTTCAATATCATTCTTCACATCCGGTCGGCAACAACATTCTTCACATCAGCCAATGTCCTGTAGGTGTGACAAAGAGAGGGTGTTAACTATTAGAAATAACATAATCTTTACCTACAAGTTAAAAAGTATATTTTAAACTCACAATTTGGCGAGAGTTGTTGGAAGTTGAACATGGAGGAATGCTGATCAAAGTTAATGGATGCTTGACTGTCCATATTTATCACCGTGTGCACACGAATGTCTCCTCCGCTAGTGCTGCTGGAGCCCGGTGCCTCCACCGAAATTGTGCGACCTACATGAGTTATACTTGTATTAATATCAGTCTAATTCTTATTTCAATTTAGAAATTTAACATGTGTGCTAACTTACCTCTCCCCCGACTGCTTCCTTCAGTGCTGCCCCTGCTGGTACCTCTCCTAGCTCTCCCGTGGGTCTGACCTGGACCAACCGAAGTTGCAACTTGTGGCCCTTCACCACCATCACTAGTTTGAGCCTGAGTAGCCCTACCACTTACGAACCTGGGTGGTCTTCTTGGGCCTTGCCTACAACATAACTTTCAATATTATGCACAAAGCAAATCAAATAGATAAAATACAAATCATAATTGCAATACAAACTTACTTCCGTGCCACAGTTGTGGAAGTAGTGCCAATGTCTGTAACTGCAGATTCTGGTCCTGGGAGGGGTTCTTTGCAAGTATTTTTATGGTGGCCCCATTGTCCACATCTTTTGCATTTATGGGATCTCCTAAGTGCCTTTTGATTTTCATCAGCATCTCTAATCCTCTTCTTCCGAGGGCGACCTCGGGATCTTTGGCAGCGAGGAGGAAGCACCTCAACAGATTCTACAGTCTGCCACATGCTCTTACCTGGCAATGGTTGTATTGACTTTGCATATGTGGCTTTATATGTCTCAATTGAATAACATCTATCAACAAAATTATTAATTTGGAGGCCCCTACGTGCATCAACAGCAGCAGCAACATGTTGGCAAGGCAGCCCACTGACTTGTCATTGACGACAAGAACAATACATCTCGTCCAATTTAACAACACACCTCTCATACGGACCTTCCACCTCAGCCATAAAATCAGTGGAATATCTGACTGCATATTTTCCCAACTTCCTAACAATTGCATTTAAATAGGCAACAGCCCGTGGCACAAATTTTTCTTTGATCCTACGTGCATGTCTCCTCCTGTGATCCATTTTCACCATAATTTTCTGCCTAATTCCATCTAACATGTCTACAAGTGGTAGGCCTCTCGTATCACCAACAAATGAATTGAATGACTCTGCTACGTTGTTAGTGATGTAGTTTAGCTTACCCTTGTCATTAAAATGACATCTTGACCAGGCACAACGTAAACTTTCTAAATAGGAAACAGCCTGTGGATCTAGTTTCTTCATCTCAAATATAGCTGCTTTATATTCTTGAACAGTGTAAGATTTTGCTGCTGCCCATATAGCATTCTTGAAACCTGGGCCCGGCCATTTCTTCTTAAAATTCCTGTAATGGTGCCGCATACAAAACCTACAAGCAATTCGAAATTACAATCTCATCATTAATATAAAACCTATAGTCAATGTCATTAAAATACATAGTCACTCAATTCATATATTATGGAAAATAAAACTAGCAACAGATCAAACATTGTAAAAGGAGAAACTTAATTACCTATGCTCGGCACCTGGAAAGATATCTGGGACAGCTACCTCAATGCCCTTTTCTATATCAGAAATGAATGTAATCCCTGTCGGATTTCCAATAGCGTCTTTCAACTTGTGCAAAAACTATGTCCACGAGTCTATACTCTCCCCCTCAACAACACCATAGGCAACTGGGAACAAACCATGATTCCCATCAAGAGCAACTGCAGCCACCAAGATCTCAGTGTAATACCCTTTCAAGTGGCATCCATCTATGCCCAGTACTGGACGGCAGCCATTTTTGAAACCACTAATACATGCCCCTAAGGCAATGAACACCCTCTGGAAACAACCATCCAATCCAATCTTGTACTGTACAACTGAAGAAGGGTCGCTCTGCTTTAATTCATTCAGTAGCTGTGGCAAATGCTTGTACGTTTCCTCAACCTTCCCAAACACCTTCTCCTTTGCCGACTCTCGTGCACGCCAAATGCGGTGATAAGGGATTGAAATATTGTAAGCCTTCAATAAATCAGCTTGTAACTTTCTTGGAGGTATGTCAGGATTCTCCTTCACTGCTTCCAATACCCTGGCTGAAATCTAAGATTTGGATGCCATCCTGCTATCACACCTAGATGTGGCTGAACATGTGTGCTTTTCCTGCATTGTTTTGACTGCAAAAGTAACTCCATCTTGCAGCCTTGAGGCATGCACTCTCCATTTGCAATTAACATTTGCACATACAACATTAATTCTCATGCTGTCATTTTTCACTTGCTTGAACTCAAATTGATTTTTAATAGCATGCTGACGTAGAGCAATCCTGTACTCCTGACTATTTACAAATAGAGAACCAACTGATATATCTGGGGTCTCTTCATCAGCCTCCAACAAATCTCCATCATCATCTGAAACTCCTCCATCAATATCAGATTCATCTGAGGGACATGGCCTTGAATGATAGCTGTCCTTAGTGTGTACCTCATCAGAATCAGCCACACTCTCGTCAGATTCGCTGTACTCATCTTCATATGCAACATATTCTGAGTCACTCTGCTCAGCTTTAGAACATATCCTCTTCTTTAAAATATGATAATCCTCATCAACTACAGGGGCAGGGGTAGGGGCAGGGGCAGGGACAGCATGAATAACCTCGTCACGATGAACAACTGCAACATCATGAACAAACTCAGGATGTTGACCAACCTCAGCATCATCATCCATCTCATCAATGTCAACAAATGTCTGGGAATGAGCCTGAGTAGACTGGCTGGTCATACCTTTCTGTGGAATATTGGTTGGCTGTAAGTCTAATGGCCGACTGTCCAATGTGCTAACATATATGGTCATCTTCCCTACGGGTAAATGGGCTTTCATCACCTCATATAATTGAGCATCTGAAACAATTTCCTCATACTGAACAGATCTGCTATTAGGTAATTCATAATGAAATTCTAAACAATGTGTACTTGCCCACTTAGATAGATGTCCCATATCCTCAATTAATATGCATCTACTGTAGTAATCAGGATATGCCACGACTGTCTTGCTCTGACCTAGTGCATATGCCCTCCTCCCAGACTGAAGAGTTTTCCAATAACCACCGAACTTATATGTCAACTTTAATGATGGCTCTCATTCCCCCATTTTCACAATCTAACAATCTGAAGATAGAAATAAACTCTCTAGAACAGTTGTCCACATTACAAAATCAGCACGCATACCCAATAATCTGAGTACAATAATAACATTCTTAACTAATATGAATTGAGTGACTGAAAAATATTAAAGCAAAATTTTTTGACAGAACCATAAAGAAACTACACCCGTGAATTCAGACATGTACAATTAATAACAAAACTTTTTAGAGCATTAAATAATCTAACAACATTATAGCAAAAAATGACATAACAACAATCTTATCCCTAAACCATATAGAAAGAAAATAAAAATTGATGTCCTTAATATTTCGACTCTGTAAACATATAAAATGCATGAGTAAACATTTATATTTGCAGATCATACTGAGTGTGAGGTGGCAGGAGCGCCTGACGCGTACCGGAGTGGAGACGGAGGTGTGTGCCCCAGACCTGGACGTGGGATGGTGACTCCGGTGATGCGGCGTCTGAACGAGGGCGGTCGTACGTCTGCAGCGGCAGATGGGGTGCCGTGAAGCGCCGTGGTTGTTACGTGCAGGTTTGGGCAATGGCGATGGTGCCTAATCGACCCTCACGGTGGCCGGCGATCGTTGCTGTCACGATGACCAAAGAGTGAAATCGACGGCAATGGCGACTGTGTACGGGGGAAGGGAAAGAGGAGGGTGGCGATTGTGTACGGGGGGAACCCTAAACAGGAGGGTGGCGCGGCAGAAGGGTTACTACGGCCATGAACCTCGATTAATCGAGGGTGGGTTGGTCTTTTCACCAACTACGGTCAAGTTAACTCACCTTGAGTTTAATATCGTCGACAGTAAAAAACGATAGGGACTTTTTAGTTTAACGGTAAGATTTCCGAGGACTTTTTAAACAATAGAGAGATTGTAGGGACTAAAAAGTAATTCGTCATATTTGTAGGGACTAATATACAAAAAACTCTAAAATGTTACATGAGGGAGTTTTGTAAATTGGTCCCTAGAATCTAGTCAACTTTCAAAATATCACACGTCACTCCCTAGAATCAATTGCCATCCTACGAGGAAAGGAAGCTTCTTCTCTAAAGAATACTCTCTTAGGGCCGCTTTGACAACAGAGTTGTCGGGCGATTATGTTAACGGATGAGAGAGAAATGTGCGGCGGGTCCCACATCCCTCTCACACACGTCTCCTAACTGACCCCGATTAACTTGCTCGACCCTCCGGGGTCGAGTAAGCTAACCCTGCTCCGACGTCAAAGGTGCCCTTAATTACTTGTACATCTATAATAATTCAACCCCAACTCTCTTCCTTGCCTTTTGTAAAGGTCAAGCGATTAAGGATTAAAAAGTAATTTCATCCCTTTGGTAAATGTGTAGAGTAAAACAAACTTTTTGCTGTCATACTGTTTAAAGATTTATCTAGAACTCCGGTTGCTTATGGGGAGAAAATATTGGATAGTATTGACATTAATTATAGGGATATATCTGGAGACCCATAGATTATATAAATTGATTTGTAAAGATCCATATTATTTAACTTGATGTAAATTCTGATTGTACTCATATATCTTTATATATCTTTGATGGGTGGTCCCCGTCCTTTCAAGGAATTATAATCGACTCACAACTTTGAACGTACAGCTTCACCCATGGCTTCATTCTGTGGCACCACCCACACATCATATCCTAGGGAAATGGGAATAGGCAGCGGATATATTAAATAAATAAAACTATATGTAGGTCGATCTGATTAAAGCGTGAAATTGCCAATGCCGTGAGACTATTCCTGTAGAAGCAAGTAAGGCACGGGAGAATTGCTCGCCGCACACCCAGCGTTGTTGCCACCTTAGGTGTGTAATATTTTTATTTTTTTAATTTTTAAAAAATTAGAGTAATCTTTAATATATCATAATTTGAAATATAAATCACGTCATCGTTCAATTATTTTAAAAAGTTAAAAATAAAACGGATCAATTTTTAAAAGAATCGATCGAATACTATTCATTCAATTTAAAATTTTTTATTTCTTTATGGGTAATCGCTTTCACCTCAAGTTAAAAAACTTTAAGATTTATTTAAAAAAATTAAAAATTAAAAATATTACACACCTAAGGTGTGCGACACAACCTAATCGTGCGACCAGCCTTTCTCGAAGCACAGACGTCAGTGTGACCACAATAAATTGGGCCAGATCCTTCAAAGCGGATCAGCGATTCGGCCCGGCCTTTAACACGGCCATACATGTTGGCAGGTAGAGTAGAGGCACCACCACAAGGCATTGGAAATTGATCCACGAACAACCATTCTTCTTTAGTTAGTTATATGGTCACATCACATAGCAAGTCGCAAAATTATCCATGGCCAACCATGTTTCTGGCCGATGAACCTTAATTCAATTGACGTCTCATCTCATTTTGATTGAGAATGTTATAAGTTCAAATCTTATATCCCGCAATTATAAGAAGTAACGGTTTTTTTTCTCGACACGGTGGCACGGTGCAGGACTGCCAATGAGTCGAGTCGACCTGAAAAGTTAACAGATCTGACTCAATTTTAGGTCGAGTCGTAAGATCTTTTTCGACTTGTGAGTCTTTAGTCGGACCTAAAAATTCAACTTAACTAGACTCACGGATTGGGGTCGGACTTTGAGTTCGGCCCACGAGCCGGTCAGACTTATTTTTTTTTCTCTATTTAAATTTTAAAAACAACTCAGTTAAAATTATGTTATTTTATTTAATTATAAAAATTTTAATTTTAATTAATTTAGTGAGATTATAAGTTTTATATTATTTAATATATTAATTTTTATTTTTTATTTAAACTATCGGGTCGGACTGAGCTTTTGTCGGATTTTATAATTTTTTAATAGTGTCAGACCCGACCTGACCCAACTCGACATAACTCGACCTCGGGCCGAACTCGAACTTTAATATTGATAAGTCGAGCTCGAGCTAGACCGACCTAAACCCGACGCAAACTTGATCTATTGACAATCATGACGCAGTGGCCAGGAGGAGGGGGAGGGAC
The DNA here is from genome assembly GCA_022559845.1 of Amorphophallus konjac. Classification (NCBI taxonomy): domain Eukaryota; kingdom Viridiplantae; phylum Streptophyta; class Magnoliopsida; order Alismatales; family Araceae; genus Amorphophallus; species Amorphophallus konjac. The sequence goes on along the minus strand of CM040122.1, from coordinate 454,172,171 downwards.
AATCGAGAAGGGAAACAGCGAGATTGGGGGTGCGATACGTACCTGGACAGAGGCCACCCCTTGATCGTGAGAAAATCACACTAAGAATTTAACTTATAAGTTTGTGAGAGGCTATGCCAAAATATTTTTATGTTGTTAACGTCAACATGTTAATCTTAAATAGAGGATATCGTAGACTTATTGACTTCCCTGTGTAAGATACCATTTTAATTCTCGTGCAAATTAACGGGTCCTATTGAAAATCGGAGTATCTGTAGAGATAGATAAATAATATCGGAGAAATAAGAAAGGGAAAAGAGAAGATCAAGTTATAAGAACACCAAAATTTACGTGATTTGGAGACGATGTATCTTCCTATATCTACAGTCGCAGTAAGATTTTCACTAGAATGACTACATCAATCAAGATACAATACAAAGAGAGAGTTCGCACAATTCAATCTGCGTGCGAGGACGCACGATGACAAGTTTCAACTTCACACTCTAACACCCCGTGACCCCACGTGGTGATTTTAATTACACGGTTTGGTTAATTGATAAATTAAAAAAAAAGAGAGATGTCCATACTGCAGCCGCATAACGACAGGATTAGCAACAGCAAGAAGGCTTATGTTCGGTTGGGTCTCCTGTTTTACCATAATATCTGACAGCGTTGGGGTGCCGAGGGAGGGAAGTGACCATGGGAGACATGGCGTCTAGACCACAGTCTCCCTCGGCGGCACCTTCACGAGAATCACAACTAGGACTTTCGGTGGTAAAAAAGTTAAGGAAAATTATCACTATAATTTTGAAATTATTTAAAATTATCTATATATTCTTATATTTATTATAATATTCTTGAAATCTTTATAAAAATAATCATTGTACCTCTTTATAGGAATATAGGGTTAATTTTTTATTTTAAGAATGGAAACGAATAGGAGCACGATGAATTTTTTTCTGAGAGATTTTAAGACTATTATAGTAAATATAATAAGAAAGAACATAGAAATAATTTCATAATATTTTAAGAGTATTAGGATAATTTTCCCCCAAAAGGTTATACATTTCAACGGAAAGTGACCCTTTCATGATCCCGGCTAATGCCACTTCAGCCGTGCTCTACCGAAGGAAGATGACTCGGACGTCATGATTAGCTCACATTGGCTAATGAGATATATTGAAGTTTTAATTAATGGATTAGATGATTCAATTTAAAATTTGAAGGTTTTAAATGCGTGACGCATCAAGTCGTGCATCTTAATTATTGTAGTTTTCACTTAACGTGAGACTACTTTCCATTCCCCCTCATGTATACCCTCAACCTAAGCTCTGTTACGTTACGTAGAACACGATAAAGAAGAGATGGGGCAGCCCGGCTTACAATTATTATGAGCTCTAATGTCATATTCAAATCAATCATATGAGATGATCCAACGCGAGGCTATAAAGAATTGAGTTAAACGACTCAATCCAATGACCTCGATAAGACAAGTAAAAAATAGGCACAACTTTCAATAGTCATAGATCTCCAAACAAAATAGTCTTTAGGACACGTTTGGTAATGCGATGGGGAGAGATTCCGATGACTGAGATTTTTGACAATTATGTCTACATTTTCAAACAAGTCAATATGACCTAAGTTTTTGTGTGGGATGAGATTTTCAGCAAGGAGTGAGTTAGGTTACGTTTGGGAAGGTCGGTTGCTCGTGACTTTCCGAAATAATCTTGTCACTGTACAAATATGTAGGTATTGTCTGATTCCCCATCATTTAAAATCTCCCGAAATAACTCTGAGATTACTTTGACATATTTTGAGAAGTGCACATTTGTGTGTCCGATTCTCTCTCCACTGTCATAATTTGATCTGCACAAAAGTCAATAACCAATGTAACATTTGTTGGAGATTAAATGTTGTCGGCAGATTAATTTTAGAAAGTCACGTCAGGGGATCTTCCCAAACGTGACCTTAGACACGATTTCATGACGTGACCAGAATTCGCAGAACCTCTCTCATGATAGCTTCTCAAGAGAGTCAACATATTCTCAACGGGGAAATCTCCATTTTGACCCTTCTTAGATCACAGTCCATAACTAGTGAGTTCCCCCCGTATATTCTCGATGCTGGCCATTGAGCTCACCACCGCGGACTCTCTCGTCGGCGGCCGTCGCCGTCGAGCTCGTCACCTACCTCCACCGGTGGTTGTCAGTCACATGCCGCCGTCGTCGTGGGGCTGTGTTCCCAAAATCTCAAGATCACCCTCCTGCGTCATGTCTTGCCGTGTGGAGAACATGGATCGTTACGGAGAAGATAAACAATAACACCAACAATTACTGCTCACCTAGACTCAAATTCACGATTGTTACTACAGCATTTAGCATTTCTATTACACTATTTATCTAATAAATAAGGATAAAAATGTAACTACACCCACCTCCACCTAAAATGGTTCCATCCCATGTCAAATGCGATTTTAATTTTTTAAAAATCACTTATATGTTGTATCTTTGTACCGTGGAGAGATTTTTTTTAAAAAAAAATCTCACCTCAGTAATTTAAAAAATATTTTAAATCTGCCTTTCTCCTCTGTCTTGTTGATACCTTGTGCGTATTTTTCTTGTGTTAATTTTAGTAGTAACAGGAAAATAGCACCCAAAGCAGGACAGTGGAATTGAGGCATTAATTATTATGCCAGTGATAATGACATAAATAAGAAATTAAATTATGCCACCAAAGTCTCGCCTCCAAGTGTTGAGAAGGTACAAAGGTATATACACTACTGTGAACTGGGGTCAGCTTGTGAGGAACAATCGTGCATGCGTGGACATCACGCTCTCGTCACTTCGTCTCGTAAACAACACAATTATGCGAATGCTATGTTTCAGATCTTCGGATTATTGTGAAGCTTCCGCCGTTCTCTGCTCTGAATCACTTGTTTTTTTCTTTTTTAAAACGGTGAGTCTCTAAGCACCATGGAATTAAGACACATTCTTGATGGTGGGTTTCCTTTTTATACCACCGTTTTGACCGACTCCCTCTTCAAAGTTCTCAGTTTTGGGCAAGTTATTCTCTGCTGCGATTTCAGGCCCAAATCTACGGAAGCCTAAACTTGATCCTGTGTAGCATCCGATTTTTTGTTATTTGGTAGATGATATTGCAATATGATAAAATTAGAGCAGATAGTTATGATATGGGTGAGAAAAAAACAAGTCTGAGATTCTCAAAATGTAAACCATAATGATTTGGATATAGATTTAAATATAATATATTATTTATATAAATATATTACCATACTCTAATGTTTAGTTTTCTAACAAAACAAAGACATATTTAAAATATGACTCGTATAATCATTCAAAACTAGTGGCATGACTCAACACCTCACCTCTGTTTTTTTTTTTTGAAGAGGTCATGGGAAGGATTAAACTCATTAGATTCGTGAAAACCTGTATCCCAGTGTTCTTGTCGTGCAGGCAATTAATTAATAGCATCACTTGGAAATCTTTCTGGCCTCGCAAGGACGGTCAGCCATGGCTATCTCCTTGCTCTTGTCTCCGGGTTTAATGCCGAGTACGCATGGTTGCCCGGAGAAAAAGATCATTTAACCACTCGCATTATAGGTGATGGAGATAGATGGGAGAATACTTTAATTAGCATATTATTTTATTGATTTTAATTTAATGAGACTGGCGTATGCTAAATTGACATTACCAACATAAGTCAGCTTATTATTGTTGTAATTTAATGCGATAAACAAGATTATTATTGTTGTAATTTAATGCGATATAACCCTTAAATAGTGATTGAGATTGGTCACTAAGTTGGAGCCAAGACCTCCTCTACGGTTGTGTGCCATTGAATTGGATCGGAGAGGGGATGGGCCAATAAAGATTACAGTTGATGAGGGGTCTGCTGATCGACGCAATCTGACCATCGTGAAAAACTATTATTGATCGAGTGCAGTCCAGTGGTCCTCTTCCACCTCCTGTTTTTTAGTGTCCAACCATGCATGTTCTGTGGACCGCATGAAAGCTGCACCAGGGTGGGGTTGGCTTCCTTCTGGACATCACATGAGAGGAGAGGCAATCAGTGGAGCTAGGGCATGCATTGGGAACATTGTTGAAAGTTCGCTGACTCAGGGGTTCTTATCTAATAGTATTCCCCCCTCCCATCCGGGTCGATCCAACTCAAAATTGAATCGGATCGACTCAACTTAGTCGCATGTTTAAAACAATTAAGTCAGAGAATTCATCCGATATTGGAACTCGCGACTCGGAATATTCCTCTAGATACGATCCGAATCATCCGAATTGAGATGAGTCGAACCTAATCGACGAACCATGGGTATGCAGTAATCCACTGTGGGCGTACCTGTTGGATTAATATTGATCATTTCGTTGAATGTTGCTAAACAAAGCCTTGATGTGCCTGTTATAAGTTAAGGTGCAATTCTTTCCCATATCATGAGGAGAGAAAAAAAATAAAAACAAAAGAAAATATACTGTCCTTTTCAATGGAGCCTAAATCTTCTCAGTATATATCTAGGAAGATCAATTAGACTCCAACCATTAGTTAATTAACTGGTTTCGAGGCCACACCAACCCAACTTGTGAAAAAATGATTTTTCAAGCCAAATTAACTCGCCCAGTTGGACTCGTGGTGTGCTGCAAGTGGCTGACTAGTCCAAACGATAGATTTTTTTAACTATTTTTCTCTTGTTTTCTTTCATCTGAAAATGACTAGAGGGGAACTAATAAGAACTCTCGTGTCCTTTTCAGGGAAGATTTCCCGTGCGCAAAGAATCCATCAACCCCACTCATAAAAGAGACAGTTACGTCTCCTGTTGGGTGGACCTCTTTGGAAGTTGACCTCCGCAAGGGGGAGGACTCCGTTTCTCTTGGCACTCGCTGCAGTTTTCTTACATCATTTGGTTCCGTGCAGAAGGTACAACTTACGGAATTCCTTTGTCGAAGCATACCACTTATGGGCATATTATATTATTATCCTTACAGGTTTTCATACATTAATCATCCAGAGGCTTTTAGTGTTAATCCCCGAGTACAGGCAAGGACGAGTCAAATCTTAGTGTTAATCCTTAACTATTATTTGATATGAAGATGGAATGATTTTGCCCACATATTTAACCATAAGTGAGAATAACTCACAGATTTAGTCTAATCTCGATTTGTCGTCGTATGAAATTAATAAAGTGGCTTGTACCCAATTCTGTAAATCCAATTACAAACAACTTTAAATTGAAGATAATCTCATTTTCAAAACATATATGTAGGATCAAAGTTTTGATTAAATAAATCGGAAATATCTCGATCTATCTTTTCCGGTACCAAACGTAATCTGAAATGCTCATCCGGCTCTACATGTCTATCCTTTCCCACGTACCAAACGTAATAAGCAATATCTCTCGTCTCTGCAAGATATATGCTTTCGTCTCAACCTCTCCTACATAAACATGCGTTCGGACAAGGACCCTTCCTGCATGCCACAGATCTGCGAAGAGCCCAAACTGTTTTGTCCGACTCCGTACAATAATGCAGCAGGAGACCGGAGTGTCCGACCGGCCGGGTTGGTTGGATGACATGGACATCTTTGGGGTCGGCCATGGCTGTCTGCTTGTTTTTTTGCTCTGAGCTGCTGAATCTCTAGATCCTATTTCGATCTTTGAATTGAGAGACAAGTGTTGATGTCAATTATATATATATCGAGACAATTTATTATTTTTAATTTAGACAAAATTCACATCTAAGTAATGTCAACTGTATCGATGAGACTGCTTTCTTCCGGTTGCAACTAATGAGGTGTCCTAACTATCAAGTCGATCATTCAACTCGGTCATTTAATCTGCGTCCAAAAATCTTCCATTCAACATAATAGTTAAACAGGATTGGAGGCAACAATAATTGCACAAGGTTGTGTCTTCTTTTCTTCATCTGCAAAAAGACGAGTCATCTCTTGTTCCTGTTATCAAATCTACCTTAAAGTAAAGGGTAACCCAAGCCCACTACCTCCATTTTCCTTCAAACTCTGAAAAAATGATCACGATTTTGCCAAACAACACAAGATGACAAGAGAATTAAAATATGATAATTTAAATTTTAAGATAACATTCTTAATAAAACAATATTTTAAGTACATGATAGTCGTACCAGAAGAAAAATACTCTCAAACACCCTTGTTACTCTTCGTTTAACTTTACTTCGTTAACTCTACTCTCAAAATAAAACAACGGAAGAGTTATCCTTATTTTGGAGGAAAGCCCAAACCCGGGCATAAAGCTTACTCTGATTCCTCAAAACTTTCTTAAATAGGTGATCCCAATTTGGCCAAATAAAATATGTAAATTTTTTTAAAAAAAACAAGATATTTCTTTACAAAACAATTATAAAATTATAAAATAATCTTAAAAAATAGCTCATACTTATCGATTTCAACGAACGGGATGGATGCCTGCAACAGATGCAATGGTCCAACGGCATCCACAAGTAGCGAAGGAGAGACTTGAAAGAAATCCCCCACTTTTGTTTCGGTTGGTGAGGGCGGCCCCTTCCGACCGCTGGAGAAGTCTTCCCTCTTCTTCTCCCGTTGCTTTCGATTGCGCTTGTGAAGGGACCGCCGTATTCGCGGACCCACAGGCTACAGCAGGGCTGGCGTTGGTGGGTTACACCGCCCCGCCCACCCCTATCAAAACCCCAACGACCCAGCCCGGCGGCCATGGCAACTTCTTCCAGTCTCATCTGGATGGCCGATTCTGTCTGGTTGGCTGGCGTTGGAATGCCGGACACAGCTGTCTGTCCACATGCATCTCCGCCGGCGAGGCGTATGGGCGATGTTAACTCGACGGATATTGACATCTGCCTGACGACGAACTTGGGGAACGCAATCCAGTCTTCTAACCGGACTCCTCGGAAGGAAAATCCCTTTGAAATGGTTCAACCTTCCATCAACGGGAGGGACTGATAGACAAATAGAACTCTTGATGGATAGATAGATAAATAGATAGATAAGTCTAGTACCTAATCATAACTCGTCGGTCAGGTGGGAGAGTGCGGTGACCCAATTCTGTTTACATCTCGAAGCTCCTTGATGGGAATAAAATAGATATTTTTGGAAATATAGTCTCCTTTACAAATTTAGTCATAATATTATCGATCTTATTTTCACATTATTTTCAATAACACTGTTAAATCACGTTAGTTAGTATTCCATTGAAAACTTTCGTTTAGTTTTAATTAACATTTAACTGGATTTTATAAAGTTCAAAATAATAACCTCTCCTAAACATACTCTGTTCCCCCTCCCCCGTAATACGCCGGGCATTTTTTTATGGAAGTATTTTCATCTAAAATTTTAACTTCACTTATAAAAACAGAGTACTTTCAACATCTTCAACTGATGTTAACGTATTTTTGACACTATTTTAATATAAGAAAATTACCAAAAATAATTCTGCAAATACGTAAGGATGGTATTTCTGCAAAAAATAAATAAAACCCGATAACACACGCACTGATCCATGCGTAGGGTTCAGTGGTTTCTGAATCGCACGAAATTGAGAAACATGAAGGGTCAGCCCTCTCTACATGGGCTTTGCCAAACAAAAAGGAGGTTTGTGGAAACGGATTAAACAATTTCATCTTATCAACACTGGTCAGGGATCGAGATAGGTTATGGATCAAGATAGAATTCCTGGATTTCATGTTTTAAATTTTTAAAATGTGAGTTATAGTGTTGCTTTGTCTTACAATAAAAGATGAAAAAAAATCATCTACTTTTAGTTGAGACCCTTAATTTTACTTGTGCACTTCTTTAGGGAGACTATAGATATTGGGTTATTTAAGATTTTAGATTCATTGAACCTTACCCTCTATCTCAAGTGCACTCGTGTTGCCTTGTCTTGTCTTGCCGATGTTATGTGCTTACATATAATACTCAGACATTTATTTTTCTTTTATTTTTTACCGTTTGATCGAATGTCTCTTAGATTCACTTCGCGTCTTCTCAGATTCCTCTCTTTGGACGAATAAATGTGACTCAGTTGTTTGATCGAACGTCTCTTAGATTTTCTCTGCATCTCTTCAGATTCCTCTCTTTAGACGGATAGATATAACTCGGTAAAGGGTACTTTTTTAAAGAGTATTTGAAAAGAGTTGATTTTGTGTGAGAGTTGAGACTTAAAATTTTCTCTTACTCGACGACTATCTGGTGGGGACACCGGGTCCACTACTGGGCCCAATGCTAGGAGCCGACGTCGCACCGCCACTGCACCGAGTTTATGACTCGGAGACTCGATTGAAGACCCGGCATCCTGAATACATATTTATACGTATTTGTGTATCTGTGTGTACGGTGGTATTTGTATGATTAAACCACCATATCTTATTTTATTTTTACCAAGTCAAAGAATTATATTTTATTATGGTCATAGTCAAATAAACATGTGTGTTTTATATATTTTATTTGGTTAAAACATATAAGTCAAAAGTTAGGTAGGTGAGTGTGTTTTATTAGGCTAAGGATATATATGCCATTTGTAAAAGATTGAAGGTGTATGTGTAATGGGCCTTTCCTATAAATAGGAGGCCAAGGGATGTGTTACGTATGATGAATATGAATGAAAGTCTGTTTGTGTAAGAGATTTCCCCTCTTGCCTTCCCCTTCTCTCTCTTCTCTTTTGTGAGGATTGAGCGTCGCCCGGTGTGAGACCGTCCGGCGTGAGGCCGAGCTGTGTGAGATAGCCGTTATACGTCCCGTCCTGTTCGCGTTTCGGAGTGCCGACGATCCGTCTTCCACGTCACCGCCGCGTCAAATTGGTATCAGAGCTCAACACGGCGTCTCCGACGAGCCCGACGTCTCTCTCTTTCTCTCTCTAGGTTGCTTGAGAAAAAAAAGAATAGCCGAAAAGGATCTTGGTTGAGAGGAGTCTTGGAGAAACAAAAAATATAGAGGAAACAAAAAATTTAATTTTTTTTTAGCAAAGAACTCCCTCTCGTTCTCTCTCTGTTTCCCTCTCTATTTCTCTGTCAATCTCCCCCCCCCCCTTTCTGTTTCTCTCTCTCAGTTACCTCTCTCGTTCATATCACATTAGAAAGGAAAAAAACAAAAGAAGAAAAAAAAAGGGAGAAGAGAAGATAGAGAAGCGGCTGAAAAAAAAAGACAGAAAAAAAAGGGGGGTTCGCGCGGCCAGGCCTCGTCGCCCGTGCCGCGTTTAAAAAAAACGAAGGGCCGCAACGGCCCTCTGCCTCCCAGCCCGCCGCTGCGCGCCCGCCGCGTCCGTTGCCGGCGCCCGGCCCGCCGCCCCCGACCCCTCCGCCTGCGCGCCAGCACGCGTCGCCCGCGTGCCGCCCCTGCGCCCCTGCGCGCCCGAGCCCAGCACCCGAGCGGCCAGTGCCCTCCGCTCCCCGCGCCCGCCCGGTGCCACCGCACCTAGCGCGCGCCCCGCGCACCGCGCCCGGCCCGCTCGTCCTCCTCACCCGCGCCCTGCGAGCCCCGCGCCCGGCCCCGTGCCCCGCGCCCTGCGCGCCCCGCGCCCGCCCGGCACAAGGCCAGCGCCCCGCACCCGCCTCCGCGCGCCCCTGCGGGCCCGTGGCGCGCGCCCCGCGTCCGCCCGGCCGCCGCCCGTGCCCTGCCCCTGCGCGCCCACTGGTGTGCCGCGTGGCTGCCCCGTTTGTCCAGCCGTGCCCGGCCCACCTGCGCCTGTTTGCCCAGTTTGACCAGCCGAAAGGCTTGAAAAGAAACACAAAAAAAAACAAGAGAGTATGAATTTGAAGAAGAGTGGGTGAAGAGAAGAAAAAAAAAAGGAGGTTGAAGCTAAAGAAACGAGAGAAGGTTTAAAAGTCAAAAAAAAACGTGTGGAAAAAAAAGAGGTTAGAAAAAAAAGGAGTTTGAAAAGGATCAAAAAGAAAAAAAGGTTGAAAGAAAAAAATGTGTTAACTATATAAGATATATATAATATTATATATATATATATATTTATATTTATATATTATTTGACTAAAACAAAAAAAGAGGGTTTTGAAAATTAGTTAGATATATATAATATATATTTGAGATATATATAATCTTATATATATTTTATATATCTATGTAACTTAGTATTCCTGGCACCCGAGTCCACAATCCCGGCTCGATCAGCGGTTGAGTCGCCCGATCGCCGACACACAGTCCGTAATTCACGGAGTGTGGGCGCCCCCAAGTCTCCCTGCGCGGAGAAAGTCTGGAGTGATTTATTCCCCTGCGTGGGAAATTTTAAGTCACGTGGTTTTGTAATAATTCAATCCTCCCTGCGTGGAGTGAATGCTTTGTAACCACTCAAGCTTCGTCGACGCCGTGCGGGCCCGCACGTCCCCGCTCGCCTTCGTCTACGGTCGGAGCTAGACTTTTCAGTCAGCTAGGTGCGTGCTCCAAACTTACTCATTTAGTATCTTTTCAATTGCCGCGCGACGAAGTAAGAGAGAGCCCGATCCATGTAGCCAGTCTTCTGAGTGCATCGCTGTGGACGGTGAGAGAGTGCTTGCTTGCACCTATCCTTTAGGCCCTAGACTGTCACATTAGGGCACCCTAATTGTCAGGAGGTAGTTTCACAACTACTTCGCCTACGGGCGAACAACTCCCCCTGACCGGTCCCTTCAAATTGGCCATTTGCCAATTAGCCAACAAAATTTGGGTCATAGCTTGCTAATTATCGGTCCCAGGACTGCATCATCAAGGTCCGAGGTCGTGCATGCCACGTTGGTCTAGGAATTCATCTGGCCGTCTAGAGCGCCCCTCAACACTACCCATGAATCAAGAGAGCGTGACTGCTATGCTAGTCCAACTCGAGCATAATCTCGTGGCCCACTTTGAAGAATACATAGGCCAGCTACGGACGGAACTCGATAAGAGGATCCGAGCCTTAGAGGATCGATTAAAAGGGGAGGAAGGAAGAGTGAATGGCCACGGCCATCCCGTAGCCAATCCTAGGGAGGAAAGAGATCAAGTCCGCCCGAATCAGGCTCCCCAAGGTCGGGAGCAAGAGGCACGTGTGCCTCGAGAGAGAGACCACGACGATGAAGATATCATCCTACGGAACGTCAAGATTGACGTTCCAAGTTTTGATGGGTCCCTCAACCCCGCTACATACTTTGAGTGGAAGACTGGGATGGACCAATATTTTGATTGGCATAGCCGCATGACACCTGCCACCAGGGTGAGGTTTGCCAAAATGAAACTCCTGGGTCAAGCCAAGACCTACTGGTGTAATGTTGAGAATCTCCTAGCACGGAGACGAGAGGAGCCAATTAGCACGTGGGAAGAAATGAAGGAGAAATTGAGGGAGAAGTATCTGTCACCTTCTTACCATCAGCCTCTTTTAGACCAATGGCAGAAACTCACCCAAGATGGAAAGTCTGTGGACGAGTACATCACCAAATTTGATGACTTCTTCTTTCGGAGTCGAGTCATGGAGGATGCTTCCGTCACCCTCTCTCGGTTTAGGGCTGGCCTACACGAGAGTATTCAGCGGGAATTATTCTTACGGGAGGTTAACACCCTCGAGCACGCCTACCAGGTTGCACGATATGTTGAGAGGTTTCAAAGGGTGGTCCCACCTCGGGTTCCCATCTACCGCCAACCTGAAACCCGAAACCCTATAGTCCGCTATACTGAGAGAGCTGGCCCCTCCACCTCCTACGTCCCTACTGCTACCCCACTTAGGGCCGTTGCCCCTACGGCTCCTTTCCCACGGAACCCTTTACCTGCACCCGCAGCTGTGCCTAGGCTGGAGTATACTCCACCAGTTGAGAGGAGAGATGACAAGGGAAAGGGAGTCATCCCTAGTATCTCCCAACCAGCCCCTATCTCGGGAGTCCGATGCTTTCGGTGTCATAACTTAGGGCATATTGCCACTAATTGCCCCACCCGAGCCTTGGTCATCACCGACCCCCAGCCTATGGAGCTTCCACCTCAGGAAGGAGAAACCCTTGAGAGATATGAGGTCGATCCTGACCTCATCATCCAGTTTGAGGAGTTAGATGCAGGATATGATGGCACGCATGTCGAGTACATGTAAGTGGGAGATATTGCCGAGAGTTCTAGCCATGAAAGATTGGGTGTAGTCCGCTACATCCTGGCCCACCCTCAGGAGGATGACTGGCGTCGAACCTCCATCTTCCAAACCTATATCATGGTGAAAACACAACCCTGCAAGGTGATCTTCGACAACGGGAGCCGTATCAATGCAGTCTCTTCAGACTTTGTCTCCCGTCTAGGTCTACCTACTCATCCTCATCCTAGGCCGTACAATGTGGCTTGGGTTGACGACACTTCTATTCCAGTCACCACTACATGTGTCATTCCCATTCAATTCCAGTCCTACCAAGGACAGATCCTATGTGACGTAGTGCCCATGAAAGTCGGTAGCATCATCCTAGGACGACCGTGGATCTACGATGTAGACCTTACTACATTCGATCGGTCCAATGAGTGTTCCTTCTCTCACAATGGGAAGAGGATTCAGTTGCTCCCAACACCCCCAAAGGTGGTCACGGGAAAGAGTCCTACCTCCACACCCACTGCATCCCCCAAAATTCGGGAGAATGCCCCAACCCCCACCAAAGGGAAGCTTCCCATTCCCTCCTCTCCTACACCTGTCATATCCATCCCTAAGGCACCTAAGGTTGACCACGACCCGATTAGGCGCCTTAACTTCATAGGTGTTCATGAGATGAATAGAGAGGTTGCCGAGGGTGCCCCTGTTTGGGCTGTTATCGTCACCATTACCTCTGAGGAGTCCCAGGTCTCCGTCCCACCTGAAGTCCAGGCAATCCTGCGGGACTTCCAAGACATCTTCCCGGACGACCTACCTTCAACACTCCCTCCCATGCGTGATGTTCAGCACGCCATTGATCTTGTCCCTGGGTCCACCCTACCCAACCTCCCCCACTACAGATTAAACCCCAGGGAGCATGCCGAACTCCAACGAATTGTTGAGGACCTTATTCAAAAGGGCTTCCTCAAGGTGAGTAAGAGCCCATGTGCTGTTCCTGTCTTGCTCACACCAAAGAAAGATGACACCTGGCGGATGTGTATTGATAGTCGCGCCATCAACAAAATCACTGTCAAGTACAGATTTCCCATTCCCCGTATTGACGACATGCTTGACATGATGAGTGGAGCCACCATCTTTTCCAAAATTGACTTGAAAAGTGGCTACCACCAGGTCCGGATTCGACCAGGGGATGAGTGGAAGACAGCCTTCAAAATAAAAGAAGGTCTGTATGAGTGGCTTGTCATGCCGTTTGGGCTATCCAACGCCCCTAGCACTTTCATGAGGCTTATGACTGAAACCCTTCGCCCCCTCATTGGTCGCTTTGTTGTCGTCTACTTTGACGACATCCTCATTTATAGCCACAACCCTCAGGAACACATTCACCATTTGAGGGAGGTCTGCGAGACCCTGAGGAAAGAAACCATGTTTGCCAACCTGACTAAGTGTGAATTCATGACAAACCGGGTCACATTTCTCGGATTTGTGGTTTCAAGTCATGGAGTGTCTGTGGACCAATCCAAGGTCCGAGCCATAGTAGACTGGCCAGAGCCCCAGAATGTCCACGACGTTCGGAGTTTCCACGGGCTAGCCACCTTCTACAAACACTTCATCCAGGGATTTAGCACCATTATGGCACCCATTACGGATTGCATCTGTAAGGGGAATTTTGAGTGGACCAAAGCCGCCTCCCAGGCTTTTCTTGCCATAAAGGAGCTTATGACCAAAGCCCATGTCCTCCGCCTACCAGACTTTTCCAAAGTCTTTGAGGTTTCATGTGATGCATCTGGCGTAGGAATAGGTGGAGTGCTTAGCCAAGAGAGCCACCCTGTGGCTTATTTCAGTGAGAAGCTTTCTGATGCAAAGCTTCGATACTCCACATATGATAAGGAGTTTTATGCCGTGGTCCAAGCCCTCAAACACTGGAGACACTATCTCTTACCACAAGAGTTTATCTTATACTCGGACCACGAGGCTTTGAAATTCCTTAACTCTCAGAAGGGTTTAAACCCTAGGCATGGTCGGTGGGTAGAATTCCTCCAGTCTTTCACATTTGTCCTAAATCATAAGGCTGGAAAGGACAATAAGGTGGCCGACGCCTTAAGTCGAAGGGTCTCCCTTCTTTCCACTGTTCGGGTAGAGGTCATGGGATTTGATCGCATGAAGGAACTCTATGGAGAGTGTCCTGATTTTGGCCCTACCTATTCTGCTCTGTCTGTTGGATCCCCGACAGCATTTGCTGACTATCTACTCTAGGATGGTTTTCTGTTTCGAGGGCAGCAACTCTGTCTCCCGAGGACTTCTGTTCGGGACTTTCTAGTCTGGGAAATGCATGCTGGAGGTCTTGCTGGTCACTTTGGCCGTAACAAGACCATCCATTCTGTGGAGGAGCACTTCTATTGGCCTGGTTTGAAGAGAGATGTGGCCAAGATTGTGGCCCAGTGTAGGACATGCACGATGGCCAAACAGGTCAAACAGAACACTGGTCTCTACACTTCTCTCCCCGTCCCTGATCGACCATGGGTTGATGTGAGCATGGATTTTATCCTTGGGTTACCACACACTGCTCATAAGCATGATTCCATCTTTGTTGTCGTTGATAGGTTCTCTAAGATGGCCCACTTCATTGCATGTTCCAAAACATCGGATGCATCTAGAGTAGCCCATTTGTTCTTTGATGAAGTCGTGCGTCTGCATGGTCTCCCCCAAACCATCGTGTCTGACCGGGATGTCCGGTTCACTAGTTATTTTTGGAAGACACTTTGGCACCTAGTTGGCACCAAACTGAAGTTTTCCACTGCCTATCATCCCCAAACTGATGGGCAAACTGAGGTCGTCAATAGGAGTTTGGGGAATATGTTGAGGTGTCTCGTAGGGGATCACCCCGGCACTTGGGACCTTCTTTTGCCCAGAGCCGAATTTGCATACAACAGCTCCATCAATAGGTCCATAGGCATGAGTCCATTTGAGGTCGTGCATGGCTACAAACCTAGGAAACCTGTGGATCTCATTCCCCTTCCCCTCGAGTCTAGAACATCCAAGTCCGCTGAGGAGTTTGCACAACATGTCAAGAGTCTGCATGAGTCGATTAGCAAGCAAATCAACCTCAGTAATGAGACTTATAAAAATTTGGCTGATTCACATAGGCGTCACCATAAATTTCAAGAAGGTGACTTGGTTATGGTACGGGTCCGACCCGAACGACTCCCCTCGGGAGCCGTTAAAAAATTATAGGCCCGTAGTGATGGACCCTTCCCAATTCTGCGGAAGATTGGCTCCAATGCTTATGTTGTGGACCTACCTCCCGAATATGGGATTCGCTCGACTTTTAATGTGGCAGATCTAGTGGCCTACAAGGAACCCACAGTGATTCCTAGTGACCCTTTCGAGCCTTCTTCCCCCATTGAGAGTGAGCCCACCCCTGTGCGTCCCACAGCCTCGAGAGTACTGCGCGAGCACATTGAGAGGATACTGGATGAGCAGGTGACCACTACACGGAGCAGGGTGTACCAGCGCTACCTTGTCCGCTGGCGGGACCGTCCACCTTCTGATGATTCCTGGATCAGCCGGGAAGATCTCCAGCGTCTCGATCCAGATCTGCTGGAGCACTACCACAACAGTGTTCCCCCTTACTCGACGGAGTCGAGTTCCAGCCGCCCCAGGAGGGTTGGTGGGGACACCGGGTCCACTACTGGGCCCAATGCTAGGAGCCGGCGTCGCACCGCCACTGCACCGAGCTTATGGCTCGGAGACTCGATTGAAGACCCGGCATCCTGAATACGTATTTATACGTATTTGTGTATCTGTGTGTACGGTAGTATTTGTATGATTAAACCACCATATCTTATTTTATTTTTACCAAGTCAAAGAATTATATTTTATTAGGGTCATAGTCAAATAAACATGTGTGTTTTATATATTTTATTTGGTTAAAACATATAAGTCAAAAGTTAGGTAGGTGAGTGTGTTTTATTAGGCTAAGGATATATATGCCATTTGTAAAAGATTGAAGGTGTATGTGTAATGGGCCTTTCCTATAAATAGGAGGCCAAGGGATGTGTTACGTATGATGAATATGAATGAAAGTCTGTTTGTGTAAGAGCTTTCCCCTCTTGCCTTCCCCTTCTCTCTCTTCTCTTTTGTGAGGATTGAGCGTCGCCCGGTGTGAGACCGTCCGGCGTGAGGCCGAGCTGTGTGAGATAGCTGTTATCCATCCCGTCCTGTTCGCGTTTCGGAGTGCCGACGATCCGTCTTCCACGTCGCCGTCGCGTCACTATCTCTCTCGAACTCCTCTCTCCTAATCTGCTTCTTACAAAAATTTATAGTCACAGTGGTGTTCGCTCTCAATAACACGAGTTGAAATACACCTTCGCGTCACCATCAATTTTGGTCATCGTATCTTGAAAAAAAATATTATAAAATCTATTTACACCGAAATAAGGACGGAACGACTTTAAAGAAATAATTATACACTTCAACCTAAGTTAACATTACTTGATCGATTGATTCTCTTTGATTTCTATGTTCAAGTCTAATAAAATATCTGTAGACGTACATAATTTTTTCAACAAAAACATCTGTCGTCACTTCACTAAAAACCTAGTTCACATCCACTCCCTTCCCAAACAGTAAGGGCCTCTTTGATAACCTGGTAGGACAACCTACCCGGTTTTAAGACAGGGTAACATGTCCGATTGGAAACTCCACCGCACTTTGATAACCGGTAGCGTGAATGCGTTGAAAAGCCCCACGCTATTCAGGTTGCTTTGTTAACAATCCGGGGGTAAGAGGGGCTTGAAGTAATTGAATTATCGAATGTGCCCCTCATTTCATTACTTCAGGCCAAGCCCACTCCCTCCCTTTTAACGATAACAAAATGATATTGTATAAGTCGGACGTATAGAAAGTAAATTCTATATATCAAATTGATCCCCACTCCCTCCCTTTTAACGATAACAAAATGATATTGTATAAGTCGGACGTATAGAAAGTAAATTCTATATATCAAAATGAGGCCTTTTTAAAAATTACCTGGCATTCATTATTGAAATAAATATACCCTAATGAAGCAATGGGCCAATTTTTTTGTACATATAAACATTTCTACCAACTATTCTCCCCGTAATCGCCATGTTCAAAAAAACATGACGATGGCTTTGCAGAATTGACATGTGGGTCGTAATTTGGGTAATAACTGTTAGGGATAGAACCGGAGTATCCAGACAAGGAGGACAACCAGCAGAGGAGGAAGAAGAAGAGAAGAAGAATCACACAAGATGCAAGATGCCTTCCTACATCCACGGCCGCAACAGAATTCCACTAAGATAATCACAGACATGTTACAATACAAGGAGAGAGCCCATCCTTTTATACTAGGAGATTAGGGCACCATTAGTCAGGGTATTAAAGATAATAATACCCCGGTTAAACAGAAACCCTCTTCCGGGATACATCAGTCGCGCATGCTCGTCTATCCCCCCGGATGCTCTCCTGGGACCGAGTATGCCCTCCAGCGACTGCAGATGCTCCCCCACCATCAGACAGATCAAAGCATTGCCAAGGCAAGGTCGACGCATTGCCAAGACAAGGTCGACGCATCCCAAGTGATATCGACTTGCCTTGAACCCGCAATGCATGCTTCCCTGACGCCAGTGATGCTCTCCTGGGACAATGAATGCCCTCCAGAGACAGCATGTGCTTCCCTGCTAAACTCGAACAGCATATGCTCCCCTGGAGTAACGAATGCTTCCCTGGCACTGAAAGATGCTCCCCTGGAGCAGCGAATGCTCCCCTGGAGATGCGATATGCTCGCCATGCTCCCCTAAGCTGAGGATGCTCCCCTGGAGCAGTGGATGCTCCCCTGGGGCAGCGATTGCTCCCCTGGAGCAGCGAATGCTCCCCTGGAGATGGCATAAGCTCGCCATGCTTCCCTGATGCTGTGAATGCTCCCCTGGAGCAGTGGATGCGCTCCTGAGGCAGAGTGTGATCCCGTGCAGAGGCGCATGAATGAAAGAGTTCTGACTCCACACTCTAACAATAACAATGCATATGAACTACCAACATCTACACATTGCATATGAACTTAGGCCTTACAATCTTCGTACAAATTGTACACATGCGACAATCCACAATACAATTCTTCATTGAAAAAATTTCTGAATGAAATCCAAAATTTATATGCTGTCTATGTAAACAATATGCATGTCATATATACGTACATCCCTGAGGATTACAAATTATTACAAATCCTCGGTTACATTTGAACATTACAAAACACGATTACATAAAACTAATAAATACATTCGAACATTATGTTGTCATGATGACTGAAGTTGACTACATGCTTGGGGGGTAACTGTGAGAGAGAGCACCCGATGAGTGCCACCCGTGAACCCTAGCCGCAGGGGAGACAGAGGACGATGCGAAAGGGGAAAAGAGATTCGAAGGGGACAAATGATTGCCTCTGCCCTTCTTCTCCTCTCCCAATCCGACCCCCATCCCCGTATTCGACCTCCCAGCGAAAACAGCTTGCTCGGGTCAAAATGGCGGCCATCCCGATTTTCTCTTGCGTATCCTAGCCCCGTTGTCAAAGCAAACACGGGATGCGCCGCCGGGGTAAGAGGGGCTATTCGCCGCGAAATCGATTATCAAAGGTGCCCTAAGATAACAATGCGGAAGCCATAAACGACTTTATTGGAAATCCCCACATCACACGCCACATTTCAAACTTAAAATACATTATCAGAAAGTCCCCAGGAAATGGTGGTACGATTTTACTAGGAGCACACACTGTTTGTTCTAATTCTTCACTGACGGAGAGTGCTTGCTCTTCGACCCATGGCTGCTGCTTCGGTGCTTGCTGCCACCGCCGACTTGTCCCCTGTGCCCTGATGCATTGCCAATTCTTCCTCGAAGAGATGGACTCAAGCCCTGGCTTGAGCGCCTTGCAGATCTCCTCCGAGAGCTCCAGCCACTGTTCCCAAGTGCAGCTTTGGCGACGCTGTCGGTGACTCCCTCCCTGGCCCTCTGCGGCTTGATGGGTTGCTTGTTCAGATAAGTTAGCAGCGGAAGGAGGCCCGAGACTGCCTTGCGGAGTTGATCGTCTCCGATGTTACTCTGGATCGGATTGCCCAGAAGGTTTAGAGCCAGAAGGGAGTTGTAGTTTGCAACAAGTTGGCCGAGAGCCTTGGTCGTGGTGATCTTGTTAAAGCTCAGGTCCAAAACTGTAAGCTTCAGCATCCGGTGAAGACCCTCCACATTGCTGATCTTGTTTCCAGCGAGGTACAGCTCTTTGATAAGGGTGCAATTGGACAACCCTGACAGAGAGAGACAAAAAGAATACAGGTCAAGGCGCTAGCAAAGACTCCATACGTATCCCAAACCTTCAATATCCTAAGAAGATGGGAACCTCTAACGGCAATGGAGACATAATCCTCAGAGACTTTGCACAGTCAAGAAGCCATCTTAGATATTACAAGAGGTGTCACATTGAGTGATTAATGGTCAAGGTGGATGTAAAAAGAATATTACAATTTTCATGTTTTGGCATTAGTATTGACAAGCTCTTTGTTGCACTTGATTTGATTCTCACAGTGGAAGGCCTGTAAGCATATAAGCTAGCATCATAGAACAAAGTAGGATTTGAAATTGATCAAGCCGACATCAAAGTTGCTCTTGTAACTATTGGGGCAGAAAATAAAGGGAGCGAGAAAATGATCAGTTCACTCACCATGACCAATCCGGGAGATTCGGTTGTAGCTTAGATTTAGAGCACGCAATCGTGTAAGCTCTCTAAGTCCCTCGATTGCTGCAATCTTGTTTCTGGACAAGTCGAGCACATGAAGGCTCTTGGGCAATGCTCCTGGAATGATATGAACTGCCAGCAAGGAGAACATGGTTAAGAACAAATAACAGGAAACAACATCTCCTCATCACCCATTCACTTCAGGTATAACACTTCCCCAAATACAACAAAGGAAAAAACAAATAATATCATTTCTGCCAGCAGTCTTTACCTATAGAATTGTTTGACAGGTTGACAGTTCTAAGGCTCAAGAAAGCAGAAATGGCAGGAATGACCTTGAGGCCCATGCCAGAAATGTGGGCCACAGAGGATAGAGAGTTTAGAGATTGAATAATGTAGTTGGCCTGTAGAACCTCCTCTGCAAGCCGCCGAGTAGGCGGGTGTTGGTTGTGCTTTCCTGAGGACTCTCCAATTTCAGGAGAGTTTGGGAAAGCAACAGATTGACCTTCTTGTCCATCATAATCTTCATCATAATCACATAAACGATGTGGGTTGTCCTCAAGACTGTTCACCCATGCACCAACTCTATCCAGAGGTGAGGATTCTGCAGTGAAAGCTACCCACTGGCTTTGCGGCCATAGATCAGTTGCGCTACTATCATTAGCAACTTCTTTACCCTTCTTGTTCCTCCTGGCAATGGCATGGCTTGGCTCCAGTGTATCGGAAGAATAACCCCCTTTTGGATTGTTAACAGCATTAAAGGAGACAGGCTTTCTCTGTCGGGTTGAACTCCAGGGCTTATGCAGGTTCCTATGGCTCCACAGGAACAATTTCCACCACAGCTTCCTGCTCCTGGAAGGAAGCACCTGGCTTGAGGACCTTTTCTTTAACATAACCCTGTCTGCACTGCAAGCAGTCATAACTGACAAAGGGCTGCCATGAAACTCATGAGACATACCTCCCCTCATATTTCCTGAAAGATTTTGAAGGTCATCATAGGAGAGTGATTTTGACGGGGACACTGGTAATCGACTAGCTACCCTGGTTTCTATGTTGGAGCATGAACGCTTCAGCTTTGGTGATCTCCAGGAAGCCGTCTTCTGCCCAATCCCTGGGTCACTGACATGGCCACTCTGGATCACCATATCTGTACCAACCCCTTCATGTCTCTCACATTTGTCATCTAAGCTCTTTCCATTCACCCCTGAATCCTCCAAAGCATACTCTCCCTGTGCTTCAGCCTTTGCTTGGAGGTCAAAGTCAGAGAAATCCCTTCTCATTGATAAGATTTCATCATGCTCGTCACCACCTTCATAAGCTCGGTCAGCTCCATCCAAATGATCATCCCCAATAACCTTCACATTACAAGGGGAGTCTTTTCCTGGTGTTGCAAAGGGTAACAGGACATCAAAGGATGTCTCCTTCATGCCCTTCCCATCAGAAGGGTGGACAAGACTCTGCAGCTTCACTTGCAGTATTCTATTCTTGTCTGCCTTAGTATCTTCTACTGCTTTGGGAGAACCCTGAAGAAACAAGAACCAAGATTAATCCCCAGCAAAAGTACGTTACATTTGTGGGAAAAAGGCGAGAAAATGAAGTTGTGAGTACCTTGGATTTCTTCTTCTTTCCAACAAGGAGTGCAGAAAAGCAATGGACCTTGGCCATTTCAAACACCACAGAAACTGGAGACACCAAAATTATACTCCCGGAACTATCACAAGGTCCTACTCTGAGCTTATTAGGCTTATAGAATTTTCTTGAACTTCACAAAGAAATACTGTTGGATTCAAACAACTTAGGAGGAGAAGCAGTAACTAAATCCAAAGCCTACATAAACACAAAAATGCACAGGGAAGGGGCTCTGAATGCTTCAGGGATTAACCATTGTCAATGGGAGAGCCTCTAACCATACAGCAAAGGAGCCATATGAGCGAAACTGCGGAAGTCCAAAGAGAAGAGAGATTGGAAAGATCTTCTCGAGCCCACACCTTTCTCAAGGTGTGAGGAGCTGAAGCTGAACAGATGGCCAGAGTTGCAGGAAGTATTTGTTATCCCGAGGGTGCTGAACCGGCTCCGTCTTCGAAACCTTCCCTGCACAGAGACATACAAGAGATTACATACACATACATATATGAACCAATTCAGATCTGAACATAGAAGATAGAACTAGTCCACCCTCCCCCGTTTAAAAGTATCTTTTTATAAAAAAATGGGTACCATCAGAACACTACCAAACCGTGGGAAAATAGTATTTCTATTATAAATCACGGTTGGGAGGAATTGGGGAACACATGTAGAACATGATATCGAGTGTACAGAATAAACAACTACACTTGTCTTAAAAGACTTCTGAAGCCCGGGAATCAAGATCTTCCTAACACATCTCCCAAAAATTAATTGGCTTTTGAGGAAGAGGAGACTTCAGAGAACAAAAGGAAGAAGCGCAAAACACCACCTTTTCTTCTGTAATTGATCTCTAGCCATGAGATTGCAAGGAAAAGAGGATGATAATTAAGGCGAAATCTGACTGGATTCAGACATCTCCAAGGAGACATCTTAGACATCTGACTTCACTCAGAAGAGAAATTCGCTACCAAGAACGCGGGGATAGACATTGGGAGCATGCCCAACCCCACAGCCCAAATCAAGCACATAAAGAAGTCATTTTGTCAACAAAACAGAAGAAGGGAAGCCCATCAGGCCA
Organism: Amorphophallus konjac; assembly: GCA_022559845.1. Taxonomy (NCBI): domain Eukaryota; kingdom Viridiplantae; phylum Streptophyta; class Magnoliopsida; order Alismatales; family Araceae; genus Amorphophallus; species Amorphophallus konjac. The sequence goes on along the minus strand of CM040122.1, from coordinate 454,149,704 downwards.
TCCCTTCATCCATCCCTCTTCCAGGTGCATTACATAGAAGCCAAAAGCAGGGAAGAACCCGGAAAATAGGAAGCAGGGGAAGCATGCGTCTGTGATTACATCCTCCCAAATGCATCAACCCAGAAAAACTAAAAAGATTTCCCGGTTGATAATCCGCAGGGAGACACCTTAACGAACCAAATCAAGAACTAACCTCTGTAGGCCCCTCCGTGGCAGTCGTCGCCCTCCTCGCTTCCGAACAGCCCTGGAACTCGCGAGCTCAAGATGCCACTGCTCCTGGTGGGACTCTCAAGTTCCCCCTTCCTATCCGGGAACTACTGAAAACTAGAGGAGACCTCGGTGCTTTAAACAGCAACTGCGAACAAGGTTCCCAAGTCCCGCACCGGCGCAGTGAGAGAGAGAGCGAGAGAGAGAGGTGTCGACAACAACAGCTCTAGCGCACCTTCTCAGGCGCGAGAGAGGGAGAGAAGAGTGGCAGATGCCATGGAAAACGGCACGCTTCTGCGCGGCCAGGATTAATTATAGAGTTGGCGAGTGTGTGCGTGTGCGTGTGCATGTGTATGTGTGTGTGTGTGCATGTGTGTGTGAGAGAGGGGAAGGGGGAAACGGAGTGATGGCCCGGGAAGGCTGTGAAGGGACCCCGAGAGAGAGAGAGAGAGAGCAGCGGGGGCAAGGGCCGGCTCTTCGTGGACGCGCATCCTACGCGGCGCGCTCGTGGTCGTGGCGTGGGGAGTTGTTGCGCCCCCACAAATAATATTCATAATAATATCGTCGAGACTTACGTCAAATGTTCTTTTTTTTTTGACAAATCCTGCGTCGTTTGGGAAGGTTTCGCAGGGGATTCCAGTCATCAAAAAAATCCCAACAGGAAAATAGCACGAACAAATGCATCCCACACTGTCGTTTAACTTCTGTGTTGTGGCTTTTGCGAAGAGAGAGAGAGAGAGAGAGAGGAAGGCACATGCAACGTGCACAGGCAAAAATCTCAGAAGCAACCCTCTCCCTATTTTTTGAAGTTATGTGTGACTTTTGGGATGCCAAATATCTTTTATACCCATGTCCAGAATGATGACGATAAGATCCCAAATGCCAACTATTATGAGTAATATGATAAATGGACGTTAAGTCAGCCTTTTATCCGCTAGGTTTTCCCAAATGAGTCCTCGGAACTTTTGAACAAATTCTCTCCTCCATCCGACAAAGCCTCGCACTGTTCCATGACCTATCAAGATGTACTTTTACACTTTTGGTGCCTCTGAGAAGTCTTCCCAAACGACGTCTAAATCTAACACAGCTGAGTTTGAAAAGATTTAAGAGAGAATTATTTCTTTAGAATTCTCACCCTCGACGAGTAGATTTGTACACTGAAATGGATCCATATCTCACTATTTTTTTATAAAATAAGATTATGATGGTTAAAGGGAGATGGAGACAAAAACTTTTGAGATTTGAAAATTCTAATAATATATCTAAATCTAACTTTTTCTCTCTAATGTATTATGAAAATAATCCTTAATCCTTAATCTATCTCAAATACATGTCTAAGATCTAATCTGGGTACTTGGTATCTCAATTTTAAGTTCATTAAGGCCTCTTTGTTAACCGAGCATGGTTAGCGCAAGTGACTCTTGAAAATAATTTACGTTAATCGAGTCTGATTAACGCGGACGAGAGTGTGAGAAGAGAGCGATGTCCACTGCTCTCTCTCTCATCCGCTCCCTTATTCTATTCTCTTTTACCCGGACGTCAAAGTGACCCTAAAGATCAATTATGTACTTATTACCTTTTGAATATATGGGTATGAACTAGAAACTACGCCAAGTAATTTTTCACTCCCCTCCGATTAAAAGAATTCAGACACAACTTTTCAACGACCTGATATGAAACTATTAATTATGAACCGCACACCACATGCGTACTCTGGCGGTGTGCAGCATGGTGCAGAGGATCCGATTCCGATTTCCCTTCGTCGGACCCGCGAGAGAAAAGGAGACGACGGACACTCGCGTGGGCCCCATGCGACCGTACTCCTACCAGTCCTGCAGATATTGTCGTATTTATTTACGCATAAATTTGATCGATGACAAGGTCCCACCCATATCTTTTCACGATTCCATCGCCGTCGACCAGCGCCAGTTGGGTGAATATTCGTCGCACATGTTTTACGTCAACGGTAAGAATGGGGTCCACCCAAAACAAAGCAACAACAGTAAGAGTAAATATTCTCAAATCTCGGTATCTACGGAGGAGAAATAGAGGTCCACTAATTACAGAAGATTAAATGGAACCCGAGCTGATGGTTGGTCATCTCCTCGATCTTGTGCTCCGCGGGGACAGATTAATTCCCTGCTCCGTATTTTCCGAGGTCCCCAGTTAGTAGGTCATGTTTAAAAAAATAAAATAAAATTATCACTATTAAACATAAAATTTACGTGTTTAGCGAGAATAATTGAGAGTGAGGGCGTGAGCGTGAAGTCGCAGATGACGCAAGCACCGACGACAAACTGCCGACCTTCGCGGCGGCCACGCTAGCACAGCACGTGGTCGATCCACGACGCTGGGACTTTAACCTGTCGGGAGTCCATGGAGAGCCACCGGATGTGACACGTTGTACAAACTACCAACTCCTCAAAGTACTAGGAGTACGGCCGTCACTCGGGACTAAACAAGCGAGGTCCAATCCGTCAATCCGAACATCCGACCCTTTATTATTTGCGGCTTATTGCACAGGGCCAAGTAGTGACATCGACCTCATAAGTTTATTATTTGCGATGGGCAATAGAGAGACGTTAGGGAAAAGCACTAAAAAAAGATTAATAAAAGTTTTTAAAATATTTAATAGAGAGGCTCTAAACTAAAATATCTAAAAATGGCACTCTCCAAAAAAACTTAATATCTAAAAAGGAGCAAAAGACATATTCTTTCCCTAATATACAACCAACAATGTATGTACAAAAAAATGATATTTTCATGTGTATGCAATTTTATTTTTTAATATGCTCATCTACATTATAATATTTTTACTATTATATGTCAATCTCGGCGTGAGTTGAATAGAATAGAGTGACATTTGGGATGCAAAAACAAGTGATATCACGTTTTAAGCATTTTATTTTGAAGGATGTAAAGTTCATATCATGTAAATTTTGATTAAGAAAATTTATTTGTGAAACACTCGAGGGTAGTATCGGTAATTTATGGAGGAGCATACTTTTATGACTATTTTAAACTTCGAGTGTCCCTACTAGATATTTTGAAAAGAAGTATTTTTTAGTAATATTTTGAAACACTTAAAATATTAAAGTTTAACCGTACTGTACTAAAATGCCAAAATTATTAATACATTAAGATCATGTAACTTTTTACCGCTTTGATAACCTGTTACGCGGTATGTTCTAGTAAGGTATTCCGGGTTTACGCCTAATCGAGTTTGGTACTCTGTTTCTCATTACATTTAGAATAATAAAAATAAAATAGATAAATTAATTAAGAAATAGACTAACACGAGTGAGTTATCAATGTTAAACATATAACTTACAGGATGTAATTCACCTCGGTGACACGGCAACCCTAGTTAAGAGATTTGAAAGATATTAGAATAAATTTTACAGAGATAGGAGTATAGACATACTATTTAAGTTTTTAAGAGTATATAGATAATTTTTTTCAAAAAAGTAAGAAATATTCTCGTGGGCTTGTTTTACGGCATGGGAGTTTTCACCTTCAACATTGGCACACAATAAAAAACATAAACACAATATGTAACACACAATAACACAAACACACTAAAACAAGTGTGATATTTTCGTGTCAAGTTGTCACTTTTGAATCACCTGATTAAGAGGATTGCCATTATTTAGTGTTAGTGCATATTCTCACAATGACAGGAGCAGATTTTTGTATTGATCCACCCAACAAGTGCAAATAGCCTTTAGATGGAGAACATATATCAAAAAGGATCCAATATAAAAACACTATGCCGACTCTGTGAATGCCCACCCACAAAGACTGCTTTAACACGCGGGAGACTAGTTTGCCGGTGAAAATGGCTGGGAAATAGCAACAAACACCTCGCAAGCGCTCCTCATGGGCTATAGAGTATAGAGGCAAGGCCATCAACCCAACTTTTACCATGACGTCAACGTCAAGGTAAAAGCAGCCCAGTCAAAAGACAAGCAACCACTAGAAGTGTAGAACACCCCCAACTTTAGCAGATTGATTAACATAGCCTACATATGAGGGAAAAAAGTCTGGCACGTCTGGTCCTGTGGGCTAGTGCCACGGGATCTGCTGCAAGTTTGCCATCTCATCGGCACCACCATATTTGGCAGCATCTCCGGCAGTAACAGCAGCTGCGGCAACAGCTGTTGATGTTGGCCCCTGTCGTCACCTGCATGCTCCACTCATCACACCGTACTCGGTGTTTAGGTGCCGCCACACCATCTCCTCCTCATCCGCCCATCCAGCAGCCGTCCCCCCTTTAGATGTCGACGCCGACACAAGGCCTTCTAGGAGGAGATAGAGGAGCAATGTGACACCGAAGCATTTTTTGGGAACTAGTGGTGCCTCCACGAGAGTGCGGCTGTCGCAGAAGCATTACGTCGAACACGCGGTGAACACGAATGAGAATAGGGTGAAGAAGCAGAGGATTTACACGGCTGCTGGATTCTTGTTCAAAATCTCACCACCATCTCTTCCCGCCCTCCGTCGGCAAGAACTTGGCACCCTCCCCTCTCTTCGTCGCCCGTCCCCAACACCATCATCTCTGGTGACCTCTGAGAGTCCACTGACTACGACCCTTGTTCCCTGCCTTGGGCGACCATAGCACCGTCCTCCGTGCCCTGCTCCCTCATTGTCGAGCACATCCACACACACCCGGCAGCAGCCAAACCATCCCTTCCCTTCCTTTCTGTTTATATTGTTAGGGTGCAGTTGAGACATCCAAAACATTGCTGATCATTTTCCTGTTTGGTCGTGATCCCTTCTTTTCCTCTATTTTTTATTTATACAAGATATATTTGTTTACAAGCTAATTACACGAATCGGACATATTAGTTTCTGCCATGTACGATTAGATAGGCACTGTATCATAGGTATCGAATCCATGTTACATACCCTGCACCAGGTGACCTCTTTTTCTGAAGAAGTATCTGAATACCACTGGCCGAGATGGCCTATCCCGAAGAAAGGGATGCCCGTGGGGACGTACATATTCCCAACTCAATGCTCGCGCACATATGCAGACGAGATGGACACGGCTTCACCAATTGCGAGTCCCCTCCCAGCAAAGCATATCCGTCATAATGTTGATTTGACGTGTAACGCTCCGGTTGTCTTCAATCATCTTCCCCTCCCATGGCGTGCGCTTACGAGGTCCACACGTCAATGTGCAGCCCTCGGCAAGGCCACAGAGGCGCACAAATTCTCCGTCGGCATCGGATGGCCAGGGACATTTCTAGAGGAGTGAACCTTCGGGTGCTTGTCCACTCCTGGCAGTTTGGTAGTCGCTGCGATGTTGTTCTCTTTCTTCGATTAGTAGCTGGGAGTTATTCGTAGGAAGAATTTCCCATATTTGGTTCTCGATACCGGAAACTCTCCCCAATTTTTGTGTGTGATTGGAAGTGCGTAAAAAAAAGGTTTTTTACATAAAAATTATTGTTATAGGTAAATTTATAAAAAAATTATTCTTAAAAATATATTAATAAATATGTCATTGTGTAATCTGAATTATATAAAAATATCATATTTATTTACATATATATCAATTCTTTTTATCAATAATTTATAAAAAATATAATTTAAATGATATTTATGTACTATTTGAATTAAGCCAGTGACACGTGTTAATATATTTTTAGAAATGATTTTTTTACAAATTCACCTCTAACAATAATTTTCATGTAAAAATCTCAAAAAAAAATTATAGACGTGAGATAAATTTTTTTACTTTCAAAAGGTATTTTTTACAGAGAGATTTTATCTTCGTAGAAAGATTCTCTTGAGTTAAGAGACGAAGATTTGTATTATAAATATTTAATTATTTTTTAACATATGATGTGAGATTAATTTTGTGATCTTAAATTTCACTATTTTTTTATTTATTATAAATAGTATATGGAGTGGGTTAAAAATCTAAATTTACTATAAAAGATATCACACGGTCACAGTTTTAATAGGATTGACCCCTCAAATGTTTAAATAATTGCACATATGCTTAGTCGTTAGTTTGCTGCCCACCCATACCAAAATGCAATATTAGGTCAAACATCTTGATCCGAGGGATGGATCCGAGATTCGTAGTGATTTATATTCACCCGTAAATTCCACATTCTCTATTTTTATAGCAATCATTAGAAACTTGGTTGATCCAACGAAATAAGTCATATATATATATTAATAAATATTTTTTGTCGATTCGATCATATCAATCGTATCAATTTTTATCAATATGATATGATAGGACATCGTATTGTTTCATAAGAAAACTGATTGATCCAACTAAATAAGTCATATATATATACTAATAAGTTTGACATCTAAGAAACCAAGCGTCCGAGATATATCACGATCATGTTCATCAAGAATAAAATTATAAATGGTTTTTTACATATTAATCCCTACAAATATGACGAATTATTTTATAGTCCCTAAAATCTCACTATTGTTTAAAAAGTCCTTAAAATCATGTAACTCTAGCAGAAAGGCCCACGTAGTTCATCGACGTTAAAACAATTGGATATTCGATGGAATATTCTATCCTTCCGTTAAAAAAAGTTGAAAATCCTAAATTACCCTTATCATAACCCTCTCCATGTGAAACCCTTCACCCCACCGCATGCCACCGCACACCCCACAGCCCCCATACACAGCCGCAGCCGCAGATGCCCCACCGCCGTTGCAATCTGCGGACTGCCCCCACCGGCCGCCGCAGACGCCCCACCGCAAGGCCACTAGAGGACTACCCCAGCCGCAAACGCCTCAACCGCAGACGCCCCACCGGTCGATGCAGACGCCCCACCGGCCACCGCAGAGCCCCGCCGCAGACGCACTGCCCCATGTGTGCTTTTTCGCGTCTATTTCTGATTTTAAAAGTGAAAATCTTTTTCCCTTCTCACACACATTAGTTTCTGCAAGTTCTGTAATTTGCATTGCAGGCCATGTAACCCTTCCAAATCGGCCCTTACCATCACGCCCCATTTTAGACATGTAATCGTCGCAGACGGACTGCCCCAACTTACAGACGACCCACCACCGGCCCTTGCCATCACGCCCAACACGACAAATCGGCCCTTGTTATTCTCCCCATGTCTGAAATGGTATGCTATTTCGATGGCTAGACTATTCATGCACGACAGGTAATTGATAATTTGTTCGTGTCGTATGCAGTCATCAAATGCTAGTGGAATGTAGTTGTCTCGAGGAGCTGTCGTCTCATCTCGTGTGCCGCCGATGGAATGCAACTGTAGAAGGGATAATTGCCGGGTTTACGTCTCAAATAGTGAGAGGTCGAAAGGCAAGCGCTTCTATTGTTGTCCGTATGTAAATATTGACGGGGATTGCGGTTTCTTTGAGTGGGTTGATGATACTACCTATAATATTGTGGATGTCAAATATCAACTGAAGGCGATGGAAGAATGCATGATAAAGAAATTAGAAAGGATAGAGTTACAATTGGAAAACTTAAAATTACTGATGTATTTTGTCATATTTGTACAATTTGTCATTTGCATATTCAAGTGAACGTGGTTTAAGAGAGACGTATGTAATGTAAGTCCTATATTGGACATGTAATCGTCATTACTAGAATGTAATGTCACTTATTATCGTTAGTCTTATATGCCCCAGGACATGGTTTGGTGATCAAGTGACATGGTTTGGAATATGTGAATCAGGCATGCTACTGTATTCTAGACAAGTAATCTGGAATCTCACAGTAGGTTGCCCAAGTTGATGTATTTCCAATTCCAGCTACATCTTGGATAGCCTTCTCAACGGGCTTAGCTTCCAAGCAAACTGGATTTATGTCATCACCTTCCTTCTTACTAAAGACTCGAATGGAAAGAAAATTGCAAGCCTGAGAACCTAACATACCTGTAGATCCTGAATGAATCACTAAATCTTTTCCCTTCATGGACAAATTGGTTCAAGTATTGTATGTATCAACTACTCTGAAGCATGCATGGCAGTTCGAGAAGGGAAGGATAGCTTCTTTGTAAATGAGTTTCCTTGAACTGTTACTTTTTCATTGTCCCAGGACATCTGCAGATAAGCCTTCCAAAACTACTACAAGGTCTATATATTTCATGTCGATATCAAATACCTTCTACTTTTCCTTAGGATCAACACACTAACCCATCCATACAAAGACCTCAGCATGCGTGTCAAATATCAGTATGTCCTTAATTAGAAGATCATCTCTTGAGAAATTGAAAACCTCATTCACCTTAAAATTTTCTTTATTCAATAAAAATGTATACAAATGAGGATAAGTTGATGCTCCAGATATCCGATTTAGTGCAATGCCATCAGAAGTATAAGCTTCATCTTTCAAGTTCATGTCTGCAATGGACTTCTTGTAACCAGAACTCATCTTTCAAGTTTTCAACCTTTTTTTAATGATCTGTTGAATTATGCTGGACACCCTAGACTTACGGAGGGGTTACAAAAATTCCTTGAAATAGATTTGTTAAGCCTCTCCCTGTTGTGGAAAAGAGACTCCTAGGATGCACAGTGGAATCTACAGGGGCTGTTATTTCCAAGGAAAGTTTCACTGCTCTTAGAGAAGCAACCATGAATTTTGTCACATGCTTAATCTTTTTGTCACATGTCCCTTGATAATGCATTTATACTGTATGATATTAGCACCACTAAAGCATTTTTCAGTGGTGTCGCCGTGTTGTTGAAGGACCCTTGTGAGGTGTCGACACCTCCTAATGGAGAGGTCGACCTTTCATGGCCAGACAGAAGGTGTTGCTTGCTGGATTGTCCGTGGTGTCGACGCTCCTTGATGGAGAAGTCGACCTTTCATGGGCCAGACAGAAGTTGATGGCTGTTGGATGCTGTGGTGTCGACACTCCCAACTGGAGAGGTCGACCTTTCATGGGCCAGACAGAAGTTAATGACTGCTGGATGATGTGGTGTCGACACTCCCAAGTGGAGAGGTCGACCTTTCATGCTCTTAATAATCAAGACATATAGTCAAAACGGTGTATTCATTAAACACACATTCTATTCATTCTCAAGAGGTGATTCCAAGCATGGACAAAACAAGGCAATTCATGCATCGACAAAGAGGCATCTCGTTCAATCACAAAACATCGTTACAATAAGTGCAAAAACACAAAAGACATGACTCCAAAAAGGATTGTTACAATAAGTGCAAAAACACAAACGACATGATTCAAAAAGATTCTTAATGCATGATATGCATGTAGAACTATGTATGTCTCCCCCTTTGTCATCAAGCAAAAAGGTGCCATTCACGAACGCGGAGCAGGAGGCGGTGCTGACCAAGATCCTGAACCGGATCCTCTTGATTTATTCAAAGGAATTGATGTTGGAACATCTCCAATAAGTTTTGATACCTTAACCCCCAGTGAGTCAAATTTGGTATTCATGAGTTGGTTTGTCTGCTTGACAGATGCTTGAACATGTGCAATCTGAGTATTTATGTCCGCAGCCCAGTGCTGCATAGTGTTGAATAAATGATCGAACTGAGCTGTGACTGTAGAGGGAATATCAGAGCTGGAGCCGGCTGGATGCTGGTGTAGACACGCCATTCCTGACGTCTCCTGAGTAAATCTCATATTACACTATGATACCCCAAGGCGGCCTTCACATTTTTAATTACTCTGGTGATTTCCTATTTTTATGATTTTTTTTACATTTTTTTGAATTTTTTCGTGAAAAAACATGGAAGTGTCCAGGCGCCTGGACACCTCCATCAATGACCAAAAAAAATAAAAAAAATCAAAATCATGGAAGTGTCCAGGCGCCTGGACGCCTCCATCAATGCAAAAATAATAAAAATAATATCAATAATCATAAAAAACAAAACAAAAATCAAATAAAAATATATATATTTATGGAGGCGTCCAGGACCCTGGACGCCTCCATAAAAATAAATATAAAAAAATATAAAATGCCCGTTGGCATAAAAGACAAAAAATAAATAAAAAATACATATTAATGGAGGTGTCCAGGCCCCTGGACGCCTCCATAAAAATAAATAAAAAAATCAAAAATGCCAGCCTTGGCATAAAAGATAAAATCACAATAAAAATAACATATTTTTGGAAGCGTCCAGGCCCCTGGACGCCTCCATCAACTCCCTCACGGGCGCCGGCCACCGAACGACGGTTTGTCGTGTGTGAAAAAATCCAAGTTTTGAAGACGTCCAGTCAGCTGGACGCGCCCATTTCTGAATCACGAGACGCCGCTCACAAAACCACGCGTTGTGCCAAACCGCGTGCGGCCGTCGTCGGTTTTCGGTGGACCTGTTTGAGGCGTCCGGGACCCTGGACGCCTCCACAAAAGTATTCCAAAAAATCAATAAAAATAGAATAAAATATTATTTCGGCCCTGATGGAGGTGTCCAGGGTCCTGGACGCCTCCACCCTCCGGAGCCCTATAAATAGAGGCCCACCCCCTCAGTTCTGGGAGAGCTCAGAAGTGATCCGATAGGCTGCCGGAGCCCAGAGGCTACGGAGTCATTTTCTAACCCGTGGGTTCTTTTGTAGGTGGAGGTTCTGCCGGTTTCTCGGGTGCTCACGCTCGCGAGAGGAAGGTTGTCTTCATCCACCGCGCTTCCACGTCGTCCCCACGCTGTCGGAGCTCCGCTGGATTTCACCCTCGGCTCATCCAATAAGCCTTTTCTTCCCCTTTTTCTTCGTAGTTCTTTTGCATTCATCATCTCGCATCCTCTATCCCCCTTCATAAGGGCGCCTCTTCTTTTATACTTCTTGCATCCATCATCTCATTTTCCTCCTACTTGAGTCCGAGAGGGGTTTAAAAGATAACACCAACCAGGTGTGTGTCTTGCCATCATTTCGTTATTTTTATCGCAAGGATTTGAATACTACACCTCCATCTTTCTAATCCACTTGTCATTTGTTTGTCGTTGTTTTGCAAGGGTAGCCGAGGAAAGTCCTCTCCGTCGGCCGGTCGGAGGGAGAGGAAGAAGCAACCCGCCATCTCCCGCTCTTGAGGTAGGCGCGATCACTTTCTTATTTTGGGGTCTTTCGGCCCCTGGCGATCACATCTTATTTTCGAGGCCGCGGCGAGTCACTTCCCCAATGGCCGTTTAAATTTCCGTTCTTATATTCTCTTATACTCTGTTATATTCTGCTCATATTCTCGAGGCCGCGGCGAGTCACTTCCCCAATGGCCGTTTAAATTTCCGTTCTTATATTCTCTTATACTCTGTTATATTCTGCTCATATTCTCGAGGCCGCGGCGAGTCACTTCCCCAATGGCCATTTAAATTCACGTTCTTATACGTTATATTCTTATCTGTTTGTGTTCTCGAGGCCGCGGTGAGTCACTTCCCCAATGGCCGTTTAAATTCCCGCTCTTTATATTCTCTCTATATTCTGTCATCTTATTATCTGTTCATATTCTCGAGGCCGCGGCGAGTCACTTCCCCAATGGCCGTTTCAATTCTTGTTATTTAATTTTTGCACCATTCCCGTCCCCCCGAGGCCGCGGCGAGTCACTTCCCGCTATGGCCGTTTAAACCCCATATTTTGCTATATCACACTTGTCCCGCTCGCCCCGCCGGAGCAATCTCCCGTGGTGGCCCCTTCTCTCTCTTCTCTTATTTCTGTGTTGCAGCAAACAAACACCAAAAGAAATAAAAGAGGAGCCCGCACGCGCTCCGCGTCATCTCCGCTCTTCCCGGAACCGCGTGACGTCGCTCACAGATTGGCGATCACGGTGGGACATCTACTGCTTCCTTTCGGATACCCTTGCAAGTTCGGCACCACCCGTGCCTCTCCACCTTCGTGCCCGCGCGCGCCCCCGTTGTGCTCACGGCAGCACCGTCAGTTTTGATTGGTTCTTTGTTTATTATATGTCTGTTATTTCTGTTGTTTTCCCACTCCATATATCTGTCAGCATTCCATTGCATACATCCATTCCTATTTTCTATCCTTTTTTTCATTTTTTGAGGATCACCCTTTCCCGGTGAAGGAAGGACTCTCCGTTTGGGAATTCCTCTCAACGGACTAGAATCTCCTACACTGGGACCTCCGTAAGTCCCCGACATCGAAGAATCTCCTCTTCGTTCACTGGGCTGGTTGTACCATTGAAGTTCTCCGGAGTTAGTCATTTCATTCGTGGTGAGACGAGAGACCCTAGCTGACACGGCGGTAAAACAAAAACAAACTAGGGTCCCCATTTTGTGTGAACTTCGGATCTCGCTAAAAATACAAAAAAATCATCAAAATCAAAACACAAAAAAAGACGTAAGGCATTCACTTGTGTGTTAATCTCTGTTGATCGTTTATTGGTGTATGCTATTATGCTCTCGAGAAACATGATGGATGGCTGAATATAATTACAATTGTTTCGAGGCCGATGCCTTCCGTTATGGGTCTCAAATGCGTGACCCAGGTCACGACTCTTACGGGGTCTATAACTCAGACTGGGGCTATCAGCCTGACCCACAGGTTCATCCCATGGACATTGGCCCATCCTATAAGTCCTCATATGGAATACAGGCCACTGTTAGTGGAGCTTCCCCCTCCACTAGTGTTCCCTATGCCTGGGATTTCATGGCTTCTCATGTCGACTCTCTCAGCTCTCAACTTGGAGCCTTACAGGCTGTTATTGAGAGGAAATTTCTTCCTCCTTCCCCTCCTCAAGCCAACCCCCATCACGCTTTCATGAATAATATTACCAAAATGGAGAAGGATTGGAAGGAGAGAAGAGATGAGTATGGCATCTGGGATATGAGTGAGCAAGAAGTTCTCCCAAGTTTTAACGATCAAGTGGATGCCGTCCACCCACCATTCATTCATTACGCTCATTCATATGGCCCTCCGCCTCCGCATTCATATCCACAAAACCTTTCATGTCAATATACACCATCTCCACTCATCAACGTGCCTCCACCACGGCGTCCATTTGAACTTGATGATCATAAAGAATTGGAAATGGCACATGATGAAATTTATGAAGATTTTGAATATACACCTACTCCGAGTTTTCTTCGTTTCCCTCTTCCACTGCTCCCACAAGAACCCCCTGCTCAGGATGAAGCCACTAGTTCTACCCCTGCTTATGAGTCATCATGGTGTCACGATGACGGGTTTACACCCCAACAACCCGCATCAATGCACCATGAATCACCTTCTACCCTTAACCCCCCACGTACCACCAAAATTCGACGTTTCCTATGTACCAAGCCTTCTACTGTCACCCCTCCAATTGTACAAATAACCCCCACACCATTGGCTTCCACTAAGCATTCCACTAACTCTTGTTCCCAACCAAGTAATCCTCCATCATCTCCACCTAAAACCTCCACTAGCCTTGTAACCCCGAATCCAACCATTCCTATTCCTCCACTCCCCTTACCTAAACCCGAGATTAACCCTGAGCCGGGCCCATTGATTGTTGCACACGAGCCAACCTCGTCTCCTCTCGAGAACAAGGAGAAGCCCGTCGTGTCTCAACCTCCACTTACCCTTCCTATAACCCCCATCATTGAATCTCCATCACCCGTTGAGCATGCTGTCTCAATCTCACCTCCTTCCACCACCTCTCGGAGTGGGTATCTTTCTAAAAATACATGTGCCAAAGATGATGTTCAAGAATCGGACAAGAAGAATTTGGCCACGGCAATGCCATTCAAGATCCAAGATTTAATTTGCCGAATGCCGATTCGGGTTCTTGTGCCGGTCACCTTTGAGAAAGCCGAATTTCCATCTGCACCAATGCCCATCAAGAAGGACCCTCAGGAATTGGTACTGACCAAATCAGGGGCCAAAATAACCACGATCACGTTACTCCTTGGCCAACATGCTTTCAAGGCTCTTATTACCCCTTGTTCGGTCATAGTCCAAATGGCCAATCAAAAGAAGGGGTTCTCCTCATGCATAGTGATGACACATTCTACTGCCGAGGAGATGATGAATTCTATGCTCAGGGGTGGGTCAGGGCAGTTCTTGTTGGAAACTTTTGACATCATGTCTACTCACTACCAACTTCCATGCAAGAGGCGAACGCCTATGTTACCCGGCATATTCACATGTGATATTCCAACGGCCTTGAGCAGTACCCCAAACATGAAGCTCCTTATACCGAGCATCGAACTTCCAATGATAGACACCATTCATCTATCAAGGGAGCTATTTCTAAAGGAGCCAGTTCATGTCAAGATCCCTACTTCACGAGCGGAACTCTCAAATTTTTGTTATGATATTTTGCTAAGAGAGTTACCGTTCATATATGAATGTCCAAAGGGCCTTACTAAAAGTCTATCAAATGAGAACCCATGGGCCCTGACCGCACTGATTGGACTGGTTGGTCAGAAAAGGACTAGGCCGTCTCTTCATTGGAGAGAGCATGCAGGGCCAAGAGGTCAGGAAACCATGTTGAAGGTTGAGAGGCCGCACTATGAGAGAGTATTTACCAAGAAGAGGGAAAAGCATAAAGTGAAGCTTAAGGATAATAAATCCCTTGTTGAAGGAGCCAACATCAGTTCATCCACTTCCTATCCCAGTTCATCGCTGCTCATGCTGCTATTCAGCTTCTTTTTATGGGCAGTCCATTGGTTAAGGAGACGCCTTTTGTCACCTAAATCTAAGCCATCAAGCTCCTCTGCTCTAGGGTCCCCGAACCCTCACATTCCTCGTTGTCCGGAGCTTCCGGACCCCTACATTCATCCCTGTCCGGAACCTCCGGACCCCTCCCTATTTAATTCCATGTTTTTATCCATCTCTCACCCCCATCTGGAACCTCCGGATTTCTTATCTTATTCTCCATCTCTCTCAGGGCATCGCGCCCTTCCTTCCCATATCCACCTGGAACCTCCGGGCCTCTCCTTCTTTCGATTTATCCTTTTGTTCTTCCAAGTCATCACGTCCTTCATTCTTTTCACCCCTTTGAATTATCTTTTTACACACCTCCCAGGGCATCGGGTCCCTCATGATCTTTTTCCTCCGGAACCTCCGGATTCATTTCCCCATGATTCTCCTCCTTTACATCCGGACCCTTCGGATCCGCCTCTCTCGATTCATCAATTTCTGATTCCTCCCGATCCCGCTCCCGGGTTCGACCCGGTTCCTTCCACGTTAACTTCCTCGGGCACCTGCCCGTTCTCACACTGTTTCCGAGGCTTTAGTCCTCACTGATTTCTTTGATTTCTTCTCATCCTGTAAATTCTTCTAGGTATCTTTCACCTAAATCTTGTTTTATCCCCCACTTATTTAAAATAAACCGCCCTAGTTGGAGGATTGTTGTATAGGAGGAGCCTTACTGGTATTCTGCTAAGATGTCTTGGTGACGATGAGGTTTGGAAATGTGTAGAAGAGACGCACTCGGGTGTGTGCGGTGGCCACGTGAATAGTCAGATGCTCGCCAAGAAGATCATTCGGCAAGGCTTTTATTGGCCCACTATGGAAGAGGATTGTGCTGTCTATGTCCGTAGGTGTGTCAAGTGTCAACTTCACGCCGATAAAATCCATTCACCATCTTCCTCACTTCATCCAATATCCTCCCCATGGCCTTTCTCCATGTGGGCATTCGACGTCATTGGTCCCCTAGGTGATCCCAATTCCCTCACCAAGCAGAAATCTTTCATCCTTACTGCGACGGAATATTTCACCAAATGGGCCGAAGCCGAAGCTTACACAAAAATCAAGGCATCAACAGCCTGCAAGTTCATCATGAAGAACATTCTCGCCAGATTCGGCATCCCAAGCACGATCGTCACCGACAATGGGCCACAATTCATTTCTCAGGACCTACAGAACCTCTGCAAAAGGTACGCAATTGCATTGCATCATTCATCGCCATATTACCCACAAGGTAACGGCCAAGCGGAGGCCACCAATAAAACATTGCTCAAAATCATCAAAAAAACCTGCGAGTCTAGTAAGTTTTCAGACTGGCCAGAAAAGCTTATCGAAGCTCTATGGGCCTATCGCACTTCAATCCGTACCCCCACCGGGCAGACTCCATTTGCCCTTACTTATGGTATGGAAGCGGTAGTCCCATACGAGACTCTGATCCCTTCTCTCAGGGTACAATTGGACGAGGACTTTCCCCTCGACGATCGTCGTAATTCACTCCTCGCCCAGTTGGAACTCTTGGATGAGAAGCGGCTGGCCGCTGCCGAACACGCGCGTGTGTATCAAAATAGACTCGCTCGCTTTTACCAAAAGAAAGTCGTTGAGAGAAAATTCAAAGTCGGTGAGATGGTCGTAAAAAGAATTTTTGTCAAACCTGGAGGGCCGCGTTCTAAGCTCCAATCCAATTGGGAAGGACCATTTGTAATTCAAGCCGTATACCCTGGCAACGCCTACAAGCTAATCAACGCCGAAGGGACCGAGTTATCCCACCCTTGGAATGGGCTTTATCTTAAGAAATACTACCCTTAGCACAAACAAAAAAAATGATGAAAAGATAAAAACATCAAAAAATAAAGAAATATTGAAAACCACTAAAAATATGGAAAATTCAAAATACCGATGCCCGGCAGTCACCATATAGTTAAGTCTCTGCATCTAACCTTCATGTTAGGATAGGGCCCATTAAGGCTTGGTAGGCACCGGGTCTTGGTTTGCCAGAACCGTGGAGATCCCTGTCCGGCCACGTCGGCCTATGCTCGCTCGAAGGAAGCTAACATGTGTTCACTTATGTATTTTATTCAAAAAAGTTGGTAGCATCACCTATGGTAGGGCCACACCTAGAAGATCTCCGGAAGCTGTAATCTTTATTCTTTTCTCTTCGACCAAATGATACAGTCGGCGCCCTTAAAATGCTGAGCATGAGAAACCGAAACTCAAACCCCCAGGGCAAGAGTAGGATCCATTTCCTCGAGCATCGATCAGTGCACGAGAAGAGGGCAGTGTCCCCGCAGGCATACGAAAAGGGAGCCCACAAACGTCAAACGACTATATCTCCCTCACAAAAAGAAATACAAAATCAAAATCAAGAGAAAAGCCTGGTCGTGACCGTGCCTGGTACGGTAAACGGAACCCCTCAAAGCAAAAGTCTGAATCCACAAAGGGGGCCGTGGAATGTAAATGCTCGAGATTTGGTCCGAAGCTGTCCGAAAGGAAAGAGTTAATGGGCCCTTATTCGCTCGCCGGGTTAACGGCTTTGCCGGTCCTCTCAGGAGGTTTATCCCCTACACTCTTCCTTCTCCCTCTAAAGATGAAGGTTCGATGGAGTTTCTGAAAGGTGAAAACTGCCAAGGGTCTGCGACCTTATTTTAATATACACATTTGGTTGCCTACTTTGAAAAGCAAAAGCTATCGCTGCGAAGGAGTCTCTGTGTTTCTGGCTGGTCAAGACCCCTGTTTACCACCTTGATGTCTTCTTGTTTAACCTCGGGCTTAGGCCAATGCAAGCGCGTCACCTATGGGTGCGACGGCGTCTGATTCCGGGTCAGCGTCGCGCGGTTGGTCGTTAGGGTTCCAGGGTGTTCCATCATATACCATCTAGAGTTGTGAGGAAATAGACCCGGGTCGGGCAAATCATTTACCTCACACACCTTTTGGGTGAATCCCTGTGGTCGGAAGCGACTGGGAGCCTAAGCATGGCATGACGGTATTGTCATCAGGGTAAGTCTTAGCCGACGGGATCATCATTCGAGGGGTCTAGAGGCCCAAATCAACCTAGATATGCACTTAGGATACCTGGGAGGTTAGTAAGAAACCCCTGTCTCACGTAGGTTAGGTGCCATTTGGGTGCTTGCCGGGCGTTAGCAAGAAAAAAAAATTTGAAATGATAAAGCAAAAAAAAATGGAAAAGAGAAATGTACATATTTGCAAACAAAAAAATCTTTTTATGATAAAACAAAAAAAATCTTTTATAAAAAAAAAGAAGAAAACAAATCAATTTTGCATGATTACATTTGCGTGCAGCATCTCACTTTTAATACCGTTTGCATTCGTGTGCTTGCCTATCGCATTTATCATCACCGCATCTTTCCCTTGCCTTCGTTAAATAAAGGCTTGGCCCCTTGACCAGTCATCAAGGACAGTCACAGTGACCATTTGCTTATTGAGCTAGGGGCCAAGTCAGAACAGAAACTCTGATTTGTTTGTTTCAGTGATGTGTGCAGGGACTCAGGCAACAGAAGCAAAAGTGAAAAACAAACAAACCGAACCTTGTGTTTTATTCCAAAAAACCAAAAAATTACATCAAGTTCCGCCCTCTCTCTCTCTGCATTACTCATCCCACTACTCTCCGGACAAAACACTCTCAAAGGTGCTACCCAACTACGAAAAGCGGTACTCCTACCGCTCTGTACTCCTCTTCCTATTCCCGCATCCCGGCGTTGATCTACGGAAGCAGTAGAGAAGCTACCAACACGAAAGCCACGCTCTCTTGCTCTTCGGTAGCGCTCCTCACCATCCCTCAGCCACTGTTCAGCAAGGCCAAGGCTGATTCGGAGTTCGAATAGTTGGGCCTCCATGGCCCTTCGTTCCTCCCTTTTAGTCAATCTGTTAGCTCTTTCTCTCTCCGCGTCTCTTTCTCTCTCTGCACGTTCTCTCTCACGGTCTTCCCTCTCCAACTGGAGAGTGCTCCTCAGTTCCATAGCATCCCTGAAAGAGTCGTCATCAGGATGATGCCGCAGTTCCCTCTCCAGTTCTACTATCCTAGCCTCCTTCTGCGCAGCTTGGGCAAGCGCTTCTTCCGTCTCCTTTTCCTGCCGAGTGTACCATCTCAGATACGCGATAAGGCGTAAACAAAGAGAACTCAACGCTGAAACTTTTACCTGTATACGGAGCATCCCTTCTGCCTCCGCAGCACGCTGCGTGGCGTGAACAAGTTGCTCATGAAGCAAGTTAAGTTCGGAGGTAGGAATCCACAGGCTGGAAGAGGCACCACCTACTCCCATCGCTGGGGAAGCCGCGCCAATCTGGGCATGCTACGACCGCGTGAATTAGCAGCCAACATCAGGAATCTGAGGATTTAATTACGAACACGCACTGTACACCTACCAAGGCGCTCGTAGCTCCGCGGGCATCGCCCAACTGTTGTTCCATCTCTGCCAAGCGAGTTCGTAAATTCGCTATCATGGCATCCCGGACATCCTGCAGCCATACGAGTCAGCATTTCCGCCGGAAAACCAAAAAAAACCAAAAAAGGAGAAAAAAGAAAAGAGAAAAAGGGGAAACCTACCTCCACAAGTCCCCGGGGTTGGAGCCGCTCTGCGTACTTTATCCTATATAGACGCAAGTAGTCTTCGCTATCCCGCGCCTGCGATTCTACAATCATGCCACCCCGTTGCCAATCTTCGTACTGTTCGGGGAATCGCACGCGCCAGTTAATACAGGTCGCTGGTCCCCGCGTCTTTCTCCCGACACGAGGTGGCGCAACTGAATCCACCCATTCTTGAGCCAGTCCTAAAGTCCTCATAACCAATCGTAGCCGAAGTGGCTCGATTTCATTCAGGCAGTGCATCCACAGTTCCCGTCCGAACCGGGCACGACTTGCTAGAACCCACGGCTGGTCAGCATCGACCATGTCTGAGTAGGGTCTCCAGTTTACCATCGCTGCAGGGAACTCCTGTAGCTCCCGCCTTAGCACCATCAGTTGGTAGGTTAGGGGTGCCGCACTCATGATGGGTTCCCACCGCCTGGCTAGCGGCACCATCACAGGTCGCCAATGCCGAGCTCTCCCCATAGGGAGGTAATAATAGCTCCACAGCTGCTCGGCGCAGGCCATCAGAACTTTGTAAAAACACAAAAAAAAAAATACAAAATAAGCAAAACCAAAAAAATACCTGGATGAATGGCGTGAAACCACTCACAGTCATCTCACGATCCGTTTCTTGGAATAGGCCTGCAAACAAGTGTGCCAGCATGGCGGCTCCCCAGGCATAATACACTACTCTTTCAAGGTCTGGCAGCAGCCCCATGAAGCAACATTGGATGCCGTCCCCTTTCGAGCTCAGTACCAATCTCCCCAAAAGGAAGAGGAGAAATCTCCTCAAATCTATGTTGCATCTTTCCGAGTCGCCGAAATCTGTGCAGTACACGGCGCGGCATCCTATTTCTATCCTTTCCATGAACTCTTCTGAGGATTCATCGTCCCGCCGACGAGTGTCGGTGAGCCCTAATGCATCCATCAGGGACACCCTAGCTACCGACCTGTTTTTCCGACTATCCAGGTCCAAACCCAGTAACTTCTGGGCACCTTCTCTGTAGTCCGCGTAAGTGACTCCGGTCACTGCCTCGCCCTCTACTTTCAGGCTTGTGATCCGGACCACATCCTCCAAGCTGGGCACCATGTGCCCCCAGGGCATCAGAAATGCCCGGCTCACTGGGTCCCATCTCTCACACAAGGCTTGGATCAGGACTAGGTCGAGCTGGATCGGCTCGATCCGAAGGAAGGTACCAAATCCCATCACGTCTAGCCTCGCCTTCTGAAAATCTGGGAGGCCCCTGTACGCTGCTACTACCAACTCCCATAAGATTTGTGATTTCATCACAACCTACACATACAAGGAATGGGGGTGAGGTTTGGTCGGAAGAAAGGAAGAAAGAATGAGAAAAGGGCAAGAAAACTTGGCTTACAAGTTGAGATTGGGCCCTTTCGCTGAAGTGCCCTTCAAGGTCTGAAAGCCTCCTGGAACTACTACCACTGGACCTGCTTCTCTTCGAGGAATGGGAAGATTCGCCCTCCATCCAACTCTCAGAATTTTGAACTCCTCCTCTCCCGTAAGAAATTGTGCTCCTCGAGTTAGCTCTCGATATACCTGGGAGGATAAAAGGGACAAGAATTTATAGAAATGGAAGGAGTGCGGGCCAAGATTGCCTCCATCACCTGTCAATAATAGCCCTCGCAATGAGGCACCGGCCAAGCGGTCCCATGTGTCGCTTCACCGCTCGCACATGGTGATTGACTGGACGAAGAATAGGACGAATAGCCCCTATGATTGTCTAGGGATACCCTATCATGATTTGGAGGATGTCCGCAAAATTTGACACAGCATTCGGGAAAAGAAACTAGGGCTGTCATTATTGACTTCGACGGCAGTTTCCCGTCGAAAATGGTCACAACAAGACGCGATTCTCCGCTCGAGGCGGAGTCTCGACAGACCTATCACATGGGAACAGTGCAAAGGAGAAGAAGTGTAGGGAAGAAGGAACGCACAAAAGAATAAATAAACAGCAGAAAATCAAATCACTCCATTCATAATTCTACATAAGCTGTCACAAACACTACAATCATAGAGAGGTGGCGGGTCCACTAGCTCGCCAATCCTCACCGTCACTCATCTCTCTGGGCACTCTCCTCCTCTCCCCCGAGGTGAGGGTCCCTCAGAAGCCTCCGGGATCCCCGTGCAGTAGCGCCTGCCTCGCCTCTGGGCGCCTGCTCCGCAGCAGTGACTCGCTACTCCTCCCCTGGCGTGGCAAAGAAGTCACTGGCCGCAAAGCGACCGGACTGGCGGAGTCGCTCCCCGAACTCTCGCGCTCTCTCGTAGCGCGTCTCCATCCCTCCTAGCCTCTGCACGACGGCCTGAAGGCCCAGCTGGAGCTCCCTCACTTGGGCCTCCAAGGCCCTCCTCTCGGTCAGATCCCGCTGTCGCTCGGACCTTCTCTCGGCTTTCTCTCTCTCTGCCTCTCTCCTCATCATCTGCAGAAGAACCCTTAACTCCAGGATGTCTGGAGAAGGTCTCTCCTCACCGCGATGCCGCAGCTCCGCTACAGTCGCCACCCAGGCATCACGCTCCTCTTCCGCCCGGGTCGCGCGGGCCACCGCACCGGCAAGTTGCTCCCGGAGGGAGGCAATCTCGAGAAAAGGGGCCGAGGAACTGGAAGATCCGCCAGCCACTCCCACCGTCGCTGTCTGCTGGGCACGCTGGAACAAAATAAACAACGGCCGTCAGTGAAACTCCAAAATCTGAAGTTAAAAGTGTGGCACATAACTTACCAGGAGCGACAACTCATGTTGAGCGACGGCCAGCTGCCGCCTAGTCTCTGACAGTTGGGCGCGCGAGCCGCCGATGCCACGCGTGTCTCCAGCTTGGGGAAGCCCCGCGTAGCTCTCTCTCTGCCGCCGCAGGAAGTTGGCACTGTCCTGCACCAGTATACCCCCTTGCTGTCCAGGGAGACGTACGGGCCACTCCTCGAGCCTCGCCTTGCCGCGACTCTCCCTCCTGACGCGGCTCGGCTCGTCTGCACTCGCCCACTCATCGGCCAAACCCGGGATTCTTGCCGTACCCTGCATCAAAAGAGGTCCCACATCAGTCAAAAAGAACGCGTCCCCTGTCTAGGACGCGTCCATCATTTAAGTGCAACAGTCGCCGAACCCTTTCCCCCCTCGCACGGCTTGCTTCAAAACTCAAAATGGATCAAAGAGGGGGAAAACCAAGCACTCACCGAGCCGTGTTCACCTCCTCCCGCGCCATTGGGCCCCTCGGGTCCCTCGGGGGCCCGAAGCGGCCCTTCCTCCTCCATGGACGCCGTTCCGTGCTCTGGCGCGTCCCTCCTCAGGCGAGGGGTCCCGCGTCCCTCTCCACCTTCGCCGTGGTCCAGACCGCCGAACTCCATTCGATCGAGGGGAAGAAGACAAAGACGGGCGAGCGAGTTTTGGCGGAAGGCGGGTTCGTTTGTGGGTAAGGCACGGGAGAAGAAAGGCCACCCGTCGCTTTAAATTTGAATTCGAGGATTAAGACGCGTCCTCGCGCCTGGATGCCCCCAAAATAAAAAATAAAAAAAATAAAAAATTAGGGGCGTCCAAGACCCAGGACGCCCCCAAAAATAATAATAATAATAATAATTTCAAAACAAAAAAAAAATAAAAACTTAGGGGCGTCCAGGACCCTGGACGCCCCCATAATAAAAATTTCAGAAAAAAATATAATAAAAGAAAAAAAAGATAAGAGTATGTATATAATCCAAACAAAAGAAGAAAACACAAAGAAAAAGAAAAACCACAAAAAAAGATAATAATAATTAAGGGGACGGGAGTCCAAAACATCCAAATGTCAGATTTTATTCCATCAGAAAAGCAGAATGAGCTACATCAGAGGCTTAGGCGCCTTAGGCCTTAACTTCTCCAGTTCGGTCACATAAGCTCTCCACAGCTCGCATTCTTCCCCCACATGCACTAAGGCCTTTCCCGCAACACTTGTCTTCCAGGGTGCTTTGACGGCCTTCGCTTCCCTTGCATCCGCCTCCGTGCCCAACTCCCTCTTCTTCAAAGGAACGATGCCAGTCGATATTGGGAATGAATGGCGTGGAATGCCGACCTGGAGGCAGCATCGATGCGCGTTATAAAGGACGAACTCGGTTGCGCCGATCAGTTGGAGATCAACTTCAGGAGAAGGCCTCATGAGGAGATCAAGCGAAAGCAAACATGCCGGTGCGCAAGTAAAGAAGTCTTGTGTCACGGTGCGGAAGTGAGACCGCCAGTCTTCACGTTTCTTCAGTCACGGAACGCGGTTCACTACAGTACCACCGAAGCCTAACACGTCGGCTATGTGATGAAGAGGGCTTTGTTGGAAGAGCTTCGAAGCAGTTGGCATTCCCTCGTGGTGGTCGAATTTAAAGTGCAAATCAAGCCAGCAATTCAAGACAAGTGCGCAACCAAAAGGAGGCTTACCCATGCTCGAGGCAGTAAGGCCACTATATAGGTAGGCAAGGACAGCGGGTCCCACCCTCTTTCCACGCCAGATCCCGCAGATAGCACTCAGTTGGTCTTCCTCCACCATGTTGTCGGTATAAGGAAACAAGAGAGCACCCGCCAGACAAATGGTGAACCCTTTCATGATTCCCTCCAAATAGTCATCGTCTGGTAACCCTCTCAGGGCCTCCATGACCCATTCCGCGAGCTTTTGCAAATCAATTCCCTTTTGAGTACGAACCTTTCGGGCTGCGTCGGGCGGCATGAAACTTCCAAGGACGCTTTCGGAAGTCCCCCGTGTCAGCATCCGCATAGCCTTCACCTTCCCGTCACTCTTGAATTTCTTCAATCCGAGCAGAAGTTCCACCTCCTCGAGGAGGATGGTCACCTCGAAGGTCGGGAAGATAAAAGTGTGGGTCTGGGGATGCCAGATCTCCACTAGTGCGCCCATAGCCGCCCAGTCCATACGAATCTTCTCGTAATGTTTGGCGTGAATAAGGAGCCCCTGCAGATGCCACTTCGAGAGTATGACCCTCATGCCAATGGAGATGTTGGAAGTTAGCTTTGAAAGCCATGGCAGTTTGGAAAACTTCCTCGGGCCTGGGAAGAGTGGATATGGCTGGAAGAGAAAAGAAAGAAGAAAGGAAGGAAGTAAGAAGAAGGTTCACGTGGAGAAATTTGAAATGAATCAGCTTACCATATGCGACATGATCGTCCCACTCAGATGACCCTCGAGGTCGGAGAGTCGCCTGATCTCGCTGCTAGGCCTGCTCCTCTTCATAACGCGGGAAGACTCTCCCTCCATCCTGAAATCTCTAGATTCTCCTCTCCTTCCTCTCCTGAGCTTCCAAAACCCACCTTGGTGCATTTGAATGAACTAGCCTAAGGGGAGTTCTTATAGGAAGGGTAGGGCGCTACAGGACAGAACATGTCACATCAACGGTCAATGTCAGGATTTTGACTAGATCTCCTTTCCATTGTGGTGCGATTCTGTTACGATTCTGTTACTTTCTAATGTTATTAATCCATGCTGGCCTGTGCAGGTTTTACTAACGGACGTCTTTGTCCTATCTCCTGTCCCACCTTTCAATGGTTGGTCCCACCATGTCATGCATCGTAGTATATGATACCTACGCTACTAGAACATGTCAAGGACCTTGCGGCCCGAACGAATCTGAGATCTGAGTTCCCCTTCAACAAAAACGGTGATGATCCCAGAGGAATTTGGATTGTACGGATAAACCGTTAATTTGTGGTAGCATGGGGACGACGGTTCCATTCAGAGAGTTGGTGCGTGGATAAACGGGCCCCAGCCCAGTACCAGCTCACCGGATCGGTATCCTGACCCGTTCTTAACAAGTTGACAATATTATCCTTGACTATTTTCTATTTTAGTTTGTTTTAAATTTTTCTTTAAACCCAGCATGCATTCATATAGGACTTTGAATTTATTGCGGAAGATCATTCGAGTGATTCTATTGTGAAAGCCGTTGTACTCCAATTCTTACAAATATGAGATATTCCATTCCGAATGAAATACTGAGTTTCCTTGAAGCGGCCCTACGCTGCTCTTCCAAAGGAGACCCTTGTTTGGACAGACCCTCAGATATTCCTTTACTTTTTACCTTGTTTGACCCACCTTGGCCGCAGCACTTCCACATTGGCTGGTAACCGCTCACCAAAGGTGAAACCTGTGGGTTTATGACCCAGGTACTTCCACACCGAGAAGTTGGTCTCCTTTATTTTTCGTGCATGAGCACACATCTCACCCTCCCTTATTTGATCTCCGTCCAAGCAATCGTCAATATTTGAAAGACCTTCTTCAAGGTCGCCTCATTGAAACTTCAGGAAAGATTCCAAACAGTAACGTCAAAAGCGTGTCTCATCACACCTTGGCATCAACTTATCAGTCCGCTCCCACTTCATTTCACTCCACTTCGATACCATTTCACTACGTGTCGCTCCCTTGCAAAGCAGACGCCAAGGCGGGGCAGCTGTAGACACGCCATTCCTGACGTCTCCTGAGTAAATCTCATATTACACTATGATACCCCAAGGCGGCCTTCACATTTTTAATTACTCTGGTGATTTCCTATTTTTGTGATTTTTTTTACATTTTTTTGAATTTTTTCGTGAAAAATCATGGAAGTGTCCAGGCGCCTGGACACCTCCATCAATGACCAAAAAAAATAAAAAAAATCAAAATCATGGAAGTGTCCAAGCGCCTGGACGCCTCCATCAATGACAAAAATATAAAAAAAATTAAAATCATTGAGGCGTCCACCTGCCTGGACGCCTCCATCAATGCAAAAACAATAAAAATAATATCAATAATCATAAAAAAACAAAATAAAAATCAAATAAAAATATATATATTTATGGAGGCGTCCAGGCCCCTGGACGCCTCCATAAAAACAAATACAAAAAAATATAAAAATGCCCGTTGGCATAAAAGACAAAAAATAAATAAAAAATACATATTAATGGAGGCGTCCAGGCCCCTGGACGCCTCCATAAAAACAAATAAAAAAATCAAAAATGCCAGCCTTGGCATAAAAGACAAAATCACAATAAAAATAACATATTTTTGGAAGCGTCCAGGCCCCTGGACGCCTCCATCAACTCCCTCACGGGCGCCGGCCACCGAACGACGGTTTGTCGTGTGTGAAAAAATCCAAGTTTTGAAGACGTCCAGTCAGCTGGACGCGCCCATTTCTGAATCACGAGACGCCGCTCATAAAATCACGCGTTGTGCCAAACCGCGTGCGGCCGTCGTCGGTTTTCGGTGGACCTGTTTGAGGCGTCCGGGACCCTGGACGCCTCCACAAAAGTATTCTAAAAAATAAATAAAAATAGAATAAAATATTATTTCGGCCCTGATGGAGGTGTCCAGGGTCCTGGACGCCTCCACCCTCCAGAGCCCTATAAATAGAGGCCCACCCCCTCAGTTCTGGGAGAGCTCAGAAGTGATCCGATAGGCTGCCGGAGCCCAGAGGCTACGGAGTCATTTTCTAACCCGTGGGTTCTTTTGTAGGTGGAGGTTCTGCCGGTTTCTCGGGTGCTCACGCTCGCGAGAGGAAGGTTGTCTTCATCCACCGCGCTTCCACGTCGTCCCCACGCTGCCGGAGCTCCGCCGGATTTCACCCTCGGCTCATCCAATAAGCCTTTTCTTCCCCTTTTTCTTCGTAGTTCTTTTGCATTCATCATCTCGCATCCTCTATCCCCCTTCATAAGGGCGCCTCTTCTTTTATACTTCTTGCATCCATCATCTCATTTTCCTCCTACTCGAGTCCGAGAGGGGTTTAAAAGATAACACCAACCAGGTGTGTGTCTTGCCATCATTTCGTTATTTTTATCGCAAGGATTTGAATACTACACCTCCATCTTTCTAATCCACTTGTCATTTGTTTGTCGTTGTTTTGCAAGGGTAGCCGAGGAAAGCCCTCTCCGTCGGCCGGCCGGAGGGAGAGGAAGAAGCAACCCGCCATCTCCCGCTCTTGAGGTAGGCGCGATCACTTTCTTATTTTGGAGTCTTTCGGCCCCTGGCGATCACATCTTATTTTCGAGGCCGCGGCGAGTCACTTCCCCAATGGCCGTTTAAATTTCCGTTCTTATATTCTCTTATACTCTGTTATATTCTGCTCATATTCTCGAGGCCGCGGCGAGTCACTTCCCCAATGGCCGTTTAAATTTCCGTTCTTATATTCTCTTATACTCTGTTATATTCTGCTCATATTCTCGAGGCCGCGGCGAGTCACTTCCCCAATGGCCGTTTAAATTCACGTTCTTATACGTTATATTCTTATCTGTTTGTGTTCTCGAGGCCGCGGTGAGTCACTTCCCCAATGGCCGTTTAAATTCTCGCTCTTTGTATTCTCTCTATATTCTGTCATCTTATTATCTGTTCATATTCTCGAGGCCGCGGCGAGTCACTTCCCCAATGGCCGTTTCAATTCTTGTTATTTAATTTTTGCACCATTCCCGTCCCCCCGAGGCCGCGGCGAGACACTTCCCGCTATGGCCGTTTAAACCCCATATTTTGCTATATCACACTTGTCCCGCTCGCCCCGCCGGAGCAATCTCCCGTGGTGGCCCCTTCTGTAATGCCCTGGATCTTTCGGATCCTTGTTTTTGGGTCCTGGATCTGGTTTCTTGGAGTGTCCGACTCCGTTGTGTCCGAAATTTCGTTTCGGACATCTTTCGTGTTCGGATCGGCGCGATCCGGAGTTGTTTCGGAGGCCCGGAAGCGTTCCGCGGCTTTTCCGCGTGTGTTTTCCGATTCCCGGTGTGTGTTTCGGTAATTCCTTCGGAACCTCGTCACGGGTGAACGGGGCTGTTCACCAGGGCGCGAGTGGTACCGTTGCGATCGGTGTGTTCCGAGGATCGCAGAAATGTGATTTTCTATTTTTCGGTATTTTCGGGAATTTCTGGATTTTCTATATAATAACCTCCTTTTTCTCTCTCCCCATCTCATTTTCTCTTTTCCCTCCCTCTCTCTTCTCTCACGTTCTCTCCTCTCCCCCTCTCACTCCGGGCGGCCGACGGAGGCGGCGAGGGCGGGGCGGCGTGGCTCGTGGGGCGTGGAGCGACGGGTACGGGATGAGGATCGCGGTGGTGGAGGCGGTTCGTGGGATCGTGAACCGGCGAGGGTTTAAACGGCGTTTTCTTCGTGGATCGGCATCCCCGGCGCGTCGAATCTTCGGTGGAGGTAGGGAGATGGACCCTCAACCCGTGTACTTCAATTCCCGCGAGTTTCGTAGGCCGTGGTGAGCCGAGCGGGCTAAACGGGGTGATTTGGGAAAAATGCATGTTTTTTGGGTGTGAGCCGAATCTTGTGTTTTGATCGTGTTTTTGGGGTTTAAATGGGTCCTCTCGGTGCCAGAGGGGTTGGGGAATGTTTCCCCCTTTGTTTCCCCATCACCCGGGGGTGATCGGGGCGTGGAATGGGTTTTCCCGCCGTTTCTACCGTTTTTCGGGCGCGGACTGAGAACGCGCTAGCTTCCAGTAGCGCGTTCTTGAGTGTCGCGCTGCCCCGACGGGGCGCGTTCATCGGAGAAGATGAACAGTAAGGCGGTTCTTGTCGCGCTCTAGGGTCCCAGCGCATTTTTGGTTGTCGCGCTATAGGATCATAGCGCGACCTGGTCTGGTCGCGCTATGGACCTATAGCGCGTTCTCGCTGAACGCGCTATGGACCTATAGCGCGTTCTTGGAGGGACCAGCCGGGCTGCCCGGGGCGGGCGGTCTGCGGCTGATCGTGCTCCTCGTGGGCCGTGTGTGCCTTGGACACCCCGTGGAGTTCCGTGACCGTGTCTTTGGGTGTCCAAAGGTTTGGTTTACCTCGATTAGCGTTCCCGTGAGTTTAAGGGTCCGAGTGACCTTCTAGTGTTCCGATTGTGTTGTGTTGGTCTCCGGTCGACCCGGTTGTGACCCAGTGGTCGACCTTTGGCCTTGTGAATGTCCCGGGCACCCCGTGGGTTTTGTTACCGTGTTTTGGGGTGTCTGGAGGTGCCGTGTTACCTCGATAAGCGTGCCCGTGGGATTGGTGAGTCCGGGTGACCCCAGGCGTTTCGGGTTTCCGTATTCTCGCTCGATCGAGTCACCGTGTATCAGTATGTGTGCGGTGGGGTTCCCCCGCATGTCGTGAGTCTTCCTGGGAGATGATTCCCGAGTGGGTTATGTGTTTGGCCGTGGACTGTGTGTCCCGTTTCTTCTCCGATCGTGGTCACCGTGCGATGGTGCTGCTACGTGGGATGGTCCCCGTACTTCGTTAGGTTCGGACGTCGTTTTCTGTTGTTTTGAGAGTCTACTCTCTCAGTGATACTCCACTAGTCGTAGCTTCCTGCGCACGCGTGTGCGGACCCACCTGGGAGTGGTGGAGAGCGCGACCCGGTGAGACGCGGTTTTTAGGCTGGTTTCCGTCGGCCCCTTGCCTTTGCCACCAGAGTCCGGTGGGGGGGAAAGCCAGCTAGAGGACCCGACCTAGAGCAGATGGTCTGTGTGTGCACACGTAGTTGGGGGCTTAGGACACGCGCTGACGAGCGTGACCCCAGCTAGTCCTTGTTGTGGTACTGGTTACTGTGTGTGTCTGAGTCTCACGCCTAGGGCGTCGTAGCTAGACACTTGTGACGCGGTGTAAGACGTCAGCGGACGCATCCGGTCGTTCTTCTAGTGGGAGGTACTCCTGTTCTGGACAGAGAGTGACAGACTGTCAGTCGTGTGACTTCGACCTTCGGGTTTCGGTTGTGTTGACCGTTGAGTTTTCGATTGTTTCGCCGTGGCGCGTGTCAGTTTTCGTGCCGTGAGGCTAGTGCTAGTGACTTTACCGAGGTTGCGTCTTGTCGTGCGGTACCCGTGACCAGGTGTCCGGGTTGCACTTTTGACAGCGTGTCCAGGTTGGCCGTGTTCTGGGAGACAGGCCTCTACGGCGTGGTTGCCGTGGGTTTTTCACTTCGATAAGCGATACTAGTGTAGTTCGGTAGCCCTTGACCGTGAGTCTGGGGTGTGTTTCTGGTACAGTAGGAGTAGCTGTAGTGCCGAGTTTTGACCGGCCACCGGTTTGTTGTTCCTGCTGTAGTTGTAGCGTTCCTTTCCGCTACCGCCGTCGTTTCCGGTTGGGGTTCCGCGGGATCCCTGCTGAGTCTCTGTTTTGGAGACTCATTCCCTGCTTTTCAGGTGTAGCTGTTCTTCCTCGAGGTTCGAGGGTGCGGAGCGGAGGTTCTCAGTTGCCAGTTTGCCGGGCCGAGTGTTCACTTGGCATGTGGTACGTTTTACTGCTTTAGACTGTACTTTCTGTGGGACTGGACTCTGTTGTAGTTGTTTATTTTTTTTATGTTAATTATTGAATTGTCCTGCTTTATTTCTTATTTCTTTGTGCCTCCACACTCCTTTTAGCCCTTCCGAGCCCTCCCGGCTCGTGGGCGGCGGTTCGAGATTCGAATGGTATCGGGCTCCTCCCGGTATCCGGATCTTGGGTTGTCACAGCTGGTATCAGAGCGTGGTTGTGGACGTACATGGGAATTCGAGATATTGCAGTGATCAGAGTCCGTAAGGTCCAGTACAGTCAGCAGTTGGCATAGGGTTTCGTGCATGTTTTCCGCTTTGTTTCTCGCTTGAGAGTTTGAGTGCGCTGTGCGGCGCTGTGAAGGTGGTTGTTGTTCACGGCTTTTGTGCCGACGTGGGGTCTAAAGATCGAGGTCGAGAGCCTTCTCCCTCATCGGTGGTGGCCCTGGTTGTGTTGCGTTGGGCAGAGGTTGTCGGAGGGCGTGTTGCAGTTCGGGGGATTGTAGCGGTGGTGCATCGAGAGATGTTGTGATCATGGTCCGACGGGACACTTGGTAAGTGTTGTCGGAGGAGCTGACCTGACGTGGTGACGGTTTCCTTGGTGCTGGAAGGTGCTGTTCCCAGCATGCGCGAGGCTCGAGGTCAGGACGAATGTGGAGTTTTCATTCCGTTGGTCGGAGGTGTGATCGGGTTCTCCTTTGGTTGGAGAGAATCGTGTTTGGCTAAGGTTCGTCGTCTTGCACTGTGCGTCCGGATTGGTTGGCCTTTGTGCGCCGTGAAGTCCGTGCGAGACGTGTTCCGTGTTTTGGCAAGGTGGTTGCCTGTGAGAAGCGTTGCCCGTTCTCTGATGTGTAAGGGTGTTGGCGCTGTTTCGGAAGGATGAGTGTCAACTGGGCGCTGTTTTTGAGATTTGCGGTTGGTGTCGCGGTTCTCGATGTGTGGAGGATCGGAGTCTGCGGGGTTGCAGATGGTTGTCGAGATGGTGGATCTCGAGTTGGCGTTGTGGTGGCTGTGCGTGTGGATCAGAGTGCGTGGATCGTAGCGTTGGTTGCTGCGGGTGGATTTTTGAGAAGTGTAGAGCAGTGGAGGATTGGTTCATCGGTGTGCGTTGTCTCCGACGGTGTGAGACATGTTGGTTGGCGTGCCGTTGCTTGAGATATTGTGGTTCATGGCATTGGCAGGTGTCCATTTGGATTGATCGAAGGATTTGATGAGACCAGATGGAAGAGTGACGCCTGTGGGCGGAGGTTTTTTTCGTGAGATTGGCGTCGGAGAGTGGTCTCTGATGAGACGTTGGTGTTGGATGTTGATCCTCAGTCTGTGGCCATCAAGGGAGGATTCCCCGTAAGTCTGAGTCGAGTGACGTGAGGACCGTGTGGAGATGGAGTCATGTGGTTTCGCAGTGCTCCCCTGAGAGGGTAGAGTTGGCGTGAGGTTCGAGATTGGAGGTGGTGTTGGTCTGTGCGTGAGTCAGCAGATGGCCTGTCATGTGTTGGATCGTGCCTGCTGGGCCGGTGGAGGTTTTCCGTTGGCGAATGTCTGGCGACCAGTGGATGGTCTTTTCAGAGACAGAAGATGCTGGTTGTAAGGGTTCGAGAATGGAGAGAGCGGCGTGCAAGCGAGGCCTTCTGGTGGCCGTTTCTGAGGTGTGAGCTGATGGAAGCTCAGTGATTGGTTACCCCTGGTGCAGGGTGTGAGATCGATCAGCGGTTGTGCAGCTGGCGTCTGGTTGGTCCGCCGAGCGTGGGCGTTGACCGGTGGATTGGTTCTTGTGGCGAGGATTGCGTTCCCTCGGTGAGCGAGAGGGTGGCAGCGATGCCGTGGGTGTTTTCCGTTGTGTTTGAGGTGATACCAGACTTGTGCCCTTGTCTTATGCCTGCTCTAGTGGCCGATGTGTGTGCGGCGTGCGGAGCGTGGCGTTGTTCGTGATTATGGTCTGGCCGTATCCCTCATGATCGGTGCTTTTTGCGAGAATCAAGATTTTCTGTGTTGGGGTTCTGACGGCGTTGTCAGTGAGTTACGGCGTTCTTCCCCTGTTCCTGTGCTTGTCCTGAATTTCGAGGACGAAATTTCTTTAAGGGGGGAGGGCTGTAATGCCCTGGATCTTTCGGATCCTTGTTTTTGGGTCTTGGATCTGGTTTCTTGGAGTGTCCGACTCCGTTGTGTCTGAAATTTCGTTTCGGACATCTTTTGTGTTCGGATCGGCGCGATCCGGAGTTGTTTCAGAGGCCCGGAAGCGTTCCGCGGCTTTTCCGCGTGTGTTTTCCGATTCCCGGTGTGTGTTTCGGTAATTCCTTCGGAACCTCGTCACGGGTGAACGGGGCTGTTCACCAGGGCGCGAGTGGTACCGTTGCGATCGGTGTGTTCCGAGGATCGCAGAAATGTGATTTTCTATTTTTCGATATTTTCGGGAATTTCCGGATTTTCTATATAATAACCTCCTTTTTCTCTCTCCCCATCTCATTTTCTCTCTTCCCTCCCTCTCTCTTCTCTCACGTTCTC
This sequence comes from Amorphophallus konjac, assembly GCA_022559845.1. Lineage (NCBI taxonomy): Eukaryota > Viridiplantae > Streptophyta > Magnoliopsida > Alismatales > Araceae > Amorphophallus > Amorphophallus konjac. The sequence goes on along the minus strand of CM040122.1, from coordinate 454,116,611 downwards.
TCCTCTCCCCCTCTCACTCCGGGCGGCCGACGGAGGCGGCGAGGGCGGGGCGGCGTGGCTCGTGGGGCGTGGAGCGACGGGTACGGGATGAGGATCGCGGTGGTGGAGGCGGTTCGTGGGATCGTGAACCGGCGAGGGTTTAAACGGCGTTTTCTTCGTGGATCGGCATCCCCGGCGCGTCGAATCTTCGGTGGAGGTAGGGAGATGGACCCTCAACCCGTGTACTTCAATTCCCGCGAGTTTCGTAGGCCGTGGTGAGCCGAGCGGGCTAAACGGGGTGATTTGGGAAAAATGCATGTTTTTGGGGTGTGAGCCGAATCTTGTGTTTTGATCGTGTTTTTGGGGTTTAAATGGGTCCTCTCGGTGCCAGAGGGGTTGGGGAATGTTTCCCCCTTTGTTTCCCCATCACCCGGGGGTGATCGGGGCGTGGAATGGGTTTTCCCGCCGTTTCTACCGTTTTTCGGGCGCGGACTGAGAACGCGCTAGCTTCCAGTAGCGCGTTCTTGAGTGTCGCGCTGCCCCGACGGGGCGCGTTCATCGGAGAAGATGAACAGTAAGGCGGTTCTTGTCGCGCTCTAGGGTCCCAGCGCATTTTTGGTTGTCGCGCTATAGGATCATAGCGCGACCTGGTCTGGTCGCGCTATGGACCTATAGCGCGTTCTCGCTGAACGCGCTATGGACCTATAGCGCGTTCTTGGAGGGACCAGCCGGGCTGCCCGGGGCGGGCGGTCTGCGGCTGATCGTGCTCCTCGTGGGCCGTGTGTGCCTTGGACACCCCGTGGAGTTCCGTGACCGTGTCTTTGGGTGTCCAAAGATTTGGTTTACCTTGATTAGCGTTCCCGTGAGTTTAAGGGTCCGAGTGACCTTCTAGTGTTCCGATTGTGTTGTGTTGGTCTCCGGTCGACCCGGTTGTGACCCAGTGGTCGACCTTTGGCCTTGTGAATGTCCCGGGCACCCCGTGGGTTTTGTTACCGTGTTTTGGGGTGTCTGGAGGTGCCGTGTTACCTCGATAAGCGTGCCCGTGGGATTGGTGAGTCCGGGTGACCCCAGGCGTTTCGGGTTTCCGTATTCTCGCTCGATCGAGTCATCGTGTATCAGTATGTGTGCGGTGGGGTTCCCCCGCATGTCGTGAGTCTTCCTGGGAGATGATTCCCGAGTGGGTTATGTGTTTGGCCGTGGACTGTGTGTCCCGTTTCTTCTCCGATCGTGGTCACCGTGCGATGGTGCTGCTACGTGGGATGGTCCCCGTACTTCGTTAGGTTCGGACGTCGTTTTCTGTTGTTTTGAGAGTCTACTCTCTCAGTGATACTCCACTAGTCGTAGCTTCCTGCGCACGCGTGTGCGGACCCACCTGGGAGTGGTGGAGAGCGCGACCCGGTGAGACGCGGTTTTTAGGCTGGTTTCCGTCGGCCCCTTGCCTTTGCCACCAGAGTCCGGTGGGGGGGAAAGCCAGCTAGAGGACCCGACCTAGAGCAGATGGTCTGTGTGTGCACACGTAGTTGGGGGCTTAGGACACGCGCTGACGAGCGTGACCCCAGCTAGTCCTTGTTGTGGTACTGGTTACTGTGTGTGTCTGAGTCTCACGCCTAGGGCGTCGTAGCTAGACACTTGTGACGCGGTGTAAGACGTCAGCGGACGCATCCGGTCGTTCTTCTAGTGGGAGGTACTCCTGTTCTGGACAGAGAGTGACAGACTGTCAGTCGTGTGACTTCGACCTTCGGGTTTCGGTTGTGTTGACCGTTGAGTTTTCGATTGTTTCGCCGTGGCGCGTGTCAGTTTTCGTGCCGTGAGGCTAGTGCTAGTGACTTTACCGAGGTTGCGTCTTGTCGTGCGGTACCCGTGACCAGGTGTCCGGGTTGCACTTTTGACAGCGTGTCCAGGTTGGCCGTGTTCTGGGAGACAGGCCTCTACGGCGTGGTTGCCGTGGGTTTTTCACTTCGATAAGCGATACTAGTGTAGTTCGGTAGCCCTTGACCGTGAGTCTGGGGTGTGTTTCTGGTACAGTAGGAGTAGCTGTAGTGCCGAGTTTTGACCGGCCACCGGTTTGTTGTTCCTGCTGTAGTTGTAGCGTTCCTTTCCGCTACCGCCGTCGTTTCCGGTTGGGGTTCCGCGGGATCCCTGCTGAGTCTCTGTTTTGGAGACTCATTCCCTGCTTTTCAGGTGTAGCTGTTCTTCCTCGAGGTTCGAGGGTGCGGAGCGGAGGTTCTCAGTTGCCAGTTTGCCGGGCCGAGTGTTCACTTGGCATGTGGTACGTTTTACTGCTTTAGACTGTACTTTCTGTGGGACTGGACTCTGTTGTAGTTGTTTATTTTTTTTATGTTAATTATTAAATTGTCCTGCTTTATTTCTTATTTCTTTGTGCCTCCACACTCCTTTTAGCCCTTCCGAGCCCTCCCGGCTCGTGGGCGGCGGTTCGAGATTCGAATGGTATCGGGCTCCTCCCGGTATCCGGATCTTGGGTCGTCACACCTTCTCTCTCTTCTCTTATTTCTGTGTTGCAGCAAACAAACACCAAAAGAAATAAAAGAGGAGCCCGCGCGCGCTCCGCGTCATCTCCGCTCTTCCCGGAACCGCGTGACGTCGCTCACAGCTGGGAAATAAGCTGTGAGGAGATGTGAACTACTGCATCCTGGAACTGTGAATGTTGAACAAAAAGCTCTTGAATTTGCTGTTGAAGTTCAATGGTTTTCATCTGAGTGTCTGCACGGAATTCCTTAAGTTCATGCATAATAGTTTCATATTGTGCACTGACATATACTAGTTGGGTATGCATAAGCTCTTGATTGCAGTTCAGCTTAAAAATTTCACTCTTCATGGCAGTAAATTGCTCCTGCAGAAATTTCATCATATGGGAATGAAGAGAATGATCGGAGCTTGTGCCGGCTTGATCTGGTGCAGATGTGTGTGTATGGAACTCTGGAGGTGCATATGACTATCTGAATATCTGAGGAGGTGAAGATGGTGGAGAAGTTCCAAAAGGAACTATAGCTCCAATGTGTTTGTCTGGAGCAACCTGAGGTTCGGTTGAGGGAACTGTTGGACCTTGTACTGTCTCATAGCCTGGAAGATCTCTTACTATCCTGTCTCCTTTCTTCTTATAATGCATAAACGTGCCAATGAATTTCTGACAGTAGACATTAGTCCTTGGAATTATCTGAACATGTTCATATTCCAATGGAATTCCAACCTTGATGAACACAGCAGTCAAGGCACCAGCATAGGGTAGATTTCTCTTTTTCGCAAAGCAGCCATACATCACATACATAATTATTTTGGGGAGGCAGAATTTCACATTTTTTAACATACAGTAAAGCAAAAACCGTTGAGTCTTAGTAAGTCTGCTTCTCCCTCCACCTTGTGGTGTGATGATCGTAGTGAGCATGTGATGTAGTAGGCGTTGCAAAGGAGGGAACTGATTGGTGTTTATGGATGTTATATGAATGTCAGACTTGATAGGTTTCCCAGCTATAGCAGTGTATACTTCTTCCAAATCATAGGGGAATTCTCGTTCTGTCACTCCTTATTTAGGAATGTGCCATGCCTTGTAAAATAAACGGGGTTGCACAGGAATAGTCACACCCTGAACCACAGTCCACACCTGACCATCTTTTTCTGTCCATGCATTTTGATACCATTCCCGGACTAGTTTAGGATAGTACACTGTATGTGTACTCATAAACTCAACCCAGCCTTGAAATTCAAATATAGGTAACAGTTCAGGAAAATCATCTAGCATCTTTTGGTCAGAAAAATCTACATACCGAGGAAATAGTATCCGTGAGGGATCATTGTCCTGGGGTTGAAATGTATTTGATGTATCGGAATCAGATTGGTCCTCGACCTCCTTGCCTTTCTCTTTGGTGGACAACCTTTTCTTTGTAGCTGCTTGTTCCTTTTCTCTGGAAGATTTGCGGACTGTTGGTTTGCTCCTTGTAACAGGTTGTTCCTGCGATGTAGAGGTCTTGCGGGCAGCTGACCTTTTCTTCCGAGCAGGGGCATCCGGCTGTGGCGAGGGTGCACGGACAAAAGCAGAGTCATGTGGTTCTCCCTGTGCAGTCGGCCAGTCATGGAGCCACTTCGTCTGTGGTTCCTTGGTGATAGAATCTGGACCTCCGGCTTGTTTTCCTCCGACGGCGGCTGTTTCTTTCTTCCCTCTGGTGACCGGTGGCGCCATTTGCATAAATATGGCACAAGGGGATGGAAGGGAAGAAGGGCGTGGCGAGAGGAAGACGTGCACTCACGAGAGGTGCAGAGGAGAGCTGTCGACCTCTCGAAGGGAGCCTCCACCGGTTCGAGTGATGTTGGCGGCCACAAGATGTGAGAATGAGAAGGTGAACCACGGGGGGGGGGGGGGTAGTGACCTATTATTTGGGTGAGAGTGAATGGGTGAATAGTTTATACCATCCTGGTCAACAGTGATCAAATGACCTAATATGTGGTGGAGTTAAAGGATAATGCAAAGTCAGACCCATTAGTTAACAGAAATTGAACTAATCCCCCATTTATTTTGGTATTATGGTTTAAGGTTTATAAACCCCCAAAACTGTGATGGCACTATTAACAATTACCGGTTCTTGAAGTGTCGATCTCTCTTGCTTGAAGTGTCGACCTCTTGATATGTAACAGAAGCTTTGCTCCAACAGACTTTAACTGAAGTGTCAACACTCCAAGAGAGAAGTGTCGACCTTATCATGGCATGACAGAAGCTTTCCTGGATGCTGTTGTGTATGCAGAGACAGACAATCCCAGAGATGGCATGACACCTTATCATGGAGGGTTTGGATTTTGGCATGACACATGCTGCTGTCAGTAGCATTATTTCCAGATCACATAATTATTTCTTAGCTAATTCTCATTAGAGCTTTTTGCATATACCCTCAACACCCTCGTGAAAACATTACTGCAAAATTTTTTATTGAACCATAAAGAAACTACCCCCGTGAATTCAGACATCTATAGTTAATAACAAAACTTTTTAGAGTATTAAATAATCTAACAACATTACAGCAAAAATGACATAACAACAATCTTATCCCTAAACCATATAGAAAGAAAACAAAAATTAATGTCCTTAATATTTCGACTATGTAAACATATAAAATGCACGAGTAAACATTTATATTTGTAGATCATACTAGTATATGCATTTTTACTAAATTATTCATCTGTGTGTGTCTGAGGGCTCTGATCACCAGGCTGGGATGCTACGTCAAAATCTACCTTGATGTGCTTATGTTTCTCAATGTAGTCTTGCCCTTTGTCTCTACTGCTAAGTCAGACTATGAATATCAACCACGTCTTTCTTTGATATGCAATACCCCAATTGGTTGAGGGGACATGGTCGATGGAGTGTGAGGTGACAGCGGCGCCTGTCGCGTACCAGAGTGGAGCCGAAGGTGTGGCCCAGACCTGGGCGTGGGGTGGTGACTCTGGTGATGCGGCGTCTGAACGAGGGCGGTCGTAACGTCTGCGTGGGCAGATGGGGCGCCGTGAAGTGCCGCGGTCGGTCCGTGCAGGTTTGGGCAATGGCGCTGGTGCCAAATCGACCTTGGCGGTGGCCGGTGGTCGTTGCTGTCACGACGACCAAAGGGTAAAATCGATGGCAATGGCGACTGTGTACGGGGGGAAGGGAAAGAGGAGGGTGGCGACTGTGTACGGGGGGAACCCTAAACATGAGGGTGGCGCGGCGGAAGGGTTACTACGGCCATAATCCTCGATTAATCGAGGGTGGGTTGGTCTTTTCACCAACTACGGTCAAGTTAAGTCACCTTGCGTTTAATATCGTCGATAGTAAAAAATGATAGGGACTTTTTAATTTAACGGTAATATTTTCAAGAGCTTTTTAAACAATAGTGAGATTTTAGAGACTAAAAAATAATTCATCATATTTATAGGAACTAATATGCAAAAAACCCTATTATGGAACTATCTTGTATAAAGATCGGATTACGTAATCACGAAGGTGCTGTCACATGGAGCAAACGGGACAAAGTCTTCTCAACGATATTAAACTCAAGTGTCCGATATATTAGTTACAACAATTTACGAGATTATAACTCTTAAATTAAGGTGTATCAATGTTTAATCAGGAACGACTGACATCTAATTAAATTTGAGTAATATTTAGTGCACGACAGTTTGTAATTACACACTCGAGGTGTACACGAAGTAAATATTTTTTTTTAAAATTTTTTTGATAACGTGAGTCTTAAATCATCTTAGTTTTCCGTACAATATATATCTCGATCCGACATTTGAAAAAAATAAAATAAAAAATATCGATTTTTAAATAATAGAGTCTAATATTATTCACTTGATATGAATTCTTTTTAAAATTTGCTGGACCGTCGTATGGAGGTGTATTTTTACGACAATCAAAAGTGACTTGCAACGCACGTTACCTAAAATTTTCCAAAAAAATTACTTGGTGCACGATCATATTGAAAATTAATCCGAGTGTACACTGAACATTACTAGTCAATTAAGAGACAGTTCTACCGCCTAACTTCTTCGAGCGTTGTTGGGGGGATCGAGCAGCCCTTCCCACAATTATTGAAAGTCCTCCCCTCATCACCGGGCATTGAAAACTACGACAGCCGAAATCATGGAAGGCGAATTGATGGCAGAGGAAGCAATTAAAAAGCACATCCGAATCTATGGATGCATCTGGTTTGACGTAAAATACTACCAAATCCGCAAGGTATCAGATTTATATGATTTTTTAACATCTTAAGTCAAATCCAATAGCCCATGATCTTTGGACTCTTTAACAAACGCCACAGACATTATGACACTCAAAAGAGTTGTATGCAGACCCTCCATGCCTCCACCATTCGTGCCAAAAGACCGTAACCCGGCCCGAGTTTGGTAAGTGGTGAGCGAGCGAATCCCATACCCAACTCAAAGATCACTTTTTTAAAAAGTCAATTCAAACACCACCCCTCCGGCCTCTCCGAGACCTACCTCCCTCCCTCCCTTCCCTCTTCTGCAACACCGTCGTGCGCACCCTCCTCCCTTTCCCTCGTTCTCTCTCTCTCTCTTGTCGTCGGAGCACTTCTGGCCGCCGCCCTGCGCGCACCCCCTTCTTCCTCCCCCTCCATCGAGCTAGACCCTGCCCCCACTCCCACCTGATGCCGACCTCTCCGGCCTCTCCGGTGATCCATCACCACCAACGCTCCGACTCTGTCGCTGCTCCACCACGTGCCCACCGGTTTCCTCCCTTCCCCGTCCTCCTCCTCTAACCCCGATCATGGTCGATCTGCATCGCCTCTCTCGATCGCCCAGGTACCCCTTGACAACCAGACGGGGTATATATCACGGCTTTTGTCATTTCTATCTGGGAGAATGCTGAAGTTGGTTATGCCTTCGTGTTTCGATGCGGCTGATCGAGGACTATCCCATGCTTCTCCTTGATTGCATGGCCTCCAAGGTCTTCTCCTTTGATCTTGTGTGGCTGGCATATGTTCAAGTTCAAAAACATAACCTTCTTCGGTTGTGGCCGCCATAACGGGGCTTTAGCCTAATGGTTCGCCACCCTTCTTCCTCGTTCAGGGAGGTCCCTGGTTCCAACTCAATTAATCTCTCTCTTCTTTGAAAATAAAAAAATTTCCTATCAAAAAAAAATGACTGTTTTATTCTATTATGCAAAGTTATAATTATGGAATGTGGGTTTGGGTCTATAATTAATGATCAGGTTTCACTACGTCTACCTTGTGGAGATCTTTGTTATCTTCTCATCTCGCTGGTCCATCTCGGTGGGTTGAAATGTTGAATGAATAAATCCTTGTAGCTTCAACAAAAAAAGACAACACACTCACATGCGACAGTGGACTGCAATGTATACACGCATATAAGTATAAGAATATCTCTCTATTATTAGGTAACAAGGAAGTTACCAATTTCTATAATCTAGACCATCTGACTTTCTTGATCTAAAACATTAAAAGTAAAAAAAAAAGATTTTTTGTAAAAATGTCTCCCTCACAAGTTTATTAAACATTAAAAAAAGTAAAAAAAAATTCATCCAAATCAGAAAGTAACATAATTTTTGCTATAAAAATTATACCTTGAGTATGTAAATGCCATACACAAAAGATAAGTCAAAACATTTACAAATCAATCCTGACAGTTTCTGAAAAAAATATGTCATTGTGGCCACTTTAATAAACTAATAGCAGTTAAGGATCACAAAGTAATTAAGTTGATTTAGACCACTTTTTACAAGCAGTTGCTTTACCATGTCGATTACTCGTTAAACGAGAAATAAAGTTGGAACATGAACTTAATTTCATGTGGAAGGGAGGGAATTATGTGAGAAAGTTACCAAATGCGCGTGATATCAATGTAAGATCATTGGAATTTTAAAAATTAATGTACGTGATCAAACTTTTTTGAAACATATTCTTAAAAATGATCCGCAAGTGGAGCCTAGTAGGTTAAGAAATGTTACTGCACTCGTGTTGTTGGTGGAGAAGAGAGTTGTTCCCCTGGTTTAGTACTATAAAGGAAAATTACTTGTGTTGTTTATTTTTGGTGATCACCTCTATTGGAATCCTGACATATGTTTACACACACACACAACAATTTACGATTCCTATCCTAAGGGCAAGTTAATTTTCATACATGGTTATGAAATTTTTAAAATGTTAAGTTACAGAAAACACTAAGTAAAAATTAATTAAAAAATGTAGGGAAGAGTTTGTATGCTAATGTGCTCAGATGCGATAGATGAAAATAATATATGTACATTTAAAGGTGACTTTTAGTGTGGTTCAATGAATTGCTTAATTCAGGTTTTGGTGGAGGTATTTGATTAGAAATGCATAGTGAGGGCAACAGTCTATTATGTGAACAGTAACGGTGAGGGTAACAGTCATGTTCATAAAGAGGTCTATCAAGATACAGTGTATCATGTGAATGCGTTCCTAGAACACAAGGTTGAATATGGTCTCTGGGTTCGCCGCATCCTAATCAAACAGAACATAACCCAAACAAAAATATGATCCGCAGTTGCAAAGTCCGGTTGAAAACAATTTGCTGCTTTGTGTTTGTATTATATGCACTTCGTATAACACACTTTCAATTTTATAATGATTGCCTATAGATTGTTGGTGGATATATGTCAATAAACCTATACTACTGTGCTGTTGGATTCTAACAATTGATGGAGGCCCTACGCGCAGGCAGTGGCAACACCAGCTCCACTAATTAAAACCAATGATAGAGAGTCAAAAAATTATATCGTGTTACTTGCGCATTTACCCAAAAAGGTACTACAAGCCATCATGAGAAATTGCATCTAGCAGTCTTCACTCAAACAGAGGAGAGATGATGGCCATTGAACACTTCGAGAAATGACTCTCTTGTTAAACATGAAGTTGAGGTTGCTAAACATCTAAATAGTGACAAAAAATTGTAAGCAATGATTAGAGAAAGTTGGGAAACAACAGCAGTGAGAGACAGACATTGGGTCAAAGTGATTCAGATGGATTATCTGATGCTGAGAATGCATTCATTGAATGAACTGCTATATGACCCTAATATTTGTGAGTGGGGAGAATGAGATTTCAACTGCATAGAGGTTATAGATACAATTTCATAGCATATATGGTGATAATTTTTTTTTAGTGTCACAATTTCTACATCTCAATCTTAAACTCAATCTTAAAGGTGCATGCCAGATTGGCAATAGTGAAGCATTCTACATTTTCATTCATCCACCATGTGCATCTCAAGTGTTGATCATTAAAAGAGGGCTGCACGATTAATCATGCAAGTCCACACATGCTTTTGTCAAGGGGAAGGATAGTCCATACTCAAAGAATCCTATCCCCCCTCTCTTTCAACAGTGAGTCCAGTGACCCTAACAAAAAGAGGAGGGATGTTGATGATTATGAGAGTTGTATTAGACAGAATTGATGTTGATAACAATAATGATCATTTGGACATCTATGTTGAGGATGCTGATCCTACATGATGGAGCATACTGAACACAATCGGTGAATTGACATGTACTCATCGAGGATAATCTCTTCTCTTTACTATTTTGCATGTGCCCCACTTGTAGCAGATACATCATCCACTGCGGTGAAGAATGGAAGATTAGTACATTTATTGGTGCATGAATGTCTCAATAGGATCTGTGAACTGAACAATTATTTTTTTCTGATCTGTGTCATTCCTTAGTATGCATGCCAATTGTTTTTGCAGATAGTGAGTTGACTTCATTGTTCTTCATCAAGGTCTTTGCGGAGATCAAATCCTCACAATTTGATTAGTTATCTCCTTCCTGTTATCATCAATTAATTTTTTAATTCTCTTAGATGCCCACTAAATTAGGAATCTCTTTCCATTAGAACCAACCAGAGAGAAAGAGGTCACATGATATGTATTCCTCTTCAGACCACCTTCACTAAAAATCTCTTCCAACCTCTCTCTCTCCCTCATGTATTCTATTGGTGACCTGTTAACTCCTACTTCATTAATCAAGCATTGCCCGTAGATGCTCCAAAAGTTTAAGTCTACGTCTACCTTCATTCTCCTTTGTATATTATGCTTTTGAGGAACAAAAACACATCAACATGACTAAAGATGATAATTCAAAAATCTTGCTTGACTGTTGATTACCAAGGCAATAAAATCTCATTCCATTAGGCTAAGGATCATTCTTTCCATTGTTGACAGGCACTGAGGCACATTGATAACACCAAAGGCCATTTAATCCTTAGCATCTTGTTAACTTCTGTTCATGGCTAGCTAAACTCTGAATTACATTGACAAGAAGACTATGACTAAGGAATAGCTGCTCTGCCAGATAACTTCAAAAAATAACAAGACACTAATCTGGAAGAGATGAAGAGGGCAAGAAGGAAAAAAGTCTGGCCCCTCCAGGTTATCTGAAGATGATCCTTTCCTCAGGGATGCAGGGAGTGGGAGAAGACAGGTTCAGATGTTTGGTTAATGGGATCACAAGAAAGACTGCCATGAGGATCTTACACGTGGGTTATGTGGAAAAGAGAAATTATGTAAGAAGCCTTTTGAAAGTAAGGATAGCATGGATGACATACGTAACAACTCATAAAGCCCATCTTCTCATCAATATAAGTACTGTCAGCAAGAAATTTCGCGAAGGCCTAAGATGGTGGAGAGCAATTGATCAAACAATATCCAGGCAACCTGTTGTTTTTTTTTCTACAAGAAGCCCTATTGGTACTTTCTGGCCTTCCAAGATTTATTTGTTTTTGAAGTTTGTGAATGTCCTAAGATGCAGGGGTCTTTGGTCTTATGAGAAGGGAGTTAAAAAAAACTACAAGTATGACAGAACCTTTAAAGAGGCTAATCTGAACGAATCAAAACTACTTTAAGTATCATCCATGATCCATCTTCCATTATAAAACTGCATCAAATGTATGATTGTCTGGTATGTCAGTGCATATGGGTCTGAAATTGAGTGGCCAAGAGGTCAAGAATATAAAAAATGTACAAAAATAAAAAATCAAATGAAAATAAAAAGAGCAACTTGCCTTTCACCAAAAAAATATAACACCTTGTACGTGTTTTTCTACTACCGTAGAACTGCCATCGTAACTTCTGCTACCGTAAAACTGCTCTCTTTATTCTCTATATGTTTTTAAGAATACAGAAAATCTACAAAAAGAAAAATAAAAGAAAAATAAAAAAGTGACTTGCCTTCCGCCGGCTGGTCCAGTCCCCCCCCCCCCCCGCATCGGTGCTCAACTGTCTCGACGAGTCGTATAGGGCCGCGTGGGCACTGGTGACCCGCCGCCAGTTCAGTCTGTGAATCAATTGGCATATCTAAGGCAAAATTACATCAAATGAAATACCTTTGTCATTTCTTTGCTAAATTCCTGCATTGTAGCAGTAACTTCTGGAGCTTTCATTAGACCATTCACAAGCTTCATAACCTCAGCACTCTTGGACAAGTGACCCACAGTTCGGGCAGTTGTCGGAAATTCAATCAAGTGTACATCGGGAATGAATAATCTACTCTCACCAAATGCTTGATAAATAAATATGTGAGAACTACTGCTACAAAAATGAAACTTTTGTATGTGCCACTTGTGTTAGGATAGGAAGAAAATTCCCATTAAAAATGCCATACCAACAATTTCACCAAGATGTATTGAAATTGAATTCAGCTGTGCCTTGTTCTCAAAAAGACGGTTCACGGTTCGTCTTGATCTCACAAGTTCTTTAACGAGTGACGGGATAAAGGAGAGCAAAATGAGGAAAGGAAGACAAAAGCATTTGTCAAAGAATGCTGCAAAAGAGAAAACAAGAAATGCTTCATAGCAACATCACTAAAATAAACATCACTGACCAGGAAAGATGGCAATTAATCAGATGGAATAACTTCTATCCATGTTCACACAACTGAGAAAAAGGAAGGTGCGAGTTTCAAATGAATCTCACAACAACAAATTCTTCCTTTTTGGGGGAAGTTGGTGGTACTATGGATCTATTAAAAATCAAAAGAAAGTGAATGCACAACTAAAACAGCTATATGCTCTCAAAATCCCTCCATATGGAGAAGTACACATGAAGATGGTGTGGTAAAACACATCCACCAGAGAAACAAATAAGGCAAGATTAGCCCTTCCACCTGCTGTTCTTCGCGTAGGGAAGAGGGTAGAGGGGAGTCAGTAGGGAGAAAGACCCAGCTGGACAGAAAGTTAGATTAGCTTCCAGGGATACTGATAGGATATGATCTGATGGAGCCTCCGGAGAGATGAGTTCTGGTCAAGCCAGTCGGTGAAAACCCAGAAGGAACTATAGAGCACCAGTGCACTACCACCTTTGCTTCCGAGGGGGCAATGGAAAGACGGGCGCGGAGGGTGCCTTCCCCCCGAGAGGAAGAGACACAGGTGAGGGGGCAGAGAAAAGCCTCTGCAAGGAGTGGCGCTAGGGAAAAGGGCAGAGGATTGAGCTGCCGAGACGAATGTGGCAGCAGAGGAAGGAGACGGGGGGGGAGAAACCCACGGAGATGGGGGGAAGAAACCTAGGGCAAACGAAAGAGGGAGAGGAGAAATCGAAGGACGAACTAGAATCGGGTTTAAAAATTAAACATTACAGTTGAACCGGCGGAAAAAAACCGCTCAATTCATTTACAGTGCATAGTATAGATAAAAATTTTATAATTATTTTAATAATTATTTTTGCATGAAATCGACAGATACATATTTTTTAAATAAATTAGATTTAAAATTAATTTTCTTTTATAAAAAAATATTTTCCTTGTTCAATCGAATCCCCCCGCTACTTTTGGTGTGCAATTGTTCCATAGACACAGGCACTGTAACACCAGCTAAACGCGCCAGGTCGCCAGTTGGTCAGCAACAACCCGTTGCGGACAAACAGTGGATCCCCTTGTGATGGCGCATCTTTCTCCGTAAGATCTGAAATCGACGGCCCTGATTCGATCATTATCTATTTATCTGAAACCAGTGAGGAGACCCCCCCGGGCTCTCCGCAGTCGCCACCACCACCACTACCATCTCCCACTTTTTCCCCCTCCTCTTCTCCCTTCCCACCGCCCGGCACCTACCCCGGCCAGGTCCACCGCCACCGTCCCGCAACCTGCCCCGTCCATCGCCCCGCCCTCCCCGATCTCACTCCTTTTCTGGCGCCGGCGATGACGGCGAGGGCTTGGCGGGCGGGAATAGTGCTGCTGGCGGTCTTCCTGGGCGGGGCCGGGGCGGCGGTTGGGGAAGGGGAGGGGGATGGCGCTGTCTGCTCCGCCGTCTCAGCCGTCGACTCGGCGCTGCGGGGTCTCCTGGATCAGTGCCCTTCCCGGGGATCTTCTCCGCTCGACGACCCCTTTCCGGATCTGGTCGGCGTCACAGAGGTATTTCATATGCTCCGGGGCTTGTGCTTTTCTCCTATTTATCTGTTGTTGTGTCAGATGATATTTGGCGCTTCACGTGTTTCTTTCTTGATTATTCTACTGGCTCATATGAAGATTTGTTGTATTTTTTAAAAATATATTATGGGCTCTCCCTCCTTTTTGGGTGAAAAATTTTGGATAAAATTGGCTTGGGCATGGTTGCTTGATACTGGAAGTAGTGAGTGGTAAAGGGGGTACGATGAAATATTGTTTCTGTAAAAGAGAGATAACAACCACTTTGATGAAATACGTCATGAGCTGTGCTAGAATTCCACTTGCAATGATACTTATGTTGGTGGCTGCGAGATGTGTGGAAACTTAATATTTTTTGCACGCGTTAGATCTGATGACGATCGAACTTGCAGTGAAGGTGTATGTGGTTCATCCGTTACTCAAATGAAAAGTGACTTATGCATCCCATTGTTGAAGAATTTTGTTGTCCCCAGTGGCATCTTCTTTCCATTTTGTAACCAAAGGGGATATTAATGTTACTCACACGAAAAAATTAAGGGATTTTTATTTTTTACTCTCCATAAATAAGCACATTTCCCTTTTAGTTCCTCAAATACAACTATTTCTTTTAAAGTCCCTAACCGTTCTCTTTCATAGTCCCTACCATTTGATCTAGTAACTAGAGTGAAACCCAACCCGAGTTAAATTAACACAAGTTTAATAAAGGACTAAAGTAACCCTGGTTAGTCACCTAGAGCCCCCTATTTTCTCCTCCCCCCTTCCCTCCTCTCTCTCCGGCGGACCACCTCCACCGCCGGTGTTGCTCCCACCTTTGTTGCTTGGTGTGGAATTGTTGCACCCTCCTCCGCCTCCTCTTCCTCGTCGCCCTCGTCTTTGCCCTCACCGTCTTCAAGCCCAGCAACCTCGCCACTGTGCTGGCCTCCACTTCGTCGTGGATCCCCTCCCGGCCGGCTGGAGCTCGACGTCGGCCCAGAGCTTACCCACCGCTGGCCATATCCTGCTCGATGTTGTCCAGGTCCGTCGACTGTTGGGTATCCAGAGAGAGAGAGTAAGTGAGAGTAGGGGGGCCAGCCGGTGATACCCCCAGCTGAGGGGGCGAGCAGAGAGAGCAGAGACAACAAAGTGTGAGAGAGAGAGCAGAGAGGATCTGGGGTCCATTCGCCGGAGAATCTCTCACCTTGGCTGCCCATTGTGACAGACTTGGTCGTTTCTTGTTGAACAACAACATGGCTTGCCGCTTGTGCGGCTAGGAGGAGGAGACTCTTGATCACCTCTTTGCTGGATGCTCCTTTGGGATAGAAGTTTGGAGGAAGATAAGGCATGGCCTTCACAACCCTTTCTACCCCCTTACGTCGACTTTTGATCTTCTTTCTTCTTGGGGCTGTTAGTGGAACCTTAAGCAGGACAGGATTGTGTGGTAGTTGATTCTTTATGCTACCCTCTGGGCTATTTCGTTGGAAAGGAACAAGAGTATTTTCAGAAGGAAGCAAGGACCTCTGATAGTGTTCTTTCTTTTGTACATAAGAAAGTCCAGAAACGGGCTGCTATTTTTTATAATGTGGATGATAGCAACTCTTCTCTCTCTCTCTTTTTTGAAGTAAATAGTACCACTGATTATATAAAAGAAAAAAGGTAAAGAAATTACAAGTATGGAGGGAGAGCTCCCACAAATTTCACCGCCGGGAGCAAACCGAAGAAAGAAACAAAACCCTCTAGACCAACGAAACCCTCTACAACAAAGACATACAAAATGAAACCACCAACCCCCCCAAAATTGTTAACTCCCCTACTCTACCCTATCTGAAACACCAAAAAAAAACCCTCTCCACGCCCCCCTCCCCCAAGGGCCCAAAGAACGGCTAAGTACAATAGACCAAACCACCCAACCCTCGGCTCAAGGAAACACGAAGACTTTCTCAGCGCCTCCTTCTATTTGAACTCTCTCTTACACACTGCACCTCCCCTCTAGTAGCAATTTCACTGCCTTAGCTTTTACTGCCTTTACTTCCCTAGCCAGCTTTGCGTGCCATCTTCTCTAGATTTTGTTGAGTGCAGATTTGATGTCCT
The DNA here is from genome assembly GCA_022559845.1 of Amorphophallus konjac. Classification (NCBI taxonomy): domain Eukaryota; kingdom Viridiplantae; phylum Streptophyta; class Magnoliopsida; order Alismatales; family Araceae; genus Amorphophallus; species Amorphophallus konjac. Next base: position 454,100,668 of record CM040122.1, on the reverse strand, counting down.
TATCAACTCCTTCAAAGGGCATGCCAACCAAGTCGGCCATGTCTCTGGCCTACTCCCCCATAAACCTCTTGGCCTCAAAGAAGATTTTCTTGACCTCTTGTTTTTTCCGCTTAGCTTCCTCCTTAAGGAAAAGTTCTAGCCCCTCGAGAAGGAGGACCTCCTTTGAATGCAAACATGGCTCTCCTGGCTTTCCAACTACGAGTGGCATGGGCTTGTATGGGAGTACAGGAACAGCTGTGTAACCCACTTCCTGAAGCCCCAAGACCAACGGCATGTCTGTTGGAGAGCCTCCCATAGAAGCAACCACATCGCCCGCCTCCACCTCCTTGAAAAGGAGATGAAGACCTCCCTCAGGTCCCTCCCCGTCACTCCAGCCACAAACTTGCTTAGACGACTAAAGAAGCTGACAGAAGGAGTCTCCGACTGTAGTAGCCCCAAGATTCTGCACCTCCTCTGGGCTAGTTGACCCATCGGCTACGTTCGACTCCACCAGCCTTGGGGCGGCCTGTCTCTCCATCTCTTTGGCCGGCATGGATAGGGGGGCGGGCAGTGCCAACAGGGTTCCAACCCCTTCCCCCAGAGTTCCAACCGGCGGCCACACCGGAAGGGGAAACAGAGACACTATCCAGCGACTCCTCAGAGCCTTTCCACGGGAGGTGTCCAGAAGATAGCAGAGAAGGGGGCCTCCCTAACTGGACCAACTGAGCCGCCTCCCAGCTTGTGAAGTCAGCGACGACGATTTTTGATGTTCAATAGGTTGTCGGGAGCATTCCAACCCTCCTTGAGCAGCCCTCAAAGGGCAATGGCCTAGGGGCAGAGGACCCTCCCTTGCTGCGGTTGTAACCAGGCCCCCGGTAGAGGCTACACCTGTCTCAGCTGCACAGGGTAGGAACTGGAGGCAAAGGATCCAACTGGCCACCTGGGAGGCTGACCGCCGGTGGAGAAACTGAACGCCCGTCCACCTACCAGAGGTTTAGAGTGCCTTCAGCCTCCATAAGAAGGCCTCACGTAGGTTCTGTCTACACCCCCGACCATGGTTGGCAGTATCGGTCGAAACCGATACGTTTCGGCCGAAACGTATCGGTTTCGGCCGTAATCGACACGATACCGGACCTGCTCACTGTAGCGGGTCCGAAACTTTAAAAAAATATTTTTAATGGTTTCGGGCGAAACCGGTATCGGTTTCGCCCGAAACTTACATGTTTTGGTCCGAAACCGTCCGGTTTCGACCGAAACTTAAGGGGAGTTCACTTCATGTTCTCCCTCAGATCTGAGGGAGAAATGGGCCTACTGTGCTGGGTGCTGCTGCTGCTGTTGCTGCTGTGCTGCTACTGTTGTGCCATGTGCTGGGTGCTGCTGCTGTGTAGAGGTTGTTTTCTTGAGGTAAATTTGGGGTTTGTTTGTTTTGTTTTGTGTTTTTTTTGGTTGGGTTGAAACTTTTTTTTGTTGTAGGTTAGTTTTTCAGTTGTAGGTTAATTTTAAACCATGAAATATGTTAAGACTTAAAAGTAAACCCTAATTAGTTCATTAAAATTGGGACTTTTGTCTAATTCGGTTTACTTAGGCTCAATTAAAGCTCAATTAAGCTTCATTGTAGAATTTGGGGCGGGAGCATGTTGGTAATTAATTTTTATGAAGGGTGATTAAGGGTTAATTGATAATTAAGCCCTAATTAGTTCAGTAAAATTGGGGCTTTTGTCTAATTCGGTTTACTTAGTCTCAATTGAAGCTCAATTAAGCTTCATTGAAGAATTTGGGGTGGAAGCATGTTGGTAATTAATTTTTATGAAGGGTGATTAAGGATTAATTGATAATTAAGTCCTAATTAGTTCCTTAAAATTGGGACTTTTGTCTAATTCGGTTTACTTAGTCTCAATTGAAGCTCAATTAACCTTCATTGAAGAATTTGGGGTGGGAGCATGTTGGTAATTAATTTTTATGAATGGTGATTAAGGATTAATTGATAATTAAGTCTTAATTAGTTCCTTAAAATTGGGACTTTTGTCTAATTTGGTTTACTTAGTCTCAATTGAAGTTCAATTAAACTTCATTGGAGAATTTGGGGTGGGAGCATGCTGGTAATTAATTTTTATGAATGGTGATTAAGGGTTAATTGATAATTAAGCACTAATTAGTTCCTTAAAATTGGGACTTTTGTCTAATTCAGTTTATTTTGTCTCAATTGAAGCTCAATTAAGTTTCATTGAAGAATTTGGGGTGGGAGCATGCTGGTAATTAATTTTTATGAAGGGTGATTAAGGGTTTAATTGATAATTAAGCCCTAGTTTTTTCATTGTACTTACAACTATTTGTCTTTGACTGTCTTAATGCAGCATCATGTCTAGACGTGAACAAAGTCAGGAGCAGCAACGACGGGAGGGTCATGGGTGGGCCCATCTCTCCTTAGTTGATGCTAAGAGAAGAAAAGTGAAATGCAATTTTTGTGGTAAGGAGATACATGGCGGAATTACTAGAGGAAAGTAACATTTGACAGGGGTAAGAGGAGAGGTGAGACAATGTGACAGATGTCCCCGAGAGGTTCGAGAAGAAATGCGCCAGTACCTTCTGGGCAAAAAGGAGAGGTTGCAACAAAGGGCTGAAGATGAGGCCGAAATTGCTGAGGAGATTTCGGGTAGAAGGGGAAGGAGAGATGATGATGAGGAAGGCACTGAGGATTCAGATCCAGAGCTGACTGAAGCAATGGAGTGTGAACAAGCTGCTCGAGGGAAAGGAAAGGCACCCATAGGTTCAGGGACCTACTCCAGTACAGCTGCACGACGTCCTGACACTGGTGCTGCCCCGTAGAGAGCAGGCCCCATGGACAGCTATCTGCACAGAAGGCCCCATACTACACAACCTAAATTCAAGTAAGCATTGAGAGGGGTAAAAGAATCTGCAGAAGTTGCAGGGCATGCATTTAAAAGTATCTGCAAATGGTTTTTCCATACAGGTGTCCCTGCACATGCAGTTAAAAGCGAATATTTTCAACCTATGCTAAATACCATAGCAGATGCTGGTCTTGGCTTGAAGGCTCCGCCACGTCGAGACATATACGGGTGTGACCTTGAGGGAGAGGTTGAGGAGTTCCATGACTGGGTTGAAAGCTTCAAGCATATATGGATGGAGAGAGGATGCACCATCATGTGTGATGGCTGGACTGGTACCACGATGAAGTCTGTGATTAACTTTTTGGTCTATTGCATCGAAGGTACAGTATTTGTTAAATGTGTAGATGCATCAAATTATGAAAAAAATGTCAATTATTTGTTTAGTTTGATGGATAAGATGGTAGACCAAATTGGAGAGGAGAATGTTTTGCAAGTAGTGATTGATAATGAAGCGAGTTATAAGACTGCAGGGAAGAAATTGATGTAGAAGTGCATGCATTTATATTGGCTCCCATGTGCAGCACATTGTCTTGATCTGATACTTGAAGACATAGGGAAGGAAAATCATGTGAAGAAGACAATTGACAAGGCACAAAAAATCACACAGTATATTTATGGCCATCCTAGGATATTGAATATGTTCAGGGAGCATATGAGTGGGGGGCGAGATATCATCCGTGTAGGGCCAACCAGATTTACTTCGAATTTCATTTGTTTGGAGTCTTTGCACAGGTATAAGATTGATCTCAATTTTGGATATTTTATCCTTATAGATATGATCCGTATTTGATTCATATTTTATTTCTTTGCACATGTATAAGAATGAGCTGAAAACTTTCATGTACCATAATGCCCTGCGGGAATACATCGACAAGTCTAATGTAGATGCTCAGAGGAATATTTAGATGTCTGTCACATCGTGGAAAATAACAAATTCTGGGGCAGGGTCTCACGGTACATGAAAGTAGTCACACCCCTCGTGAAGGTCTTAAGAATGGTGGATGGCGATGAGAAGAATGATATGGGGTATCTGTACGAGGCCATGGACCGTGCCAAATTAGAGTTGCAGGATTCCCTTCCTCGAGAATATGTTAAATGGTGAAAAATTATTAACCAGAGATGGGACAACACATTACACCACGACTTGTATATAGTTGGTGAGTGATTAATTGTACTGAAATATTATTCTTTAGGGGCGAGTTTGACTACAAGTTAGAGCCATTCCGTCTCTTAATTTGAGCAAGTCACCCGCCCAGGGATATATCATCCCTGTCGACTTTAACCGTTTATCAAACTCACCCTATGTTATTTTATATTTAATATTTAGTTAATTATACACAAATGCAGGTTCTTTCCTCAACTCTCGATTTATGTACGATGCTAATGCACATGTTGATGGCGAGGTGCTCCAAGGCACTTTAAAAGTCATTAGCCGTTTATCGAGGACACCAAAAAAGAGATTTCATGCCGAAGTAGAGGTTGGCCTTTATTGATTTTATCAATAAGAGGTATAGAATTTACTTAAGTCATTATGTTAATTTATTACTTTATCTTTGTAGATGAACTATTATAGAATGAGGACTGCGACATATTCTGACTCCCAATTGCAATACGATGTGGGAAGAGTGAGCCCAAGTATATATTTTTTTATGATTTTTTAACCTCAATATGTATTAGTACACCTTACATTTATTTGTTTATGGTTGGTGGAACAATTGACTGGTGGATAATGGTGAACAACCGAGATGTGGGCAGTAATGCATTGACTTTCATTGCAATTAGGGTGCTCAGTCAAACAACATCAGCAAGCCAATGTGAAAGAAATTGGAGCACGTTCAGTCTTATACACTCAAAGGTTCGCAATCGGCTAAAGGCTGAACGGTTAGAAAAACTGGTTTTCTGCCACTACAATATGAGACTTAGAATAAAAAACCTGAAGTTAAGACAACAGCTGAGGGACAAATGCGTCGCAGATGATGCAACTCCAGAAATTGATGTTGACGTTTTATTTGATGATGACAATTCCTTGCAGTCTTGGGTGGAGACATGAGATCATGTTGATGAGTCCGTTTTTGATGTTGATGATCGAACATGGGCAGAGGGCATACTAGATGAAGATGAGCCAAGAGATCCATAATTCAAAAGAGCAACAAAGAGAGCCAGAGAGACTCATACGCACAAGAGAAGGGACCCAACTTTGTTTGTTCATGACATTGAGGAGCAGCCTGAAACCGAGCCAGTTAGACACTCAGAATCAGATAGCAGGTCAGTCACTCCTAGAATGGTCAAGCCACCTCCATCCTTAAGAAGAAGTACATTAGTGCATGAGATGTTTGAGAGGACTAGTGCTACTGCTCGAGAGGACCCGACAATTGAGCAGTTGAAGCAGATTTATGTGAGGCACACGTCAAGGGGAAAAGGACGCATGTCAAAGGTGACTGAAAAAATCACACCAAAACAGAAAAAAACATCCCCAAAGGCTAAAAGGCGACTGGTTTCTTATGATTCTGATGGTGCTGGTGATGATGGTGATGATCATCCCAGTGCAGCTACAGGTGCTACATGTGCTGCAGGTGCTACTACTGGCGGTGGCACATATGATGGTACTTCCTCCTTCCACGCAGACACAGGCCGAGGATACAGTCATAGTTAGCGAGGATGTGATTCACAGAGCCAATATGGGCATCCATCAGGTTATGGAGGTGGCCAACAGGAAGCAGCCATTTATGGGTGGGGTCATGAACCAGAATTCCAGTTCCATCCAGTTCATCTTCTCATCCTCAATATTCTTACGCTGATTCTGGATTCGAATCAAGCCGACAACCTCCAAGAGGGATCCAAAGAGGGATGCAAGACTTGACTACCTCATTATTTGATTATAGTAAATATACACAATACATGCAACCTTCTTATGGGTATCAACATCAAAAGCCAGACGATGAGGGAGAAGGTTTTAGTTAGTACCCATATTAGTGCCTCTTCATTTAGGTAAAGATCATTTAATTTTTGTAACATTTACTGTGTCTAATTAGGTTTGTTGTACTGCTTGAACCTACTTCATACTTAATATGTACTCAAGAATTTTAGTTTAATATGTTCAATATTTAAACTTCAATGCCTACTTCATGTTTATTACACTTAATCCAATTTTTTTACGGTCAAATGCATGTCTAATGAATTTTCTGATTTTTATGTGATTATTTATATTTTTTTCGATTTGTTTCTGATTTTTTAGACTTATTTTGATGTTTTTTTAGGGATTTTTACATATTAAGTCCCTACAAACTTAGTGAATTACCGATTAGTCCTTCAAATTTGACTATTATTTTAATAGTCCATATAATCTTAATCGTTACACGTTTAAGTCCCTACCGTTCATTCAATTAACTAAATTATAGTTACCTTATACTCAAGGAAAGGAAAATACCAACTTACCCCAAGTTAAGTTTAAGTCCATGCCGTTCATTCCGACCCCCCTCCGGTTCACCTCCCCCTCCGGCCTCCTCTGATTCACCTCCCCCTGTGACCCCCCTCTAGTTCACCTCCCCCCTCCCCCTCCGGCCTCCTCCTCCACCTCCGGCCTCCCTTCCCTCTCCCCCTGCGACCCCCCTCCGGCCTCCTCCTCCCCTCCCCTGCTACCTCCCCCCTCCACCTCCACCTCCACCTCCACCTCCGGCCCCTTGGCCTCATGGTAGTGGACCGCCCCCCCGTCTTCTACCATTTTGCCCGCATTCATGGGCACGATGGCTGTTGTACAGCTCCGACTGCTACCATTTTGCCCGCATTCTATACCACTCGCTCCTCGTCCACCTCCCTGTCTTCCTCATCCGTTCCCCTCCCTGCAATATTTTCCTCCAGAGCTTCCATTCAGATTCTGCAGCAACCATCGCCAAACTCCCCTTTACCCAGGAACAACTCCTTGCAGATTTTGTCCGGAGAATCTCCGAGGGTCGCGGAAGCTGTCGGCGACGCAGCGGCGGCGTATCTCTCCGGCGCCACGACCTGCAGTGCTGCGAGGAGCACGGTGCCCTCGGCTCAGGCACTCTGCAATCTTGCACTGGGACATGCAGGTGGTGGTGTCGTCAATCCAGATGAGACTCGAGATGATATGCAACCTACAAGTTGCCATCGGATGGTTTCAGTTGGCGACAGGAGACGGTGTGGAAGGGTGAAGCAGAGGAGGAGGAGACATTTAGAGGTCAAAGATGATGCTGGTTCACATACCCCCGACTGTTCTTCACATAAATCCTCATCTAGACTCACCCGTTCAGGAGGATATCTAACTCCTAAAGAAGAGGCAGAATTCTCATTCCATCTCAAGGTACGGCACTCTCTGGACAAATTGCATGCTTATCTTCTCTGTTGTCGGAAGACGGAGCTTTCAATCTATGGCGTGAGTAAGATCCCGGTAGGCCATATTGCTGCTAGGTTGCATGAGCCCTCAAATCTGCATTGATGACCCAGTTTTCAGGCAATAATGATGATTGATCGATCATTCTAAAAGTCTTTTCTTTTTGCCATAATATTGGTGAGTAAGGACACCCTCTCAAATCCTTCTACAAGTCTCATCTTTGCCACGAATAGACATTTGAAACTTGGCAGCATCCATGCTCCCAATCTGGTCAAGGATCGATGCAGCTACCATCACGCCCTGCAACCAAAAATTAAAAAAGCTTGCACAACATAAAATCAAAGTTTCTCGATCTCAGGAACACCTTGGGGGTGGATAAATGAGGACAAAAAAAGAAATCAAAATCACCATTCAATCTAACGGGCAACTGTTGAGCCACTCCGGCCACCCTCCCCCTGCGACCCCCTCCGGCCTCCTCCTCCCCCTCCCCTGCGACCTCCCCCCTCCACCTCCACCTCCACCTCCCCTGCGATCCTCCTCCGGCCTCCTCCCCCCCTCCCCTGTGACCTCCACCTCCATCTCCGGCCTCCCTCCCCCTGCGATCCCCCTCCGGCCTCCTCTTCCCCCTCCCCCTGCGATCCCCCTCCGACGCCCTCTGGTTCATCTCCCCCTCCCCCTCCGGCCTCCTCCGGTCCCCCTCCCCCTCCACTTTCGGTATGTGGACACCCTCCCCTCTGGTCCCCTCCCCCTCTGTCGCCTCCGATACCCTCCCCCTCCACCTCCGGTGGACGCCCCCCTCCACCTCCAACCCCCGTCCAGTCCCCCTCCCCCTCCGGTGGACCGCCCCCTCCCTTGGCCTCCGACCCAGAGAGAGAGAGAGAGAGTCAACATGGTTATTTTAGTATTTTTACATATATTTGATGGAATATCCTACAGAATATTCTTTCTTTGGGACGGAAACAAATCACGGGGATCCATTTGTAAAATATTAATGATTATAGGGATTATTAAAATAATAGTCAGATTTGAGGGACTAATCGGTAATTTACTAAGTTTGTAGGGATTAATATGTAAAAATCCTTTTTTTTTAACCTTTTCACTGGGTTTTGGCCGATTTCGGCCAAAACCAAAACCGAGTCGTTTCGGTTTCGGACTCGGTCGAAACCGACACTGCCAACCTTGCCCCCGATTGCTGGTTGCTGCCGCCAGCTGTCTGGTGTTGCTTTGTTGTCACGATCCGCCCACTTTAGGAACCCACAGCCGCTTGAAGACACGATGGGAGGGTCGCTACACTCGGGTTGGGAAGAAGCCTCCTATCGGAGCCGATAACCCCGTGACCCACCGTAACGGGTCAGTTGCGGGTCGGATCCGCCCTTGCTTGAAACCTCGAGCCGCCTGTGACGACTCGATTGGGCCAGGCCAGCTCGTCTCGCCTGACCCCAGACCCGGTCCATGGGATACCACCACGCCCGGCCCGGCCCTATTGGCGCTCGATTCAAAATTCAAATCAAGCGGTGCGATATTGCCACGTACCCAGGCTTTCTGCTTGTCTTCTACCTTCCACCCAAGGTAGGGATGCCCTAAATCTTCCTGCCACCTGAGCTACACCTCTGGCAAGATAGACACCTTGAAGACAAAAGTGCCCCCTCCTATAGAAGCAGTGACAACGGACGGCACCTGACTAGGGCTAGCACAAACGGAGACGTGAACGGCGTTGACTAATTCCGACAGCGCAACCACCAAGCTTCTTGGCTCTAACAGTCTGATCTGTCGGAGCAAGAGAGCGATCGCCTCCTTGTTGCATAGTATAAGAGGAATCCCGAATAGCCTCACTCGGATGCTATTGGCCACTGGGTTGGGGAAGGGCCCCCTCACCATACTCCACCTTCGGATCCGGAGTAGGACCCCATCTGTCGTCACCACACCCACTTCCTCCGCCGCCACTGCCGCCGCTGCCACTTCCTCCTCCTTACGTACGACTGCCAGGAAGCCAGATCTGGTCCACTACACCTTCCAAAGGGACTACCCAAAGGCAATATCGGAGCCTAGCTTTTCGTTCTTGAACCAGACTTATATGCATAGCTCCATCACTTCCTTGGAACCTCCCAATTGCTGTCGCTCAGAAGGCCCTCCCCGGACCACCTCGCATACGATCTCCTCTGAGCCACCGCCCTTCTCCTTAGAACAACGTTACGCCCTCTGCTCCTGCAAAATCTCTGGACGTGGTATATTCCCTCACACTCTAGCAGACCAACACCCTGCCTCTTCGCGTTGCTGGCTTGCTCCAATCTGCACTCCTAGCTCCGACATCCCCCCTGGTTTGGATGATGAAGGCTTAGGGTAAACTCTCCTTTTTTTATTCTGTTGGGGGGATGGTTTTGGCAAACTGTCTTGGTATGATCCCTCTTGTACATCGGATGATTTTTTGAGATCGTTACTCCTACATGTGTATATTTCTTTTGCTTTAGTTATCTTATTTTGTGGTACCACCCCCTTTCAAAAAAAAACATAATGTATTCTTCCAAAAACACATGCATTATATAGATGTATCATAACTTAGTCGGTACACTTCCATATCGTAACCTAACATCTCATTATATGCCTTATACATAAATGTCATATCCATAGATAGCATTGTCATATTTGCCATTTTAACCAAACAATATTTTTGACAAAGCTAGTCATTTTTCATTCTGTTAGAGTTATTAGATTGGGTCTTTTAACTCAAAATCTTAAAGTGTTGAGTGGAGAGGGACACTACATTATATTCTTAAGTTATTTTGATCTCCACTTGACGTGTGTCTATTCTTAACACTACCCCTCACGTGTAGGCCGATTTAGGCTCTATCACATGGAGTATGACAAACACGGAGTGCACGGCCCAAATTGTGACATGGCTCTGATACCATAATGAAGTGATTGGATTGGGTCATCTAACTCAAAACCTTAAGGTGTTGACTATTGAGTCGAGAGGACTCCACTATTTTAAACACATTTATTTTTGTCTCTTTTTCGATGTGAGATTATTCTAATACACCCTCTCACGTGTAGGCCGATTTAGGCTCTATCATGTGGACCACCAATGCAGCGTGTGCAGTCCTAATCATAATTATGGGCTCTGATATAATGTTGAACTTGTTGGATTGCCATCCAACTCAGCCCAAATTATATTCTTAATTTGTTTTGGTCTCCACTTGACGTGGACTATTCTTAACACATTCAAATCCTATACCATATGCAATTTTCCATTTGATTTAGGACTAATGTAGTCATCTTTAAGAACATTTTCATGCATAAAGAGTTACGAATACACATGCCATTTAGAACTAACAAGTCCCTTAGACATCGTCTCCTCACTTGTATTGAAGTTATGCGAAAGGGGAAACACAGTCATGTATCAAATCTAACTCTTCAACATTCAGAAATTGGCTTTTACTTTGTTTAATAGTATCATCTCATGAATGACCTTCCTTCTTATTCCACTCATTAGGAATTTGGCATGCCAACTTTTCATGTCATTTTTTTAAGAAGTTAATGGTACCACCGTTGCATTAATTGTAAAAAAAGTAAGTGGGATGTACAACTATAGTCAATCTGTTATCAAAAAATGCCTATACAAAAGCTTCACACCGAGGTCGTGTACTTGTCACTATCTTCCCAACAAAATGAAAAGAGAAGAGTTGTGTGACTTCACTTTACATAAATGTTCAGCCCATTCTCTCCCTCTCTCACAGACAAAGGAGACAAGTCTATTCTCAATTCTTGTTTGATCTCTGAAGTTTCTGTTGTTTCTCTCTCCCCACAATGTCCCATAATATAGCATGGAGGATGAGTCACCAGGTCAGTCTATCCCCCTTCTGGTTCCACTTTTTATGCCATTTGACAAGAAGTTGGTGCACACTCTCATACGGGCCAATTTTGTGGTGGATGTTTATCTCTATCTTTGCCCCTACCTCCCTAGTGAAAGAGCATCTTGTGAACATGTGGTTTAAGTTTTCCTTCACCTCTCCACATAAACAACAAAGGGTGAGTATATTCTGTAGAAGGACAATCCAATCACATGTGGGCAATCGGCCATGTGTTATCTTCCATATCAACAACTTCACTTTCAGCGGACTCTTAAGGGTCCAAATATGCTGTGCAAATCGGTGGCGCATTTCCCTATCTGATATGAGTGAGTATGCAGAGGTGATTGAGAAGCAACCCTCCTTCTCCCATCTCCACAACCACCTATCAGTTGTGCTTTCCACCAGATTATAGTCTAGGAGGAAAGAAAGGAGCCCCTCCACTTGATGCTTCTCCTTGGGCGTAAGATTTCTCCTGAAAATGGGTGCCTATGTTCCCCCTGAGAGCTGTGGCAAAAATGTGGGCCACTGATGTCGTGGTGCAGTTAAAATTGCAAAAAACTTCAGGAAGGTTTCCGCTAGGGTGAAGTCCTCGCACCATTTGTCCTTCCAAAACAAGCACTTCTGTCTATCGTCCAAACGGACACAAACACTCGTTTTGACGATGTCACTGCATTGAAGGACGCCTTTCTGAATGGGCGAGACATTGGGTAGAGATGCCAATGTCAAGTCCCAACCTTTGACCCTGCTATTGTACCTTTGCCTGACAAGTTGCAGCCATAACCCGCTGTCTTCAACTCCAAGCCTCCACAGCCATTTACATAGTAGTGTAAGGTAGAAGTCTCTGATGTTCTTGTTGCCCACGCCTCCTATGTCCTTGCTCTTGCAAACTTGGTCCCATGAGATGTCATGCCAACCCTACAACTATCTCCATTGCGATGCTAGAAGAATCTTGCAACTTTTCATGTCGTTTCTCATTTGTTTTAGCTATGATTATGAATTTATCAGTGTGAAATATCCATTAATGGTTTCTTGAGTGTGTTTAGTTTCTCCAACCATTATGTATCCTCATAAACTACTTTGTATCCATTGGCTGCTGTACATTTTGTAGCCTTAACACTTTACTCCTTGTCCATTTATTATCAAACGGATAAAACTTCCATTCAATACCTGCTAACCTCAGCACTTTGTCTTCTACATAACACTGGATGTAAGTCATGCCAATTCCCCTACCTTCTAGATTTCAGTATTGTTCTATTCCCCCCTGGTTTTAGGAAACAAATGACACATTGTACAATGTTTAGAGGCATCAATCATCTGTTTTATTGGCTGCAACTGTGAAAAATTTGTAGAAATGGCAGTTTTTGTCTGTTCCCCTCATGGTTGTTACCTTCAGACAAATTCCTCCTGATAGATTATTCTCTGCAAACTTTGTTGTCCACTCTTCCACCAATATTCCAATATAAACTCATTTGGTATTGTTTTCCTTCCAACTTCCCTTTTCTGTCATAGGCCATGAAGGCCTTTCTGGTTTTCTTGACCATACTTGACGACTCCACTTCTTTACGGTTCCCATTTGACATCTACTCAACCCATTCTAGCCCCTAAATCGTCTTGCGCAAAACAGATCAAAGCTATCTACACAGGGCCTGAGCCTGGATCCTAAGACCCAACACAAAATTTAGTACCTGCCATAATTTGTTTGGAGGGAGCTGGGACTGTATTTTCTTCCCTCACAGTTCCCCTGGCAGATATTCTTTCCTGTAAACAATCTGTGATGGTTTTGGGCACGAGCATTTTGTCGGGGCTATGACATGATGCCTTGGTCTGCACATGTCCTACCTCCAAAGAGTTAACTTCCAGAGGAAGCACATTTTCATGCTGCTTCCCCATGCCTTTATCAGTGAATTGATGGGTTTTGATTAAAAACCCTTCAATGCTGGGCAGCCAACTCTGCTAATTGCTGGTTCGTGCAGACCAATAAACCAATTGCAGACATGCTCTTCCCTGATACTATCAATTTTGTTTCACCTTTTGGATCTCTGCATCCCCTTCAGCTCATGTGGCATGGAATAACATCTTTCCATGACAAATCTGGCTTTCCACCTGCTTCACTTCAGTTAAATGCAATGGTGTTTCTATTGTGAAACCTACCCACTAAGTGTTTGTGTTCTACACTGATCAGGCACTTTGGTGAGCAAATTAGTTTACATTTTTGTGTACAACAGATCCTCTCGCCCACACCCTTCAAAGGGAAAATTAGATACATTTGTTGGGCAGTGTTTGCAGTCCACCAATGAAGAGGGATTGTATTTCTATTGTTTTTTTAAGCTTTTGGGGATGAAACTTGAATCTCACTCTACAAAATATTGCTTGCCATTCTAGGAATTCTTTCTTCCATTATGGTGCGAGAACCACACAAGCTGAGATCTATACCTCAATTTTCAATTCAGTGTTCTGTTTTTTTCCCCCAAATACTCCATTATATTTCATCTTCATCCGTCACTTTCTTGACACTCCACTGCACAAGGTTGAAATCCAGCTTGCGACTGTGAAAGTTGGAGCGTGAGAGCTTCACAACATTCGAAGTTGTCAAGGTGGTAAGGTGACCCAAGACGAACTTGGGGTCCCTGGGTGGGTAAGCACTTGGGCACCCACCTAGGCAGCAGGTTCATAAGAAATTTGTAGTGTTTGTCCCTGTTATGGCATGGTTCACTCTGCAGGAGTTTGGGCCTATTCACAAAGAAGTGTGTGAACCTGGCATGGTTCACATTGTGTTGAGAGAGAGAGAGAGACCCTGTCATGGCATGGTTCACTCTGCGGGGGTTTGGTCTTGTTTACAAAGAAGTTTGTGAACCTGACATGGTTCACACTGTTGAGATTGAGATTGTGTGTGTGTGTGTGTGTGTGTGTGAGAGAGAGAGAGAGAGAGAGAGAGAGAGAGAGAGGCGGTGGCCCAAAGCCTAGTTCACTCTGCAGGGGTTCGGTCTTGTTCACAAATAACTTTATGAACCTGGCATGTTTCACACGAGGGAGAGAGAGAGAGAGAGAGGCGGTGGCCCAAAGCCTAGATATGGGAGAAACGAGTGGTGACAGTGATTGCAATTGGAGATTGCAAAAATGGCGATGGCAATGGTGGTGTTGAAAACCCTAGGGAAGGGGGGTGGGGGATTTGATTTCGGCAGGTTATAAGTTGAAGATCTATCGGGTTCGGTCTGACTAGGTGGCCTAACACACCTAGGCTGGTGCCTTGGACCATTTGGGCCTGCAATTTTTAGCCCAATAAAGTGGTTGAGCAGTTGGCTTTCTAAAAAATGCCTTTCCGCTTAGGTTCCTCCTCGGTGGATGCCTTGACAACTATGCCTCATTCAGCCAACAAATTAATAGGAGTGCACTTCACTCTTGGGGACTTGATCGTCAAAAGGTCCTTCACAGTTAACCTAAGGAGAGTCATCTTATGTGCCATTGTTGAAGGTAAAATTTTTGATGAACAAAAAAGAAAAGAAAGAAAAGAGAAAAAATGACACAAAAAGAGGCCGGCGACCCCCTTCCTCATATGGGGGGTTCGGACCGGATAAACCCCCCATTGGGGAGTTGGACCGGGTAAACTCCCCCATTTGAGGAGTTTGGATGGGATAAACCTCTCTCTCTTGGCATTTGGTTCGATTAAAACCCCAAATGGGGTACTTAGGACCGGTTAAACCCCTAAATAGGGTATTTGGTCCCGTTAAAACCCCAGTTGGGGTGCTTGGCCTGGTTAAAACTCTAAGTGGGGTACTTTGCTCCGGATAGACCTCATTCTTGGAGTTTGGTCCGGATACAACTCTGGGTTGGCCTCTTTGGACCGGATGGAGGGTGTAACCGCGCATAACTGCTTCTAGGCTCTAGAAATACCCCAGTGGAACCCCCAGGTGGGACACACAGAGAGGAGAGATCGCAGAGAGGCAGAGGTCTGAGGATTCTTGTGCTTGTGCTTTTAAAGGCCCATCCTTTGAGAGGGTTTGTGCTTGTGTTTGTGCTTATAGTGAAGGTATGTTATGAAACTTCCCTCTCCTAGTCTGTGCACGACATGATCTTCGTGTGATTTACATAATTTCTTTGGGGAAGATGATATAATCTCCCAATTCCCAGTTCATGTTAAAAGGGCCCATATGAGCCTCACAATTGTGCAAAAGTCCGTAATACACCTGGGAAATGTATACCCTGTTCATCAGCAAAAAGAGCCTTGTAAAACTTGAGAATTTGTCGAGAAAGTGGTTGAATCCCTCAAAATGGGACTTTGGATCGGTTAAAGTCCTAGAATGGGCACTTTGGTCCGGATAAAATCTTTGGTTGGGGATTTTACTCCGGTTAAACCCATACAACTCTCAAACTGGGACTTTGGACCGGTTAAAGCTTTAGAATGGGCACTTTGGTCCGGATAAAACCCTGGGTTGGGGCTTTGCCCTGGTTAAACCCATAAAACTCTCAAATTAGGACTTTGGACCGGTTAAAGCCCTAGAATGGGCACTTTGGTCCGGATAAAACCCTGGGTTGGAGACTTTGCTCCGGTTAAACCCATAAAACCCTCAATCTGGAACTTTGGACCGATTAAACCCCTAGAATGAACACTTTGGTTCGGATAAAACCCTAGGTTTGGGATTTTGTCTCGATTAAACCCATAAAACTCTCAAAGTGGGATTTTGGATCGACTAAAGTCCTAGAATGGGCACTTTGGTCCAGATAAAACCTTGGGTTGGGGACTTTGCCCCAGTTAAACCATAAAACCCTCAAAGTGATATCTTGGACCAGTTAAAGCCCTAGAATGGGCACTTTGGACCGGATAAAACCCTAAACATGGTATTTTGGACTGGTTAAACCCCCTAACGGGGCATTTGGTCCGATTAAGACCCCAATTGGGTACTTTGCTCTGGATAAATCTCTCATTCTTGGAGTTTGGTTCGGGTAAAAACCCTGGGTTGCCCCTTTTACAAAAAGGGTCTGCATAGATGACCTTGTGGTTATGCCCCTTGTGCTACTCCTTGGAGAGGGATTATAAGACATTTTTCTTCTAGGCTGGCGTTGCCCTGGCGGGCGCATGAAGCTATATCACAATCCATGAGAGTTCAAGAAAGAGAAACACTCTCCCGAGAGTCTTTGGCCAGTGCACCTCCACCAAGGAGAGACTTGCGTCTCATGCCAAGATTACACGAAAATCCCTTTCCAATCCAGATGTTACCAAAATACCCCTGGTCTATACAAACTACACAAATATCCCTAAATTTTTTTAGGAGTTACAAGTCAACCCCTACTCAAGAGAAAATCGCAAATAAACTCAAAAAGGGTTCAAAATCCCAAATAAATCCCAAAAATGGATTTGCGATTGCAAATAAACCCAAAGGGTCAACAATCGCAAATAAACCCAAAAAGGGTTCAAAACCTCAAATAAACTCAAAAATGGTCCAAAATTGTAAAAATACCTTGGGAGGGTCAGAAGCTGCAAAAATATCCAAGAAGGGTCCAAAAGTGCAGAAATACCCAGGAGGGGTCCAAAACTGCAAAAAATTACTCCGGAAGGGTCAGAAATTACAAATTTATAAAAAAGGGGTTTGATCTCTATGAAACTCAAATTCAACCGTCTGTCCTGGTGGTGGAATGAAGGTCAAATGTAAATCAAATGACTCGACTATGCAATCGAGATTTCGTGTATTTTGTAAAGATGAATCCAAAGAATGAAATGTTTATTTTTCTTCTACAAATGTGTATCTCTAATGGGTGATCTCTTTGATCTAATCTGTTAGATAAAACTCCCAATATCACAGCGGATATTGTAGAGGTCGAAAAGTGTTTCTTTGACAGTTAATCAAAGGTATTCGGACTTTACACCGATATAAATAAACATCGACTACGGTCGATGGAAAAATGTCTCGTATCCGAACCCAAATCGTCTGATAAACTTAAATTTGTGGAAATAATAATACACCCGCTACTTAAATAACCACTAATAATCTTCAAAGAAATATTTATTTATTTATTTATTTTCGTGTTAAACAGCCATCTATAAGACCAAGCAGGTTGTTGACTTATTGACAAGCCCCCCCCCCCCCCCCCAACACACACACAACACATACACACATTGTGCAACCTTGTGCATGTGTGGATATGAGATTTGCAGGACTGATCTCCATCCTGACCTTGTTTGGCATGTAGGTCAGGATTTTTTTTTGATCACTTCCTTTGCAGTTATTGGGTCTTTGGGATGGGGTGAGAACCCATCACCTAGGCAGGGTCCTAGGGCTTTACTTGCATACTCTTGGAAAATAAGCGATACACATGTGAGGCACACAATCAACCTCAAGGGTTATGCTAGCAAGCCCAGTGGAGAAGGTCTAGAGAAAGTGATGGGATTGGGGGGCACGCATATCAGCAGCATGGGGGATGTCCAGGGAGCACAGGAGGGAGGCTGCATGGGAATGTCTCCAATTGAGAACAACAAGAGCTTGGACATCACTGTGGCCCAATTGAAATTGACTGCTAACAGTATTGGAGTTTACTCATGTTTTTGGGGACAAATTGTAGTCATCATCAATCATGAGCCAATAAAATCCTCCCAAATCAATAGAAGCACAACAAGATCATTGGCAGTGACCTTATTGGTGCAAGATCATCTAAAAAGTTGGTTGACATTTTGGGTAGGGGTGGAGATGGCTAACGTAGGTAAGTATGCCCCCTCCTCCCTTCTATGGTGACATACAAGTGTAAAAGTGTCACAACCTTATTTAACCATGGTGAGGTATTGTCCGCTTTGTGCTAAGCCCGCATGGTTTTGTCCCCGAAAGGTGCCTCACAAGTTATGGATCCAAGTCCTGCATATATAGCCCAATAGCTTTTCCCACTTTTGATATGAGACTAGTCCAGTTCATTCCTCCCCTAGCCTCCATCCACAGTGATAGTTCCACACCGTAATCCGGTTCATTCCTCTCCTAGCCCCCATCCATAGTGGTAGCTTCACGCCGTGATGACTCTATTTTGGTACATCTTACACTCTCTGTCTCAGTAGACCTTTCTTACGGGTAGCCCTCTCCTCTTGCACGGCATGTGACTAGGTCACTACAAGCCCACTAACTTCTGCATGGCTTATTTCCGAACCAACTCATATCGTATTGCATGGGCCTTGCTCTAATACGATCTAACCTTTGTGAGATATTGTCCACTTTGGGCTGAGCTTGCATGATTTTGTCCCCAGAAGACGTCTCATGAGTTGTGGACCAAATCCTACATATATAGTCCAGTATTTTTTTCCGTTTTTCGATATGAGACTAATCTGGTTCATTGCTGCCCCAGCCCTCATCCGCAGTGATAGCTTCACGCCATGGCGGCTCCACTCCGGTACGTCTTTTACACTTTGCATCTAGGTAGCCCTCTCCTACTGGTAGCCTTCTCTTACATGGCTCGCGACTTCACTACAAAAGGACCAGTTAGAAGGTTTATCTAACACGTCTTTTAGGGATGTAAATGATAATCGAATGTTAGAAGGTTTATCTAACACGTCTTTTAGGGATGTAAATGATAATCGAATCACCCAATGGTTTATTAGCCTTTTGGTTGGCTTTAAATAAGATTTCCTAAGCTATTTTGCTGTCAATTAAATGGGTGCCCTTTTTTATACCATGTCTTTGTAGGAAGGTATCAGCTATCAGATTTAATTCAGTCCAAAGTCAAGTGTGAACTTTTACACAAGATATCAGATACAATCCAATCCAAACACAATGGCAGGCTTATTTTTTGGCATCAGGTATAGTCCACTTAATAAATTTATAAGTTAACTCAGGGAAAATCTTCAATGGATAACAAGCAATAAGTTTGTATACCAGTTGTACTCTAGTATTGCAGTAGAGAGTATGCGAAAGATGCATCTACTAGGTTGAAAAGCAAAAATGGAAGTGAAAGGCAGAAGCAACCTTCAAAGAGATAAGTGGAAGTGCAAGGAAATTATATACATTCTTAAGCATATTTAAATTAACCATCTTTAACCTCATGATTAGGGATGTAAACGGAGATGTGAATATCCAATCTCTCACCGGATTCTGATTTTTTGGAATTGAACACATAAGCCCATTTTTCTAATAAATGCTTGTTTCAGTAATGGAAACAGAAATAGCCATTTAGACAGCCATTTCAATATTTCGATAGTATAATAATACTTGATATTAACATACAATAATGATAGTCAATTATACTTAATTGAAATTCTTATTCATAACAAGCCCTACATGGGATGACTAAGCGGTGTGTTTGGCCCTTTGAGGTGGAGCCAGGATGCCCAGACTGGTTAAAGAAGATGCTTAACGTTTATAATCATTTCCGCATCCCCATTCGTACCCATTGGATGTCCACAGTCACACTGCTGCGTCACAGCATGCCGCATGCTGCAGCATGCACAGTGCAGACAGCTTGTGTGCCCTGAATGCCTGGTGGGCCAGCATGTGTGCTGTGTGCGGCATTTACCCACCCTGTGTGCAGTGCCTGGTTTGGCATCCCATTTTTAGTCCCATGTCAAAGGAACTGAAAAGGGAATTTGCTCATTGTAGCCTGTGGCAGAACTTTTGGGCTTTCTACATGGCTGGCCTTCTTTCCAGGCCAGGTCTTAATAGTCAATAGGATGTCAAAAATATTCATTAGCAAATCTGTTACACGAATAAAAAACAGAAATGGAAAGAGAATGGAAACAGCTGTTTGCATATTTGGCTTCATCTCCAATAAATTTTATCGGATTCCATGCCCTACTCATTTACAAAACAAATTCATGATTAGAGTTCATAAGCATTTTTGGTTTCTTGAGAGGGATTGATAAGGAGATGCAAAATGGAGGAAACTAGGAGTTTATTAGATTACTGGTTGAAATTCAGGACAGGAAGAGTATTGCCAAAGCCAAATGTGGTTTTTGGCTCTTTTGATATTTGTCAGCAAATTAAAGACCCGTTCTACAGGATCACGAATCCAGGAATGATGGTGTGTGATGTGTGTCTGTGTAGGATTGGACGTGGGAATAAGTTGGATGGCATATAGAGATTATAAGAATAAGGAGGATTAATCATGAGTTGGAGGTCCTGTTATGTGGAATCAGACTTGTTTAGCATTGCGAACTTTGAGTGTGACTGGAATACAAGGAAGTAATGTAAAATGTGTACAAGAAGAACAAATAAGAGTTTTAAGCAGAGGAGAAAGACAATGGCGAATGCTGTACCTGGTGTGACTCAGCGAGTTGACCATGGAGTGGGTTGGTTCAGTGGGTTCTTTTTTGACCCAGTTAGGGGAGACCCAGTTCGATAGCATTCCTAATCCTCGTTTTGCTAGTACAGCAACCCCAAGAAGGGGTTTGCTTCTGTTTTGGGTTAGAAAGAACACTCTGATTCCTGAGTAAACCTTTTAGCAGAATATTTTTGCCTTTCTTGTGATGAAGTTGAAGTGATCTGGGAGGAGTACATTGAGTACTTTGTCAATGGCATTGTGGATGAAGCTTTTGGATCCTCCTGTCTTCCAGAGGGAGATCTTACCCCGGTCTTGGAGGGGATTCATTTGAAAGATGTGCTTCTTGAGTGCCATTTTTGGGCAGAGGAAAATCTGCACTTCCGACTTCCAAGATCTTCTTTATTGAAGAAAGGGAGGAGTGAAAGTGGCTGGTTTCTTCCTGTCTTCTTCCTATTGCAAGGCAATTCATGCTTGTTGCCATCATCTCCAAAGGGAGTAATCGAGGATTACCCATTGTGTCCCTTCATAGTTTTCTGTCCGTTGGTGTCCATTGTTGTTTCTCAGCTCGATTGATTGTCAACCCTATTGTCATATCTGCCAATACATTTTTAGGACTGTTGTTCAAGGGGGAAGGGTAATCGAAGGGGGTGTGAATTTATTGCGTCTCACTGCCCAAGGTTTATCCTAGACAGGTTTCTTCCCCCCACCAGGTTTATTGCCGTCATCTGCTCAAAATAAACCCAAACAGACATTTTACCTTTTCTTTGTCGGGGAATAAAATGTTGTACTAACCACCTTCCAAAATGTGCAAGCTTGAATCCTTGTCTTGACCTCATTCATGTGAGAGGACTGAGATCTTGGCAGGGCTATAATGATATTTCCTCTTCTGTGTGTCTCCCGTCCAATCAATCTACCCCTTGCCATCCTTCCAGTAATCAGGCATGGAGTCAGAATGAGATGAAAATTAGATCATGATAGCTTTCCTGTACAAACAATCTTATTTTGTTTCTTTCCCTTAAATTCAAGGATTTCCTTGAAACTCGTAAATCTTTAAGGAGAGGGAAGATTAGCTGTTGTTGAGGGGGTACATGCTAATGATATAGGAACATAGTTGTGGATTAAAGAAGAAAGGACAGAGTGCTTTTTACCATCTCTACCCCCGTGAGAGAGAGAAAGAGGATGCAAATTTTGACAGATCACTCACAACCCAACCCAAGTTGGGCATGTTCACATTGGAGGTACATAAATTGGGCTTGAACACGGTACAGGATGTAGGTTGGATTGAGGCTGACGTGGAAAAAATTAAAAAAATGGCTGCGCCAACCCTACCCATTTTCAGCCTAAATCCAAGTTAAATGCAACATTAGATATTATAAAAATAAATCTGGATTATCTATTTCAATGATATAAGGGCTTTTTATTTTTTAGTCCTTACAAATAAGTATATTTCCCTTCTAGTACCTCAAATACAAACTATTTATTTTAAAGTCCTTACAATCTTATAACTCTTATTAAAAAGTCCCTATAGTCTGCAGACGTTAGAAAAAGATAATATGCTGGAGAATATTCCATTTGGAGGATAACAGGACACTAGAAATCCTGAAAATACCCTCTCTCTCTCTCTCTCTCTCTCTCTGTGGGGTGCAGGTAAACTGTTTGGTGGATAAATGAGAAGGGGCCGCTGTGGGTTGACGTGGTCTGCAGTTAGGGGAGGGAGGAGGGAGGGAGAGAGAAAGGGACCGGTCTCCTGCTGCTCCCAGACCTGCAGGAGGACCATGGGGGGGGGGGAGGAGGGGGAAGAGAGAGGAAGATAGCAGCGTCTCCGCCGCCGGAGGGAGGAGAGAGGGAGAGAGAAAGGGACCGCTCTGCCGTTGACCCTCGTCTCTCCCTTCCTTATTCTCCTCCTTCCGATGTGAACAGGGGAGGCGGCATTCGTCTGGCCGAGAAGTCATGTGTCGACTGTGGCAGAGCAGAGTCTAGCTGCCGTTTGTGGTACCTGATGCCCCCCAGGGGGAAGAAGCATGGGTTGCCAAGGAGCTCCAGCTCCCGGGAGAGGTCGCTCACCGATCCGCCCCTATCCTGCACTTAAACATGCAGCCCACTCAAGAGGGAGAACAACCTCCAGTCCACTTAGATTGAGAGAGAGAGAGAGAGAGAGAGAGAGGTGGCGGGGAGATGGAGATGGACGATCACAGCAGCAGATGAAGAGGAGGGGGAATGCTCCTACAGTACTCCTGCTACCCCAGCGAGGAGGGGGATGAGGCCGAGCAGGAGCCCCGCAGCTGCGAGAAGGGCCACCGCTCCTCCCTACTTGTGGGCACGACGGAGGGCAGCAGCATCTGCCTTGTCTGCTTCTCCAACCTCATCTGCGACCCTGCCGCCCCCTCCCACAACGTGTCCTACGTGCTCACCCAGCTCTCTCACGCCATGAGCGATGGCGGCCTGTTCCTCCGGGAGCTCCGCGCCTGCCACGGCCACCTCATGCTCCTGCTCGTCCAAGTCCTCTCCTTCTCCTCCGACGAGCTCATCACCCTCCAGGTGTCAATCTTGTCTCGTATCTGTGCTCCGGTGCAGCCGATCTTGCCGATCTCTCCTCTGCTTATGCCAGCGAGTCCATGACTCGCGACTTCATCGTTCGACTAGCGGAACGGCCGGCGTCGGGGGCCCTGGCATGGAGCCGGCAGCAAGTTTTCATGGTAGGAAACCTTCATCTCCATCTCCTCAGTTGGTAAATGTCGCCGGCGAATACATGCCGAGTGGGAGGCCGTTCATCTACAGGTTGCTGTTCGCAGCGTTGTTTAAGTTGCAGCTTCCCGCCTGTGGCTGAGCCGAGACCATAGCCGTGCGGCTGCCGGATTCCTCTCTGCTGGTTGCCGATGACGATGCAGGCCATCGCCTTGTGGGTGAGAGGAGGAAGGAGCAGGGGTGGCGCTGCCAATCTAACTAGGGGTATTTTAGTCTTACCACGGTTGGGTAAAGTTAACCCGAGTTAAGTTCGACCTTCGTTAACGGAATAAATGGCAGGGACTTTTTCGTGTAACGGTGAAGATTATAGGGACTTTAAAATAAATAGTTGTATTTGAAGGACTAAAATGGAAATATGCTTATTTGTAGGGATTAAAAAATAAAAATTTAAATAATACACACAAACCCTAATTTTGAAAAACAAGCCTTCCCAAAATCTCAACCCATCTGAGGGTCAGGAAGGCTCTAGCATCTCTGGTTTCTTGACGGCACTTTCTCTATTATTTTCCAACTTTTCTTAGTTTCTATAATATTTCATATTATTTTTGTTTAAAATTACTTTTTAATATTTTATTTTGTTCAGGCAGGTTAAGCAAGAAATATATGGTTACTAGTTGAGGAAAGAATCTTCACGTCCATGTCATTAGCACTGATTGAATTATTTCCTTGAGTTCATGTAATTTTGGGATTATTATGAATGCGGCATTTGAGTTAGTTATATATTTCATTTCTGTTCATTGTTTTGTGGGACTAAGATATCGTGAGTCATTATATCATATTTTAATTTAGTATGAATTCTTTCTTATGGTGATGATGATGTGTAATATTAGGTTTGAATTACAATAGAGGATAGAACTTTATAATATTGTGTATATTGGATTTAACTCACGTTGAGTTGAATTTGGATTTGCCCAGTTGGACCTCAACCCAACCCAACCCGCCCAACATGCATCCCTACATCTCTCTGTCTCGCCATCTCCCGTCTCTCCTTGCGCTTTTTCTACTCCAGCAATGAAGCTTCTTTGTAGTTTATTTTCTAGAAACACTTTTCAGTTTCATCCATTTGATTTGATACCTATTGCAATGCCAAAAATGTTGTTTCGGGACTTTTCTTTTCTTAGTCAATGTTATGTAGTGCTCAATTATGTTCTAGGTCGTGCATTGAGAAATTTGATGCATTATTTTCTTCTTACTTTTGTTGAGGGAGATGAGGTTACACTGCAGAAAGCTCTGGATATTGTCCAGGCAAACAAGAATGAATATGTAGGCATGCTCTTTTATGCATCATGGTGCCCTTTTTCAAGAGCTTGCAGACCCAACTTCAATGCATTGTCTTTCTTGTTTCCTACAATTCGCCACTTTGCATTTGAAGAATCTCTCATCAGGCCAAGGTTCGTTGAAAGTCCTTTGTTGATTGGGGCTACTCTGATCATCTGTATGTAAATTCTACATAATTTGGTGACATATTCATGTTGACAGCATACTCTCTGGATATGGAGTTCATGGCTTCCCAACGTTATTCCTTCTAAACTCAACAATGCGGGTCCGCTATCATGGTTCTCGGGCAGTGAATTCTCTTATCGGTTTCTACAGTGATGTTACAGGTGTATATACTTTGATGCGTTATTTTCTAATCATATCATTTTTATAGCATCAACAATTTCCCGACAAAAGTGTAGCTTGGATCTTTAAAATAATGAAAACAATCATATATGTGAATTGAGGGCTGAGTTGCTTCTGATAAATGCTAAAATGTCAGGATGATTTCGGGTGGTTAAGTAACGAGTATTATCATTCAGGTATCAAGAATCGCTTTCACTAGCTTTTGCCACATATACCATATTACCTAGTGGCATATTCTACGGATCTCAATAGATATTGATAGACATTTGCTTCTCTTTATTGGTTGTAGGGGTCTAACCATGGATTCTCTTTCTATTGTTATGAGATAGAGATTAAGTATTTGGAAGTTAATAGTGCTTAATGAATTCTTGTTGCTGTTAAATGAAAAACGTTCATCGTATTATACGGGATCATCTTGTCATTTTATAAGATGAATGTGTTTGCATCTCGTTTTTCCTTTTTTAGGCGCATGGGCAAAAGTTCATTTTTCTTTCGTTGTGTCATGGCTCAATGCCCATTTATCAAGCAGTAGATTTTGTGCTTTTGCTCACCTCATAAATTTCATTCCGTTAACTCCCGTAGGCATTCAGCCCATATCATTGGATCCGGTATCCCTGGAGAGATTTCTGAACGCTCCAAACCCTGCCAAGCTCAAAGAAGATGTGGAACTGGAAAATTGCCCATTTTCTTGGGCAAGGTCTCCCGAGAAATTTCTTCAGCAAGAGACATATCTAGCATTGGCAACGGCTTTCTTGCTGAGTAGATTTCTCTACCTCCTGCTGCCAAAAGTTCTTGCATGTTTCAAGCGTGCTTGGAGGCGGCACATACGTTATGCTAGATTTATGAGCCTGTGGGACTGTTCTCAGGCTTATTTTGAGCAAGCCAGGCAGGCACTCACCAAGCGCAATCTCTATCCCTGCAAGCGGGGCAACTTACATGAAGGGGCAATGAACGCCAAGCTTTGGGCTTCGAAGTCATTGGTTTCTGTGGCCATTGGTGAGCCAAGCTCTGTAAGATCGCATTCTGGACTAGATAGGAGATGAGGAATTTGGTGGTGATAATGTGGTTTACATTTTACAATGTAAAGTTTGTTTCCTCTGCTCACTGCTTTGCTACCATGGGAAGGTTATCTTTCTTATTTAAATCAACATGGATTTGGGCCCCAAAGTGTAAAAATGATGTAATCCACAGCAGCTTACTCTTTCATGAAAACATAGCCATCTTCTCAATTTGATGCCTTGGAGTAAATGCCGACTCCCCACATTGCCATGTTTACCTTGTCTTTTGTTTCCCTTTTGTGTTTATATTAAACCTCTGTTGTAAGTCTTGAGAGGCTGTAATTCTTCTTTTTCTTCTTCCAAGCAAGTATTTAGATAACAATTCTGACGTTGATAATAATACAGGTATTCAGACGTTGATAATAACAGTAGGTGTTTCGTTACTCGGTATCAATTTTGATGGTCATATATTTTGACTCCCACTCTTCCGATGTCTACTATAATAATGAAGAGAGAATTAATGAGGGACTCTTGTCAGAACATGTGATTTATTGTTTGGTCCTCCTTAGAAAATTAAGTGCCTTCAGCCCTCTACTTCTTTTAGAAAATTATTGTGAAACTCTCTCACTTGTATTCAACTTCACTTTGTTGTTGTCGTTTTAAGTGAACTTCGTATGCGTACATATCATCAAAGAAAGTATATTTTTTATGTACGCTCTTCATGTATTGTGATAAAATTAAACTAAGATAATATCTTTATTGGCTTTATTGAAAGATCGAATATGTCGTTGTAAATTATATATTTTGGTTACATGTACGTGCTTACAATCATAACAATTTATTACGCATAATTATATTGGAAATAAGATTAATTTAATTTATCTTTAGTTTTCTCTTTTATGAAGTTCATTTCAAGGCATAGTTACAGATCAAATAAATGGCGTTGACAACGGAGCCGACTGACGGCTGAGGACGCAGTTGGATGATGCACGGTGAGTCGGTGACCTGCTTGTCAGCGTACGATAGTGAATTCGATCAGCGCACGATAGCATTGTCCAGCATTTTCTAAAGAGAACGCTGACCCGTAGTCCAAGCTACCCCAACCCCAACTCTCTCTCTTAAAACCTTCCAAAACCCTCCTGTTCTTCTTCTTCTTCTTCTTCTTCTTCTTAACAAGCAGCTGCCCCCGATCGAGGAATGGAGGCGTCTAGATGCCTGAGACTGGGGAGGATCCATGTCTCCACCAGGGCCAAGGTCTGGATCATCGTGGGGATCGGCGTCGCCGGCGCCATCATCCTCGCCGAGTCCACGCGCAGAAGGCGGAGGCGGAGGAACGGGGGAGGATTGGAGCACAGGGAAGACTTCGGGGCGTTCATCGAGCGCTTCGAGCTTCTGCCCGCCCCTCAGCCGCCGCCCCCCGCCGCCCGACACCCGCTCGCCGACCTCACCTTCGCCGTCAGCGACAGGTACGAGGCCTCTTGCCTTCTCGTTCCTATTTCCAAGAATATGCCTGTGGAAGCATTTGGTTTGAGCTGCTTATTGGATTCTGTTGTTGTTTTGCTTTTTCTATGTGAAGTTTTGATATCAAAGATTACGTTACTGGGTTCGGGAACCCGGACTGGAAGCGGACACATGAGCCAGCGAGCAGGACGGCCGTGGTGGTCTCGTCGCTATTGAAACACGGGGCCACCTGCGTCGGAAGGACGGTTATGGACGAATTGGCTTCCGGGTTCGTATGATATGGACAAAGTGCATTCCTAGTTGGATTTTATCTTCGCAGAATATGATTGTGGAATTAATGGTTCTTTAGCAAGATGATCCCGAGTTAAGATTGCACCTGGGTTTGCTGTTGCAGTATCACCGGAGAGAATGTACATTATGGAACTCCTACAAATCCGGATTTCCCACAATTGACGCCCGGGGGATCCGCAAGTGGCTCTGCAGTGGCTGTTGCAGCCGGTCTTGTTGACTTTGCACTGGGTATGCAGTGAATTTGCTGATTTTGTAATGGTAACGTTCTGCGTAACCATTATGTTTCCGTGGGGACAGCGGACTTTTTTGTCCACCATCATAACAGTCGAAACATTGGTCCTGGATAGAGATCCAGAACCTAACCACTGTTTAGTTCCCCTTGAAATTGACATGCATGTTAAATGGTTTAACACCATTAGTTTTTGATGAAATTAACTTTGGTCAGTCAAATATAAGGTCACTTTATCTCTCTCTGTTTTCTTCTTTAAGACTGTATACATACATAAATTCAGGGAAAACTCTTTCTGAGCTGTCCATATGAACTATTGATTTGTGGTAAAATAATGAGATTAGGTTTAAAAATTACAAGTTGCTAATTTAAAAATAGCATCCATAATGTTCTCAATCTCTGTTGTGTCCATGTAGATTGATGGCTAGCTTATGGTTTGATATTCTTCTTATCTAACTTGATACTGCTATTACTGAGTTTAGCAGTTGATTAAGTAGAGTAACACCTATGGTTATCTTCACTTTATTGGTCCAGCAGCTGGGTTTGACATTGGCCATTGCATTTGATTGAATATTGCTACCGAATCTAATCTTGCTAGATTCATGAATATTTTAAGAATTATTCTCCAAAACAGTCAAATTGCATGAATATTTCGAACTGCATAACTAGACAAGCAAGATTCATTTGCGATATGAAAGTTTGTGGTTTATTTTAGGTTTCTGCTAGCCTCAGAGATGTCGTGCACATCTAAGGATTTAAATCTAAAATAGTTGATGCAAATTTCAGTATGTAGCAAGCACGAGTGAAAGGAAATGGCCCTGTTTATTGATTTGTTCATGTTCCATTTTTATTAGTAATGCATACGTGCCTCTTTGGATTTAGTGATCAGCAGAATCAGTTTTGCTGTGCAGGTACTGACACAATTGGATGTGTGAGGATTCCTGCGTCATTATGTGGCATCTTTGGATTTCGGCCTTCTCATGGCATCTTATCTACCATTGGAGTGTTGATGAATTCAAGAAGCTTAGAGACTGTTGGTAAAAGACATTGGCTTCTTTCTTTTTTTTCTGTAAGTCTGAATAATTTGATAGTCTGTCTATATGCACCATTTAGTTAACTGTGTAGTCTAATAAAAAGGTACCATGTCATTCTTCTTTTAATGTGCCTTTCTTTAACATTCATTATTTTTCCATTTCTTGTTGCCTATTGTTTCACTTCAGTTAGTGAGATATCTGAAGTGACCTGTAGAGGCAATCCAGTATGCAAGGCAGTATAAACTTGGGCATCCAAAAGTTTAGCTATTTAGTGCCAGATCTATCTGTATGAACACGTATTGCGTTGGTATCAGAAACTGGTGCAACAGTGCCTGCTTAAAGTTAACATGACTTGTGACAGCATACAATCAAACATGACTGAGACAGCCTGCTACTTTTTTATTTAGGAATGACATTCATGGAAGTGTTGCAAGAATGATGATTTCCTGGATTTTTTTTCACTAGAGACCTCAGTTATGTTGTTCCTCTAGAAGAGGGCAGTGCATGATTTTTTGATTGTCTGTTGTTTTACTCTAATGCCTCAAGAAAATGGGACACATCTGGGGGCCATGCACACGGAAGACCAACTCAGGGATCGAACATGGACCAGTGGCCTGTTAACCAATCTGGGTCAGTCAGTACGAGCCATTAAGGGCCGATCCAGAAACAATCTAGTCTGACACAACTACAGTTCACAAAATATATAAAAAAATTTGTAGCCAATCTAAGGCTGACTGGGCCAATCCTGGCTGATTCCATTGATTCTTGTATAAATTGGGAATTGGAAGCTCGGAACAGATCACCTTGGACAAAATCCAATCGGATCGGTTGATTCCGTCTGATCTGTGCAGTTACGCATCCTTGGGGTATGCATGGGATCTAGACCAATTTTTGGAATATTTTCATCTATACTTCATTTTTGGTGTATATGTTATTCTCAGCTTTTATTTGAACTCATGTTGTAGCATTATTTTTTCTTTTCTTCTGTTTTTTGTCTTGTTTTTGTTATGATCATCCTTTCTTTCTTCTACTGCCTCCATGACTTGGTTTGTGATCTCTAAAAATTTTCCGATGATGTTTTCTCTTTTCTGATTGTTGCGAAAGAATAATGCATTTTCTCGACAAAAAAAGAACACAGTGTCCTGGTAACAAAATTGTCTCCATGGTGGGATTTCTTATTGATGGCCATATGGAATGAACCATTTTTTCTCAAAGAGTGATGTAATGTGACTTATCTGGAGTATGGGAGTAGATGCCTAAGCAAAATACGTAAACTTAAGTGACTTTGTGGATGCAAGATTGCGAAGTTACCTTTCATCAAAGTAACAACTGACAGTGTCCTGTGGAACTGAATGCATTTCAGATTGTTCTTTTGCAATGAATTACCCCCTAAAAATTCAATAGTCTTCAAGAACTACTGCTTATTATTTGAGTGTCAGAATGTTATCTTTGTGCATTTCAGCTTGTTCCTTTTAGTGTGGTCCTAAAATTTTCTCTTTATCAGAGATTTTTTCTTTATGTACTTCCCTACGCTAGTGAGAGGTCATTTTTTCTATATCAATCTCTGGTCTCTCTCTACTCACTTGGAAGGGGGTCATCCTTCATCTATTTGCAAACCCTTTATTTTTTATTATAATTTGTGGTGAACAATTTAAAGACTTTCATCCATAGGCTGTTTTTGTGACATCTCTAAAATGGATCTTTTTTAGACATTCATTTGAATGTTCTCATTCCTTTTTTTAAGCAGTTGATTTTTTTAAACCAAAAATATAAAAAACAAAAGTATTCCTTATATGGTTGCTTGCAGCATAAATGCAAATAGTTTTTTCCTTCATGGTTTCCCATCTATACCCCATATTTGCTTCTCATAATCATGCATGAGAGGAGGAATGCTTCCCATGTTAAGATCTGTGCAAAACCAACAAAAGGACCCAATTCACCATGATGGAGCTTCAAAGCTTTTTGCTTTTGATATTAGGCTAGTATTGATAAAATTTTCCTGACAATTAAATAAAATCAGCTTTCACTGTCCTTTTTTTTTGCATAGCAAATTGTTATTGGCATCCTTCTTCCATTTTTAACAGGGCTGTTTGCTCGAGATGTATCTGTTTTGCACCGAGTTGGGCATGTTTTGTTACAAGCCTCTACGCTGGGGCCAAAGAGGACAAGGCGCTTCATAATTGCTGATGATTGCTTTCAGCTTTCAAGGATTCCAAAACAGAAAACTATAGATGTCCTAAGCAAGGCTATTCATAGACTATCTGGTTGTAAGTTTGCATACCTCTCTTTATAGGCATCAGATTGCAAAAAGTCTGTAGTATTGCACTATTATCCAATTCTTTAGAGTTTTTCTTGAAAATTCTGTCTTTCATTTTGCTTGGTTTATGCAGACCAACCTCTGGAACACATGAATATTGGCCAGAATATTGCATCAAAGGTACCTAATTTAAAGGAGTTTTATGAAGCATCTGCCAATATGCAGAAAGGAATTTCTGCTTTGAAAGCTTTATCAGCTGTGATGTTATCGATACAGAGGTAGAGGGTGACTTCTCCACAGTTTGATGTCTATGCTTCCATCTAGACTGAAAGTTCGGTTTTTCTTTATCAAACACTTCTTGTTAAAGCTGAAGAATGTGTTCCTCTTCTTAATGAGAAACTGAAAGTTAAGAATCTTGGATTTTTGATTATGTATAACACCCTTCAACTGTATCTTACGTCCACAATCGGGCTAAGGCTAGGCTTTAAATAATTTCATTAGATGATGTTCAAATCCGTGTGAATATATTAATGCACTCATCATGAGAGGTCATAATGCGTAGCACTTTTGAAGCATGTCAGAATTGAAAATCCTTTTTGCATGCCTCTGGTGGGCTAGTGCATGAACATTGGATTAAACAATATTAGGGATATAAATGGGCCAGGCCAGGCCAGGCCAGAAGCCTTAAAGGCCCGAACCTATTTATATGGACTAGTTAAAAATGCTCATGGAGCAACATTGGCTTGGCATGGCAAGTTTCTAGGCCAGGCCAGATGAAGGCCAATACCCCTAAAGTCACTTGAAATTGCTAAAAATGGAAAGTTCTGCACAAGTCACCTAAAATCATCAAAAAACATGGAAAATCTTTAAAAAATGTTAAGAACTTCAAAAAATCTCAAATACACCCAAAACCACACCATGTTGCTAAAAATAGTATGATCAACCTACTGTCACTAAAAATCACACAAAAATCCTAAAAATATGCAAGTTTCTAGGCCAGGCCAGATGAAGACCAATACCCCTAAAGTCACTTGAAATTGCTAAAAATGGAAAGTTCTGCACAAGTCACCTAAAATCATCAAAAAACATGGAAAATCTTTAAAAAATGTTAAGAACTTCAAAAAATCTCAAATACACCCAAAACCACACCATGTTGCTAAAAATAGTATGACCAACCTACTGTCACTAAAAATCACACAAAAATCCTAAAAATATGTTAAAACCCCCAAAACACAGAA
This sequence comes from Amorphophallus konjac, assembly GCA_022559845.1. NCBI lineage: Eukaryota > Viridiplantae > Streptophyta > Magnoliopsida > Alismatales > Araceae > Amorphophallus > Amorphophallus konjac. Next base: position 454,068,477 of record CM040122.1, on the reverse strand, counting down.
GATACCCATAAAATGCCAAAGTCTCCAAAAATAGCAAGTGTGCTCCTGAACACCCAAAATGATCTGAAAAGACATCCCAGGGTTTTAATACACTCCCAATCCATCAGAACAAACCTAGTCACCATAAAATGGACAGTTTGTACCCAAGGTCAAAACTTTCCATATTTAGAAAGGTTGACCGAGTGGATTCCAACTTTCCCTAAACTTTCAAGAAACCTTTAATCATCCCTTAAAACCCTCCAAGGTCACAGGGAGGCTCATGGGGTTGTAGCAAATCATGCTACAATGGGCAAATTTGGTATTTAAGTGGTTTGTTTCGGGCATCACTAAAAAGGTAGTTAATCAAGGGTCTTTGCTCGTGAGAGTGAAGTAATTAACACTGGCTGAGGTTGATGGAGTCGGTCCATACTCAAACCCTAATATGCCGAAACCATTTGGGTAAATCTAAGCTAGGTTCAACAAAATGATTCATCCAAGAACGTTTCAAACCTCCATGCTTGTGAAGAATATGCAGAAAGATAATCATACGATAATGTTTGTATGATGTTTTAAATATTTCTCGTTCCCACAGAGCTTTACTGGTTCAAGAGTTTATGCCTTTGCTTGTTATTTCCGTGCATTTTTTGTTTTTCTGATAGAAATTATAGTTGATTTCTCCCTTTTCTCTATTTCTCAATTTGACTTCATTATATCTTTTGCTGACTTTTCAGATATGAGTTCAAAACTAATCATGAGGAATGGACTAATTCTGTCAAGCCCAAGCTAGGTCGTGATATTTCTTCTCATGTCCTTGCAGCCATGGAGTCCACACATGAAAATAATAAATCTCTATATAAAGTTAGAACTGAGTTGCGAGTTGCGCTGAATAGCCTTCTTAAGGTATGTTTACTGAAAGCATTGTATCTATTCTTTCTTTGTTGTACATGTTAACATTCACCAAATGGATATATGCTTCCGTCAATTGGTCTGTGACTTATGTTTGATTTGAGTGTAGGTCTAGTTCTAGCTCTTCCCTCACATTGCTTTCCCTCCACAAAAAAAGAGAAAAAGTGTTTCCCTCTTTTCTTGCTAATGCATGTGCATATAGACTTGCCTAGTTATTTTCTCACAAGTTTATCTATGAAGGATTATATTTGACACTTATTCTGTATATTACATGTGTACATCCAGTTATTTAGTCAATTTTGTCTTGTCAATGCTCAATTTTTCTGTCAAAATTTCTTGACTTAGTACATTTTGTCTTCTTGATTGTTGATTAGGCATTGTCTCAAATGCCGGGGTGCTTGAGGTTAGGGCAGTCCCTTGGTCTCCCAATGCACTCAAGTACTTAACTGCCTGGACAATATTCGTTGTGGCATGTGGTAGAAAGGACTTAAGACCTTGAATTATGGCGACCATCCTGCTTCCAATCTTACCAAGTTGACACAGTACAAACAGGGGGTGCACCCCACTCTGCTGGGTTGGTTTAGAGAGAGAGAATAAGAAGTTTTCATTTGAGATATATGACTGATGAACTTCTCAGGATCGTGACCTCGACGCCCTCCTGCACGGCGTCCAGGTTCAGCATCCCCATTGTTGTATCAAGACGAAAGCGCGTCGCTCTCACTGTATTATGAGATTATGATGGACGGCATTTTCTGTTATGAACGGATACTCCTTTTTTTTTTACCCTGAGCGATCTTATGCATTTAGGGTTTAGAAGTTTCCTGTGATCACGGGATGGATTCTCTCTGAGGAGGCGAGGGTATACATGTAGAACTTACATGAAAGACCGATATCCGTCCTGTGGGGTGCGTATTGTATCGGGCGACATGGGTTCGAGCACTGGACCTTTCCCCACTGACCGTGGTCAGTGTTGATTTACATCGGCGTAATGTCCGAACACCTTTGTTTAATTGACAATAAGAAGGCTTAAAGATCTACCCCATGGGTTCAAAGAAAAAGAGAGGACGTATGTTGCTTCAAATGTCGTGTCAAGCTCTTAACTCCCAGCGGGTGACTGCAAAGTGGAGAAGGCGGAAGCCAGTAGGAGACCTGGTTGAACAGGCTAAAATTGACCGTTAGAGCTTAGCTGCTAATCCAGGCTCTAGGGGTACTTTGGTAATTGAATGGTGTTGACGTCATGAAGGGCATAGAGGTCAGGGAGCCGGAAGAATGTCCAAGGTTGTATAAACATCCATACATGACTAAATGCCCCACAGGGGGATATACACAATTTTTCATTGAAGAGGGTTTATTTGTAACTTGTTAAGCTGGCACGCACCGGGGGCCGCATTATAAGGAAACTTTGTAACATTACAAAAGAGCGTCGACAAATCGTCAACTGTACAAGAAGCCGTCACACTCAAACGGGTATGCTTCGATCCCGATGTCTTTAAGAGGGGCATTTTAGTCATTATATCATTTTAATGACTAATAAAATGTCCATCCATTTTCTTGACATACGGAGAACGAGACCCGGAGGATCGACGTTAGAAAGCCCATATGGGGGCATAAATACAACTCACACATAAGATAGGTTTTTCCGTTGAGTCCACATAGGGGCATAAACGGGAAAAGCCAACCAAACTTACAACCGCCCGCATAGGGGCGTATACATAAGCCCCGGGGAAATGACATACCCCAAGTGGGCAAAAACAACGAACAGTTTCTCCTTGCCGAACTCTAAGTCTCCTTTTTTGTCCCCCCCAAAATGGGACCCCATAGGGGCTATTTATAGAAGGTAGGGGACCGGCCCGGGGTGGGTCGGACCCGGGCGGGTTAAGACCACCCCGGGCAGGTCACTCTTTCTTTCCTTCCCACTCTTTTTTTTCTTTTTTTGCAAATTTTTTTTTTGATGTGGACAGGTCGCGGGCCTGTCCTGCCCCGGGCGGGTCCGCCCGGGGGCGCGGGACCCCAGGCGGGTTTGCCCGGGTGCACAGCAGCCCAGGCGGGTCCGCCCGGGGGCGCGGGACCCCGGGCGGGTCTGCCCCGTCCGCGCGCGGCCACGGGGAACCGCCCGGGGGTGATTTACCCCGGGCGGGGTTCCCTCTCCTCGGGTGGTCCAATCTCCAATTTAAAAGTGTCCGTACGCCTTCGACAGCGACTTTTCCGCATCTTCGACTCCGTCCGGGCACGTGGAAGAGAGGAAACTTCCTTCCGAGCTTTGTTCGTCGTCTTCCACGCATCGTTTGTCCGACGGGGGAGGAATTTTTGATCCCGCGAGACGTGATACACGCCGTCGAGATATTAAAAAGGTGTGCATAGCACGTTCTCTTGCCTCTAGGGCTTGATTTTGTTGATTTCACCCGGCACCGCATGATTGCAATAATCTCCGTGGATTTATCACGGGTTCTTCTCGCTTCTATGGAATAGAACGGGTTGGACTAAGCCGACGCCGACAGCATGAAGCCTCCGTGCTTGCATGTATATTTTTCCGGTTACAACAAGTGCCCCCCACGGGACATCCGGGACAGCCGGAGGCAGGGGCGGAGGGCCCGTGCATTTTCATATGTATTGTGACATATCCACTGAGGAACTTGTGTCTGGAGCGTAGCTCCTACATCGAGATGGCTTGAACCATAATCTCTAATGCTCTTCTATTTTCTTTACAGGTATGGCTCGTTCAAGCCGGAGCCGCGGTGTCGCGCGGGGGTCGAGAGCGACCGGCCCTAACGAACATTATGTGCAACGGACTGACAAGTCCATGCCGCCTTTGCCTCCTCGCCGTGTCGCTTCTGACAGCTCTGATGCATTTGATCGAGGCACCTCTTGGGTCGCTGAAGGCCCAACGGAAGATGTCCCTGTCAGCGAAGGCGTGGTTGATGTTCCCCGGATTAGCTGCCGGGGTGGACTCTATACATATGACCGTTCTGGGGGGTATCCATCTCACTACCCAGTAGACCGTCATTTGATTGCTTTTGTGCAAAGCTTCATTCCATCGGGGCTAGACTGTGACGACCCAGTCCTACTAGAGCAGCGGCGGCGGCTGGAGGGGGCTATTCTAGCCGGCAGGGACAGCATGAGAGGCACCTGCTCTTACTCATATCCCAGCTTCCCTGGGGGATTTACACGGCAGCCACAATTTCCTGACAGCAGGTGCCTTGGATTTTTCAAGGAGCGGGATGCTTCTGTGGTCAGATCGACACCTTCTTCTCCTGCAGTTTGGCATTTGGCGGGTCATCATAAAGCCGCCGACGTGGTCCTTGACGGGATATATTTAACTCCCTCCGGGGTTCGTTTTGTCCACGATGGGTATGACCACTTTTGTATGCTGAAAGGAATCCTTTCATTGAAGGTTCCTAGCTGGTATGGGAGTTGGTCCGTCGTCCCCTCCCATTGTTTCCGCAGAGGTGCAGGTGAATGGCTGTGGGGGATATTGACCGTGCACGACGCTACTTTGGACAGAGCCGGGATTCGCCATGCCGTTACAGCAGCACTGTACTCATACCCCTGTCATACGGGTTTGCTCCAGGCTATGGTGGAGAGGTGGAATAGACGCTGGAACACCGTCGTCACCGCTGAGGGAGAGACTTCTTTGGACCTATGGTCCTTTCATCGCATCTCAGGCCTACCGATCAGCGGTCAGGCCTATGAGGAGCTATGCCTTGACGACGCCCATCTATATGCTTCAGATGGAGAGGGCCAGTATCTCTTGCCATATTGCTTCCGGTATCTTATGAAGACTTGGAGGGATTTGGCCCTGGTGGACAAAGAGAAGACTGCCCGAACACCCAGAGTTACTCTTAACGCCTGGATCATGTATTTCTACAGCGGGCCATATTGTTTTTATGAAGAGTTTCCTTCATTCGGCACCACTTGGGACCAATGCAAGGAGGTCCTTATAAAGTTTGCGTCCAACCCTCGTCATTTGCCAGCTCCGGAACAGGGCTGGAATTCCAGGAGGCTGCCTACTTTGACATACCTGGCTGCCTATTTAGCATATTGGCTGTCCACATTTGTCTTCCCTCATGGGGAAGAAGAGCTGCTACGAGCTGAGGTGATTTATCCAGCATGTTTACTGGCATGTGGACGTCGACTGGCTTTGGCTCCGGCTGCTTTGGCCAATATTTACCATTCTCTGGGTGCCTTGAGCTCGCATTCCAGCCCCCGTGACAAGAAGATTTTACTGCCCACTCATTATTTGAGTTCTTGGGCTGGACTGCTTCTGTCAGAGCTATCTCAGCGGTCTCCTATCCCCAATACTAAGGCTCCGCTTATATTTGCATTCGCTGGACACCCGGATCAGGATGTTATTGCTCAGCTTGCAGGTGCTCGGCGGGCTCTTTCTTTCCTTCACGCAAAAAGGGGCGAGAGCTTGGAGTTTGACCATAGCTCCCGTTTCTATCGCCGATTTCTGGAGGGGCAAGGAGACTCAGTGGTCTGCAAAGTATCCTCTGAGGGTATTATTTCCCCACATGCCTTGGGAGATTGGGTCGTGTGTATACGACCCGGTGTGCTGGTCTATCGGCGCTCGTGTACGGTGATCCTTGAACCATATTATCCGCACAGGTTTGCGCGTAATTTTGGTTATGACCAGGCTATTCCACCTAATGCTGATTTTCCCCTAACTTCGAGGCAGTACAAGCAAAATGACGTGCATCTAGTAGCTGCTTGTTGGCAGGACTTTCTTTACAGAGGTGTGAGGGAGCATATCCCTATTCCAGCCCAGGCCCGTGTGGGGCACTTTGACATCCATTATGCCCGTTGGTGGTTTAAATCCAGCAACATCTTCAGAGAGCGGGCAGACATTATTAGAGCAGCAGAAGAGAAGCGCCTGAAGAAGGAGGACCTGCCTCCTCTTTTTCTCGATCCCGATTTTGTCAGGGCCCACTTTTCCAGCTTGGCTTCAGTGATTCGGGATATTGAGACCCGATGGCGGGATCAGGGGCATTCATTGCCCGTTGATCGGAGTCAGTACACAGGAGCGTTACGACCCCTGAGGCCAGCGTCTGACGAGGCCTCCTCTCCGAGGTCGCGCCGTAGAGGCGCTTCCGGCTCTGCTTCTGGCTACTCCTGGTGGGGAGACTTGAGGGTCTCTTGTGGTTTGACCCACGATTCTCAGCTATCTGAGGCTGTCCCTGAGGGAGCACTGGCGGGCACAGCTTTCGCTTCTTGGAAGGCCCATGTGATTAATGCAGTGGGCTGCGCCGGCTTACTGGACTATGTTTCAGCCCTGGAGGTTGCTTCCACGCCTCAGGCACTAAGAGATGTTGTGGAACAGGCAGCACGAGCTCTCCGATTTGACTCCAATCAATTGATTCCCCGGCCTCATCTTGATGCAGGAGCGACAGGTATGGCCTTTCCGGCTTTTCCCTTGTCATTGTCATATATGTATTTTGGAGTGGTTGATTGCTGATTGCTGTATTTCAATTGTAGGGACAGCTGAGGCTGCGGGTCATCCTTTTCCGGAAGGGGTTCCCCTTGACCATTCTTCTGGTAGTGCTAGCCTGGCGGCAAAACGGTGACATAGCGGAGGCTTAGATATTGATGCCCAGCCTTCATCTCGCCTTCGGGTGGACACGATCCCTCCAAGGGACGGGGCTCCCTCGAGTGAGTTGGGGCTATGAGTCCCCCTCCCTTTTTTTTGTATCATTTTATACCTATATCTCTGTTTGCTAAGAGAATTGCTTTATGTGCAGCTCCTCCCGAAATGAGGCTACAGGGGCAGTTTTCACCAGGTGCTGCGAATATTTCTCCAACAAACGTACCAGTAGCCGATACGTCATGCGACCTGGGATTTGATTTAGAGGACTTGGATCAACCCCTAGGGGACTTTCCTCCCGCCGATGTAGCTGCCTAGCAAGGAGAGGATAGACCTTCTCTCACATCTGGTGAATTTAACTCACAATTCCTCATTATTTGCTTGTTGAGCCAAATGAGGAATCATTGTTTAACTGACCCTACCCTTCTTTTAACCAGAGCCTCAAAGAGAGCAGCAGACTTTCAGAGAAGGGGAGGAGGTTGGTACATCTACAGATTCCAGTACCTCCTCGGGCAATAGCAGCTCCAGCACTAGCTCTGAGACAGACTCCTCCATCTCCTTGTCGAGCTCTTCTGAAGGAGGTGGTATGGGCACCGTTTCTGGTATACCATGAAACTTTTGATCTCCTCTGCGATTGATCGCTGCTTTTACTACTCCACACTTTGATAATTGTTCTGTGCAGCCACTGAGTTAGCCGCCTCCACAGCAGAACTGGCTAAATTGATTTCCTCCGGCACTGCCCCTGACCTTCCGGCCTACGATATTGACCTAGGAATTTCTGTTGGGGCCCCAGGAGTACTATCCTCGGCAGTCGGGGTTTATCATACCGGGGTACCCGGTTTCACCCCAGATTCGCTACCTCCTGTTGGCGGACCAGCCGAGGAAGAGGAGAGAGACATCGCTGGTGTACTACCTCCTGTTGGCAGACCGGTCGAGGAAGAGGAGAGAGACATCGCTGGTGTGCCCATATTTCCCCCTGCATTTGCCGTTTGTTTGATTAGTTTCACTTACAGAACTAATCATGCTTTTGTCTAAGCAGCAGTTGAAGTCTCAGTGACTTCACCCACTCATCTTCCCCCTCCAGAGACAGTTCCCCCTAGAGAGAAGTCACCGGCCCTTGCACATGAAGGGGCTGATCAGCCATTGAGGGCAGATGATGTTGCAATCATACCATCCGGTATTACTTGATGTACAAGCTCCAGTTCCTCTTTTACTCATGTGATTATATCATATCAACCATCCTCTTGTTTTTTGTGCCTGGTAGACGCAGGTTCTACCGTCCTGGCTTCTCAGATAGAGGGAGAGAGCCTTGGGGCGGTTTCTAAGGACTTGAGCGCAGCTTCGCAGGAGATAGAACTACCCAAAGTCACGGCAAGTGAGGCGCCACTGAGGGCAGAGGGCGCGCCTATGCCTAGTAATCATGTTGCGCCGGAGGTCGCTACATGCGTTGCCTCAGAGGTTCCCTTAGGTTTGATGCTTGGCTAGCCTTCTTGTTGAGTCATTTCTTGTTCCTTTTATATTGCCCAGGACTGATATGTTATTTTCCTTCCGTTGTCTTCTCAGGTGCTGGGGAGGAGACTCCGTCAGTTCCAGCGGACTTTCCAGCTTTGGGAGTGGAGTGGCCAGAGGGACCCCAATTCCTGGTGGCTCCTAGAGGCGGCACCCTAGAGGCGGGGCTCATTGAAAACCTCCAACTCCTTCTACAGATGACTCCGCTCCCCTCAGTAGAAGCCATGAGAGAGCATTTAGCCACCTGTACCAAGGGGTATCATGCGTTCGGGTTCTCCCGAGCTACCTGGATGTCCCGGTTGGAGCACTTGTGGGCCGAATTTGCCTGCCGCCACATGGCTGAGACGAGGCGGCGACAGTTGCAGTCTTTAATTCAGCAAGAGGAGGAGGCAGTATTTCAGCTCCGCACCAGACGGGAGTATATATCCGCCCAGGCGACGGCAACCCAGGAGCAGCTTCAGGTTGCTTCATCTTACGCTGATGAGCTAGTACGGGAGTTGGAGACTCTTCAGCAGCGAGCCCGAGAGGCTCAGAATGCTCGAGACCTTCTGAGGGCGAAGGTGATAGATTTCCAGCGCGAGCTCAGTGGAGTCGAGGAGGTGTTGACACAGCGAGAGACACATCTTGCTGACCTGCGGGCTGATCTCGCCCTTTGACGGCTTTCGTCTCCTCTCTTCTTTTTTTTGAATGGGGCTGCATTTAGACCCCGGCCATGTGTAGCTTTCCCGAGGGCTTGTCTCGGGACTTTTCTGATTGGCATTGGTGAATAAAGAACAGCATTTGTTGATTTAATTGCCATCCCTTTGCAGACATGAAGACTTTGTCACTCTTTCTTTTTTTTTTTTCACTTTACCAGTCCTACCGCCCTTTCGGGTTTTCGCCAGGATTGGCCCCCTTTAGCTTTTTCCAGTGCGCCCTTGCGGGTTTTCACACTGAGGGGTTACCCATTTTTGCTTGAGGCGCCCTTTCGGATTTTCACCTCAGCCGGGTTGAAGCCTTTTTGCCCTTGATTGCCCCTCCCTAATGGAGGTAACTGATCAAGTCTGCTGGGGTATCATTTTTTTTAACCCCTTTTTTTTTAAAAAAAAAAAAACTATAATGCCCAAGGGCAGAGAACTAGACACTCTCTTAGGGACGCATGTGTCACCCAGTGGGACAAAAGGAGTCAAAAGGCAACATCGGTTGGCAGTTCGTGAGAGCATACTGAGGCCATGCTCGATGGGACAAAAGGAGTCACAAAACAACATCGGTTGGCAGCTCGAGAGAGCATACTGAGGCCATACCCGATGGGACAAAAGGAGTCAAAAGACAACATCGGTTGGCAGCTCGAGAGAGCATACTGAGGCCATACCCGATGGGCCACAAAAGAGTCCAAAGGTAACATCGGTGGGCGGCTCGAGAGAGCATACTGAGGCCATGCCCGATGGGACAAAAGGAGTCAAAAGACAACATCGGTTGGCAGCTCGAGAGAGCATACTGAGGTCATGCCCGATGGGACAAAACAAACCAAAAGGTGTAATAGATTGGTAGCCCGAGAGAGCATACTGAGACCGAACCCGGTGTGACAAAGGTAGATTCTGACAGCCCTGATGGGATATGGAGGTCAAAACCGCAAGCCGATAGACATGATAGGTTGGCAACCCGAAAGGGTGTACTGAAGCCAATCCCAGTGGGACAAGATGTGCCTAGAGGCGAATAGGTTGGCGGCCCGAAGGGGACATACTGAGGCCAAACCTGGTGAGATAAAAATGAGCCGAAAATCATAATGGGGTGACAGCCCAAGCGAGCATACTGAGGCCGAGCCCAGAGGGACACAAAGGGCAATTGTGGGTTGGCAGCCCGAAAGGGGTATGGGTTGGTTGAGCCCAATGGGGCAGAATATGACAACCTCAGAATGTCGGTGGGACTAGGTGTCATAGAATGACATATAAGGCGTAGCCATGACATCAATATGATGTTTTGGTCGAGACGGGGTGGAGTCATTGACTTAGACCCACCCTTAAAATAGATAAGGAGAGAATTTTTTTTTTTTTTTTTTTACATTACCAACCTCACCGCCCTTTCGGGTTTTCGCCGAGGCTTTCCCCCTTTAGCTTTTTCCGGTGCGCCCTTGCAGGTTTTCACACCGAGGGGTTACCCATTTTTGCCTGAGGCGCCCTTTCGGGTTTTCACCTCAGCCGGGTTTGTGGCCTTTTTGCCCTCAATCGACCTTCGAAAGTCAATTGAGTCCGTCGGGGCATCAACGTTTTTAACCCCCCCCCCTTTTTTTTTTTTTTGAAACCTTCACTGAGGAGAGGTATTGTCGTATGAGGACTGCTGGGGAAACTCTTGCTGTGGCGCGTAGTAGAGTTTCATGTGCTTGCCGTTGAGAGGAGGGAAGGGACTATTGCCTTTGTAGTCGACTACCGTATAGGCCCCTCCTTCGTATACCTTCTGGATGATATAAGGCCCTCGCCAATTCGGTTGGAGCTTCCCACTCGACTTTCCAGCTAAGACCTCCTTTTCCTTGAGCATGACCAAGTCGCCTTTCTTGAACGCCCTGTGTTTGACTAGCTTGTCATAGGCGCGTGCCATACGAGCTTGGTATACTTGCAAATGTTGGTAGGCTTGAAGCCTTTTGCTCTCCAGCGAGGATAATTCCTCTAGCCTTCTTTCAACTTCAGATTGCTCCTGGCCAGGCAAACCTGCCTGAACCGCCACCCGATATGAGGCCAACTCAATTTCTATGGGGGTGATCGCCTCGGCACCATATACTAAAGAAAATGGGGAGCACCCCGTAGGGGTCTTATAAACAGTCCGATAGGCCCAGAGGGCTCCGTGGACTTTCTCTCCCCAATCTCTTTTGCGACCATTTATGATCTTCGCCAGCAACTTGCAAAGTGTTTTGTTAAAGGCCTCAGCTAAACCATTAGCCTGGGGGTTATAAACCGAGTAGGTCCTCCAATCAATATGGAATTTAGCTGCCAGTGCATACACTGTCCTGTTCCTGAAGGGCGTCCCGTTGTCTGAAATAATTCGGCTAGGGACGCCAAATCTATATATAATATGATATCTTACGAAGCGAGCCATTGCTTCGCCCGTAACTTCTCGAAGAGGGATGGCCTCAGCCCAGCGGGAGAAATAATCTGTGGCCGCCAAAATAAATTTATGTCCCTGGGAGGACGGGGGGAATGGTCCCACTATATCCATACCCCATTCTGCGAACGGCCATGTAGGGGCTGTCGGGTGTAAAGAATTTGGAGGCCTCCGAGGAATTGGCCCAAAGGCTTGGCACTGATGACAGGTGCGAGCGTACTGGTTACAATCCTCGTACATAGTAGGCCAGTAGAAGCCCTTGAGTTTGATGTTCATCTTCATCTTTGTCCCAGCCTGATGGGCTCCACATAACCCGGAGTGGACCTCCCGCATAACGGCTTTAGCTTCTTTGGGCGAGAGACATCGCAAAAGCACTGGGTGGTTCTTCTCCTGGACAAGCCTGAAAAGAGCGCCGTCAATCAATCGATATGATGCAGCTCTTCGAAGCAATTGTACCCTTCGAGCTCGTTCCAAAGGAAGCCGCCCGTTCTTGATTTGTATAAGGGGATCGCGCCAATCTTCTCCCTCGGGAATGTTCCTTTCCTCGAGGTTATGAACTTCGTAAATAGTGAGGCCAGATTCTTGGTCCAGCACACTGGGCATGAGCCTTCGGTGCCTGACCGTTATGTTCAATTCTCCCTCAGGTGGGAGCTTCAATGCGGCCGCTAGTTTTGCCAGCGCATCTGCCTGAGAGTTGCTGCTTCTCAGCACATGACTTATTTCAAAGAGATAGAACTTCTCTTTAAGCCTCATAACGGCCTCATAGTAAGGGATCAGCTCCCTCTTCCGTACATCATAATCACCCAGGACTTGACGGACAACAAGCTGAGAATCCCCATATACTTTGATACATTTGAGCCCCATTTCCAACGCTAACTGCAGCCTAATGATCAACGCTTCATACTCTGCCTCATTATTAGTCAAAGACTTCATGAGGGCACAAGAATTATGAAGTATGCCCCCCTGAGGGGATACAAAGACTATGCCAGCGCCCGCTACAGAGCCTGTGAGACCGTCTGCTTTCTTGACGGCTCTGGATGCACCGTCGAAATATAGCTCCCAGAATGGTGCGTCCAGAGACAACACATCTTGTTTAGGCTGGGGCGAGATATCTGCACCCTCTTCTGCATCAGATGGTCGCCCCAGCTTCTCCTCGTCTGGTAACTCGAAGTTGAGAGGGGACTCCTCCGGCATAGGATGTGCTGCCAGAAAATCGGCCATTGCTTGTCCCTTGATTGCTTTACGCTGGACGAAAGTGATGTCGAATTCCATCAAAATGAGAGCCCACTTTCCTAACCTCCCAGAGAGGACAGGTTGGTTGAGCAGATATTTGAGTGGGTCCCATTTGGAAATGAGCTCCACTCGGTGCGCCAATAGATAGTGCCGCAACTTTTTGACGGCAAATACCAAAGCAAGGCACATCTTTTCCATGGGTGAGTAGCGACACTCGGGGCCAACCAGTTTTCTGCTGAGATAATAGAGCGGCTGCTCTTTACCCTCTTCATTAATCTGGGCTAGGAGAGCTCCAAGAGAAGCATCCATGGCTGCAATATAAAGAATGAGGGGCTTCCCTTTGACAGGTGCCCCCAGGACTGGTGGGGTCAAAAGGTATTCCTTGAGCTGCTCAAAAGCCTTTTGACAACTCTCGTCCCAGATAAAGGGCGCCCCCTTCTTCATCAATTTGCCGAAGGGCATGCACCTTCCTGAAAGATTAGAGATGAACCGCCTGATATAAGCAAGTCTCCCCTGCAGAGATCTGAGCTCCGTTATGTTCCTGGGTGGAGGAAGTTCCTTGATAGCTCTGTTTTTGTCAGGATCTATCTCTATCCCCCGGTATCTAACGATGAAACCGAGGAACTTGCCACTGGAGACCCCAAAGGCGCATTGCATCGGGTTCATCTTGAGCTGGTATTGTCGGAGTCGCTCGAAGACTCGACGCAGATCAGCTAAGTGATTAGCCCGCCTTCTTGACTTAACGACCAAGTCGTCGACATAGCACTCAACAACATCATGCAACATCTCGTCAAAGATCTTGGTCATTGCCCTTTGATATGTGGCGCCGGCATTTTTCAAGCCAAATGGCATCCTCTTATAATTGAAGATGCCTTTCGGGGCCCTGAAAGCTGTATGATCCTTGTCTTTGATGGACATATGTATCTGGTTGTAACCTGACGACCCGTCCATAAAAGACAGGGCCTCATGACCGGTGGTCATATCCACCATTGTCTCGATGATCGGGACAGGGAAGTCATCTTTTGGGCAAGCTTTGTTCAAGTCCCGGAAGTCGATGCAGACCCGGACTTGGCCATTCTTCTTTTTGACGGGGACTATATTGGCGAGCCACACAGGATACATGCATGGCTCTATGAAGTCCACGTCTAACATTTTGTCGACTTCCGCATTCACCTTGATTTCTAACTCATGGCGCATGCGCCTCTGGGCTTGCTTAACCGGCTTGGCTGTAGGGAGTATAGTCAATTCATGTTCCGCCACGGAGGAATCAAGGCCCGGCATCTCTTTGTATGTCCAGGCGAAACAGTCTCCGAATTCACTCAAGAGTTGCTGGTATGCCTGTCTTTCTTCCCCGCTGAGGAGGGCACTTAGGAAAGTGGGCTTGTAGTCGTCCCGAGTGCCGAGATTGACCTCGACTAACTCATCGACGGTTGCTTGTCCCCCGTCCTCTAGCTCCGGGGGAGCTGGCTGGAGGTCGACGAAGTCTTCATCTTCGTCAGTGCTGACTTCGCAGATCTCGAACTCCTCCAGTCTTGCCAAGTCGCCGGTGGAAGTTGAGGAAGTTTCCCCCGCCTGCAAATTTTTGATGGGCGCTGACAGAGGAGACGTCATAGCTTCTTTAGCCTCATGGCAGAGTTCTTCAATCGCAGGTTCTTTCTGGGCCTCTTCACCAGAGGATGGTAGAAGTCCTATTGCATTGACTGCATAATGGACTTGAAATTCTAGCTCCTGCTCATAACCCAATCCTCGAGTGTCTTTACGAGAGAAGGGTGGTTTCCCCCTGGCCTGAGGAGGATTCCAGAGATTGGAAAAATATGTTTTCTGCGCATGGGTTTGAAGTTGTGGAACTCCCTGCTTCGTGCACATGTGCTTAAGTCGGGGAGGCATATAGGCCATTCCCTGGATAGGCTCCGGCGCTTCATTGGCTGGCGCCATCCACCCGAAGTCGTCCTCCGGCGGGCTTGGCGGTATTAAGTCCCCTCTGTAGAAGATAATCGGCTGAGGCGGCTGGCCGTCTTTGCTTCGACCTTTGCGTCTATAAGAAACCACAAATGTCTTCAACTCTTCCACACCATACTCTTCCTTCACAAAGGGAAGTTGGATGCACTTTGGGGGCAGAGGAACACTATAGTCAATAGCTTGACTAATGAGGTTGGCCTCGAAGTCGACCTTGCATCTTTCTGCTTGAGTGGGTTTCGGCGCTGGCTTGAGACTCAACTGATGGAGCTTCAGCATCTCAAGGTTGACCGTGAAGAGTTGACCTTTCTCCGGTTCAGCTTCCACCTTCTGCTTCCCCTTATTTTGGACTTTATCAGGGATTGAAATAGTGGGCTCCCCGAAGTACAGGGAGGCATCCGCCAAATGGCATTCATTGGGGTGAAAGGGAGTCTGGTCTGCAAAGACAGTATACTGCTTTCCCCCTTTGGAATATTTAAGACACTGATGCAGGGTTGACGGTACGACCCAATTTTCATGCAACCAGGGTCTTCCCAGCAACACCTTATAAGAAGTGTCAGAATTGATAATATAAAACGTTGCCTTGGTGGTGAAGTCGCCCAGGACAAGTTTTACCTCGACACGACCAAGGGCCTCCTCAGAGCCCTGATTAAACCCCGAAATCTTGACGACGCTGACCTTCTGCAAGTAAGGTGCCAAATAAAGAGACTTGAACGTCTTCAGCGACATAATGTTTACCGCGGCACCTGCATCTACCAAGATTCGGTTGACTTCATGACCATTAATCGTCCCTTTCATGTATAAAGGGCGATTATGACAAGGGGAAGCTAGTAACATATCCTTGTCGGTAAAAATAATATTGGCTGCAAGAGCCTCATAGGCTTGGGCTTGTAATTCTGCCACATGAGCCTCGTAAGCTTCGGGGTCCTGAAGCACTTTCACAAGTGCCTCCCGGAGGTCCTTACTCCAGGCGATAGCTTCTCATACAGTAATGCTGGTCGGGAACCGATGCATATGCTGTATGATCTTGCGGTCCGCCCTAGCACGGATTTTGTCAAATGGGGGAATAAGTTTCTCCAGAGTCTTTGGAGCTTCGTAGGGCTTCTCCCGCTTAAACGGACGTTGGCCTTCATCTTGCATCTCTGCTCCTTCTTGAAAGAGTGGCGCCAACGACTCGTCCGTTGCGGACTGAGACTCGTCCTGGTCAGAATGACCTGAGGGACCCTCTCCTGAAGTATCGTTGGAAGGACCCGCCTGCTCCTGGGTCGAAGCTGACGAAGAATCACCTGCGGGGACTTCTTCTCTCTCTGAGGAGTGAATTATAAAAGGGACGCCGCCTGTCCTTCGGCTCTCCGGGGTTTTATCAACATTCTCCGAGGATGTAGGGATGAAGGGGACACCCCGTACTCGTGGCGCAGGAATAAGGCCCGATTTTTCTCCTCTGAACATTATAACCCGGTCGAGGGTCAAAGGACTTTCTCGCCCTCGACCGCGGCCTCGACCACGAGCCCGCCGACTCCTCCCCTATCGGCGTTGATATGTAGCCATGGGTGCATGATTTTCTTCGCCAGGGGCATTTATATTATCCGGAGGTGGAATAGCCACCATGTTGCATGACAACTCCTGCATAGCTTGTTCGAGGGCTTCCACCGTGAGCTCTTCGTCCTTGTAAAATAACAAAAACTCTTCCGGAATTGGAATCTTCTCGCCGTCTTCAAGACGATGTAGAGTCTCCCGTAGCCAATTGAGGAGCCGGGTCTTGTGCCCAAGCTTCTCCCAGGGGATATATTTATCCAATGTGACCGTCCCGGTGGGGCAAGACGGCACATATTCCTCCAGCCGGTCTATGAGCTCTTGCAACCGCTGCACGGGAGTGAGTTGTTTGGAGGCCTCTATGGCAGCTACCTGTTCTCCCTGCTTTTTAAGCCTCCTCTTCAAATTTTTTCTCCGGTTCTTTTCTTGCTTCCTGAGGCGTGCGACCTTCTCTAAAGAAGGGGGAGATGGCCTTGCAAAACCAAGTTGTTTGCCGCCAATATTTTGACTCCCGCGTCGCACTGGTCGTTTGGTATTTTGACCTTCGCGGCTCTTTCTTGGGCCTACTCGAGTCCACTCCCCTGCTTCAAGAGAAGGCTGGAAAGTAGCATCAATCGCCTGAGCAACTATTTCCGATGGCAATTCCTGGAATTCCATCTGGCCGAAATAGAACCCCAAAGGGTCTTGTGGCATAGCCAATTCTTTTTTCGCCGACAGTTGGGAGCTTGTCTGCTTGGTGCAGATTTGAGCCTTAGGCGGGACCCCTGCGACTTTGTCTTTACCCTTGCCATTGACCTGTGGATGGTTGGCGGCAATCTTCTCACGACAGCCGGACTGGGTAGGGGCTTTGGCCGGCCCTTTGATGATCTCCGCAGATCGGGGCTTCTCCAAGATCTGTAACTTGGTTGATTTAGTAGGGAGCTTATCCCGGAGATCCAGGACCTTGGCCTTTCCTTTATCAGCTGACCGAGGGTTCTCTTTTATGACAACGCCGGGCTGGCTCGGCTTAGGTTGAACCTTGGAGCTTCGTCCCATAACATGGCCTCCCGGGTTCTGGGTCTTAGGCCTCTCACGAGTGGTCCTGTCTTTGGTGAGTAACGGGAACTCATTATCTTGCTCAGGCTCACTTGGGCAGGCCAATCGGGCAGAGGCCTCATTTTCCCGTCGAATCTGCTGGAGAGTCTCCTTGGCGGCTTCTGCGAGACGTAACCTCGCCATAAAATTCCCTCGGGTATCAATGACCCCTCTTCGGATGAGGGCTTCAATGAAGTCCTGAACATCCTCACAATGTCGAGTGGGATGAGACACCCTCGCATGGTATTTGCAATAGCGGGGATGACTCTTGGCCGTCTCATTATAATAAGACGGGGGATCATGTGTCAGCACCCATCCATCTTCTAGAAGCTTGTCGAAGATCTTCTCAGTGTCTCCTTTAGGAAACGAACACTGATGGGAAGGCCGCCAGGCTGGGTACCAGAGCGTAGCCTCAGTCCCGGGCTGTTGAGAGTCGTCCTCCCCTGTGGGGGAACCAGGCAGACGGAATGCCAAAGGAGCATGGATGACGTTGACTGAGAAGGTCATTGCCCCCTGCATATGTGGCTGTGGAGGGTGTACTAAGGCATCACCCATATCAACTATCCCTCGCTTAATGAAGTCTTCTGCAAGGTCCTTAAAGGGTTGACAGTTGAAGATGATATGTCCCGCCGCCTCATGATAAGGACAATAATCTTGATAAAATCGGGCTTCAGGACGCTGGTGATTAATCACCGTTGAAGAGGTCACCAGCTCAGCACGGCAACATGCAAAGTAAATCTGCAAAGTTTGCTCGCGGTGAAAAGAATACAACTTTGTGGACTCTGTCTCCTCTGACGAGCTTGATGAGTCTTCTGATAACCAGCCATTCGAGCCAGGCCTCTGCGGGACCGGCGGAGGAGCACTTGCCCCTACTCCACAGAGATTCGCGGGTTTTCCATCCCGGACTTGGGGAAAAGCAGCCAATTGATTATCCAAATAGCGAAGGAATTGCAACAGTTCACGCTGCTCCTGTCTCAACTGATAAACTTCTTGACGGATCTTCCGAAGGAGTCTTCTAACAGCAAGGCATTCCGTCCTCGGCCAGCGCGACGACTCGAGAATGGCTCGAGGCCGCTGACTTGATGACCCAGCCTTGACGGCCTGCGAAGTTGAAACCGGCGCCGCCATATAGACCACATTGGCCGATCGGGTTGATCGACTCCAGTGATGCGACTGTGGAGGCTCAACCGCGTGACCAAGCATATTTATCAGACCTTTCTGAATAAGGTCTTCAGCTATGTCTTTAAAGACATAACACTCCGCAATGGTATGCCCCAACCTCCGGTGGTACACGCAGTAGTTGGGGTCATCCGTTTTGTCTACCTCTTCCGTCTTCCGCGGCTCTGGCAAGGAGAGCAATTTCTCTTACATGCACAAATCAAAGAGCATCTTTGTATGCTCTTTTCTAAAGGAATATGGCTTCTTCATGTTCTCCGCCAAGGCATTGCTGGTTGGTTTGGCATCCGACTTCTTGCCACTGCTTTTCGCCTTGGTGCCTCCTTTCTCACCATTTGTCGGGGAGAAATCAACTGCATTGACTTCTTTCCCCCCAGCCGGGCGATCCTTGGGTGCTTTACCCTTAACAGAAGGATGTGTCGGGTGATCCGCGAAGAATATTTCGATCTCCGCTACCACCGAATTGAGTTGGTCAAAGCCCCGGATATTGGAACCCAAGAGCTTCTCACTGACTTCTGCCGCTAGGCCTCGGCGACATATGGTGATGGCATCCTCTGGCGTGGGAGGGTTATCACAATGCATGCTAACATCCCTCCATCTTTTAACGAAGTCCAGGGCTGTCTCACCTCTTTTTTGCTTCAAAGCGCAAAGTTCCGCCAGGGACACTTTGCGTTCAGCGGTTTGGAACCGGTCCACGAACTTCTTCTGCATATCTGCCCAATCAGTCACCGAGTTGGGCTTCAACCGGGAGTACCATTGAAAAGCAGTGCCCGTAAGAGAAGTGGCGAAATATCGCAGGAGATAAGATTCGTCCAAAGCCAACTCGCCCATGGCGGTCACATAGTAAGCCAGATGCTCATGAGGCGAACCCTGCCCATTGAACTTTTGCAATTTCGGGACTTTAGGCCAGTCTGGAGGAAGCTTCTTGAACTGGTGGTGGAGGGGATAAGGCACACTGTATAAATCTACAGTGGCCACTCCTTCACCATGTTGAGCGAACTTTGCCTCCACAATTCGCTCAATCATTTGCCGCTGGGCCATCAAGCTGTCAGCAGGAGTAGTGGAAAACCCCACATTAGGTTCCTGCTGTGGCACCTCGACCTCCAGAGCCACAGGTGACCTGGCCGCCATCGCAGATGCATTGATGATGACTGGAGCCGGAGACGGTTGCGGCTCTACACTGGCAGGTACTGCAGCAGGCTGGGCAGGAGACTCCTTATCACGCAGGAGTGTTTGTAACAAATTTTTCAACTCCTAGTTCTCACGCCGGAGTTCCTCTAAGGTGAGAGCTTGAATCTCGTCAGTCGGGCCCTCCTCACGGGGGGAATCACCATCTCGACCAACGCCGTGGACGCCATTCTGACGCTCCTCCTGCTGTACATGGTCAGGCTGTGACGTTCCTGGCAAAAGGGTCGGGTCTAACTGGGCCACGACCCGAGAGACGTGCCTCGACCTCCTCATAGTTTGCAAAGGTTGATTGAGGTCTTCCTGAGGGGTCTCCGGCTGCTTGTCGGTAGAGGAGACGTAGCAAGTGAACACCCTGACAGTGTCATCTGTGACTTGGGTCACTCGCCTCTTCCTCGGCGGGCGTCGCGCCGGAGTAGGCGTCTCCCCCAGTCTGTCAAAAACAGACGCTCGGCGAACAGGGTGCTATTGGGTATCCCCCCTTCTTGAATCTCCTGAGCTGGCCCAGGGGGAAGTTGGGCGCACCGGTTTGGACCGAGTGCGGGACTGCCTTGGCTGCCGGCGAACCTTTGTCTTATGAAGGGAGGAGGGTTCGGCCTGCTCATGAGTAGGAAAGCCTTGCCCCGAATGTGACTTAACCCGATGAGGGCCTTCTTCCGCTCGAGCGCGCTTTATCGCCTGAGCCTCTTCTTTTGTGACCCAAATCTTCTTCATATGGAGTTGCCGCTCCTCAATTGGATTGCCCCCAGACCTGACTCTGGGAGCCGCCACCTTGGGTCGGAGCGCAGCGGAGTTCTTCGCTTTTGCTCCCTCCTCCCGGACCTTCCGGAGGAGCTCGAACCTGTTGGAGGTCGGAATAGTGGGGACGTGTCTGTCCCTCGGGATAACCGGCTCACCTCCGTTGAGCCTAATACGGATGTCCCCAACAAGGATAGTCTTGCCGGAACGCGAAGCCGTCGCGGCGGGCCGAGTTCTGTTCCTTGCCTGGCGTTGCCCCCGCTGAGCAGGCGCGGCCGTTTCTGTGCGGCTACCTCGGCGACGTGGACGGCGCTGTCCCCGTTGGGGAGGAGCGACATCAACAGCAATGTGGTTGACCGAGAACATTCGGCCGACCGGATGGACTGAAGACCTGACATCTCCAGTCATAGGCTTCTTGATGGCCTGACAACTCAGGCCTATAATGGATGTCGAGGGCCTGACACCCCCAGTCGTGTTGTCGTGTCTGGCCGACCAGGCTCGGCCAGTTATAGGCGTAGAGGGCCTGACACCCCCAGTCACCGTCTTCAAGACGGCCGATCCGACTCGGCCAGCAGCAGTAGTTGAGGGCCCAACACCCCCAGCTGACATCTTATGGACCGGGCGAGCCCGGCCGACAGCAAGAACAGAGGGCCTGACACCCTTCACAGCGGTCTTCTTGGCCGGAACAGTCCGACCAGCAGCTGGAACTAAGTCGCTCTCAGCGACCGGGACCACCCCTAAAAAGAAGGGGGACCCGACCACCGGGGGAAAATTGCCAAAAGCGATCGGTGTAGCCAGGTAGCCGAACCTGGCGTGGTTAGCAATTACTTGCGGTCCGTAGGTCACCGCTGCCATTGCCTTGATTGCGATGTTCAAGTGCTTGAAACTGACAAGCAGATCGTCCTTCCCTCGTCCTGTAAGAGAGAGAGTAATAAGAACCTCGAAGAGGTTTAAGCCTTCTGTTGTCAAAGAGAAGAAAGGCGGGAAAGGTCTCACCGGGCGTGCCAGTCTGTTTTATCGAGACGAAAGCGCGTCGCTCTCACTGTATTATGAGATTATGATGGACGGCATTTTCTGTTATGAACGGGTACTCCTTTTTTTTTTACCCTGAGCGATCTTATGCATTTAGGGTTTAGAAGTTTCCTGTGATCACGGGATGGATTCTCTCTGAGGAGGTGAGGGTATACATGTAGAACTTACATGAAAGACCGATATCCGTCCTGTGGGGTGCGCATTGTATCGGGCGACATGGGTTCGAGCACTGGACCTTTCCCCACTGACCGTGGTCAGTGTTGATTTACATCGGCGTAATGTCCGAACACCTTTGTTTAATTGACAATAAGAAGGCTTAAAGATCTACCCCATAGGTTCAAAGAAAAAGAGAGGACGTATGTTGCTTCAAATGTCGTGTCAAGCTCTTAACTCCCAGCGGGTGACTGCAAAGTGGAGAAGGCGGAAGCCAGTAGGAGACCTGGTTGAACAGGCTAAAATTGATCGTTAGAGCTTAGCTGTTAATCCAGGCTCTAGGGGTACTTTGGTAATTGAATGGTGTTGACGTCATGAAGGGCATAGAGGTCAGGGAGCCGGAAGAATGTCCAAGGTTGTATAAACATCCATACATGACTAAATGCCCCACAGGGGGATATACACAATTTTTCATTGAAGAGGGTTTATTTGTAACTTGTTAAGCTGGCACGCACCGGGGGCCGCATTATAAGGAAACTTTGTAACATTACAAAAGAGCGTCGACAAATCGTCAACTGTACAAGAAGCCGTCACACTCAAACGGGCATGCTTCGATCCCGATGTCTTTAAGAGGGGCATTTTAGTCATTATATCATTTTAATGACTAATAAAATGTCCATCCATTTTCTTGACATACGGAGAACGAGACCCGGAGGATCGACGTTAGAAAGCCCATATGGGGGCATAAATACAACTCACACATAAGATAGGTTTTTCCGTTGAGTCCACATAGGGGCATAAACGGGAAAAGCCAACCAAACTTACAACCGCCCGCATAGGGGCGTATACATAAGCCCCGGGGAAGTGACATACCCCAAGTGGGCAAAAACAACGAACAGTTTCTCCTTGCCGAACTCTAAGTCTCCTCTTTCGTCCCCCCCAAAATGGGACCCCATAGGGGCTATTTATAGAAGGTAGGGGACCGGCCCGGGGTGGGTCGGACCCGGGCGGGTTAAGACCACCCCGGGCAGGTCACTCTCTCTTTCCTTCCCACTCTTTTTTTTCTTTTTTTGCAATTTTTTTTTTTTGATGTGGACAGGTCGCGGGCCTGTCCTGCCCCGGGCGGGGCGGGTCCGCCCGGGGGCGCGGGACCCCGGGGGGGTTCGCCCGGGTGCGCAGCAGCCCGGGCGGGTCCGCCCGGGGGCGCGGGACCCCAGGCGGGTCCGCCCGGGTGCGCAGCACCCCGGGCGGGTCTGCCCCGTCCGCGCGCGGCCGCGGGGAACCGCACGGGGGTGATTTACCCCGGGCGGGGTTCCCTCTCCTCGGGTGGTCCAATCTCCAATTTAAAAGTGTCCGTACGGCTTCGACAGCGACTTTTCCGCATCTTCGACTCCGTCTGGGCACGTGGAAGAGAGGAAACTTCCTTCCGAGCTTTGTTCGTCGTCTTCCACGCATCGTTTGTCCGACGGGGGAGGAATTTTTGATCCCGCGAGACGTGATACACGCCGTCGAGATATTAAAAAGGTCTGCATAGCACGTTCTCTTGCCTCTAGGGCTTGATTTTGTTGATTTCACCTGGCACCACATGATTGCAATAATCTCCGTGGATTTATCACGGGTTCTTCTCGCTTCTATGGAATAGAACGGGTTGGACTAAGCCGACGCCGACAACATGAAGCCTCCGTGCTTGCATGTATATTTTTCCGGTTACAACACCCATGTACATTGACATACCACCAATGTACAACACTGGTGTAAACAGAAGCCCCCCCTTCCTCCGGAACACCACCAACATGAGCAGGTACACCAGCCTCTGCACCAACTTCTCTGGCTTGGTGCTGAACTCCCCAAACCCGTCGCCCTTGCCCCCCGTCTCACCCTCAGCCTCAGGGATGAGGATCCCGTCAAGGTGAGCAAACCCCATTAGGTTTTCCGTTCGTAAGCCGGTTGTACCCATGCATCCCTCCCTGCTAATGGCAACTGGGGATCCCACTCCTACAGCTACTCGATTGCGACAGGGGGAGTGTGCTCCTCCCGATCATAACTTCTCTCCCTGCAGCAGCAGCCCTGCGGCAGGGAGCTGTGGCAGCCGAGATGGTTAAAATGGGCAGAGAGCCGCCATCGAAGTTATTGCGGGCCTCATTGGGAAATTCTAGAGAGAGAGAGAGAGGCGGAGGGATCTCCCCTCCAGCACTGGCACCTCCACCTAGCAGGGTGGGGGTGTAGAGAGAGAAGGGAGAGGGTATTTTGTGGAAAAATATTTTAACTTTGAGGGTGGAAGGAATATTCCCCTTCTTAAACGGAGGTTAACGACATTGGTGTTTTTATAAAGAATAAGATATTATAGGGGCTTTGAAGAAAATAATGAGATTAGGGACTTTTTGTAATTCACTAAGTTTGTAGTTTTTTATAAAAAATCCATGGGGAAATAATTGACTAGGTGATGTGGAGCGAGACTCGTGACGGACGCAGAGCGAGACTCGTGACACCAGGCGACGGACTCGATTGGCGTTATGCATGATATCACTATTTACATGGACGACGATCGGAGTCGTATTAGCGTCATTTTCATTTTTTTATTATGTATTTTATCTTTATTTGAGTTGGATCTAGTAATTTAAAGTTGTAGGATTAAGTCTTTATTTTATGTAATTTTTATTGTGCTCATTTGGAGCGAAGTTCATGTCTTTTTATTTTTCTGTAATTTTTGGTGCGATTTTTGCACTATTTTTTAAGTTTAGGGGTAAAGTTGTTCAAGAAGGTCATGCTTGGGTTAGGGTTAGCCTAACTCTTTTAAATAGTCTTGTAATCTCACTTTTCGAATTAACGAAGAATTTGAATGTGATTTTCAGTATTTTTCTTTATCTCTGAGATGGAGATGAGAGAGTCTTAAGAGGAGGCAACCCTACGTGGCCCCTGCGAAGGGGAGGGCGCGAAGCCTACACCCTAACCTCTACCCCAAACCCTAGGTGGTCCCTATGAGAGGGAGGGCGCGAAGCTGACGCCCCCTACCTTTTATACTTCTTCCCCGTCTTGCATCAATTTTGGTATCAGAACAGGCCTCGACTTCTTCCACGGAGTCAAGATCCAATCTGCGCCGCCGCAATCGCTGTTCAGCACCGCTGCCATCATCATCTTCTTCCTCCTTCCCTCTCCTTGCAGCCCCTTCACGTTGTTTCTTCTTTCTGCAAACCCTAGCTGCCCCTTCTGCTACTGTTGTGAACAAGGAATCAGCCCGATCCAACGAGGCACCCACCCCCTCTTCCTTCTTCCTTTTGTTTCCTTCCTTCTCTTTCTCAACTGCACCAGCAGGAGAGACGTCGGCCGTTGCCCACCTCCCTATTGCTTGTCACAGTAGCAGCGGCCCCCGCCCCCCCCACCATAGTGGCCACCCGCCTCGCCAATCCGCACCACCCACCCTCGCCCTGCTTTGCGTCAAGTTGCCAGACGCTAGCGACCCTGCGACCCCACCACTGTCTGGCGCCTCCTGCAACTACAGATCTGCCCCGGCTGCCCCTGTCGCCCCCTGTAGAGGCCATCATATCACCGCCGCGACGCCATCGAGGGCCTGGTCTCCCACTGTGGCCACCCCTGCCTCTTCTCGACCACACCACACCCTCCATGATCGCATCTACCCACTGTGGCTGCATTCCCCACCCTCCACGTTGAATTGCCGCCCATCAGCCCAAGCACCGCTCCCCCTTGGTCTAGCACCTCCAACGCACGCCTCACCTTCCCCGCCCCTTGCATCTCCCTCTTTTGTTCCCAACGCGATCCCCACTCCAACCAAACCCTAGACGGGCCACCATCCACCCCTCATTCTTCATCACCCTCTCTTACCCCTGCCATAGCTCCCCGCCCCTCAACACCCAGTGGCCACCCCAACTTCACCTTGCCCCACTATCCCACATTTCCTCCTTCCCCTTCCTTTCCACAACCACCACCATCCGTCACCCTCTAGCGGCCCAAAGGACAGTATCAGCCCAGCAACAACCAACCCCCCAAGGGCTTCTCACGGGTCGCTCAGTCCAGCTCGGGGCCTGCAAGGTCAAGATCAGTTTAACTTGGTCAAGTTTGGTAATCTCTTACACATGTGCTAAATGGATTTCAATTTCGTGTATTTGCCAAACAAGAAACGGACAATAATATTTTTTAGGTGAGCGACGTCGAGATAATTACATTTCCCAGTCCTTTGTTGGTTTATTATTGGAAACTGGTGAAATTATTGTTGAGGGTGATAGAGCTTTTGTGGAGTTCCATCGATAGTTCGAAGGTGGCACTCCGTTGATAAAGGTTCGTTATTTTGATGGAGCATGGTGCAATATTGATTCATTGGGTTCCTTCATTTGTCTGGGACGAGAATGGATTGCGGAACAACAGGCTATCATGGACTTAGACCAGTCTGGATGCACTTTCCGACCGCTGCATTTAAAGGGTAAATACCATTCCCAAGTCAAGTTACATTTCTGCCAATGCCAAGTCAAAGCTTAACGAGCAGAGTGTGACAGGTAGTGTCACTAGAGTTGGCGACCATTGCTCACGGTGACCATGTATGTGTGAAGCCTATAGTTGATGTTGCTTGGGATGTTTCATTGTTCACTGAGTCAGGACTTTATTTGATATCTGATGATGTGTTTGAGACAGACTCTTTGCAGACAATAGTCAGTGGCCCATGTGATATTGTTTCATGTGATCAGAGTTTATTTATCGATTTCGGGTTGGATTTGATAGATGATTCTGTACTCACCGCTGACTCATCTTTTGAGAGTTTTTTGAGAGTCGTTCCTAATGATGTCTAGGATTATGATTTATTTATTATGTCTGGATTAGACTTGATTGATGACATTGTGTTTGAAGTTGCTTTGCCAATTACTCCACCTGACGTCCTGTTACTTCTGGAGCTGTCTCATGTTGATATGGTGTGGTTAGATTTTTGCGAGGTGCATGTTAAGCGACAGTTCGAGATCTCTGATATGATTTTCTGCACGGAGTTCTATGTTTGTCCTCTTGTGTTCGTCTTCGTCCTACTTTGACACTTTAAAATTCAAGGACAAATTTCTTTGAACCGGGGGAGATTGACATGGAGTGAGACTCGTGACATCAGACGACAGACTCGATTGGCGTTACACATAATGGCACTATTTACACGGACGATGATTGGAGTCGTATTAATGTCATTTTAATTTTTTATTATGTATTTTGTCTTTATTTGAGTCGGGTCTTGTA
This sequence comes from Amorphophallus konjac, assembly GCA_022559845.1. Lineage (NCBI taxonomy): Eukaryota > Viridiplantae > Streptophyta > Magnoliopsida > Alismatales > Araceae > Amorphophallus > Amorphophallus konjac. The sequence continues at coordinate 454,042,124 of CM040122.1, read as the reverse complement.
ATTTAAAGTTGTAAGATTAAGTCTCTAATTTTTGTAAATTTTATTGGGCTCATTTGGCATGAAATTTGTGTCTTTCTATTTTTCTATATTTTTTGGTGCGATTTTTGCACTATTTCTTAAGTCTAGGGGTAAAGTCGTCTAAGAGGATCATGTTAGGGTTAGGGTTAGCCTAACTCCTATAAATACTCATGTAATCTCACTTTTCGAATTAATGAAAAACTTAGTGTGATTTTCAATATTTTGCCTTATCTCTGAGTTGAAGATGAGAGAGCCTTGAGAGGAGTCAACCCTAGGTGGTCCCTACGAAGGGAGGGGGCGCAAAGCCTACACCCTCACCTCTATCTCAAACCCTAAGTGGTCTCTGTGAGAGGGAGGGCGCGAAGCTTACACCTCCACCTCTATCCCAAACCTTAGGTGGTCTCTGTGAGAGGGAGGGTGCAAAGCGTACACCCCCACCTTCTATCCCTTTTTCCCGCCCCGCATCTCCAGGTTGTAGGTTTCAAAGTCACCCATGTTTGGATGATGTTGGAAGGAGACATAGAAGGTCAAAGGTTGATGGGAGTTGTGACTGTAGCGTCAAGGCTTTATCATGAGACTCCACCCTGTTGGTTTCCAGGCTATTTTTTGAGGATTAGTTCAGACCCACGATAGCAGATGATCTTCTTTCATGTTTCTCTGTTGAGGAGAGAGAGGATACACTCTACAGAGGAGGAGGTTTGTTAGATAGTTTTCTCTCTTGCTAGGGATAGAGCATCAGGATCAGATGCCTTCTCTTTGGCTTTCTTCCAACACTGTTGGGATATCATCAGTTTCGACCTTGTGGCAGCAGTTGGGGAGTTTCAAGAGCGGAGGGCACACTTTGGAGGTATTAACAAAACCCTCCTTGTCCTCATCCCTAAAATGCAAGGGACACAACAATTCAAGGACTTCAGGCCTATCGGTTTACTGAATGGCACATATAAGATCATTACCAAGTTGCTGGTAGGGAGACTGGATAAAGTCATGGACAGACTAGTCAGCTATTATCAGGGAGCCTTCATCAGAAGGAGACATATACATGATAATTTCTTAGTGGCTCATGAGTGTTTACTTGCCATGAAGACTCAGAAGAAAAAGGGAGTGGTCTTGAAGCTACATTTTGAGAAGGCTTATAACAGAGTCAATTGGTGTTGCTTGTTTGATGTGTTGGAGAAGATGGGTTTTGGGGATAAGTGGATTGACTGGATCCGTAGCTGAATCTCATCTGCTTCCTTTGTCGTGCTAGTCAATGGGAAGTCGTCTTCCTACTTCTACAGTGGCAGAGGGCTCAGGCAAGGAGAGTCAATGTCTTTCCTCCTCTTTGTTCTTATGGCAGAGAGCATAGGTTGCAGATTTGATTGGAGGTTTCCAGGTGGTGAGAGGGGGGCTCTTAGTCACCCACTTGCAGTATGTCGACGATACTATTCTGTTCTTGGCAGAGAGTGAGCAGTATCTTTATGTGACTAGACTTCTTCTGGAGTTGTTGGAGGAGACTATTGGTATGAAGGTTAACTTTAACAAGAGCTTGTTTGTTCTGGTTAATATGGGGAATATGCCACTCCTGAGGGCGGCACACATATTGGGATGCTAAATAGGTGTCTTCCCCTCGTCCTAGCTAGGTCTCTCTTTGTCTCCAGGTGTTCTGCGGTGTGCTGATAGGCTCCCCATTATACAGAGATATGAGGCTAGATTGGTTGGGTGGAAGACTAGACTGTTGTCTTATGAGGGCAAATTAGTCTTATGCAGATCAGTTCTTGATAGCTTATCTATCTACTTTCTCTTAGTGTTCTGGATCCCGAGGACAATGGTGCAGAAGATTGAGTTTGTTTAGGGGAGATTCTTCTGGCATGGGAGTGGGGGGAGATGCAAGGGTTGACATGATATCAAGTGGAGGAGGGTGATTGCTAGCAAGGAGCAAGGGGGACTGGGGATCAAGGATGTGGGAGATTTTAATTTGGCTCTCCTGTGCTAATGGCTATGGAGATTGGGGGCAGGGGATGATGGGCTTTGGGTGAACCTGATCAAACAGAGGTACGATAGCAGGACGAGGGTTTGGGACTTCGACACACCACTCATGTCTCAAATCTCTCCCATTTGGCGTGACATTTTGACTTGCAAGGATATTCTTTCCTCCGACGTTCGAGTTCGACTAGGGACAGGCAACAGATGCCTATTCTGGAAGGACAGATGGTGCGGTGAGCTCTTGTTGGAGACGTCTTTCCCTAGCCTCTTTGTTGTTGATGTTGATCCTCTGAGGACGGTGGACTGAGTTTTTGACCCCCAATTTTCAGGGGGCACCTGGGCGCCAACCCTCAGGAGGGATCTCAGGCCAGCAAAGATGGAGGAGTTCTAGGACCTCCTTCGCCTCCAAGATTTCGCCCTGCATTCCCTCAGGGAGGATACATGGACTTGGAGGTGGAGTAGGGAGGGGGACGTTTTCCGTCCGGTCTGCCTACACCTTCATCTCAGACGGAGAGGTGCGCTATAGTCTTACTTTGCAGATTTGGAGGCCGAGGAGCCCGCTAAAGGTGAAGATCTTCACTTGGAGGGTTTCCCACGGGAGGCTCCCCACCTGTGACCGGCTGGTTCGTTTCATCGTCAGCATCCAATCGACTTGCTGCTTGTGTGGGCCGGACGATGAGAGCCCGGACCATCTGTTCGTTGGCTCCTCGTATTCGAGGGAGGTGTGGGATGTGTTGGCTTCGAGGTCGGTCCGGCTGCTACATTGCCCGTCAGTCGGAGGTGCATCACTTCATCAGATCTTGAGGTAGGTCTTGGCCCCTCAGAGGAGATGTGATTGTGTGGTGGTTGGTTCTACATGCCACTCTTTGGTCCTTGTGGGGTGAAAGGAACAATAGGACTTTTAAAAGGGCGGTTAGAGCTGAGGAGTCTCTTGTTTCTTTTATTTGTGATGGAGTGAGGGAATGGGCGGAGTTACTATGTAATGTAAATTCTCTCAACTCCGCTCTTTTTATTTTGTTGGGAGGTTAGTGAGGTCTGTACCGTCTTGGTGTGATCACTTTGTATAGGGATTTCTTTGGGTGTTGCTTGACCATATTTGTACATCCCTTTTTCCTTTTGTTTTAATACTACCCACTTTCAAAAAAAGATTGCGGGTAGAGAGATAATTCACTAGCTTTTGCGCATGAGGATTGAACAGGAAAAAGATAATAAGTGGCATGTGTTAGGTTCTGATGGGAAGAACAGACCAGTGGGGTGAGTGGCTGAGTGCACTTGACTTTTTTTAGGTCAAGATCTGGTGATAATCAACTTCTTAGGAGATGTGACAAGGCATCTATCAGCTCATGTACAAGCAGTCAATGTTGTTTGACTGAACAATAGTGGCATTGGTGATGATTGTTTTTCAGAGAGCAGCTGTACTAGTCAAGATTTTGTTAGTTTTTTAGGAACCTTCTGTTACTGCCATGTTCTCACTTCTCATTCATGTCTAGAGAATACGCCTGCTAAGACTGCCAAATCCAGCCAAGGCTAGTCACAAAAGGGGTCAATTGCTACATGACTTTGTCACATGGGAATGGTGGCTGTAACAGCCGGAACACCTGTTAGGGTTCACATACCCCATCCTCCAAACATACTCATGGCAGGCCCACAGTAACAAGAAGGCTGGTTTCCTTTGGGTGATGGAGAATGTAACATGAATAGACATGGAGGCATGAGGCGAGGACTAACAAAGGTGCGGAAGGACATAGGGAAAGTTTGGCTTAGGTGAGGACTGAAGAAGGGTCGGAAGAGGACATAGGGAAAGTTTGAATCAAGTGCTTAAAGTTAGATCCATGGAAAATGCATCTCAAGATTTCATTAACTGCAGCTGTCATTTTCATTTGCAGCATTTGCTATAATATCTCACTATTTTTTTTGGAAGTAGTTGGCACCACCAAATATATAAAGGAGAAGAATAAGAATATACAAGAAAGGAGAATGCCCCCACAAGACTCCCAAATACATAAGCCGGCAGATAACCCTCTGTCCCGAGTGCAAAACAAAAGAGAGAACCAGAACTACCCCCCAACAAGACAAGAAAGAAACCCAAGGCCACCCACAAATCTGCACTGAAAACTCAACCCTGTCCTGATGCCCACAAAACACCACATGACACACCCTAAACTCTTCCGAGGGCTCAAGACACTCGCCCCCTATCAGACAAACCCGACCCCCTCTTCCCCTATCAAAACAAAGCAACCTCCACTACCACCTACCTTCCTCTTCCTTTTCTGTTTCCCCTCTTCTACTGATCTTTTCTGTCTTAGTCTTCCTCGCTATATCTGCTTGCCATCTTCGTTGGATTCTACAGAAGACTGACCTCACATCTTTGTCAACACCTTCAGTGGACACACCAATAATACTCGCCACCACCTTACCCTGAGACTCCATAAAACTCCCCACCTTAGCTATAATTTCTTTGACCTCTTCCTTGCCAAGGCTTCCCCCTCCCTCCCTGTTTGCGACCTCGACTAGGTCTGTCTTAGCTCAAAAAGACACTACCTCTGGCTCAATGGGTGGGGGAGGCAATGCTAACAGAGCCTACTGGCAGCCCCCACCCTGCACCTCAGCCTATGACAGCAGCCCTCCTTCAGAAATGGAGACTCATGCCTAAAGTTGCAGTCAGTCAGTGCTGCCAGCAAGGGAAGACTAGCCACACCCTCTTCTGCACGGCTAGGAGGCACTTGTTTGGATTGCTCATTGCAAAGGAGGGAAAGGATGGACAGAGCCTTGAGTGCTCCCTCCCCATCCCCTCCATCGCTGCAGCAACCACCCGCCAATCGCGCTACCTCCAACCTCAAAGGCTCTACCACTGTTGGATTGAATGCTCGCTGCCCTCCACTAGCAGCGGGTGGAGGTGACACAGGCACGGGCACGATCCTTTTCTCTACTGGGACAATCGAAAGCCATCCACCTTCCACTAGACTGGAGCCCCCCGGGCTCAAAATCTTTCTGGAAATGCCCGTTGTCGTCGGTGTATCCTCCAATCTCGAATAGCCTTTTGGTCGGTCTCCTACCTTCTTCGTCTCTTCGAGCATGCCTCTGTCGGAAGACAAAGCACTAGGGCTGCTCCGCTGGCTGAGACCGGTTGCCCACCTGGAGGGACGGGTTCTGCCTTGCACTACTTTTGCCTCATCCTCGACCGAGCCTTCCGTTGTCAAGACGAGCACCGACTGCATCTGCTCCTCATGGACAGCCAATGCAGGTGCCGCTACCGACCCTCCTCCGGCTGGGAGAGAGGGTTCGTGCCGGCGGGCAGGAGGGCTGCCTCCCTAACGTCATCAACGCCAGCCACGTTTTGCCCTTCCACCCCCTGTAGCTTCCTGGAGGAGGGGGCTGGCAGGGTCAGCACCGGTGAAGAGGGGACAAGTTGCTTGCTATTTGCCGCAGCGGCTGGAGCCTCAACCTGCATAACAGCCGGAGCAACGGGGATTGCCCCAGATATGGGTGGTGGACCAGCGCCTGCCATGGCTTGCCATTGGTGCTCCCCGAAACCCACCGGGACGTCAACTGCTAGACACACATTCGTCGGCACCCTTTCAAAGTCGAAAACGAAGTCGCCTCCGGTGCCGTAGCCGGCCGGAGAACCCTACGTGCCCTGAAGGCCTCTTCTGGTGGGAGGCAACCCTATTGGGCGGGGGAGACGGCCAGCAGTGGTTCCATGTGAATTGATACGCGAAGACGAAGCGGATATGAGTAGTTCATCGGGCCTTGCTACTCGACCCGGCCCGGCTCCACCTTGAGCTGGATGGGTTTTGATTGGCCCAGCCGGACTGTAGGACCCCGCCTGAACCGCTCCGCGCCCAATACCCGCTCCGCTCCCGTCGCACTGGGCCGGTCCATCCAGGCTCAAGACGCCCAACCCAAAATGCCGATTCGGCCCAGCCCGCCCTCGCCCTTGCATCGTCTTCAACCTCCAGACGGGATGGAGGTCGCCCTAGCTCCAACGACGGTGCCCGTGGTTCCAGTTGTTCCAGTCGGACGGAGACCCTGACGGCAAACTCCACACCCCCAACGGCAACCAGGATGACTAGCAGAATTGTCTGAGGGGAGACCACCTCAACATGGGCCTCCACATAGTTGACACACCCCTCCGGAACCAGTCCAAGGGATCCAGCTTGCACGCTTCCAAATGCCCGGACGAGGAACCCCAGTTGCATCTCATCACAGAGGAGGATCAAGACCCCCACGAACTTGATCCAAAGCCTCATTCTCCCCGGGTTGGGGAACGTTCCACGCTCTAGAGTGCAGGCTTCGATCCGAAGAATCGATCCACCGCACAGCACGACCCCAGTTTTTGCCGCTGCCTTCACACTGTCCGCACCTGTGCCAATGGCAAACATGCCATCCCTATGCATCCGTCCGACTTCCCATGGCCCACCGCTCGCCCATTTCTCATACATCAGAGCTCGCATACCTCCGCATCCACTCCCCCTTGAACAGGCGAGACTCAAAGACACCTGCCGAGCCATTCTACCTGATGAGAGTCCACAGGGATCTCGCCGGCATGCAAGAGATCCCCTCCGTCCGCCAGGGGATTCTGGATTGGCTTCCCTTGCTTCACAGCCTCCGCGTACGAGGCTCTCCTATGCCCTCTGGGAACCTCCTCCGACCTCTGACTTCTCACGGGCCAATCTGGAGTGCCCTCTCCTTCCACACAGGTAGCAGACCGGGCCTAAGGATCCCCGTCGCTCTGCCGGGGACATCTATCTCAAGTCAACTTCCATTTTTTATAATTTCTCACTATTGGTTTAGTAGAATCACTTTTGTAACACTCATGGAATGCAGAATCACCCAATCCTGATCTGGATCAGGGGATTCGACTCAGAATCAACAGTGGGCATTATGATTCTGCCCAGGGAGCAATGTCAATTAGAAAAGGTTAAAATTTTAAAAATAAATAAATAAAAATCGCCTTACTCGGTCTGAATCGGATCAAAATCGGCCAGATTTCAGGTGGATTGACCAATTCTTTCATGAATGGGCCGATTTTGTCTAATTAAGGTTTGATAAAAACATTTAAAGACTTTATAAAATTTCTTAACATAATTTTCTATTTGTATGAATACTTTGTTTAACTTATGAACATACTTATTAATTACTTATAACTACTTTTTTATATTTGTATAAAAACTTTTTTAAAATTTATGAACATACTTATGAATTACTTAAAACTACTTTTTTATTTATGTAAATACTTTTTAATTGTTTTTATTGAATCAGTTGAGTTCCTTTGGATTGGCCGATCTGATCCGATCCGCTTCGGGATTGACCAGTGCCGATCCAATAACCTGATCCGAGTTAACCTTTTTTGGTAACACTAAGTATATCCTTGAGCACAATTAACACTGAAAGTATACTATGCCCTTTACAAATAAGAAAATGCATCTTATAAGAAAATAACATGGATAGTCCAATAGAAAATGAGCCGCCAGGGTCTCCTTGATATATCATCAAGAACCATGTCCTTGTAATGGCTCAGCACATGCCATATCTGTGAGACTTGTCCATGTCAATGGTGCATTAAGCTCCTGCATCATTCCGCAGCCATAATGCCACCGTATTCCTATCCACCTATTACAGATAGGTTTCTTGTTAGATGAAGTTCCACTGTTTGAGAGTCATGTTTAGATGTTTTATCTTCAGCAGATGTGTAACCGATGCAAAGTCTTTGAAGGGGACAGGTGGTGGCCAGCCACGGGTTGTGTTGAGAGAGAGAGAGAGAGAGTAAAAAGAAGATGAGGGAGGAGCTGGCATGGATTCCAAAAAGGCAGAAGAGAAGGAGGTTACTCTTTGTTGCTGCTGCAGATGAGAGAAGAGGCTCCCACAGCTTAAGATGTAGGAAGAAAAAGATCTAAACCCCACTGACCTTCTTTATAGGGGAGAAAAGAGAAAAAAAAAGATAACAAGAGAAAAAGAGAAGAGCAAAGAAAAGGGAGAGAGATGGCACAAGGCATTGAGGGAGGCTGTGGGCCCACCTTCCTAGGCCTCTCGTCTTTTCTGCACAGGAAATAAAGAAATTAATGAACAAAAGGGGGGCAGCGGCACAAATCTGTGGAATATCATAAATGGTTAGGGTTTACAGGCTATAAAATGGAGTTTAGACAAAATACCCCTACCATGTCCTTGTTAGGTTAACTGACATGGTGGGAATGGAGGTGAAAACAAGACAAAAATGACAGAGACTACCCCTACCATGTCAAAACACTTGATAGGGGTTTGGTTGCCAGCACACAGTCCAACAGGCTGGCTGCCCCCTCCATGTCCTGCAAAAACCCCACCAAAAGCCTCTTCAGAGGCCAAGGAGAGACACATCAAGGTGCAGCAACATATCATAAAGCTGGGAAGAGACTTTGCAACTCTCTTGTTCACCCTGTTCAAGAATATCAAGGACACTTGAAGTGTTCTTGATTCTAGATCGCTCCTCGTTGTAAGCTTGAAGATGCATCTTAGATAGATAATGGATATGAATCTAGATGTATCCTAGATGGATCATGGATCTTTGTATCCAATGGTGGATCTAAGACATCTTAGTTGTGTTCATCATTTGGTATTCAGATCCTAGATAGATAATGGTTGTACATCTGACTCCTAAATGGTCTATGGAATGATTTGTGGATCCTTGATGGATCCAAGATATTTTACTTGTGTTATTCATCATTTGTTGTAGATGTCTATTAATACTCGGTGGATCCTTGATGGATCTTTGTCCGGTCTGACATAGTCGTTAAACTATAAGAATCTCGGTGGGGTTTGCATGTCATTTCATAACAATTAAGACCATATCCTTTAATGGACTTGGATCTATATTTAACTCAATCATTGGACTTTGACAAATGTTGAATCCAACATATAAGCTGGATTATGGCTATGCTCCAATCCTGGCAAATCTAAGAGGCATAAATATCATCCAACCCCCTTTCCCCTTCCTAATCCCAAGACATGTTAAATGATCAAAATGGCCTCCAAATTTCAAAATCACATAATTTTTTTTAAAAATCATAAAAATATAAAAACCCTCAAGGCATCTAAGTCAGCCCATTGAACCTTAAAAGTTTCAAAAAATGATGAGAATGTGCCTAGTTCAATAAAAATAATTAAAAATCACAGATAAATCCTAATAAATGAAAAAACATTAAAAAATGCAAGACATACCTAAAGCCATAGAACTTTCTAACAATAGCAGGAACATTCAGAACTCCTTAAATATCATTCAAAAATCCCAAAAATGTAAAACTGCCTAAAACCACAAAACACTCTTTTAACCCAAAAGTTTCTAAAAATAACAAGTCCACCTTTGAACATTCAAAATGATCCCAAAACATATGCCAAGGTTCCAAAAAATCCTCAATCCACTGCATGCACATCTAACCCCAAAGTGGTCACATCATTGTTGAACCCTAGAACTTTCCAAATTTAATAGGGTTATCCTTTCGGCCTTAAAACCTTCCTAAATTATTCCAAATGCTCTCTAACGTTCAAAATCCCTCTTGGACTATGGCATAGGTTTGCCCTAAATGTACATTCATGGTCAAACTTAATAGTTGTGTGGTTTATTTCATTTAGGGTGTCTCCATGGGCAGTTAATCAAGGGTTTTTGTGGTCTAACCTGGAAACCTTAATTCTACCTAATTAGGCAAAATTAAGTCAAGACTTCAAAATCAAACTTGAATATTTTAAAATCAGGGTTTCCCTCCAAACCATCCTCCCAATAATAATAATAATGCCACCATTCTGTAGCTTTTGTAGCCTGCATTGATATCTGTGTGGGACTAATCTATGCTCCTCTCGGCTTTTTGCTTTTTAGATGAAGCAACTCTGCAATGATCCACTCCATCTTGCGTCCTGTTCTATCCTTCTGCTTCTTATGTGCATGAGCAGCCACTCAGCTTCTTCTTGAACTCTCCCATAACTTCACGATTCTCAAATGGGGGGACTGTTGTTCCTAATTCAGCAGGCACTCTGCTTGCCAACTTTGCAATGTGAACTGTCAAGGAACTAATGAAGCAGAGAACAGAAATAGTAGTCAATGAATCTTTTTCCTAGATCTGTGTAATGACCTCTATCTTGCAGTCAAAGCACAACAGGATGACCCACGTGTTTATGTGAACGCATTAATTACCGTGCAATGGGATGCTTGTAACAAAGGGAAAATAGTTGTCCCACAATGGATGCCGGTAACAAAGTGGCATTGCTGCAAAGACATGTATCCACACGAGGATTTCTTTTTATCTTTTCTCCTTCTCGAATGACAAGGAAAACCTAAGCTATTTGACCATTAATTTCTGGTTGAGATGTCTGCCAACTGCATATGCCAATTCATCCTCAGCATGTGATAACTTCTTGATCTTAGGGGAAGAAACCCAGGACATGAACCACCTGTCTCATGGGATGGGCAACGGAGATGTGCTTTGAAATGTGAGTAGATGAGTCAATAGAGAGAGTGGAAAGGGTTTCTCCAATAATGTTGTCCTGCCTTCGTACATTTTTTTGTACATTTACAATGTCTCCTAGTAATTTCTAAATAATGCAATACCTTTTTAATAGTAGAACTCGTCACAGTCTAGAACTATTTTCATTGTATTCTTCTGCTGCATGATTGAGAGAAAAGCCTGTGGGATCAATGTCCCACTGGATTTTTGAGTTATGGTCCCATTTTTCGGCAGTTGTTAGGTGATTATCTGTAATCTGTTCATATTTTTCCCAGATCTTTATTTGATAATGGAGTTCTTTTTTCATTCAACTTATATTGAGTTTATTTGTCATCTTACTCCATTCAGGATGAAGGAGTTTTGGTTCTTCCAACTATACCAGATGCTCTGCTACAAACTAACTCTAAGAAGAAACTAACTCTTGACTTTGAGGACCGAGCATTCACATTATTGAGTATTGCTGGGATGTCTGGCTGTTGTCAGGTATATAAATTTGTCTCTCATTTGGGATGACATTTTTGCAAGGTATTCTTTATGTTTCTCTTAATGATAAGGATCTTTTCTTGCTGCATAACTTATTTTATTAGTTCTTGTTGCTAGGTGACCGTTCCACTGGGAAGGCACGATGGTTATCCTGTCTCTCTTTCGTTTTTGGCAACACATGGAGCAGACAAATTTCTTCTAGATACTGTATTGGATATGTTTTCTTCTATTCAAGAGGAAGCTAGGATTGCTTCAAGTTTACAACTAACATCAGAAGTAAATGGAGATATAGATGCATCTGAACTCCTGAAAGAAAAGGTTCTATTTGTTATTTGTAGTTGCGGTTAATAAGAACTGTCAAATGCTTTTTCCTCAAGGTAGCTATGGTGTCCAATAGTGATTGTCATAAATTATTTTAGGTACAAATTGTTTTGTGCAAAATGACAGAAAAGGTGAAACCTTAACAGCTTGGCATGATTTTTAGTTATAATTAGTGGGCTTTAGAAATGGCCTATACACAATCCCGCTCTTGTACATACATACTGTCAAACTTCTTGTGAGGTGCAAAACGATGTGTTTACTGTTGCTACCTTTTTTAGGTGCACATAATGATTGAAAAAAAATTTATGGTAGTGGCAAATGTTGGTAATTACATGAGTGCTTCATCAGTGGTAAATGTTAACAATTGCATGAGTGCTTTATCTGATTACTTTTTGGTACTTGTGTACATCATTGAGTTTTGTTGTGTTCTGCTGCCCCCAACACCTTTTCAGGGTAATGCTGCATTCAAGGGAAAACAGTGGAATAAGGCTGTAAGCTACTATTCTGAAGCCATAAAGGTGAATAATACTTGTGCGACTTACTACTGCAACAGAGCAGCTGCATATTTAGAGCTTGGATGGTATACCACTTGTTTTAATTTGTCAAGAGTTGGTTTCTGTGACTGTCCTTTTCAATTGGTTTTTCTGGGACTTTCTACCCATGCATGCAACTGTTTTCAATGGTTTACAGCTTTCAGCAAGCAGAAGCAGACTGCAGTCAGGCAATTTTACTGGATAAGAAGGTGACCATGTTCTATACAAATATTTCTGAACTATCATCCTCTTAAATTTTCCCTATATACACCAGTTTTTAGATTCCTGGATATGTTTGAGAAGTACCCTACATGATATGTTGTTGTGAAGATGGTCCAAATTTGTCATGGTGTCACTAGTTTCTTTCCCCCACTGTAGATGAGATATTCTATTATGTGTTATGCGATCCTTAGAAAATCTACCTGATGTAGTTTTGACTTGTATATGCCACAGGTTCCAGAAATTGTCTCCCTCCTCTGACACATCCTACTTTTACTGTCTAGTTAAGCACCCGCTATCAAGTTGAGTACACTTATGAGAGGGAATTTTATCAGAATAATATCTGGTTTGGATGGCCCAACTTTAATGATTCTTTAGGAAATGCCAGTTGTTTTAGGATTTTCCTTTGGGTGTGAAGTGTCCATTCCAAGCAAATTTCAATATTTATGTGCATAATCTGGTAAACCAGACCCTCTAGTTGGAAACCAAGATTACCTTTGGAAACGATTTATTGGGTTAAATTTGGCCATCAGCTTCTGTGCAAAAGGGAAGATGAATAAATTCCCTAGCTATCCAGAAAGGGTAGCCTTCTTTACGCGACATGTTGGCAGCAGCTGTGGGGAGTAAAATCTGGGTGGTGGGCCACCTTGAACAGAGTAGGATTGATGCTGAACGTGGGGCTAAGGATTGGATAGAAGTGAGGGTGTAGGCCTCTCGCCCTCCCTCTCACAGAGACCACCTAGGGTTGCCTCCTCTCAAGACTCACTCCTCTCCATCGCAGAGAAGGGGGAATTTTCTGTAAAATCGCACTCAAAATTCATCGTTAATTGGAACAGTGGGATTATTGGACTATTTATAGGAGTTACACTAGCCCTAACCTTAACATGACCCTTTTGGACAACTTTACCCCTAGACTCAAGAAATTGTGCGAAAATTGCACCAAAAATACAGAAAAATAGAAAAGGCATTAAGTTGGCTCCCAATGAGCCCATTACATCTGTAAAACTGAAAGTAGACTTACGAAATTGATGACTATGACACTAGACTCAAATAAAGACAAAATACATAATTAAAAAAATGACGCTACTATGACTCTGATCGTCGTCCGTGTAAACAATATCATCGTGCGAAATGGCAATTGAGTCCGTCGTCCGATGTCACGAGTGTCGCTCCGCATCAAGGATTCTTGATTTGATGCACTTTCATTTGTTTCAGCTACTGTTTTATTGCACTTCCTGCAAAATTTATTCAATGGGTTTATCCACGAATTGTGTGTGGATTTTGGAGCCAAACGAAGCCTGAGAATAGGTTATAGATAGGAGATATGTCTTGGAGCTTCCAGTAATGGCCCATGCCAACTGGAATCTTTCTGATGACAAATGGAGACAAAACTGTCATAAGTTTGAGCCGCCTATACTCTCACCTACACTCACCAGCTTTGATTGTATTTTAAAATTGATCATCCTCAACAAAGATCTTTACATTAGGCAACATTTAGGGGCACTTTGAGAAATTGGCCAATTTTGAGAAATCAGCTTGTTAAAATGGGGTGTCTAATCTCTCACATAGGCACATGTTTAAAAGATGGTTTGGGAAATAAAGGGGCTTGATTTGTTGGGTCAGCTTTTTGCATGATTAACCTCATTTTTATCTGAAATTTTGTAGGTGATGCACCACTGGTATAGTATTTGAAAGACTCCATCATTCCTTTCCTGTATCCCCAGACAATGCATAGGAGACATCAATGTGAAGGGCCCTAAGGACTCTAACTTCTACTTGCAATCAGGCTAGGCCATCCATTTCTCATTTCTTTTTATCAACCTTATTTTGTTAATCAGAGAAATTGATAGCAAGGACAATCCGAAGCTTGGCCCCAGGTAACCCTTAAGGAACCTATGAGTCATGAACACTTTTAACCATTTCAGTCCTAAACTGGTTTAAACACTCCATACATTTGTGGGAGCCAGACCTATGGCCAACTGAGCCATGTAGACAAGAGTAGACAGATAGGCAGTTTGAAGCAGAAATTTTAAGATAATGGTAGCGTTTGGGATTTATCTCCCAACCCGGGCAGCTTTCAGTCAAGATTAGATATGCATATAACTAGTATTCATTTGTTATTGTCTCAAGTAAACTACTTATGAAAACACCTTTTGAATAGCTCAAAAAGCAAGCTTTACATTCTAAAGCAAAATGTTTAAGCGCAGCTTTAACAGCTCAGAGAAAAATGGTTTGACAAAACCAAAATTAACAATTTCCTTTTTCATTATAAGTTGATTAGTTTTGGAAGATGAGTGCCTAAATCTGCCCTCGAAATGCACTCCCGGTGGCAGTTCTTCTGGCTTTTATTTTGAAGTACCGATTTTTCTGTATAATGGTTCCCACTTCCGTTTGGAAATTTACACTCAAAAACGGTTGGTTCACGAGGCCCAGCTCCATGAGGAAGTTTCGAGTTACTGTGCGTAGCAGAAGATGCTCACTCTATTTTTTACATGATAACTGTGTCACTTTACAATGGATAAGCAGCTGATGATGACTTCATCTCTCACATGATTACCGTAACAGTTTATGAAATTTATTCATTCATATAATTCTCATGGGACATGTGAATTCGTTTAATTTTAGGCCACATTGCTAAACTTTTGGATGTTTCACTTTGATTCCATTTACAGAATGTGAAAGCATATCTGAGACGAGGAACAGCGAGAGAAATGCTCCTTTCCTATAAAGAAGCTGCTCAAGGTAAGAACTGTGAATGTCGCTACGGATTCCTTTAAGACAGGATTCCAGGTCTAGAGAAATGACATGTTTCTTTCATTTTCATATGAGCAATCCTACTTGCCAATTTGAGGTGTGAAAAGTGTCGCCAATTTGTTAAGAAACAGAGGTGTTGCCTCTGGAAGGATTAGAAAGCGAGATGCTTTCTCAGACTAAAAGTGGGACAGGCTACTACACAGATGTCCTCAAATGACAGCTAATTCTATTTGGCGTCATGCTTGTATGGTCAACAGTGTGGAGCAAGCCGCACCACATTGGCATAGGATTTTGCATGGTCAATCTTTTTGGGGGGGAATTTGTTTTATGGTGGGACCTTTTTGGGGGGGCTTGGGAATAATATTTTCTATACTTCTCCAACTTTATATTTTCATTTTAATGAATATATGGTATTATCTACCTTGAAATGACTAATGAGTTCTGGTATTACGTAATTGAAAAGAGGAGACTCTCAAAAGTGATGCAGATGCACAGTTCAAACTGTCACATTGTAGTGCATCTGACGTCCTTTTTAAATGTCCATAATTGACAGTAAACATTTTAATTTTTGTCTGATTACATAGCTCTTCTTATCCTTCACTTTGGACCTTGCAGATTTTAAATATGCCTTGGTTCTGGAACCTCAAAACAAGGCTGCTTTAACAGCGGAGAGAAGACTAAGGAAGCTCGCGGCTTAAATATCAGCTTAACAAAGATGAACAATTTTTGCCAGTATGAACGCTTATTGTAAGTTACCGATTGAATTAATCATACTATCACGGGATATGTATTCACCCCACTGTAAATATGTGTTTATATTTTGAAATTCTTTTTGTTAAAAGCTGTCCTATTGTCTCTAGAAGAATAGTACCCAAATGAGAGATGATGGATCCTTGAAATCTCTGCAATTTTGATGCTCAGTTGTCTACACTGCTGTGGATACTACATCTTGCTAACGCTGCCTGGTAATCTGCGCAGAATTTGATTCAACTCGTATACATATCAGAGTCCATTTTTTAATCGCTACCATTTCTTTCGCTGCTACTTTTGTGTTTGCTTAGTATGTAGTCAACAGACGATTTATGGTTATGCTTTTTTGGTTGGTTCAAGTGTTTATGAAATAAAAGGTGGTAGCTGGGACAATTATAGGACCCCAAGTGGGTCAAATGGTAAAAGATCTGATCTCATGATAAGGAGGTCTCAATTTCGACACTAAGGGGGATGTATCTGGCTCACATTTAATCTTAGAGAGATGTGAACCTGAGATTTGTTAGTCTTGTTGGGTTCCTCGTCATTAAAAAAAAAAAAGAAGACCGTGAATGTTAAAGTTTTGTTGTGGAAAATGGATCACTCTGGAAGATTGATGGACTGAGTTTCATTTTACGGTTGGTTCAGAATTAAATAGTGATGGTGCTGGACATTTCCCGGTTTTCATGGAAAATGCTTGTTTATGTGACATTTCTGTGACATTAAATGCCTCTAAGCGAGTTTCGTTTTATGGTTCAGTTGTGATGAATGATGTTCTGCGTCTTCCAATGCGTGAACTGTTGGCAAACGCCCCCATCACTGGGAGGTTCTACACCCCCAGTGATGAAAATCCTTTTCAAGTCGGGGTGTTTACAATTTCTGAGTAATCTCTGTGAGTATGCTCTTTTCGCACAATCTCGCGACCTTCTGTCCATATAAACGACTGCTCCATCTATTCAGACGATTGCTTCAGTTTTGGAGGTGTCATTGCAGAGAATAAATTGCCTATATATATATATATATATATGTTACCACCTCCAGGAGTCACCCGAACATACGCCCTTATTAAATATCTTCTCCTTTATTGCCGCGGGAGGTGAGATTTAAACTATGCCCTCTAAAAAGAGAGAGAGAGAGAGACGTGAGGTGCCAACTAAATTAAGGTTTATTGAAATAACTATTGCCTCGTCATTTCCTTGTTGACAGTTGCATTCTCATATATATATATATATATATCCATAGTCTGCATCCTAAAAGATATATGCATAATCTCTTTTGTCAATAAGTGGTAGTTGCCAACGACAGTTGTGTCTGAAAAGTTAATATTAGCAAAGAGATTAATGTCGATGTCTGTGCTCAACTTATCAACAACCTCTTGTTTTCACCATTCTTAAGATCTTATTTCTTTCACATGGAAGATTTCTCTTCGGCCTTTTTCACTTACTCATTCACATAATGGTGTTTCTAAACTTGAGGTTCTTTATTAATAGCCATCGATACAACTTTAAAAACACGGTGGATCCTGTGCTGTACATAATGCGAGAGAGGGAGAGAGAGAGAGAGAGATGCTCCAGTAATAAGAACCGACACTTGTAAACGGGGTCGTTTGAATGGAACACATGGAACAGTACACTGCAATTCCTAGGCATTTAGCTAACCCCTCTCTACTTGCCAACTGTTTTCTAGTCCCATCTTTGCCATTTTGTAGGGTTGGGATGTACAACACCATCCATCATCTTTATCAGCCGAGAAAACCGAAGAAACCCCCCCCCCCCCCCCCACACACACACACACATTGTTTTGATGACTTCTATGCACTCCTGTGGGATCAGTGGAGGGAATATGCATGCCAGGTTGTTTAATCATCAAATTTCCCTCGGACAAGGACTTGAAGGTTCTCTGCTATGCCGTAGTAGTTATCGTTCCGTTGGAATACCTTGGGGGGACAGCATACATACATACATATATATATATATATATATATATATATGCCTGCTATATATAGTTTGAGGAGCCCTGTTCACTATTATAAGCTTCATGTTTTCTAGCAGAGCAGCGGCACCGGGATGGCTGACCTGAAGTCCTCTCCATCGGAGCGTTTCTCCATGACCCCAACTTTGGGCCGCCTCCCTTCCTTGGAGGACGCCAAACCCACCAAGCTTCCTCCCCAGCAGGAGGCGGATACCACCCTGTTAAGCCTTCAAAAGGTGAGTTCCTATTTGCTACTTATTTCGGGTGTCAGTTTGGTCGGATCAACCGGTAAATACAATCCGAATTGGGGCGCGAGTTAGGGTTCTAAGAGTTAATTAAATTCAGAGATTGAGTTGGATGATCCAGTTCGATAAAATTTTTAAATGGATACGACTTATTTATTTTTAAGCATATTTTGAGGCTATTATCACACCTGAGATGAGATACCTGTTGTAGAATAGGCGCCTAGTATCTACCAAAACAAAGCAAAATGTCTACTTTGATAACTGAGAAAAAGAAAATGTGAACTACTTCTTCGAACTAGAATGGTAATTGATTTTCACCTATGATTAATTTAAAATCCCTTTTACTTAATTTTTTCCCGGTTTAATTACTCCTGTAATTTATTTAGATGGAACAAGATGATGATTTTATCAAATTTTAAAAGCCAGTTGTTTTGATGTATCCTAATTTAGTATAATTCATCCGGCATAACTCATTACCATGCAATGAAGTGTGTGTGTGTGTTTTTTTTTTTTTTTTTGTGGGGGGGGGGGGGGGGGATCTGGAGGGATTTGTGTACGGACACTCTCCTGACACAACACTCACATGATGTTTCCTGTCGTTTGCCTACTCACATGTAGGCCATCGCGGAGTTCATGGGGACGTATATTCTTGTCTTCATCGGCTGCGGCTCGGTTTTTGTGGACCAAAGGATCCCGATAACACCGGTGGGTGTGCCGCTGGCCTGGGCGGCCGCGGTGACCGCAGTCATCTACACGACCGGGCACATCTCCGGCGCCCACTTGAACCCGGCAGTTACCGTCGCCCTCGCCGCTGCCCGGTGGTTCCCATGGAAACACGTACGTCCCATCGACTCCCGACCGATGTTCTCTGCGCCACGTGCCATTCGCTCTCATTAGAAAACAATCATACGAAACTCGAAGCACGCAGAGGCCCAATTAAGGAACCACCCACCATAAAATAATAATAATAATAATAAATGATCATGGTCATCTGTTTGTTTGTGGAAATGACTCTGAGCAGGTACCTGCCTATGCGGTGGCTCAGCTCTTGGGTGCCACCCTCGCCAGCGCGACGCTGCGGACGCTGTTCATGCACGACCACGCCGAGGTCATGGTTACACTGCCGGGGGCGGGAACAACGAGCGACGTCGAAGCCGTTGTGTGGGAATTCATCATCACTCTAATCTTGACGCTGGTCATATGCGGTGTAGCGACCGACCAGAGGGCGGTATGTATGTATGGCATCATCTTCTCATTTCCTTTGCTCCTCCCATAACCAGTTCACCACTTGGGGGGGCTCTGCGACCTGTTTGCTTTGCAGAGTAAGGGGCTCGCTGGAGTTGCAGTGGGAGCAGCGATATTCTGTAATGCCCTCGTCGCCGGGTAAAAACATCACACACAACTCTGCCGTATGGTTTGTCGGAGCTTATGTATTATATCGGTCTGAGTCAAGCGAATCATAGTGTGTCATGAAGAATTTGATATGTGATATGGTAATTAGTAGATTCGAGTCATTTTGTATAAAAATATTAAAAATAAATAAATTTAACTGGACAAGTAAGCTCGAGTTAGTTTGAGTCAGACTGGCCCGTAGCGTATCAAGACGGATCCGGATCCGTCTATTCCCAGTAATTATATACGACAAACCTTGCATCGTAGAACATCAATCATCCAAATCCTGTTGTACTGACAAACATCTGGGATCTGAATTTGATTTTACAGGAAGATCACCGGAGCTTCTATGAACCCCGCTCGAAGCATCGGATCCGCCATTGCAGCACATACTTTTGATAAACTATGGATATACATAGTTGCACCTCTATCTGGGGCTGTCACTGGGTCCATGATTTACAAATTCCTCAGCTTGCCTGGCATGTGAGTTCTAACTTCCAAGCCAGCCTGTTGCCTGAGTGTCCTCAGAATTCTGAACTCAAAGTGTAGGGTGTTGTATGTCCTGTTTGTAACATGTCCACCGCCCGGGGATCATTTCGGTCAGTGGATGAAGTTGGACACAATTGAGAGGGAGCGGAAATCTCTCAACCTGCTTGCTTCAAGTAACCTGCACTGTGATTTTTATCGAAAACAAGAGATTTATTTACCTACTTTGCGGTAAGAAAGTCTCCGGTCTTTGCGTTTCGGATTCGGATCGGGTTTTCAGATTCCGCCGACGGCGGAAGACCCCTATGTAACAAGAATCATAGTTTGAGAGGCAGCTCTGAATAAGAAAGACTCCACCAACACCTATAAAGTGGTGGTATGAAGTAATTCAATGCCATTAGACAAGGTAACAAAGACACCCCCATCATTGTGAAATCTTCACTGTTAACCCAACTTCTCAGCGCATTTGTTATCAGTGTACTTTAACACCATGTTACAAAGATGATGCCCACCAAAAAAATGTAAGGTATCACTCTGCCCCACTAACGAACTTATCTGAAACCCTAAATTCCGTAAACCTTCGGAAAGATGGGTGTTTGGCTCGCAAATGGAGCTTCCAGCTATTGTTCTAGACTTCAAACCTTCTTAACTTGAAGACTGTTTCGATGTTAAGTCCAATGACTAAATGGATACATTGATGAGCAAGAAAAGCCCCAGCTCTCCACTGTACGCGGATCAGTGGACGCTGTTTGGGTAAGTATCAACAGAATAGCTTACAGCACAATCGCATCCCCTGTGGGGAAGTTGGATATATATAGCAAAAGATTTTTTATTTCTTTCTAACTTATGTTATGTAAGACCAAAAAATAGAAATGGCAAGAGAAAATTATTGCATATAGGAGGAAATAATGATGTGGAAAAACAATAATGATGTTGTGTTGTACTGCCGTTTTATCAAACTTTTTTCTTGCCATCCAAGTAGAAATCTAAATGCTTAGAAAAGTGAAGTTAAATTTGGTTCTTCCAGAGCCGAAGAATATTGAATTTAAATTATTCACTTCTATCACCCGATCTCATGATCAAATGTCTAGAATGAGCATGACAAAAATAGTTAACAAGTGTGGTACCACAACATAACTTGTGGCACAATGACACCGCAAAACATGCAAGAGTTCTAGTGCTACAAGTAGACCAAGAACGAGGAGGAGGGAACCGGGCACAAGGAGGAGAAAACCTTCACTTACCACCTCCCCTAGTAAGAACCCTAATTTATAGTTTGGTGGTTCACTACTCCTCTTTGTATGGGGGAGATTGTGAGTTTAAATCTTGTCAGTGAGAGCTTCAGATTTTTTTCACCTTTGCTCTTAACTTACCTATAAAAAAAAAAGGATGTAAGGTTTCTAAGAAGCAGCATCTAAAGTCCTTATACGTGGGACTCACTACCAAATCATGATCTAAATGGGGGCACCCATCGCCATCCTGACTACTAGTCCTGGGTAGCTACAGAGTCCGGAAAAATCAATACATCCTTCTTCTCACCAAAAGTAGATAGCAATCGCAGTAAGGATATATGCTTATAAATAGTAGTTTTTTTCTTAACGAGGTACAAATAGTTAGTGCACTTGGCCAAATAAGTATGAAAGTGCCAGCATAGAAAATGCAACCGGAAACAAAACAAAGAAACACAAGGCTAACCAATTGAGAGATCATAAACCTCAATGAAAGTGTTGAATCCATAAAACTACGGTGTTGAGATACAAGGGTCCAAGGTCATAAGCACGTGAATCATAACTCATTTAACCAATACGAGGTAACACTCTCTCTCACAGTCAAGATGGGATGTGAACATTAATTGGGTGGAGGTGACAAGAGGAGTTGGGTCATTTGACCTACTCTGATATCACGTTGAATCCACAAAATCACGGTGTTGAGATACAAGGGCCCAGAGTCATAAGCACATGAACCACAACTCATTTAACTAACACGGGACTATTATCCAAGGACTATGCCCAAATTCTAACAGAAAATTTTTCAACCAATGCCATTTGTCAAATTAATCATATTACTATGGCTACCCGAATCTCATCAGCCTTATGTGGACCAATCGAACTTGAGTTGCAAGCTTGTTGCATCACAAGGGTGTGTACCAATCATCGCTCCAGATAAAATGCAAACTTCATAAAACAACACCCCCCCCCCTTGATCTTCATTAATCTAGAACCTTATCTTAACTTTGACTATATACAAACCATTTGAAGTTCCTTCTAGTTGTCACCAGAGGAAAAAAATAGTAGCTTTTGAAAAATTTTAAAATGTAGTAGCACTGAATAATTAACAAAGCGAATCGTTTATGATCATGAAAAAAGAGTTATGATTGACTAATTAACAATTAGTAAGTTGACAGCATTTCGAAAAATAGAGTCTAAAACAAATGTAGATGGGCCACATTTGATGGACTGAAATTGTTCATGATTCAGCCCACTACGTGTGATCAATGGGATAAAAAAATAAAATAAAATTTGTTTTAATTGGCATGATATGATGGCACAATAAGTTTGTGAGATGGGGAATGTGTATAAACCAGATTAGTTAAAATCATGAAAATCGGATCGATGGTAATACAAGTGTTGCCAAATCCCAGTTGATTTAAGCCCCACTAGATCCCAATTCTTCAAGTAAGACAAGTCAAATGTTGATAAAATAGATGATTCATTTTGATGAGAAACTCGTTGAATAGCTTAACCCATCGATTCATAGGAATGTTCAGAAGATGGAATCATGGGTTATTTATACAGCAAAAATGGTCCCTTTTTTGTAGTGCCTGCAATTGGGACGTAGGACCCAATCCCTTTTTGTGAATGAAAAAAACAAAGAAGAGAGATATTAGCCATCCACTGACCGTATGGGTGATTGCTGGACGTCTACTACAATTGCATTCCCGGGTTCGGTAGTCAAAAGAAGAGAGAGAGAACATAGATAGATCATGAGAATGGAAGTGGAGGGAAAGGTGGGCCAAATCGAGGCTTAGGAACTCTTTTCCAATTGCTGTTACAATTAGAAAGAGGACAATTGTTTGGGGAATTGCAGAGTGTGTTAGATGTACAAGGTTTTAATCACTAAAGAATCTAGTTTCAATACCTCTCTCTCATAAGAGAGGTTGTGGGATCAAATCTCATTGCCGATAGTTGTGTTAAAAGAGACATTTAAACTAGTAGATTCACAAGGGGCTATCTAGGGTTGTTGGCGGGCCGAGTCTGTTCGCCAGGTTGGCAGGTCTAGTGAGACATTAGGCCGAGTTGTCATCTCTTTTTTAGTCTATGGATTTTTAATCGGACTTAAAAACCTAGATCCGTTAAAGAATCAGGTCGAGTTTAGACTTTTGGGCCGACCAAAATGACCTACCAAATATTTAAATTTTAAATAAAAATTTATATCAAAATGACTAAAATGTTAAGAGTTTTATATGGTTGACCATCTATGAAGAATTAACTCATATCTCTTTATTATATTGAAATGTTAATCAATCTTTTAAAAGATAATGTTCGTTTAAATGCTTTATATTCTTGTATGCATTATTTTTCATTGATTTTTTTATATATAACTTGTCGAGTTGGGCGATGTCGAGGTCGGATCTTACAATTTAGTAAAATAGTTAAGTATGACATAACTTGACAAATTATCACTTGAATTTGAGCCGGGCTTATACTTAGAAACTAATGAGTAAATCAGGCCCAAGTCTCACCCATTGTCACCCTAAGCCTATCTCAAATGGCTCCATGTATGTGAAGGGATACGAAGAAAAAATACTTCTCACATTGAGAATTCTAAATTGGGGATAATCACTGATACAGATAGAATAGTTACCCGTTTAGACATAGTTATTAATAGATTGTGTAGAAAAAAAATATCTAATTAATGGGAGTATTCAAGAGATTACTTGAAAATTGTGAATATCTCGAAAAGAATGCAATTTATAAAATCAACATAGAATTGTTTGTTGAATTAAAAACAACTTCAGACAAATGCAGGTTTTAAATTTTAATTTTGATCCTTTTTTAAAAAAAATCTATTCGTGTGACATATTACCGAACACATTCTATGTCTTGAAGTGGGAAATTTTCAAGATAAAATTTCCTTACGTTTGTTTACCTAAAATAGAAAGGATACAATCACTTGTTCACTCGGAAATCTTATTACAAATATATATATATTGATGTCTAAAATTTTCTTTCCAACCAACTTGCACAACCCCAGACCCCTCGTAAATTCGCATATAAAGGTCACATTCCCTTCACTCCTAACGTTCTCTCTCTTGCCACATGATAATTTGAGTGGAAAATTACCTTCTGAACTAGTAATAGCGATTCCTCTCCTGCTCTTGGGAAACTTATGGCCTCTCCCGAGTCTTCTTGCCGTACCTCGGTGAACATCCGGCCAGGCCCAGTGCCGGTGGCCTTCGGGGAGGGGGGAGCCCCGTTGGACACTTTCCCCCTCAATCCTCTCCTTCTCTACCAAGTATATACTTCTCTCCCTCCTCTTTGGTTTTTCTTTCCCTATTTCCACTTTAGCTCCTTCTTCCATGCTCCATCAGCCGCCACCACGATCCTCCCCTCCTCCACCCCTGTGTTGTCTGCTATCCGATAGCCCCTCTTCCCCCTCTGGTCACTCGATCCCCCCTACATCAGTCACCCTGATCCCCAACTCGCCTTCTATCACCCCTCCCTCGTCTCTGCCATACTGTGCGCGTCCTTCCCCCTTCCGCCACCGGATCCCCCCTCTCTGTCACCCGTGAACTTTCCGTCCATCTCCACCTCACCGTTCGATATGCCCCCTTTTGTCTAGTTGGCTAACCATATGAGATTTTTGTGATGTTCCTACCATATCTGCCTTCCTCTTTCCCCCTTTTCTCCACATATAACTCTCACTCCTTTTGTAACGACCCAAGATCTGGATATCGGGAATAACTCGATACCATTCGAACCCTGGAACGCCGTCCACGAGTCGGAAGACTCGGAAGGGCTAAAAGGATAAGTGTGGCGTACACAGAAATAAGAAATAAAATAGGACAATTCAATAATTAACAAAAATAAACAACTAACTACAACAGAGTCCAGTCCAACAAGAGTACAATCAAAGGCAGAGAAACGTACCCAACACCGAGTGAACACTCGGCCCGACGAGATGACAACTAAGAACCTCCGCACAGCACCCTCAAACCTCGAGGAAGAACCGCCGCACCTGAAAAGCAGGGGTGAGCCTCCTAGCACTGGCTCAGTAGGGGTCCCACGGAACCCCAACCGTAAACAACGGTGGCACGAAAAGCAGCAACAGCAAGAACAACCGTAACAGCAGAAACAGTAAACACGGTGGACGGTAAAACCTCGGCTCTACAGCTACTCCTACTATACCGGAAAGCACGCACCCCGATCTCACAGTCGGGGGACCACCAGACTACGAACCACCCTTGTCACGCTACTAGGAAAACGCCACGACACCTCTGTCGTGGAGGCCTGTGCTCTCGCACGAAGGCCCACTCCGCAACCACGCGGTCCGGAAACACGGGCACGACCTCACCGTCGTGAACTCTACGCCGTCTAGGGGAAGACCCTCGGTGACGCTCATCGGAAACCCTAGACCTCGGCTTCGGGAAGCACCTGAAAACCCCAAGTGAAATCACATCTCGCAGACGAGACACGGGACCTCGAGTCACGACAACTCACGTCAAGTGACAGGAGCATTACCTACCAGAAGCAAGGTCAGATGCGTCCACTGACGACTTAGTCCGCAGCCTCAAGTGTCTCTCTACGACGTCCCAGGCGGAGACCGAGACACCGCACAAGTAACCAGAAACATAGAACAAGGACTAGTTGGGATCGCACTCGTGTGGACGCACTTTTGGGATACTTCTTTCTTTTATTTGTTTATTTATATGTTTATTCGTTTATTTGTTTGTTCATTCGTTTATTCAGTTTATTAGTGCGAGGGCGTATCAATCACCTAGGTGACGATTTATCCGGGCTTCGAGAAGCCCTGGGTGCGCTCGATCTGACTAGTCAGACGATTGTGTGTGTCGTGTCGGGACAAAGAACCCGTCGCGCCATAAAGGTCACGACGTTAATTACATCCCCTCGGAGAGGGGAAAACCCTTAATTAGTCGTCAGGAAAATGGGCCCTATGGCTATGAAATTAACATTTATTGAAACGGAGTATTGAAATTCGCGAGTTGCGTGAAGATGTCCCTCGATGGGGTGAGAATGCGTAAATCATATCGGTCACTTGCGGACCATTCCTTGTTCGGACGGAAGTCCGCATTTGTAGCATAGAAGACGACGATAAAACTGTGTAAATGTCTGGGAACGAGTCCGGTTTGACGAGCTATCGGCCCAGGGCAATGTCGGATCACGGCCATATCGAGATGGTTCTTAGGGTCCGAATCCGACTTTGGGGGGAGGGGGCTGCTTTGATATTCCCTTTAGGCCGGGTCTAGGGGAGAAACGAGGCTGCAGAGCAGGAGTTATTATTATGTTTTTTTAGCATTTTTTTATTATTATTTTGTTGGAAACATGAGTTCACTCCATTCCTTTCTTATTTTTTCATTTGTTTTTATTATTATTATTATTATTATTATTATTTATTATTATTTTTTGTTATTATTATTTTTTTTATTTTTTATTTTATTATCATATTTTGGGTACAGTGCATGCATTGAGGTCATGGACGGGCTGGCAAAAAGGGCAAATGCACCCACAGCTGAAGACAGGTTGACCTCAAAGAGACTCAGGCTGGAGGCAGGTCCCGACAGCACTGGACAGTGCAGAGGAAGGTCAATATCCATGGGCACAAAACTGAAGGAAGGTCGGTGCACATGGGCACAAAGATGAATGAAGGTCGATGCACATGGGCACAAAGTTGAAAGAAAGTCAGTGCACATGGGCACAAAGCTGAGTGAAGGTCGATGCACCCCGGGCATAGGGCTGAAGGAAGGTTGATGCACCCCAGGCATAGGGCTTAAGGAAGGTCGGTGCACATGGGCACAAGGATGAAGGAAGGTCAGTGCACATGGGCACAAGGATGAAGGAAGGTCGATGCACATCAGGCACAAAGCTAAAGGAAGGTCGGTGCACATGGGTCCGAGGATGAAGGAAGGTCGATGCACATCAGGCACAAAGCTAAATGAAGGTCGATGCACCCCAGGCATAGGGTTGAAGGAAGGTCGGTGCACGTGGGCACAAGGATGAAGGAAGGTCGATGCACATCAGGCACAAAGCTAAATGAAGGTCGATGCACATCAGGCACAAAGCTAAATGAAGGTCGATGCACCCCAGACATAGGGCTGAAGGAAGGTCGGTGCACATGGGCACAAGGATGAAGGAAGGTCGATGCACATCAGGCATAGGGCTAAAGGAAGGTCGGTGCACATGGGCCCGAGGATGAAGGAAGGTCGATGCACATCAGGCATAGGGCTGAAGACAGAGTTTCCAGCAACACTCCAACTTGAAGATTTATTTATTATTTTATTTATTTAATTTATTTTTATATATTTTTATCTTTATATTTTTATTTTTATTTTTTATTTTTTATTTTTTTATGTTGTGTGCCATAAGGTTTTCCTTTGAATTGCCCATATGTTCTTCTTTGGCCGATAGTTGACTTTCTTAATTCAACATATCTGGCACTTGTTATTATTTTTTTGTTTTGATGTTGTTATTACTTCGATTCACTTGGCAAAAATTCGGCAGCATCTCCCCTTAACCCAAGGCGTTTTGGGGACAAATGGGGGACACCATCCACGGAGAGGACTCCGAGGTGACCTCGAAACACATAGGGTGCGCCTGAAAGCAACGACCCCGTAAACCCGAGCCGACTATAGAGGAGTCTCAAGGACGAGCCTACTAGGGATCCTATCGACCGGGGTGCCACAATTCCGTTTCTAGAGCGTGGTCTTGAAGATCTTTAGTCGAGGCATAAACCATCCATGTTTACTCATTAAAGGGAGTCCCCGGGGATCCAAGAGTGATCAGAAATTCGAGGGGCAGCAGGGAGATATTTATGAGGAAAACTCGACTTGGGACGAATCCCATGTGTCTTGTTCTTATTGTTCGTGTTCCTGGTGAAAATCGGGCACACCTCCCCCGGACTGAGGTTTGCCAGAGGAAATGGGGGATCGTCAAACGGAGTATTCTGGGACGACCCCCAAAGTTCGGAGTAGCCAGACGGTTGTCCGATGACCCACATGTGAATGTAGAAGCCCGAGGACCAGCCTTCAAGGGGTTCTAACAACTCATGGGCCATACTTTCATAAGAACTCTGACGGTTTCGATATTCGCCATGGAAGGCCATGAATGTTCACCCTTCAGACGGGTTCCTTCGGAGACCATGCCACAGAGAGGCAGGCCTCAGAGGGCCCTGGATGATTAGATGATAGAGCGAGGGGATACAAAGGCTAACAAAGTAGAACCTTATGCTTGCCAAAGCTTTTCTTTTTATTCATCCGTAAGAAAAGGGGAGACGAGATACAGAAGGGGATGTAGCTGAGAGATATATTCAATTCATATCGTATACATATATGTATGTGCACAGAGGAAGAACGAACACCATGTCCTTGAAAGGAAATCAGGGAGCATACCCCCTTCATTTCATTAGACTTGAAAGAAAATTACATCAGGGGAGATAGTTGATATCATACAGCGTAGCGTAGAACGAAAGGGGGGAGAAGAAAAAGAAAAAAAGAAATACAAGGGGATGGGGAAAAGACCATCCCTCTTACAAAGAACTTCGCGCACTCCCTCCTTCTTCCCCGAGCCCTTGGCACCCAGGACTGGAAAGAAGTAAATAGCAAAAGGGAAAAGAAAACCTTCTTCCCTCTAAATTTTGGGGGGGGGGGATTTACCAGGATCTCTCCAACCTTTTTCTTCAGCCGCGTAAGGGCCCTTCTTATAGGGACGGAGGGTCCCGCTCGGAGTCTTCTCCCTCTCCCCATGTCTCTCCCACCGCTGCTGTCATCGCTTGGAGCTGTCCCGTTGATGCCGCGGCTGTCTCCTCTTCATAGGGCACAGCAAAGGGGATTTCCCCTTGTGGGGTGGCCGTGCGCCTACCCTTGCTGCCGGCGAGGGGGTAGCTTGCCAGAAGGAGCTGCGCGCCATTGCCATCAGCGAGCATTGAATGCTCAAGACGGTTGAGGAATGCTCCGCGCGAACCAGGGGGGAGGCACGCTGGGTGCTGTGACGGCCTACTGGCCAACGCCATGGCCCGCCGGTCGGCCGCATAGGCTGCTGGGAGGGGGCTGTTGCTCGCTGTTGTGGACTGTCAGTCGCAAGCGCCGGCCAATGCGGGAGCTCCGCATGTGAGAGAAAGAAGAAGGAAAGAAAAAAGGTGAGAAGAGACACACGGGAGGAGAGGGTGTGACACAAGTTACTGTAACGTGAATAGTACTCACGAATTACCTTCTATTTCCCTTTTTTTTGGAAACCCCCCTTTTTCCTCTTGGCCCCTCTCTTTCTTCTATTTGTTCTTATGGCCTTGTGCGCCATCTTCTTTCTTGTATTGGGCTTGGCCCATTCTAATTTGGCCCATCCCCGTTCTCTTCTTCTATTCTAATTTTTGTATTGGGTCTGGTCCATTTTTTTTGTGTGTCAACAGCTCGTCAGCACTTGTCTTATGCCCCCAACTACGTGTGCACACACAGACCATGTGACGACCCGGATCCCGGATACCGGATACACCCGATAGGACTATCGAGCAGACCCGATATCACTTGGAACCCGTGAAGTCTCCCAAGAGCTGTAAAGCTCCGAAGGGAAAAAGGATTGTCGTGTAGTACATGGAAGCCACAGAGATATAACAGTAAGCAATTAAATTTCATTAGATCGGTTTGCTAAAGTAGCAGAAATAAAATTACTTTTTAATTAACAGTTTAAATTTAACAATTATACCAGAGTCAGTCCAAAGGAAAGACAAGCAGTACAGTTGACAGAAAAGAAAGACGTACACTGAGGTCGGGGGAAGCCCGGCGTAGGTACCGCTGGCAGCTACGGACACGCCACACCAGGAATCGCCAAGGAAGTAGAGACGTCCACACCTAAAAAGCAGGGGTGAGCCTCATGTCACTGGCCCAGTAGGGGTCACGCGGATCCCCACTAAAAAACACGCAGTAACACGGAACAACAAAACAGCAGTAGTAACAAAGCAGGAAAACTACCACTAGGAAGCTGTAAAAGAAAACCGAAACGGAAGGAGTAGGAACAGCTAAAAGAAAAGGGAAAAGCCGTACCGAGCAAAACACGGTTGCCGAACTAACCTCGGCTCCCTATGCTACTTCAACAGCAACAGAAGGGTGAACCCTGAACTCGAAAGGTCAGGAGTTACCGATCTGTCGACAAGCACGAGGCCCAAGACAAAGGCCTACGAGACCAGACACACAAGCTTAGGAAAAGATCTAGACCGACAACAGACTCCCTAACGCATACACGACTCGATTATCATGCATGCTTCCCTAGACACGACCACATACACGATCGGAACGTCGTGTACACAACACAACACTGACCTCGGGCAAGACCACGAGAGGGCTAACCCGGAAAGGTCACGATGTACAAGAAACGCGAGAGTCACGTGTCACGTGACGGAAGCACCCCCTAACTAGAAGAACAGCTAGCTGCGTCCACTGACATCTTATCCTGCGCCTACAAGTGTCTCGCCTACGATGCCGCCTGAAGCATGACAGAGACTAAGACACGCTCAGAACCAGAACAGGACTACAGTCGCGAGTGACTAGACAAGGTAACGCCCGTCGGCGTCAGTCCAACGCCCCTGACCACGTGTGCACACACCGACTCTTGCTGGAGAGCCAAGCCTCTAGCTAGTTTTCCCCACCCAGCAGGACGCTACTGTACAGCGGGGGCCCACAGAAACTAGCTTAAAAACCGTTTATCGGGAACTGCCCCGCCACATGGGCCGATACGCCGTAACGTGTCGTAAGGCTACGACTAGTGGAGGCTCACTAGACACGGAACTCCAAAGCACGAGTGCCGAAGTACAGACAGGCAAGGAAGCTATGTCGCACGTACCATGAAGCACCAGGGCAGCACAGCGACTACCAACAGACTCAGGACAGGGCAACTAGACCTATCAACGTAACGATCCTTGAGTCTCACGACTCTGAGTCAATATCATCGTACAAAGCGGAACAAACCGCCAATCGGTCTAATCCTAAGTCAAAGAAAGGACACAACCGCGTAAAATGACACACGGAGACCTGAGGGATCAACAAGACCCTCAGTACATCTGGACACGCATACCGAGGTAAGACGATATCTCGAGGTATCCAGAACCATGTCTCGGACTACATGAAGTCGCTGAGACACACACAAGGTTACCTGTCAACCACTGGGTCACCCCGAGTTGACCGGAACCAAACAACGACTCTGAAGTGATACAAAGGCACTCTTGGCTGTCGGACTATGGTTGTAGCCCTCATAGGGTGTCAGAAGACATCCACGGGATGACGGGCAAGCCACGAGGTCAAGCCAAGATAATCAGAAGCCAAAACATCGGGAAACGACACTCAGAAATTAAGCGGAGGAACATACGCTGGCGGTCATAGAATGGGCCGCTAGGTGACTGTAGCGGTCAAGGATTAGGCCGCTAAACCCAGTCAACCCTGAACCGACCTATTCGAACAAACCACCAAAGCGGTCTAATATAGACGCGCCACATGGACTAGGCGGTCCAAGAGACAACCGCCACACTAACCGCCCTAAAACATTGACCTAAGTCAAACGACTCGTAGTGGCCTAAGGAAGGCGTGCTACAGCGAAGAAACGCATGAAGGTTGGACCGCCAAGGCCAACCGACTTAAATCTTGACTAGGTCTAAAACCACGGTAACACGAATACCAGGGCAGACCACAAGTCATCGAGACCATCCCTCAAGACGGGAACTCGAGGGAGGCCACACACATGCGGGGAAACCCCATCGCACTCACAGCGATACACGGTGACTCGATCGAGTGTAACACCAAGCCCGAGATACACACATCTACTGGCACGCTAATCAAAGTAACACGGCACCTCCCGACACCCGAGAAACATGGACACGGAACCAACAAGGTGTTCGGGACACTTGTGAGGCCATAGGTCGGTCATTGGGTCTGAACCGGACCGACTAGGACTAGAAACAGACAAAAACAGCGAAATCCGGTCGACTTGAGCCCTGGGGTCGGTCGACCAGACAGTGTCGGTCGACCGGCCCAGGTGGTCCGGTCGACCGGACCAACACGGCGGTCACCCGTCGCTGCGAACGCCGGACCGTCGACCGGCCAGCCCGTGGCGGTCGACCGGTCACGGTGGGAAACCAGCCGGACCCGACGTTTTGAGCCCGATCCACGCCCCGTTCGATCCCGATCGAAGGGGGGACAATCCTAATGGACAAAAATAACATTCCACAAGCCAGAAGGGCCACATGCAACAATTTAATCGCAAGAAATGGATTAAAATGGGTAATTCCACCGAATTAACCCTAAATGAGTCACCGGGGTTCCCGTACTCGTACCGGCCCCAAATGACAACCGATCGGCACGAAATCAGCGAATCTGGAATGCTGGCATTCCAGGGGTTCGATTGATACTAACTGATCTAAAAATCGTCGCCGTTTTTCGGCAAACCCTGCGAACATCCCAAAAGTATGATTTTACCGAAACTGAGTGAAACCCGCTCAAACTTGCACCGAACGACGTGAAATTATAGAGAAAACGTAGAGGAGAAGTAGAGCTTCCATCTCCCTCCCTCTATCGAAGAAACCATGCGCCGAAGCGACTAAACCGCGCCGAAAACGCCAACACACGAACCACGCCGATCTCAGAATCCACCGAGGGATCGCGCCACGTCACGCTCAAACCGTCGCTCCATCCCTCGTCCCGATTACTCCATCGCGTCCTCGCCTAGGCCAGCTCCGCAAGGGTGCACGCCCCGCAGCGAACGGTCCAGAGACAAGAGAGAACAAGAGAGAGAAAGAGATGAGAACTAGAAATGAGGGAGGAGAGAGGTGGGTGGGGGTTAAATAGAAAGGAAATTAGGATTTTTCCTAATTTTCAAAAATTCAATAATTGGCTCGAAAATAGACTAATTCAGAAAAATATGAAAAAATAGTCGAAACGATCATCGGGAAGAGTACATCGCAGCTGTAACGTCCTCGAGACAATGAAATAAGAAATAAACTCACCGTAGGGTTCCGTAACTTGTACGAGAGAAAAACTCACACGGATCGTAAAACTCAACTCAAGACCCACAAAAGCGTTTCGAAACTCTCCGAAAAGGATCCGAAAGACCTAATAATAATCCAATAAGGATCCAGGGCATTATAGACCATCTGCTCTAGGTCGGGTCCTCTAGCTGGTTTTCCCCCCCAGCCGGACTCAGGCTGCAAAGGCGAACGGCCCTACCACTCCCAAGTGGGTCCGCACACACGTGCGCAGGAAAGCTACGTCTAGTGGCAGGTCACTCAACGTGAACACGGGAAAGTCACACACGCACCCATCGCGAGTAACATAGAGTAATAGGTGGCTCGGAGCCACCCGACTCTGGACAGTCCATTAGACCTAATACACCAAACGGTCCTTGAGTCACGAGACTCGGGTCAAGACCGTCGTACGTGACAGCACAATGCCATCAATCTAGCCTAATCCCTAGGTCTGAAACCATGGTGACACGATTCCCAAGGTAGCTCATGAGCCGTCGAGGTAATTCCCTATCCAAGGGAAGAGCGGGAAACCTCCAACCCTAGGTTGGGCAATTAAACTCACAGTCTAAGGCCATCCACATGGCCCACACGAAAAACACTTCCCGGAAAGCCACTAACGTGCAGAAATAGCCCTTCGCACTCACGCCGGCTCACGACGACTCGATCTAGCAAGAACACAAAAGCTCGGAATACGTGGGGTCACCCGGACCCACCAAACCTACGGGTACGCTAATCGAGATAACACGATACCTCCGGACACCCCCAAAAGCACGAACACAGGTCCCACGGTGTCCGGGACATTCATGAGACCGAAGGTCGGCCACTAGGTCACAACCGGGTTGACCGGAGACCAATACAACACGAAACAGACATGGCGAGCACAAAGAATTGTCTGGCAGTCCTTTCTGGACCGTCAGGAAGCCTAGCGGTCCTCCCAGGACCGCAAGGACCAGCGTAGCAGTCCAGCCAGGACCGCAAGTGTAACGACCTAAGATCCAGATACCGGGAAGAACCCGATACTATTCGAATCCTGGCTCGCCGCTCACGAGCCGGGAGGGCTCAGAAGGGCTAAAAGGAGTGTGGAGGTACAAAGAAATAAGAAATAATGCAGAACAATTCAACAATTAACAGAAATAAATAAACAACTATAACAGCATAGTTCAGTCCAACAGAAAGTACAGTCTAAGGCAGGAAACGTACCCAACACCGAGTGAACACTCTGCCCGACGAGCTGGCAACTAAGAACCTCCGCGTCACCAAGACGAACCGCCGCACCTGAAAATCAGGGTGAGCCTCCTGTCACTGGCTCAGTAGGAGTCCCGTGAAACCCCAACTGAGAACAACGGCGGTAGCAGAAAGGAAAGACAGCTACAACTACAGTAGGAACAGCAAATCGGTGGCCGGTCAAAACTCGGCACTACAGCTACTCCTACTGTACCAGGAAAACACGCCCTGATCTCACAGTCGGGGAACTACCGAACTAACGGAAGAATATCTGGCTACGCCGCCAGAAGAGCCAATCACGACCTTGCAGGCGTGAACCTAACACCGTCTATGGAAAACTCTCGGTGACGCTCACCGAAAACCCCTAGCTCTCTACCTCGGGAACACTCCCTGAAACTGTCGGGGGAACCACGTCTCGTAGACGGGAAACGAAACCCGAAAATTGGAGAGTCACGTCTCACGTGACAGGAGTACCTGCCCACTAGAAGTAAGGACGGATGCGTCCATTGATGGCTTAGACTGCGCCTCAGGTGCCCCCCTCGACCCCTGGTGGAACGGGGACACCATACAAGTAACCACTGAACAAGAACTAGCTGGGGTCGCGCTCGTCAGCGTGGGTCCAACTGCCCCCAACCACGTGTGCATACATAGACCATGCGTCCCAGGTTTGGCCCTCTGACTGGTTTTCCCCTCAGCCGGACTCTGGCTGCAAGATGTGGGGCACGACGGTAACCAGCCTAAAAACCGTCTCTATGGGTAGCCTCTCCACCACTCCCTGGTGGGACCACTCGCGTGTCGGAAGGCTACGACTAGTGGGGAGTCACTGGTGTGACCACTCTCCGAAGAGAACTCCGAGAAAACACGCACGCACCCTACGCGAAAGGCACGAGGGACCGAGTGGCGCCGAGCCACTGGGGTCTGGACAGTCCTCTAGACTCACTAAATCCAACGGCCCTTGAGTCACAAGACTCGGGGTAAAGACAGCTGTACTCAACGACACAATGCCGTTAATCTAGCCTAATCACTAGGTCTAAAACCACGGTAGCACGAATACCGAGATAGCTCATGAGCCGCCTAGACCATCCCCTGAAAAGGAAACTCAAGAGACCTCCAGCCCTAGGTTGGGTGACTGGACTCACAATCTAAGGCCACACACATGGCCCACACGGAAAACAAAGAAGTACGATTCCCAAGGTAGTTCACAAGCCACCACGCCGATTCCCCATCCCAGGGAAAAGCGGGAAACCTCCAACCCCAGGCTGAATGATCGGACTCGCAGTCCAAGGCCATACACTTGGCCCAGTGGGGAACCATCTTCCGGAAAAACCCACGACATGCGGGGGAACCCCACCGCACTCACACCGATACCCGGTGACTCGATCGAGCGTAACACGAAAGCCCAGAACACATGGGGTCACCCGGACCCACCACACCTATGGGCACACTAATCGAGGTAACACGGTACCTCCAGACATCCCAGAAACAAGGTCACGGAACCCACATGATGTTCGGGACACTCCCGACGCTAATGGTCGACCACTGGGTCACAACCGGGTCGACTGGAGACCACACAACGCAAAACGGACATAGCGAGCTCGAAGAATCGCCTGGCGGTCTACCCCTAGATCGCCAAGAAGGCTAGAGGTCCACCCTTAGACCGCTAAGGGATGGCTAGCGGTCTACCTATGGACCGCCAAGCACCCTGGACTCACAGACCCCTGGCGGCGTACCCATGGACCGCGAGGCACTGGATAGTGGTCTACCTCTCGACCGCTAAACCCCTGGAACACACGAAACTCAAGCGGTCCTAGCGGTCTACCTCTGGACCGCCAAAGACTTTGGCGGTCTATCGCGTGACCGCCATCCTTAAACCGACATAAGGGGACCCCTAGCAGTCTCCACGTGACCGCTTGGGCCCCTAGCGGTCTCTGGAACGACCGCTAGATCCTCCCGAGCCCGAAAACGGTGGAAATGGCGGGAAACCCCATTCCACGCCCCGTTCGCGCCCATTCGAAGGGGAAAATAAGGGGAAACTAGTCCCCTACCTCTCTAGCACTGAGATGACCTATTTAAACCCCAAAAACGCGATCAAAACTCTAGATCGGGCTCACATCTCAAAATCATGCTTTTTCCCCAAAACGGCAATAAACCCACGCTCGGCTCGCCACGGCCTATCAAACTCACGGGAAATGAAATACGCGAGTTGGGGGTCCATCTCCCTACCTCCACCGAAGATTTCACGCCCCGAGGACGCCGATCTGCAAAGAAACGCCGTTTAAACCCTCGCCGGTTCACGAACGCACCACCGAGCTTCCACGCGCCACCGGCCCTCGATCCTCGACCTGTCCTCGCCATCCTTGCCCCCACGCCATCGCCGCCTCGCCCCTGCCTGTCGCAGTCGGCCGCCCGCGGAGAAGAGAGGGAGAGGAAGAGAGAAACGGAGGGGGAGAGAGTGAGAGACGTGAGGGAGAGAAAGAGAGGGGGGATAAAAGGAAAAAAATAAAATAAAATATTAGGAAATTAATTTGAAGCCCGAAATTCCAAAAATTCAAAAAAATACGGGAAAAATACCTCCGCGATCCTCGGAAAGAGCACAACGCGATGGTCACGTCCCGGAGTCGGAGAACGCCACTGTTCATCCTGCACAGAGTTTCGAAGACATATCAGGGAAAAACACACGTAAAGCACAAAACACACTCCGGGACCCACGAAAATGATCCGAAACCCACATATCCAGATCCGATAAATATCCGAAAAATCCGGGACATTACAGCTCCCCCTCTTAAAGAAATTTTGTCCTCGAAATTCAGGACAACGCGGGAACACAGGGGAAGAAAGCCTTAACCAACTGACAACGCCGTCAGAGCCCCAACACAGAAAACCTCGATTCTCATGAAAGTTCCCATCCTGAGGGATACAACTAGACTACAATCACGAACGACACCTCACTCTAAACGCCGCACACACCGGGCATCAGAGCAGGTGTACACCAAAGGACACAGTCCGGCATCACCTCAGTCACAAGGAAAACTAATTATGGCACCGCTGCCACCATCTCGCTCACCGAGGAGACACAGTCCTCGTCACGAGAAACGGCTACCGATCTATCCTATGGTCGACAGACAAATCACACATCAGCTTCACAACCAGCTGACTGGTTTCACGCCCTGCTCCAGGGAACAACCAATACAGAGCCTCCACCAGCTCACACCTGGCAAACCGAAGGCCAA
The DNA here is from genome assembly GCA_022559845.1 of Amorphophallus konjac. Lineage (NCBI taxonomy): Eukaryota > Viridiplantae > Streptophyta > Magnoliopsida > Alismatales > Araceae > Amorphophallus > Amorphophallus konjac. Next base: position 454,004,832 of record CM040122.1, on the reverse strand, counting down.
CCATAACATTGCGCCAACTCAGCCAGAACTCAAACTTCGACAAAGCCCAGATCCCATCCGAAAAGGAACATCACGAGAACGACCACCAAAGATCTCACTAATACACGGCTCTCACCGTTCCCGATGCACAACCACCAGCATCTTCTATCTGTAAAAGACCAAACGCCGGTCACCAACTGCTCGTCAACGGTAAACCCTCCTCTTGCTCGACTTCTTCCGTCTTTCCTGGTCCTACACCAGAACCAACGAACACATTCCAAACCTTGATGGGCCATCCGCTAACTCGCACACAGACCGATACCACTCCTCGAGCTACACTCCTCTCGGACACCGCATTTGATCTCGATCATCACGCTAACTCAACCCTTGCAGGGGAGCACGACGAAACCAATGACAAGACTCAGGAGTCTTCGGTCATCACCTCACTCGACTCATACTTACAGGGAATTTCTCCCAGGCTGGTCACAGACCAGGGATAACCACTCCAACGTCAACGTCCCATCAAGGACCTCCAACCACATGCGTCACTCTTCCGTCCTGTCTCATCGAATCCTATCTCAATTTATCCAAGTGGACACCTGCCAATCCCGATTCCGCCCTTGCCACACAGCCACGGGACACCACCGGAACAATTCATGGCACACGTCTCTAGGGGAGGAAAGTGCCAACCAATATTACGGCAATCTGGTCGCCAACATCATGACCAACGCACACAGGTCTTCAAACGGCACAGATTTTCATCACAGTTGGGTCCCGTCCGCCACAATCCGACACGACCATAACCTACAGGCACTGCTCTGGTCGATCACACTGTTAGACTCACTAGCCACTCACAGCTACCAACAGGGACCCATAATCTATCAGAGATCACTTCTCAAGAAAACACAACCTCATCCAAGAGCACAACTTCCAACACAAGAACATGGTACTCATGCGGCGCACTTGCTGACATATTTCCCCAACACTCCATCCTGCCAGTGCCATGAACCACAATGCCTCAAGCAACGGCATGGCAACAACACGTCTCGCACCGAGGAGCCAATCCTCCGATGCTCAACGTAACCTCAGGAAATCTGCCCGTAGCAACCAACGCTACGATCCTGAACCTGTGGGTTATGGGCCCACTAGGCTTCCGTTGCGCACTCTGAACCACGCGCACTGCCAAACATAGCAACTCGGGACTGATAGGTGTGTAATTTTACATGTTAATTAATGTTATAACACATTTTTATGAGTTTTAATATACATCACTATACATTTATCACACTTAATTATAATTTCAGATCACAACGTTTAATTACCTGATTTAATTCAATTTTTATTCTATTTTACAGGTGTAAAGAAGATCACACCGATCAAAACCCAATATACATTTAAAGAAAACAAGAAAAATATTTATATATTAATATATGCTATACTATGTGCATATCTTTAAAGAGATTGTAATCGATACTTATATGTTTCTTATTATATTACTATACTATCAAAGCCCATTCACACTTATAATATCTACCGATGTTATATATTATATATTATATATAATGTTATATGTATCACGTGATATGCATATGCACATTTGAAACAATACATATATGTTATATATATCACTGTTATTTACATTTATAACTAAACACCTTCACGGGGTGACAGGCATATGCAGTTGGTGGTGGGCTTCACAATTCATGGTGATATGCATATGCACCCTGAGTAGCAGAAAGCATGCAACGCCTGCATCAAAATGGCAAAATGTTGCATGGGCTCCACAACGTGAAGGCAAGTGGTCGGCGACCATGGAAGGAAGCTCACGCGAGCAGAAGTGGCGAAGGGCGGGTGGCTTCTCACACACGGTCAACGCGAAAGCCACGCATGGCTTCACAAAGCAACACGTCCACAGGGGATTCAAAAGCCATCTTCACACACGCGGATTCACACGGTCGACGGTCAAAACTTATTCACACATGACGGCCACGGGATTCATGCATAACAGAGACTTATTTAAGGTCTATAAAAGGAGAGTTTGGGTGTGATTTTAAAGGGGGAAGCTTTGTAATGCATTTTAGTTCTATACAATGTTCTTGTGAGAGTTTGTGAGTTCTTAAGAGTTTAAATTACGTTGTTGAAGAAGAGAGAGAGAGGAGCTGGAGGCCCCTTCAGGTTCTAAATTCTTTCACTTTGTTATCTATTTTAAATTATTAGAAATTTTGACTTTTGTAGGTTTAAGTCATTGTTAGTGTAAATTTTAAGATTTTTGCCATATCTTAGCCATTTACATGCCTTTATGATTGTCATTTCAATTTCTTGTCTTCTTCAAAGTTGTTCATATTTCAATTCTACACATTTTCTATTTCTACCATTTCCTCTAATTCCTCTCCATTTTTAAGTTATTACACGTTTTTCTAAGTTCTGTCATGGTCGGTTACTATTCATCCGAGTTGATACCTTATGCCATTTCTCCATTTTGACGCCCGTCCAATCCTCGTTTCATTCTGAGTTCTTCATGAAAGTTGTTCCTCTCTTATAGATCTAAATTTTATTCTTCTACTACTTCCTCTAATTCTTCACCGTTTTTAAGTTATATTTAATTTTCCAATATTCTGTCTTTTACGTGTTTACTATTCACCCACGCAGGTAGACTCTCTTATTTCCCAGTTTTCACCTTCTTCTTCTCATTTTCTCTCTCTGCACTCTTCATAAAAGTTTTTCCTAACCCTCCGATCTTTAACTTTGTCGTCTGTCACTTCTTCTAATTTTATCTGGTTTAAAAGTTATTTCTGTTCCTAGTTCACCTTAGTTTTATTATAATTTTCTATTTGTTCTTCTATCGATTCCACCTTTCTAAATTGCATCCCAATCTTTCTAAGGCGGTTTGAATTCAATTCTCTTGATTCTTAAATCTTAACAACTCAAGGTTTTCAACTTTCAAATATACTTCTCCCTGTGGATTCGACTCGGTCTCACCACTTAACTATTCTATTTATTTAATTTGTGAGCCAGATATTTTAATTTGGTAACGAGACGTATTAACGACGTGCGTTTCCAGCGCATCAGGGACTCGCCATCCCGACAATCCACAACTCGGCTGGCCAACTCCAGAAAATAGGGTGAGGAAAGCTCCCTTACCTCGAACCCTAAGCACAGATTCAATCCCAAATCTGGTAATCCTCTGCAACTCTGCAGGCTCCGAACCGCCATGCATCGGAAAGTTCCAGCACCAGCCAAGAATTCTCTTAAACACCGCCCAACCAGCACTCATCCTTCCGGAGCAGTGTCGGCGCACCCTCACGCAACCAGGGAATTGGGCACGACTTCTCACAGGCAACCACCATGCCAAAACACAGGACACGTCTCGCACGGATTTTATGGCACACAGAGGCCAACCAAATCCGGGAACATAATGCAAGACGACGAACCTTAGTCAAACATAATCTCTCCAACCAAAGGAGAAACCAACATACCTCCACGCTCGACTTGACCTCGAACCTCGTGCATGCTTGGAACAGCACCTTCCAGCACCGAGAAAATGATCGCTTCCATCATGTCAGCGCCTCCGACACACTCGGCGAGTATCACGTTGGACCACAATCACAGCATCTCTTGATGCACCACCACTACAATTCCTCGAACTGCAACACGGCACGCCAAGCGCCGCAACACGAGCCATAATCGACAATCGTCAACGCTCATCCTTGAGTCCCGAACTCGCCACGGAACCTTCATATCTCAAACCAAATCCAGGGCGAACACAATCCATTCACACTCGAAAGCGCAGGAGCAAGAACTTACTGGGACACCTCAGCCCAATCTTGCCTCGAAATCTGCAAAACAATCGGGACTGACATGCCATTCCTGACGCCACAGAGCACGACAAGGACATCAGGCTCGAAAATCAGCAACTCACCGAGAAGGTCGTCCGCTCACCCGAGCGCACCTCTCGATCAGAACACCCGCCCTGCCACTTTAAACCATGACCTTAACACATCAGGGGCTAGATAAGCCGCAAGCTGGAGTGGCCAGACCAATAACTGCTCCCTCAGAGCACGCTTACGGCCACTTAACTACGAACAGTCCTCGCCAGCCACCTGACCTCCCGGCAAATTCCTCGAACACAGCACCGCAACGACGCACGTGCCTACAACCTCTGCCCAACGCAGCACAACCGGGGCCACCAACGATGAGGGAGAAAGCTCTCGACCTCGATACTTAATCCCCACGCCGGCATTCCAACAGAAGCTGCAACCGCCTTTACAGCGCCGCGCAGCGCACTCAAGCTTGCAAGCAAGAAACAAAACGGAAAATATGCACGAAACCCTATGCCAACTACCGACTATACTGGACCTCATGGACTCTGATCACTGTAATATCTCAAATTCCCATGTACCTCCACAACCACCGCTCTGATACCAGCTGTAACGACCCAAGATCCGGATATCGGGAAGAACCCGATACCATTCGAATCCTGGCCCGCCGCCCACGAGCCGGGAGGGCTCAGAAGGGCTAAAAGGAGTATGGAGGTACAAAGAAATAGGAAATAATGCAGGACAATTCAACAATTAACGGAAATAAATAAACAACTACAACAGTAGAGTCCAGTCCAACAGAAGTACAGTCTAAGGCAGGAAACGTACCCAACAACGAGTGAACACTCGGCCCGGCGAGCTGGCAACTAAGAACCTCCACGTCATCAAGACGAACCGCCACTCCGGAAAAGCAGGGGTGAGCCTCCTGTCACTGGCTCAGTAGGGGTCCCGCGGAACCCCAAACGAGAACAACGGCGGTAGCGGAAAGGAAAGACAGCTACAACTACAACAGGAAAAGCGAACCGGTGGCCGGTCAAAACTCGGCACTACAACAACTCCTACTGTACCGGGAAAACACGCCCCGATCTCACAGTCGGGGAACTACTGAACTAATGGAAGAATCTCTGGCTACGCCGCCAGAAGAGCCAATCACGACCTTGCAGTCGTGAACCTAACACCGTCTAGGGAAAACTCTCGGTGACGCTCACCGAAAACCCCAATCGGAAAGAACGACAGTAGCGGAAAGGAAAGCTATAATGACAGCAGGGACAGCGAACCGGTGGCCGGTCAAAACTCGGCACTACAGCTACTCCTACTGTACCGGAAAACACACCCCGATCTCACGGTCGGGGGCTACCAAACCACACTAGTACCACTTACCAAAGTAAAACCTACGGCAACCCCGCCGTAGAGGCCTATCTCCCGGGACATGGCCAACCTGGACACGCTGTCCAATGTGCAACCTCGACCATCCGGTCGCGGACACCGCACCAACAAGACGCAACCTCGGTAAAGCTACCAGCATCAGTCTCACGGCACGAAAATCGACACATGCGCCACGGCGAGACAACCGAAACTCAACAGTCAACACGACCGAAAATCCGAAGGTCGAAGTCACCGAAACTGACAGTCTGTCACTCCCGACTCGACAGGAGTACCTCCCACTAGAAGCACAGTCGGTAGCGTCCCCTGACGTCTTGCACCGCACCGCAGGTGAACTGCCTGACGTGGTAGCGCCTACCAGAGGCACGGACACCGTACAAGTAACCACAAAGCAAGTGACTAGCTGGGGTCACGCTCGTCAGCGCGTATCCACTGCCCCCAACCACGTGTGCACACACAGACCATGCGTCATAGGTCTGGCCTCTGACTGGTTTTCCCCTTAGCCGGACTCTGGCTACAGACGTGGGGCCCGACGGAAACCAGTCAAAAAAACCATCCTCAGGGTAAGCCCCTACACTTACTCCCAGGTGAGACCAGCACACGTGTACTGGTAGGCTACGACTAGTGGAGGGTCACTGAAGGAGTAGACTCTCAAGTCAACGAAAAATAATGTCTGCATCCGACGACGTACGGGGACCATCCCACGTACCGGCACCGTCGCACGGTGACCACAGTCGGAGAAGAAATGGGACTCACAGTCCACAAAGAAACGCAGAAGTACGGTTCCCAAGGCAGCTCACAGGCTGCCAAACAGAATCCCACTCTTAGGGAAAAGCGGGAACCCTCCAGCCCCAGGCTGGGCAACTGGACTCGCGGTCCAAGGCCTCACACATGGCCCACGCGGAAAGCACAGAAGCATGATTCCCAGGGCAACGCACAAGCTGCCACGTCGATAACTGGACTCGCAGTCCAAGGCCAAACACATGGCCCATTCGGGAATCATCTTCCAGGAAAACTCACGGCATGCAGGGGAGATCGCACCGCACACACACCGATACACGGTGACTCGGTCAAGCATAACACAAAAGCCCGAAACACGAGGAGTCATCCGGACTCTCAAACCCACGGGCATGCCAAACGAGGTATCACGGTCCTCCCGACACCCTCAAGACACGGACACAGAACCCTCGGGGTGTTTGGGACATCCAAGAGACCGCAAGTCGACCACTGGGTCGCAACCGGGTCGACTAGGGACCTACACAACGTGAAACAATCGCGGCAAGCACGAAGAACCACTTCGGCGCAACACAGTGCCTGTCGGTCTACCTTGGGGCCGTCACAGCTGTAACGGTCCAAGGCTAGACCGTCACAGCACTATAACGGTCCAAGATAGGAGCGTTACGCGAGAGGGGCAACACCGACTGTGACGCACCCATCCTGTGGCGTCACAGTCTCTAACGGACCAAGCCTGTTGCATTAGAAGACAAAACGAAACAGGTTGTGACGCACACCCCTCGGGACGTCACAGCCTGTGACGGTCCTACCTAGGCGCATCAGAAGAATGGGCTACGTCAGCTCTGACGCTCCCATTCAGGGGCGTCACAGTGCTCTGACGGTCCTACCTATGCGCGTCAGAAGATTCGTGACCCCCAACGGTCTGAAAACACGAGAACGGACATAGCGGTCGAACCCAAGCGTGCCACACCCTCTGGCGGTTTATCGTGGGACCGTCAGAGCGACCGACGCCCTGCCGACAACACAGGACCCTGTGACGCACCCTCCTTGGCACATCATAACACGTAACGCACCCACCCTGGGGCGTTACAGACTGTGACGGTCACTGGAAGGACCGTCACACCGTCCCGAGAACGCTACGACGGGAAACGACCAAAAATCATCCCATGCCCCCATACCTCCACGGGAGAGGGGGAAAACAAGGGGGAAGCCCCCAAATAGCCCCTAGCATGCATCTATGGCATCGGATCGGCCAAAAACGCGATGGAACGGCGGATCGACTCACAATCCCAAAAACATAGATTTTTTCCAAAACGCCCCGATTAGCCCGCTCGGCTCACCACGGCCTACAAAACTGGCGGGAAAGGGGATGCACGAGCTGGGGGTCCATCTCACTACCTCCACCGAAGAAACGACGCGCCTTGGACGCCGATCCACGAAGAAAACGCCCCGAAACCCTCGCCGCTCCACGAACCCGCGGTCAAGCTTCCACGCGCCACTAACCCTCGATCCTCGACTTGTTCCCCGTTCCTCGCCTCCCGCCATCGCCGCCTCGCCCTCCTCCGCCACCGTCGGCCGCCCGGGGAGAGGGGGAGAGAAAGAGATGAGAGAGAGTGAGAAAGAGAGAATGAGAGGGGGAGAGAGAAAAAGGGTTAATATATAGAAAAACCCAGAAATTTCAAAAATTTAGAAAATTACGAAAAATTACCTCCGCGGTCCTCGGGAGGAGCACAACGCAGTGGTAACGTCCCGGAGTCGAAGAACGCCACGGTTCGTCCTGCACAGAGTTCCGAAGGCACATCAGGGAAAAACACGTGTAAATCATAAAATACACTTCGAGACCCACTAAAATGATCCGAAAAATATCAAAAAAAAATCCGGGCATTACAGCCCTCCCCCCTTAAAGGAATTTCATCCTCGAAATTCAGGACTAGCACCAAGTCACAGGGGAAGAATGCCTCAGCCAACTGATAACGCTGTCAGGGCCCCAACACATAAAATCTCGATTCTCATGAAAAGCTCCGGACCTGAGGGACACAGCTAGACTTACAATCACGAACAACACCTCGCTCCGCATGCCGCACACACCGGCCATCAGAGCAAGCATATACCAAAGGACACAGTCCGACATCACCTCAGACACCGCGAAAACCAATCATGGCACCACTGCCACAATCTCGCTCACCGAGAAGACACAACCCTCGTCACGAGAAACAACTACCGATCCATCCTATGGTCGACGGACAAATTATATCAGCTTCACAACTAGCTGACAGGTCGCATACCCTTCTCAGGGGAACAACCAATACAGAGCCTCCATCAGCGCATGCAGCCATCTCAACAGACCGCAATCAGATTATCGGCTCAGCGCCAAGAATCATCTCACACCTGGCAAGCCGAAAGCCAACAACAGCATGGGACCAACTCTGTCAGAACTCAACTTCGACAAAGCCCAGATCACATCCGAAAAGTACACCACAGAAATGACCACCAAAGGCCTCACCGATATGCAGCTCTCACCAATCTCGATGCGCAACCACTTGCATCCACTGTCTGTGAAAGACCATACACCGGTCACCAACTGCTCGTCAACGGGAAACCTTCACCAGCCCAACAGGCACAATTCAACTCACGACAGGCCATCCGCTGACTCACACACAGACCGATACCACATCTCGAGCTGCACTCCTCTCGGACACGGCGTCCGATCTTAATCATCGCGCCAACTAGACCCTCTCAGGGGAGCACGATGAAACCAAATGACAAGATCTTGGCATCTTCGGTCATCACCTCACTCGACTCAGACTCACAGGGGAACCATCCCATGCTGGTCAGCAAACCAGGGATAACCATTGCGACACCAACGTCCCATCAAGGACCACCAATCTGACGCCAACCTCACTAAAATGCCTCCACCCACAGGCGTCACTCTTCCGTCTAGTCTCATCACAACCCTCGACTTCCGTCAGGCAACGTCCTCAACAACCGCATCCGGGCTTACGCTGACGCTTGACACGGCTTCCATCACAGGAACATGGTACTCATGCGGCGCACTAGCCAGCACATTCCCCAACCCTCCACCCTGTCAGTGCCAAGAACCATAATACCTCGAGCAACGGCACGGCTGTGGACGAGGAAATCACACCAACATCGCGGGTCCCAAGAGAAGAGATGTGTAGGACGAGACCGTAGCAATGGAGAGGGAAGAAAAAGAGGAACGAGGAATGGATTACTGGGTAATACGAGAAAAGTGGTGGAAAGTGTGACTTGCAAGAAACATTCTGGTGGAACACAAAGAAGGTAGACTTATTAGACTCTGGTACGTGGCGGAGATAGGGGTCCGAAGATCCTCTCGCGTAAACTAACCCTTTCCCGGTAAGCGTGACTTACCGTTCCGCGAGCAGCTTTTCATATACCGAGGAGTCTGAGAACCTACGTAATAGAATTTGAGAGACACGTAGACTCAGAATTTGTAACGATATGCCACTAATCAGACAATTATAAGAACAATATGAACAAAAACATACCACCGCAGGACATTGGTCTTTGCGGGGTTTTAACAGTAATATAGCAATATCAGCAGTAATGAATGTGTGTGCATATATAGAAACCACCGCGAGACATTGGCCTTACGGGATTTTTACTGCAATATAAGTAACAAATATAAGTATATACATAAGACCGCTGCGAGGTATTACTCTCCGCGGGGTTTAGACAGAAATTAAAGTAATAAAATGACAGAATGAAAAGGCTTCGCGAGGAATTACTTCCGTCACGTACACCTTCGTGAGGAATCACTTCCGTCGCAGGGTTTCGACAGAAATTAAAGGAATAAAATGACAAAATGAAAAGGCTTCGCGATGAATTACTTCCGTCACGTGCACCTTCGCGAGGAATTACTTCCGTCGCAGGGTTTAGATAGAAATTAAAGGAATAAAATGACAGAATGAAAAGGCTTCGCGAGGAATTACTTCCGTCACGTACACCTTCGCGGGGAATTACTTTCGTCACAGGGTTTAGACAGAAATTAAAGGAATAAAATGACAGAATGAAAAGGCTTCGCGAGGAATTACTTCCGTCACGTGCACCTTCGCGAGGAATTACTTCCGTCGCAGGGTTTAGACAGAAATTAAAGGAATAAAATGACAGAATGAAAAGGCTTCGCGAAGAATTACTTCCGTCACGTACACCTTCGCGAGGAATTACTTCCGTCGCAAGGACCTCCGCGAGGAATTACTTCCGTCCACGGGGGTTTAAACAAAAGGAAGAAAGTGATAGAAAAGAAAGGGGGAGGGGGGTGTGATCGCCAGGGGTTGAGAACCCCACAGGAAGTGTTCTGATCGCGTTCGCCGTAGGAGCGGGAGCAGTGCGGGTCTTCTCTTCCTCTTCTGTCGGCCGGCCGACGAAAAGGGCTTCCTTCGGTTACCCTTGCAAAACACAGCAGACGAAACGAATGGACGGTGGATTAGAATGAAAGTAGTGTAGTACCGGTCCCCTGATATGAAAATAGCAGAGTCATGTTCGAACGCGCACCTGGTTGGTGTTGTTTGAAACCCCTTTTAGACACCAAGATAGGCAAATGACATGATGAATAACCAAATGAAGGTCTCTCAGGGAGAGAGATGCAATATAGACAACAAATGATGCATGCATATGCGACTAACTGAACGAAAACGAGACAACAAGGAGGGGGAGAAAACTTATTCAGAGGTGGATGATGGGCTTTGGATGAGCTTCTTCAGCAAGGTAAGGATGAAACAGGCACGCAGCACAGCAGAACGGCTTTCCTAGTGCACTCGACCGCCCAGGGAACTCGACCTTCTTTGTTTCACGGACTTCAACACTGACCGGATCGGAGCATCTCTTTCCATTCCGTACGGACACATACAAGCACTTACACACACACCTGCAAGAACACTCACACAAATATATGTATATATATATATATATATATATATATATATATATACACATCTATATACACAAATACTTATGTGAATATATATATAGACATATGTATAAAGTGGAGAGGAAGAGAGGAAGGAAGGGCAGGAAAACTTTCCCTCCTTTTTTTAGATGCTTTTTATATTTTAATTTTTTTCTACTTTTTTCTTGAAAGAAAGATACATAAAATAAATAATAAGAGAATAAAATGCAATGGAGTAAAGCAATTATAACCACAAAATATTATACATAGATAGGTGGGAAGGAGAGCAAATAAAATAAAAATAAAATAAATAAATAAGAAGAAACAGAGAGAGATCGTGAAAGAGGGGGATTGAGAGAGAGAGAGAGTAAAAGAGAGAAATCCGGTGGGGAGAAAGGGACGAGAGAGAAAGAGAAGAGATGAGACAGAGGGGGAGGAAAAATAATAATTAAAAAAGAAAAGAAAAGAGAGAGTGTGGGAAAGACAGAAGAAAGAGAGAGAGAGCGTGATAGGGAGAGAGAAGAAGATCCCGGCGGGAGGAAGAGAGAGGGAGAAAAAAGAGGAAATAAAAAATAATAAAAGTGAGAGAGAGATAGAGAGCGGCGAGAGAAAGAGAGGAAGAGGGAGAGAGATGTGAAACGGGAGAGAGAGAGAGATGCGAGAGGATGTATCGCGGCAGGAGGAAGAGAGAGGAGGGGAGGGGAGAGAGGAGAGAGAAACGGGATGAGAGGAGAAGAGAAAGGGAGAGAGGGAGAGAGAAAGAACGCGGGGGAGAGAGAGAGAACAGAGAGAGGGAGAGAGAGAGACGGAGGGGGAGCGGTAGGGAGAGAGAGAGAGAGCGATTGAGAGAGGGAGAGGGAGAGAAACAGAAGAGAGGGAGAGGAAGAGAGAGTGGGGGGTGCGGCGAGAGAGGAAGAAAGAGAAGGAGAGGGAGAGACGGTCGCGGCGGGGGCGATGTTGGTGGCGCCCGTTCAGTAGTGGCAGCGGTGGCTGGTTGGCGTCCGGCGGTGGTTGGTGGCCGGCTGGCGTGGATGGCCGAGCGACAACGGAGGAGGGGCGGTAGCGGCGGCAGACGGCGTCCGGAGTGGGAGCGACGAGGGGGGTTCGCATGGCGACGTTGGTGGAGGGATGCTTGGAGGCGGACTCGCAGTGGCACGGTGGCATCGGCGCGGCAGCGGCGGTCGTGTGGGGATGCTGGTGGCAAGAGGCTTCATGGTGACGGTGTTGGGAGGAAGCCGGTGGAGGTGGAGCTCGCGGAGGGTGGCAATCGGCTGGGGACGTGGATGGAACAGCTGTGGAGGAGTGGGCTTGGAGGGGGAATACGTGAGTATGCAGAGGAGGAAGATGGGAGAGAGGGTCAGTGGCTGTGGTGCCGCCCGGGGTTCTGTCGAGGGGGTGGCAGTGGCGGTAGTATCATGGGCAAGAGAGGGAGAGGGGGAGTGGAAGGACGATGGTAGTGGCAGAGGAGATGGGGTCCGTGTCTGTGTGTGTCGTGTGTGTGCAGTGAGAGTGAGGGTGTGTGCAGTGAGAGGGGTGTGGGTGTGTGTCGTGTGTGTGCAGTGGAGTGAGAACAGTGAGTGAGGGTGTGTGCAGTGAGAGGGGTGTGGGTGTGTGTGCAGTGGAGTGAGAACAGTGAGTGAGGGTGTGTGCAGTGAGAGGGGTGTGGGTGTGTGTCGTGTGTGTGCAGTGGAGTGAGAACATTGAGTGAGGTTACGTGAGAGAGAGAGAGGGAATAAAATAGAGAGAGAGAGATACGTGAGGATGTAACGTAGTCAATGTATAGACACAATGTATAGACTTTGAGAGGTAGTCAATAGAGAAAGAGACGTGAGGATGATTAGGAGGAAACCAATGTATAGACTTTGAGAGGATGTACATACTTTGTGAAGTCAATGTATAGACTTTGAGAGGATGTACAGACTTGGTGAAGCCAATGTATATACTTTGAGGAAGCCAATGTATATACTTCGAGGGAATGCACAGGCTTGGTGAAGCCAATGTATAGACTCTGAGGAAGCCAATGTATAGACTTTGAGGATGAATGTATAGACTTTGGAGATGGATGTATAGATTTGGAGCGGATGTATAGACTTGGAAGGAATGTGTAGACTTGGAATGGATGTATAGACTTGAACGTACAGACTTGCTGCAACGTACAGACTTTGGACGTACAGACTTGCTGCAACGTACAGACTTGCTGCAACGTACAGACTTTGGACGTACAGACTTGCTGCAACGTATAGACTTGAACGTACAGACTTGCTGCACGTATAGACTTGAACGTACAGACTTGCTGCAACGTATAGACTTGCTATGCATAGACTTTAAAGAGAAGAATGTACAGGCTTGAGTTGATACAACTGAAGAATGTATAGACTTGCTATGAAGATGCACGAACCTTGTTATATACATATGCTCAGACCAACAATGTGCTCGGACCATGAATGCATGTTTCACCATTATTCAACTTCGTCAGAAGATTGAAGACCATTTAAAAAATTTGACCGGGAGGGCCGCTTTGGGGCATCATAATATAATACGAGATCTACTCGCCACAATGTCAAAATTGGCGTGTCTACAGCGGCCCTGCCTTGGCATCCGCTTTGTAGGGGAACGACATGTAATGGAATGCAATAAAGGGTAATGAAATGAAATGGAGTGGACTGAAAAGTGGATACCAAGGTATGATGTGACACGCTTTCAACATCTTGGGATTGGAGCCGTTCCAAAGTCTCGACAAAACAACCATGAAGAGGGTCCCCCAAAGTCAACGCTTGTTCGGATGGAAATAAGGAAAGAGAAAAAGTGCACTTGAGCATAAATAAAAGGGTGGGGCCAACTTCTCTGCGCGGAAGTACCCTGGTCGTAGACCTGTGGGTTTCACCTCGGGGAGCGGTTACCAGCCATGTGGAAGTGCTACGGCCGAGGTGGCCCCCATGGAGTAAAAAAAAAGCAGTTGATAAATCCAAACAGACGTTTCTTTCGGAGGACCAACCCAAGGTGGTTTCGAGGAAACTGAGTACTGGACTCAGAATGGAATATCTCGTATTATTCAAGAATTCAAGCACAGCAACTCTCGCAATCAAGTTAAGTGAATGATCTTCCACAATGATATCAAAGTCCTACATGAATGCATGTTGGGTTTAAAAGAAAAATATAAAACGAAAGAAAATAGAAGATAACCAAGGATAATATTGTTAAGTTGTGGAGACTGGGTCAGGATACCGATCTGGTGAGCTGATACTGAGCCGGGGCCCGTTTATCCACGCACCGACACACCAGACGGAACCATCGTCCCCAAGCTACCACAACCTAACGGCCTATCCGTACGTCCTGAACTCCTCTGAAGTTATCACTGTTTTTGTTGGAGGGGAACTTAAACTCCAGATTCATCCAAGGCATAAGGTCCTTGACGTGCTCTAATAGCGTAGATATCATATAGTAGGATGCATGACACAGTGGGGTCAGTCACCGGGGTGACTGATGGTGGGACATGGTAGGGCAATGGCGCCCTCATGCTTTCTTATTTTATTCTTGGAACCTGCACCGAACAGCAAGCAGTGAAGAAGGATTTATTTCATAAGAAGTAAAATTACATTCGACTGTACAGGACGTCCGCACATCAATACAGGAGCAGGGGAAAACAGGACGCGAATCAGACAAGATTTATTCGGTTAAAATTCACCACGGTAACTTGTCATAAATGCTTTACATTTACCTTTTTACCCCCCCCCCCTTTTCACTATAAGTATCCCCTTTGATCCTTAGCAAAAGATCATCCATTGGTGGTTCGGGGAGTCAAGCTCTTTTTTGAGATGGGAGAGAAATCATGCCCTTTCGAGATGGAAGGTGGGCCTTCCCGCCCTGCCAAGAGGAGCAGGTTCGGCCGCGAATTCAGGAGGTTGTCCGATATTGAAGGCCATCTGAGCGAGAGGATTCTCTCACGGGCGGTAAGTTGGTTCTTTCTCCTAGTTTCCTTCGGAAGTTCTCCCTCGCTTTTTCATTCTTTTCTTTTCCTTCCTTTCAGCCGTATCCACTTTTTCCGGGCCCGAGAACATTCTCAAAACTGCCCTGGCTATCGAAGCTTACGTCCAACATCACTATCGGTATGAGGGCCGTTATTTCAAAATGGCACCTCCAAGGGTTGGTGGTCCATGCCAAGTATTATGACAAGATCTACATGGATTGGGCGGCCCTGGGTGCATTGGCGGAGGTTTGGCATCCGGAAACCCACACTTTTATCTTTCCTACTTTTGAGGCAACGGTCCTCCTCGAGGAGGCAGAACTTCTGCTAGGCTTAAGAAGGTCGATGAAGGATGACAGGATAAAGGTTTCGCGGATGCGGGAGAGGGTATCTACCGAGGAAGTTCTTGGAAGCTTTATGCCATCTGGAACCATAAAGAGCGTTCAGACCCAAAAGGGAGTCAACTTGCAAAAGCTCGCAGACTGGACTGTGACTGCCTTAGAAGGTTTGATAGATGATGAACATTTAGAAGGGCTTATGAAAGGGTTCACAATTTGTTTGGCCGGAGCTCTCCTCTTTCCTTGTACTGACAACATCGTAGAGGAAGACCAATTGGGAGTGATTTGTGGACTTTGGGAGGGAAAGAGAGTGGGGCCCGCTGTCCTCACGCATCTTTACAGTGGTCTCACGGCTTCTAGCATGGGTAGGCCTCCTCACGGGTGCATGCTTCTCCTCAACTGCTGGATTGATCTTCACTTCAAATTTCATCACCACGAAGGGGTACAGACCGCCTCCAGGATTTTCGAACAAAGCCCCCTCCGTTACATGGCCGATGTGTTGGGCTTTGGTGGGAAGGTGGCCAATCGCATGCCCCGTCTAAAGACACGTGGCGACTGGCGTGCTCACTTCAACTCCTTGGCGCGGGATATGTTCACTTGTGTGCCAGCACGTTTACTTTCACGTGGTCTTCTCACGAGGTCTTCTCCCGTTGTGGAACTCCAGCTTATCGGTGCAACCGAATTTGTTCTTTACAATTCGCACCGGTGTTGCCTGCAAATCGTCCTTCCTCGACACTCTTTTCCTACGCCATCCAACCTTCTTTTGATCAAGGAAAGGGAGCTAGGCACAAAGGGCGATGCGACAGACGTGAAAGCGATCAAAGCAGCGTGGAAGGCAAGCGTTCCACGGAAGGCGATGGTGTTTGTGAGTGAGGATCGAGAGCTATGGAAGGCTTATGTAATGGAGCTTGGGAAACTGAGACCTGAGGTGCCCAAACCCTGATGTATCTTGTTTTGAAATAAATGCAAAGCCTCAATGCCATTGCACTCTCTTTCAGTCTCTCCCTTCCCCTTTTCTTTGTGACTGGAATGGCGGACGTCGGGTGATGGTCGGCCGTCACTGGATAGGAGCTAGGGGATTGAAGCAACTACAGTATGCGGAGTTGCCCTGAGATGTCATGGAGCTGAGGATTTCTCTTCAGGTGGCGAGGAGAGAAGTAAACTGGGAGAGGATGGAAAGAGAGGAGTGGATAAAGCGACATCGGGATCGAGGCGAGAGGAGGGCACGTGAGGCCCAAATGATGAAGCTCTGGAAGAAACAGCGCTCGGACACGTCACTCCTTTAGAGTCACTGCCGATTGGAGAAGAGTTGGGGCTCACGGTGAAGGAGCTCCTAGGGTTGGTGTAGTCTCCATTGCAGAGTAGGGGGCGGCTCAGCCAACAGCCTCGGGTTCAAGAGCTTCGCGGCTGTCGGGGTCGCGAGAGAGGCCAGAGGAGGGCGAGGAGCGCTACTAGAGAGGGTGGGAATGCGCGATGCGATGAGATAATTGCAGCGTCGCAGAGCTCTAGATGACCTCCCAGAGACCTCCCCCTTAAGAGAGGAGAGAGACGACCAAGAGGGTGGTGCGAGATTTAGCAAGTTGCTCGTACACCCGCTCTCTTATCACGGTGAACATGACAGTTTATATAGACGTATGAATGGAATGACTTGCTCTCGTGTGACGGGTTTGCCCTCCATGCGTTCCTTCTCTTCTACGCCTCCTCTTTTCATGCCGTCCCCATGTGACGTGTTTAACAGAACTCCCCTGAGATAACGGATCGTGTCTCAGACCTATTGTGCATTTCTTTCAGGAGAATCCATCACAAATTTTAATGATGTGCTACCGAATTCAAAGATGCCAACCGCCCTTCTGTCCTCTTTCCATGTAGACGAGTCCACTCCCAGATTCAAAGATATCGACTCCCATTGTCCTTTCTCCTGTGGATGAGTCCACTCCCAAATTCAAAGAGGTCGACCTGCATTGTCCTTTCTCCATGTAGATGTCCTCATCTCAACTTTATCTGAATCATGATGAACACATGGAACCTAGACGTATAGGGTGTGAATCAACCAGCTACGCCCCCGACCTCGTTTACTTCGAGTGAAAGACGGGTGCTTTGTTACAAGGCCCATTGCAAGAGGAACTGGGATAGATCTGGATCGTATCCCTTCAATCCTATAAATACTCCCCCCGCCTGCTTTACTTGAAAGCACGGAGTTGTGGAGACTGGTTAGAAGAGTGAAAAGTTGACAGCATGGAGTAAGAGTTTCTCATTCTCCGAGATGGAGGGAGAGTCCAGTTTCAGGGTGGAGGGCGAGTCTTCTCGCTCCTCGAAGAAGAGCAGATCCAGTGGTAGTTCCAGGACACTCTCCGATGCTGAAAGGCAGCTCAGTGAGAGAACCCAATCGGAGCTTGTAAACGAGCCAGTTCTTCCCTCTCATTCCTTATGATCCCTTTCTTCCTTTCTCATTTTTTTCTATTATTTTTTTATTTCAATGATGCACCTGCTTCTCACTTCCTGTGTAATCCACAGAGTATGACGAGGTCACACATCTCATGGGAATTAGTGGTGGCTGCCTATCGAGGCTTGCCTGACTTCCAGAAAGCCCGGCTGGATGCGATGGGATTTGATGCATTCCTCCGGATCGAACCCATTAAGCTCGACCTTGCCCTCATCCAAGCATTGCGCGAGAGATGGGACCCAGAGAGTCGTGCCTTCTTGATGCCCTGGGGGCACATGGTGCCCAGTCTCGAAGACGTGGCCTGAATTACTGGCCTTAGAGTGGATGGCGAGGCGGTGACCGGGGTCACCTACCCCGATTATCGCGAAGTGGCTCAGAAGCTTCTTGGTCTGGAATTAAAGGACCAAAAGAACAGGTCAGTAGCCAAGGCGTCTATCATGGAGGCATTGGGGCTGACTGACACTCGTCACCGTGATAACGAGTCCTTGGAGGAATTCATGGAGAGAGCGGAAAGAGGGTCCCGCGCTATTTATTGCGTGGACGCCAGTAGCTGGGAAAGGTCAAACACGGACTTGAGGATATTCCTCCTCTTCCTGCTGGGAAAGTTACTGCTGGGTTCCAAAGGAGACGACATCCATTGTCGTTTCCTAGAATTTTTGGTGGACCTAGAGAGGGTAGGGAAATATGCCTGGGGAGCCGCCGTGCTGGCGCATCTGTTCGCAAGTCTGTCCCAAGGGACAGATCGAGAGGTGACTGTGAGTGGCTTCATACCGTTTCTCCAGGTAATTATTTATTTATTTGTTAATGCAACTAATCTATTTCATGAAATGCTGATGACATGCGACGACACAGGTATGGAGTTATTACTACATCCCAATGGGACGAGCTCGACAGTGGCGTGTGGCTGTGGCACCACTAGCTCGGCGGTGGCAACCCATTATGAGCACATCCTCTCTATCTTACCAGCTGATGGTATTAAGGCGTGAGCTGCAAGAGTTCCCCGCAGAGATGGTAGGACTCCATTTTTTTTGTCTTTTCTTTTGCCTCTCTTTTTTGGTCCTTCTGAGTGATTAAGGAGATATATGCATGCCAACGTAGGTGATCTGGAGGCCTTACTCGGGCTTGGTCGATGTCGACCAGCCGTGGGTCATCACAGGTCGCCCTCGATTTGGTCGGGACCTTTGGGTCCACTGCCTGAATGAAATCGAGCCACTCCGACTACGATTGGTCATGAGGACTCTAGGGCTTGCCCAGGAATGGGTAGATATGACCGCACCACCCCGCGTCGGGAGGAAGACACGTGGGCCGGTAACCTGTGTTGACTGGCGGGTGCGCTTCCCCGAACAATATGAAGATTGGCAGCGGGGTGGCATGCTCGTGGAGTCGCACGCCCGAGATAGTGAAGATTATCTTCGTCTCTATAGGGCGATGTACGCAGAGCGACTTCATCCTGAGGGACTTGTGGAGGTGTATCTCCTTTCTCACTTTTTGATCATTTTTTTCCTATTTTTTTCCATCATTTTTTTAAATGTAATGCTGACTCCTATGACATGGGTTTAGGATGCCCGTGATACCATGATAGCGAACTTGCGGGCTCGCTTGGCGGACACGGAGGAAGAGTTGGGTGACACCCGTGAGGCTTTACATGTCTCGGTGAGTATGTATGCAAATGCATATTCCTAATTATACCCCTAGGTTTCTGGTGTTTAGCCACTCATTGCCACTTCTTGCTATCATAGCGCGCTCGGCTCGACGCAACCCTACCAGCAGTAGGGGCAGAGGGTGCTTCTTCCAGTCTATGGATTCCTTCGTCGGAACTAGATTCGCTCCACGAGCAGCTTGCCCGTGTAACACAGCGCGCCGCGGAGGCAGAGGGAATGCTTTCCGCGTAGGTGAAGGTTCCTCTTATCCGAGCTTCTCTGTTTACGTCTCATCACACCCCTGAAATGACGGATATGGCAGGCCGAAGAGATGCAAGAGATGGTTGCTCGTACAGCACAAGGGATGCCAGGATAGCGGAGCTGGAGGAGGAATTGCAGCGTCGCTCATATGACAATTTTTCGCGGGACGCCATGGAACTGAGGATCACCCTTCAGCTGGAAAGGGATGACAGAGAGAGAGAACGTGCTGAGAGGGAAAAGGACAGGGAAAGAAAGAAGGCCAAAAGATCAGCCGAGAAAGAGGAGAGGAGGGCCCTGGAGGCCCAACTATTTGAACTGAGGACCAGTCTCGGTCTCGCCGAGCAGTGGCTGAAGGATGGCGAGGAACGCTACCGAAGGGCACGAGAGCGTGGCTTTTGTGTTAGTAGCTTCTTTGCTGCCCCCGCAGATCGACGTCAGGGAGTGGAGATAGAAAGAGGACCACAAAGCGGTAGGAGTACCGCTTTTCATGGTTGGATAGCACCTTCTAGAGTTTCATGTCCAGAAAGCGGCAAGACGAGTAATGTAGAGAAGGAGGGTGGAACCTAATGTAAGCTCTCTCTTGTTGTTTATTTTTTTTCTTTTTGAATGGGAGTGGAATAAAATAGTTTGTGCTTGGTTCTCTGCTTCTTTCTGATCTCTCGAATCCCTGCACATATCTAAGCAAACAAGTTAGTATTTTTGTTCTGACTTGCCCCTTGCTCAATAAGCAAACGAGGTTTTGAACTGTCCTTGATAACGAGTCAAGGGGCAAGCCTTTATTAACAAAGGCAATGATAAAAGACAATGATGAATGTGGCACACAAACACACAGATGCAAGCGAAAATTTAAAATGAGATGTTGCATACAAATGCAATCATGCGAAATGTGATTTTTTTTGTTTTTGTGTTTTTATTCATTTTTTTTGTTTTATTGTTTGTTTATATATTTTTTTTTATCTTTTACATTTCCATTTTTTTGTGCATATACATTTTTCTCATCTTTTTTGGGTTTTTGGATTTGTTTTTTTGTTTGTTTGTTTTTGGTTTGTTTAATATTTTTTGTTTTTGCTAATGTATGACGACCACTCGATATAACATCTGACTTGCATGAGAATAGGGTTTTCTTACTAACCTCCCAGGCATCCTAAGTGCACATCTAGGTTGATTTGGGCCTCTATACTCCTCGAATGATAATCCCGCCGGTTAAGACTTATCCTGATGACAATACCGTCATACCATGCTTAGGCTCCCAATTGCTTCCGACCACAGGGATTTACCCAAAAAGTGTTCAAGGTAAATGATTTGCCCGACCCGGGTCTATTTCCTCACAACTCTAGATGATATGTAATGGAACATCCTGGAACCCAAGCGACCAACCCGCGACGCTGACCCGGAATCAGACGCCGTCGCACCCATAGGTGACGCGCTTGCATTGGTCTAAGCCCGAGGTTAGATAAGAAGACATCAAGATGGTAGATAAGGGTCTTAACTAGCTAGAAACACGGAGACTCCTTCACGACAACGGCTTTTGCTTTTCAAAAAAATGGACAACCATATGTTTGTATTGAAATGAGGTCACAAGCTTTGGCAAGCTTCACCCTTCGGGAACTCCATTGAGCCTTCATCTTCGGGGGAAGAAGGAAGAATATTGGGGGCAAACCTCCTGAGAGGACCGGCAAAACCGTTAACCCGGCGAGCCCGTAGGGGCGCACTTAACTTCCCCTTTCGGGTAACTTTAGACCAAATCTCGAGCATTTACATCTCATGACCCCTTTTGTATAGGATTTGACTTTCAGTCAAAGGGGTTTCATTTGCGGGATCAGGCACGGTTACGACCAGGCTTCTCACTTGACTTTGATTTTGTTCTTCTTTTCTGATTTTTCCTTGACAGATTTTCGCGAGGGACATAGTATTTTGACATTATGGAATCCCTCTCGGTTGCCTGCGGGGACACTGCCCTCTTCTCGTACTCTGACCTATGCTCGAGGAATTGGGCCCTACTCTCACCCTAGGGGTTGTGTTCGTGTTTCCCGTGCTCAGCGTTTTAAGGGTGCCGGCTGTCTCATTCGGTCGAAAAGAGAAAGAATGAAGATTTAAGCCTTCTGGAGACCTTCTGGGTGAGGCCTCACCATAAGCGATGCTACCGATCTTTTATAGAACACATGTGTACATGTATGTTGCCTTCTTTTGAGGGGGGCATAAGCCGAACTAGTCGGACATGGATCTCCACGGTTCTGGCAAACCAAGACCCGGAACCTACCAAGTCTTAATAGGCCTATCCCAACATGGAGGTTGAATGCAATGACTTAACTACATTGTAATCTCCATGCATTGGCATTTTAAATTTTCTATTTTTTTCTTCTTTTCATTTTCTTCTATTTTTTTTGCTTTTGTTGTCGTATATATACATATTTTTGTTGTTTTCATTGTTTTTTTTTTTGTTATTTTTCGTTTCATCATTTTTTTAACACTATGTACACCTATCTAAGGGTAGTACTTCTTAAGATAAAGCCCATTCCAGGGGTGGGATAACTCGATCCCCTCAGCATTTACTAACCTGTGGGCATTACCAGGATGCACAGCTTGAACCACGTACGGTCCTTCCCAATTGGGTTGGAGTTTAGAACGCGGTCCACCAGGTTTTACAAAGATTCTTTTCACTACCATTTCACCGACTTGAAATTTCCTTTCAATGACCTTCTTTTGATAAAAACGTGTGAGTCTGTTCTGATATACACGTGCATGCTCGGCAGCGGCCAGCCGTTTCTCATCTAAGAGTTCCAATTGGGCAAGGAGCGAATCACGACGTTCGTCGAGGGGAAGCTCCTTGTCCAACTGTACCCTGAGAGAAGGAACTAAGATTTCATACGGAACTACCGCCTCCATCCCATAAGTAAGGGCGAACGGAGTTTGCCCAGTGGGAGTACGGATTCAAGTGCGATAGGCACATAAAGCCTCAATCAGCTTTTCTGGCCAATCCGAGAACTTGTTTGACTCAAAGGTCTTTTTTATGATTTTAATCAATGTTTTATTATTGGCCTCTGCTTGGCCATTACTTTGTGGATAATAAGGTGATGAATGATGCAATGCAATTTTATACCTTTTGCAGAGGTCCTGAAGGTCGTGAGAAATGAATTGCGGCCCATTGTCGGTGATGATTGTACTTGGAATGCCGAACCTGGCGATGATGTTCTTCATGATGAGTTTGCAGACTGTTGATGCTTTAATCTCCACGTAAGCTTCGGCTTCGGCCCATTTGGTGAAGCACTCCGTTGCAGTAAGGATGAATGATTTTTACTTAGTGAGGGAGTTAGGATTACCAAGAGGACCAATGACATCGAAAGCCCACATGGAGAAAGGCCATGGGGAGGACACTGGATGAAGTGAAGAAGATGGGGAATGAATTTTATCGGCGTGAAGTTGACACTTGACACACCTACTGTAACGACCCGAGAATCCGATTACCGGGAAGGCCCGATAACCCGAGACTCGCACCGCCGCCCACGAGCCAGGAGGGCTCGGAAGGGCTAAAAGGAGTGTGGAGGCACAAAGAAATAGGAAATAAAGCAGGACAACCAACAACAACAAGCTGAAAGAAAGAACAGCAACAGCTACAACAGAGTCCAGTCCAACCGAAAGTACAGTCTAAAGCAGTAAAACGTACCACGTGCCAAGTGAACACTCGGCCCGGCAAGCTGGCAAAAGAGAACCTCCGCTCCGCACCCTCGAACCACGAGGAAGAACCGCCACACCTGAAAAACAGGGAATGAGTCTCCAAAACAGAGACTCAGCAGGGATCCCGCGGAACCCCAACCGGAAACAACGGCGGTAGCGGAAAGGAGAGCTACAACTACAGCAGGAACAGCAAACCGGTGGCCGGTCAAAAACTCGGCACTACAGCTACTCCTACTGCACCGGAAGGTACACCTCGGTCACGCAGACGAAGCTACCGAACCACACTAGTACCACCTACCGAAGCAAGAACACACGGCAACCACGCCGTAGAGGCCTGTCCCTCGGACACAGCCGACCTGGACACGCTGTCCAAGGTGCAACCCCGACCATCCGATCGCGGGTACCGCACAACAAGACCCAACCTCGGTAAAGCCACTAGCATTAGACCCTTGGCGCGAAAACCAACACACGCGCCACGGCGAAACAACCGAACTCAACGGTCAACACGACCGAAAACCCGAAGGTCGAAATCACGGAAACTGATAGTCTGTCACTCCGTACTCAACAGGAGTACCACCCACTAGAAGCACAGCCGGTAGCGTCCCCTGACGTCTTACACCGCACCGCAGGTGAACCGCCTGACATGGTAGGTCCTACCCGAGGCGCAAACACCGTACAAGTAACTACAACAAGTGACTAGCTGGGGTCACGCCCGTCGACGTGGGTCCAACCGCCCCCAACCACGTGTGCACACACAGACCGCGCGTCCCTGGTCTGGCCCTCTGACCGGTTTTCCCCTCAGCCGGACTCTGGCTGCAAGACGTGGGGCCCAACGGTAACCGGTCCACAAACCGTCTCTAAAGGTCAGCCCGTACACCACTCCCTGGTGCGACTAGCACACGCGTACTAGTAGGCTACGACTAGTGGAGGGTCACAGAAGGAGTAGACTCTCAAGTCTCGGAAAACAACGGTGCAACTGCAGGTACGAGGAACGCTCCTTGTACCAACACCGACGCACGGTGACCAGCTGACAACAACATCTCCCGGTACACTCTGTACGACGAGAGACACACCGACGCAACCCGTACCCTTGAACGGTCCACACTGGGCCGCCCACGGAAGTACGGTCACACAGGGACCGCACAAGGGTTAGAACGGTCATATCAGGACCGTTCCACCCAGGGTCCAAACGACGGATAAACGGCCAACACAGGACCGTTCAAACAGATGTGCGGCCAACTCTTGACCGCACGTGGGTGAGGAACGGTCACCTACTGGCCGCTCGTCTCCCAACGGTAAAAAGCCTGGACGGTTAGTCCTTAGCCGCACTTGGGGAAGGGCGGCTACGGCTTAGCCGTTCAGGTGTTGTGCGGTCAGGGCCAGACCGCACATCCAACCATAGCGCTAGGGGATGTACGGCCAGCACCTGGCCGTGCAAGGGGTTATGCGGTCAGCTCCTGGCCGCACATCCCAGAGCACTGCACAACGGTCACAACCAACGGTCAAAACCCTTGGGGTTGGGCGGTAGCTGTGGGGCCGCACATTAGGATATGCGGTCCCACGATGGACCGCCCAAGCCCACTGCGCGCCAAGCCTCACCCAAAGCGCGCCGAGCCGATGAACGGTCCGAACGGAACCGCATAGGGGTTGTGCGGCCACTGGTTCGACCGCACATCGCTCACCGGCGAGAAAATGGCGAACCTCACCGGAATCGCCCAATCGGCCTCAAAACAAACCCCACGGAGGGGGAAATGGCGAGAGAAGAACCCCCAAGCCCCCTAGCATGCTCCTACGCCCTTAAACCGTGAAATCGGGGCTCAAAACGATGGATCGGACGAACTCACCCCGCGGCATGATCGACCCTTCCCGGCTCAAAATAAACCCCTCTCGACCTCGTCTCGAGCTGAAACTCACGGGGAAGGAAGACATGAGGCTAAGGAACGTCACCCTACCTCCGGTCCGCGACGAAACGCTCCGATCCGAGCTCGAAGTCGCGAAGAACGCCGCTAGAATCTCGCCTCTCCACGCCTCCCACGCTCGCCGTATGCCCGCACGATCGCCACCACGTCACCCACGTCCTCGCGCCGTCGCACCGCCGCCGTCTGCAGCCGGAACGGGGGTCGGCACGGTCGAACGGGAGAGAAGGAGGGAGAGAGCCGGCCACGGTCGCGTGAGGGAGAGAGAGGAAGAAGAAGAAAAGAGAAAAGAAGAAAAAGAAAAGAAAAGAAAATGGGAATATATAGAAAATCCGATTTTTCGGAAAAATACCGAAAATTAGAAAAATACATTTCCGGAATCCTCGGAACGCACCGATCGCAACGGTACCACTCGTGCCTCGGGGAACTGCCCGGTTCGCCCGCAGCGAGCGTCCGAAGAAAAAGCCGAAACACACACCGGAAATCGGAAAACACGCGCGGAAAAAGCCACGGAACGCCTCCGGGCCTCCGAAACGACTCCGGATCGCGCCGATCCGAACACGAAAGATGTCCGAAACGAAATTTCGGACACAACGGAGCCGGACACTCCGAAACTAGATCCGGGACCCATGAAGAAGGATCCGAAAGGTCCGGGATATTACAGCCCTCCCCCCTTAAGGAATTTCGTCCTCGAAATTGAGAACAACCCAAGGGGAAAGAAGAGGAAGACTCACTCAAACAGATACGGGAACTGCTGACGCATCTCGTCCTCACGTTCCCACGAAGCCTCACCACCAGAGTGTCGTTGCCACACGACCTTGACCAAGGGAATAACCTTGTTCCGCAGGCGCTGCTCTCGCCTATCCTCCACGCGGATCGGAAACTCTGGGAGAGAAAGATCTGGAGTCACCTCAGGCCAAACGGAAAACTCGAGCACATGAGAGTCATCGGGCATATATTTCCGCAACATAGAGACGTGGAACACGTCATGCACCGACGCCAACTCAGAGGGTAACTGCAACCGGTAAGCAACCTCACCGATGCGCTCCACAATCGTGAAAGGACCAATATAGCGGGGACTCAGCTTCCCACGCCGTCCAAAACGCATCACCCCCTTCATCGGAGAAACTCTCAAGAACACATGATCGCCCACGGCGAACTCGAGGGGCTGCCGCCTACGGTCAGCATAGCTCTTCTGCCGACTCTGGGCCGCCAACATGTTCTGACGAACCAGGTGCACAACATCCACACATTGCTGCACCAATTCCGGTCCCGTCAAAACACGCTCACCCACCTCAAACCAATCAAGTGGAGTCCGACAAGGACGCCCATACAATGCCTCATAAGGAGCCATGCCGATGCTCGAATGAAAGCTGTTGTTATAGGCAAACTCCACTAACGGTAGGTGATGAATCCAACTCCCCTGCCACTCCAGGCAGCAGGATCTCAGCATGTCCTCCAAAGTCTGAATGGTCCTCTCAGACTGACCATCTGACTGCGGATGATACGCCGAGCTAAATGCCAACTCCGTGCCAAGAGCTCGCTGGAAACTCCTCCAGAATCCAGAAGTGAAGCGCGGATCCCGATCCGACACGATCGAAATGGGAACCCCATGCAACGGAACAATCCGCTCCACATAAAGACGAGCCAACCTGGACACGCTCCAGCTGACTTTGACCGGTAGCAACCGCGTCACCTTCGTCAGCCGATCCACCAGCAACCAAATACTGTCCTGCCCAGTCGGGGTTCTGGGCAACCCCACCACAAAATCCGTGGTCACATGGTCCCACTTCCAAGCAGGAACATCCAAGGGCTGGAGAGTACCGCCTGGTCGCTGATGCTCTGCCTTCACCTGCTGACAGATCAGGCACCTGGCCACAAATTCGGCAACATCTCTCTTCATGCCAGGCCACCAGAACTGCCTCCGCAAGTTCCGATACATCTTCGTCGCACCCGGGTGCACAGTGTACCTGCTCCCATGAGCCTCGCGTAACACCGCACGACGAACCTGCTCCTCCGCTGGGACGTACAGCCTGCCACGAAACCTCGCAGCACCGTCCTCACCGAGCTCCACATCAGCCATCGCAAGAATCCGGGGCAACTCAGGGTCCGCATGCTGAGCCTCTGTCACCTGACGACGAATAGCAGGAGTGACAGTCAGACTCGCAAGCACTGCCAACCCTGGCTTCTGGGGAATCTTGAGCCTGAAAGATACTTCGGGCACCTGTTCCCAGAGCCTCCACTTCCTCAGCATCAAGGTACTGATCACGACCTTCCTACTCAAGGCATCGGCGACGACATTCATCCTGCCCGGCTGATAAGACAGGGTGAAGTCATAGTCCTTCATGAACTCCATCCAACGCCTTTGTCTGAGGTTCAGATCTCTCTGCGAGAACACATACCTCAAACTCTGATGGTCAGTGAACACCTCGAACTTCTCACCGTACAGATAATGCCTCCAGATCTTCAGCGCGAAGATCACTGCCGCCAACTCAAGGTCATGGGTAGGGTAGTTCTCCTCATGGGGCTTGAGGCTGGAGCTGAGGCACCATCTGATCGCGAATGGGGCCACTGATCTCGAGACGGCGTCTCGTGTTGCGATTTCCTTGGAGATGGATATGCAGAGGACTCGAGGACCGATCAGCCAGGGGCAGTCTGTGTCAGGTCGCAGCCAGCAGTCGGCTACTCAGCAGCAGGGTTTCTTTCAGTCTGCGTTGAGTGGTTCAGGAGTGCCGGCACATGCAGCTTCGGTGACAGGATCTGCGTCCTTTGGCACGAAGGTCAAAAAGTTCTTCAAGAAGGGGTTCGGCAAGAAGAAGTCCAAGGATCAGGGGCAGGCTTCATCGGGCAGTGTGCAGCAGCCGTTTCCTTTGCAGCGACAGGGATCGGTGGGTGGATCGCGAGGACCTTGTCCACGGTGTAGTGAGACCCACCCAGGCAGGCAGTGCACGGCGCCGATCATCTGTTTTCGGTGTGACCAGCCAGGGCATATGGCGCGTGACTGTCCTCAGAGGCCGCCGCAGCAGCAGGTTTCCCAGCAGCAGCAGCAGCAGGGACAGTATCCGCCGCTACCCAGGTCAGCTAGTGTGGGAGGCAGGCAGAGAGCTCGTGGCCAGATCACGCACTTGACCAGGGCAGAGGCAATAGCGTCGCAGCTCGTGGAAGGTACCGTTCAGATTTTGGGTTGTGCGGCTCGGGTTTTATTTGATTCTGGCGCGTCTCATTCGTTTATTTCGGAGGATTTCGCGTCGAGCGTCGAGGAGCCGGTGACCCAGTTATCCTGTGATTTGGCTGTGGAGTTGCCTTCGGGTGACTTTATGGTCACTCCGTATTGCTTCGACCAGGTTCCGGTGTGGATCGATGGGCGGAGTATGCCAGGCAGGTTGTATGCGTTGCAGCTTTGGGATTACGACGTGATTCTAGGCATGGATTGGCTCGAGACTCATGGAGCGGTGGTGGATTGTGGGATGAAGAGGGTCTACTTCCAACATCCGAGCAAGAGGACCTTCTATTTCCAAGGTATCCGTTCCGCCTCTTCTCGATTTCTTATCTCTGCTATTCGAGCCCGTCGATTGCTTGATTCAGGTTGTCAGGGTTTTCTCGCGTCAGTGGTTGTGTCTGACCGGATGGAGCCGAATGTCGAGGACATTGCGGTGGTGTGCGAGTTTCCCGATGTTTTTCCTGAGGAGTTGCCTGGATTACCTCCCCAGCGGGAGATCGATTTCGTGATCGAGGTTGTACCTGGTACGGGACCTTTGGCGAAGGCTCCCTACCGTATGGCCCCCGCGGAGTTGAGGGAGTTGAGGGCGCAGTTGTAGGAGCTGTTGGCCAAGGGGTACATTCGTCCGAGCTTTTCCCCTTGGGGTGCGCCCGTGTTGTTCGTGAAGAAGAAGGACGGTAGTCTGCGGCTGTGCATTGACTATCGGCAGCTGAATGACGTGACCATTAAGAACAAGTATCCATTGCCGCGGATTGATGATTTGTTCGACCAGCCGGCTGCAAGACGTGGGGCCCAACGGTAACCGGTCCACAAACCGTCTCTAAAGGTCAGCCCGTACACCACTCCCTGGTGCGACTAGCACACGCGTACTAGTAGGCTACGACTAGTGGAGGGTCACAGAAGGAGTAGACTCTCAAGTCTCGGAAAACAACGGTGCAACTGCAGGTACGAGGAACGCTCCTTGTACCAACACCGACGCACGGTGACCAGCTGACAACAACATCTCCCGGTACACTCTGTACGACGAGAGACACACCGACGCAACCCGTACCCTTGAACGGTCCACACTGGGCCGCCCACGGAAGTACGGTCACACAGGGACCGCACAAGGGTTAGAACGGTCATATCAGGACCGTTCCACCCAGGGTCCAAACGACGGATAAACGGCCAACACAGGACCGTTCAAACAGATGTGCGGCCAACTCTTGACCGCACGTGGGTGAGGAACGGTCACCTACTGGCCGCTCGTCTCCCAACGGTAAAAAGCATGGACGGTTAGTCCTTAGCCGCACTTGGGGAAGGGCGGCTACGGCTTAGCCGTTCAGGTGTTGTGCGGTCAGGGCCAGACCGCACATCCAACCATAGCGCTAGGGGATGTACGGCCAGCACCTGGCCGTGCAAGGGGTTATGCGGTCAGCTCCTGGCCGCACATCCCAGAGCACTGCACAACGGTCACAACCAACGGTCAAAACCCTTGGGGTTGGGCGGTAGCTGTGGGGCCGCACATTAGGATATGCGGTCCCACGATGGACCGCCCAAGCCCACTGCGCGCCAAGCCTCACCCAAAGCGCGCCGAGCCGATGAACGGTCCGAACGGAACCGCATAGGGGTTGTGCGGCCACTGGTTCGACCGCACATCGCTCACCGGCGAGAAAATGGCGAACCTCACCGGAATCGCCCAATCGGCCTCAAAACAAACCCCACGGAGGGGGAAATGGCGAGAGAAGAACCCCCAAGCCCCCTAGCATGCTCCTACGCCCTTAAACCGTGAAATCGGGGCTCAAAACGATGGATCGGACGAACTCACCCCGCGGCATGATCGACCCTTCCCGGCTCAAAATAAACCCCTCTCGACCTCGTCTCGAGCTGAAACTCACGGGGAAGGAAGACATGAGGCTAAGGAACGTCACCCTACCTCCGGTCCGCGACGAAACGCTCCGATCCGAGCTCGAAGTCGCGAAGAACGCCGCTAGAATCTCGCCTCTCCACGCCTCCCACGCTCGCCGTATGCCCGCACGATCGCCACCACGTCACCCACGTCCTCGCGCCGTCGCACCGCCGCCGTCTGCAGCCGGAACGGGGGTCGGCACGGTCGAACGGGAGAGAAGGAGGGAGAGAGCCGGCCACGGTCGCGTGAGGGAGAGAGAGGAAGAAGAAGAAAAGAGAAAAGAAGAAAAAGAAAAGAAAAGAAAATGGGAATATATAGAAAATCCGATTTTTCGGAAAAATACCGAAAATTAGAAAAATACATTTCCGGAATCCTCGGAACGCACCGATCGCAACGGTACCACTCGTGCCTCGGGGAACTGCCCGGTTCGCCCGCAGCGAGCGTCCGAAGAAAAAGCCGAAACACACACCGGAAATTGGAAAACACGCGCGGAAAAAGCCACGGAACGCCTCCGGGCCTCCGAAACGACTCCGGATCGCGCCGATCCGAACACGAAAGATGTCCGAAACGAAATTTCGGACACAACGGAGCCGGACACTCCGAAACTAGATCCGGGACCCATGAAGAAGGATCCGAAAGGTCCGGGATATTACACCTACGGACATAGACGGCACAATCCTCTTCCATGGTGGGCCAGTAAAAGCCTTGCCGAATGATTCTCTTGGCAAGCATTTGGCTATTCACATGGCCACCGCACACACCAGAGTGTGCTTCCTCGATGCATTTCCAGACCTCCTCTTCATCGAGACATCTTAGAAGAACACCAGTAAGACTTCTCTTGTACAGCACTCCTCCGACCAACATGTATCTCTGTGCCACTCTCCTTATGGCTTTCCTATCTTCCGATGTAGCTTCTCAAGGGTAGGACTGATCTTTGCAATACTTGGCAATTTCGTAAAACCATGGCTTTTCTTCATCAGCCAATTCTTCTTCTAATTCTGCCAACATGATTTCCCTCTTCTCAAGGATTTCTTCCTGTAGGGCCTTTCTTGCTATCATGTCCTTGATATCTACGTAGGAAGCGTCATCAACTGCAGGGGCGTGACGCTTGTAGATGGAAATGGACTCAAACCATCTTCCTAGAGGGAACCTTAAAGATGATGCCAACGAGGCGAGGGCATCGGCTAGAATATTCTGATGACGAGGGACATGGACAAAGATCAATTTGGTGAACAGTTTGGCAAAGGCAGCAGTGAGTTCTTGGTATGGCTTGAGTTTGGGATCGCGAGTGCGATATTTGGTGAGCACCTGGCGAAGAATGAGTTGACTATCACCTACGACTCGTAATTCGGTGATACGAAAAGAATGAGCGAGTTCCAGGCCAGCTAGAAGAGCTTCATATTCAGCTATATTGTTTGTAACTGGGAATTTGAGCTGGTATGTCAGTGGGAATGTAAGGCCTTTAGGCGACAGGAGGGCAACACCGATTCCTTTCCATTGGGAATTCAGAGCTCCATCAAAATGTAACGTCCACATGTAATCATCTGATTGGTTGATGGACATTAGTTCCTCATCTAGAAACTCTGATTGGACAGGATCGAATTTGGGGAGAGGATGGTGAGCGAGATGCCCAGCTATGGCATACCCCTTGATCGCCTTTTGGTGAATGTAGGTGATGTCAAACTGAGAAAAAAAGCTTTGCCATCGTGCTAATCTATCCGTAAGGACAGATTTTTCAAGAAGGAACTTGATAGGGTTCATTCGGGCAATCAGATGGACTTCATGAGCTAGAAAGCAATGTTTCAACTTCTGCACTACCCAGACAAGGGCGGCACAAGTTTTCTCCATAGCCGTGTACTTCTGCTCACAGGGGTTGAGGAGTTTGGACAAGTAATATGTCGCCCTTTCCTTACCCGCTTCATCAGCTTGTGCTAGGACAGCTCCCACGGAGTCGTCCAGGACTGAGATGTAAAGGATTAAAGATTTACTTGGCGTGGGTGGAATTAGGACGGGTGGATTGGCCAGATATTCCTTCAATCATTCAAAAGCTTTTTGGCATTTAGAATTCCAAAGGAATTCTACTCCTGACTTAGTCAACTCGTAGAAAGGTTTGCACCTTTGCGAGTGCTGGGACACAAATCGACGAATGAATTGTAACCTTCCGATTAACCCTCGAACTTCTCTTGGGTTTTTTGGAGGTGGCATATCCCTAATTACTTTAGCTTTGTTGGGATCTATTTCAATACCCCTCTTACTCACAATGAAACCAAGCAATTTGCCCGACGAGACACCAAATACGCACTTTTTTGGATTCATTTTCAAATTGAACTCCCTCGATCTTTGCAGCACCTTAGCTAAAACTCTGGAGTGTTCTGCCCTAGTCCTGGATTTCACCAATAAATCATCTACATACACCTCTAAATACACATGCATCATGTCATGAAATATTGCCATCATAGCCCTTTGATAAGTAGCTCCAGCATTCTTCAAACCAAATGGCATGACCAAATAGCAATAAGTTCCCCAAGGTGTGGTAAATGATGTCTTCTCCTGATCCTCTTCCGCCAAACGGATCTGATTATATCCTGAAAATCCATCCATAAACGAGAGAGTTTCATAGCCTGCTGTATTATCAACCAACACGTCGATGTGAGGCAAGGGGAAATCATCTTTTGGACACGCGCGGTTAAGGTCCCGAAAATCGATACAGATTCTCACCTTTCCATCCTTTTTCATGACCGGGACAATGTTTGCCACCCATTGAGGATATAGGACGACTCTAATAAACCTGGCTTTGTGGAGCTTATCGACCTCCTCCTTCATCTTCAAAGCCATCTGGGGGTGGAAACGTCTTAGCCTTTGCTTTACCGAGACAGACCCCGGTTTTAGCGTTAGGCGATGTTCGACCAGGGTGGAATCCAATCCCGGCATATCCTCGTAGCTCCATGCGAACGTGTCCCTATACTCCTTGAGAACCTCAATCAATTCCTCTTCTTCAGATGGCGGTAAATTATTGCTTATGAGGACGATCCTAGGGTCTTCCTCGATCCCCAGGTTGATTTCTTTGGTGGGTTCTTCTATAGCGGCTGATGGTTCGTCAAACCTCCTCATTCCGCTGGCATAAGCATCAGCCGCGTCCTCATATTCTTCGTCCCCTTCTCCAATAGGGTGCTCTTCATCTGTGAGCTCATAAACTCCATACCCCTCATCAATTGTGCAATCCTCCTTCCATTCTAACTCTGACAATTGGATGGGATTTTCTAGCAATCGAGGAATGGCTAGAAAGGCTTGACACCTATTGGCTAAATCTAGAAGAAATCGACGAGGAATTTGCCTACCCTTGGACTTTCTTCTAGGCACTACCCTTGACTCATTATTCCTAACCTGACTGACTTGTTCTACGGACGGAGAAGAAGTTGAAGAATGTACAGGAAAAGACCCCTGAGTGGAGGGGTAAAGAAGGTCGCTCAAGGGACCTTGAACGAATGGCCCATAGGTCGGGGCGCACTCGTGGGAGATGTAGGAGGTCTCCTCAAAGGAAATGCACTGTTGAGGAGTTCGAAAATTGACGTTTTTTTTTATTTTCATTTTCAATTACAAGACAATTGAAAGAACTTGGGGAATGAGAGGAGGGGACTATAGCTAAGGGGTTGTAAGGCTCGTTGAGCAGATCATAGTTGAAAATCTGGCGCGGGCTGAGAAACCTACGCAAGAATGTGAGTAGAGAAGGGGACCTAGGAATATCATCAGACAAACGTCTAGCCCAAAAAGGAGTCAGCAGCAACGGCTGAGGAGAATGATTAGATAGAATGACGGAAAGCGATCCGTCAATGGCAACGTCCTCTTGGCGAGGAAAACTTGAAATTCCGACAATGTCAACAACCCCTTTTGGCACCTCGGAGATCAAAAGCGACTCCTCCAAGTCCGTAGGTGAGAACATCTGCTGTAGTGCAATGGAAATATCATGTATATCAAACCACTTGTTCCACTCGCAGTCCGGATCATCGTGCTTCCCCTTCTTTGTAGCCCTCGAGTAACTTTCGGCTAAGTAGGCAATCCGAACTTCCCCATGTGATTCTTGCGGCTGATCCCCCAACTGTATAACCGGCCCTTTTATGAAATGAGAGTACAAGGTCCATGTAGGGGGTTCTCCATCTTTCTCAATCGGGCCTTCAAAACCTAAGCCAGCTCTTAGGATTACCCCGGCCTTCCCTACCGGTCTCAATCTTCCTTGTAATTGTGCTCCTAGGCCTTTGCCTCGATGCTAACCTAAGTTGTTCATGATCTCCCATCCCTTGGAGTGGGAAGGGGAACGTGGCGTCGGCCCGAGAAGTGGCTTTCTTTGCGTTGGTGAAGGGCGGCTAGGGTCACACACATCCAGCAGGGAAAGGATAGGCCTATGGGTCGGCCAAACAGAGGACAATGAAGTGTTAATAGCATCCACCGTGGGGAGCAGGGGCATGCTAAACACCTTGATGATCCGTCCTTTGTACGGGAATTTCAAGCATTGGTGGTTGGTGGAAGGGACGGCATTCAGCGTCTCTATATAAGGACGACCCAATATGCCCTTGAACGTGGGGTCCATGTCGAGGATGTGAAACTCCGTAAGAACAGCAACAGGACCCACTCCTACATTAAGGATAATCCTTCCCTGCGGAGGCCTCTTGTTATTATCATATGCGATGACTGTGATAGCCGATGGCCTTATCTGTTCTAAATCAACCCCACATAGCAAGAGAGTGTTCATGGAGATCACGTTGATTGAGGCACCCGTGTCCACTAGGCACGGGTTTACGGGCACCCCGTTGATCTTCACTGCAATGCACAAAGCATATTTCTGAGCTTCCTGGGGGGCAAGCTCGTGGTCATGGAATGTGATGGCCGGTTGCGTGCTTGTCGGTGTCAGCACCGACGATATCTTCTCTACCGGGAGATCCTCGTTCACCATGACCATTTGGAGATACTTCATTAGTGCCTCTTGATGGGACGTTGACCTCTTAATCAATTCCAAGATGGAGATTCGGGCAGGCGTCTTGTCCAGATGTTTTAGAAGATCATATTGTGTCCCAGGGATGGATTCCTCTAACTGCTCTTCAGTTCCTTTCTCTTGTTGGGACTGTTCTGGACTTTGACCGTTCTGGGGAAAAACTCGGTGGAAGATCCTTCCACTTCGGAGCACCATGGCTTGTTGCTTTGGTTGCACCTCGACGGGGTTAGGTATGGGTTTTATCAGAGGTTTAAGTGGGGGAGGGATGGTCGGCGGAGCGGAGGTGATGACAGGTGTAGGGATCCTGATGAGGGGTTTGTTTGGGAGAGATGGAGGCGTAGTGGACGGCACTTGGGATGGATGGTGGATGATAAGAGGTTTCGAGGGTAGGGGTGAAGGAGTGGCGGAGGTGGATGGGGCCTCGGATGGGCGAGGCAAAATTATGGGCTTTGAGGGCGTAGGTAGAGGTGTGGTGGAGGGCTGGACCGGGAGGGAACTGGCGACGGGGGAGCGGATAAGAGGGCGTGATGACTGTGGGACAAAAGGAGGTCCACTCGAGGGTTGTGACGTGGTTCGAGCAGAAAGAGGTGTTGACCGGATGAGGCGAGGGGGTTGGCTAGGAACGTGATTGGCAACAAGAACGGAGGTGCCCTCCGCGTGCCAACCTTGCCCTCTTCCGATTTCTGGGAAGGAAGAGATGGGGTTGACTTGCTGATTGGGTCGTTGGTGCTCCGGGAGTGGGTTTTGAACAATGCCCATGTTCGGTTGTTGTTGTGGGACCTGCTGAGGTTGTTGTTGTTGTTGGGGTGGTTGTTGTTGTTGTTGTTGTTGTTGTTGTAATTACGGTCTGGGGGGAGGTCTCATTACCTTCAAAGCGGCGACAACTCTCCTCATTTCATCCCAATCAATTAAGTGTCCATCATTCATATCATCAATGTAGTCCTTAAAATCAAAGCAGTTCTCCACTGTATGGCCCGGCTGCCTATGGTAAACACAATATCTGGACGTGTCAACGTTTAGTGGCCATATGGGTCTTTCTTTAGGCAAGACGAGTGAATTAACAGCCATGAGAGTATTAAAGATGTCCGGTAGTGATTCCGGCAATGGTGGGTAGTGAGCTCTCTTCGGGCCAATCGACCTTCTCTGTTGTTGTGGGGGGCCGTAGTTCCCCGGGGGTGGAACATGATGGTACTGAGCAGGTGGCGGTTGTTGTTGTTGGGGATGGAAGTGTCGTGCCACATTGTTCTGATAGAAGTTGTTTTGTAGGGGAGGACGATAGGGTTGCTGACCCTGTTGGTTCTGATGGAAGGGGAGTGGTAGGGCTTGTGGAGGCCTGGGGTCGGCTTGCTGGTTGGGATTGCCAACCGCACTTACCTGCTCATTTGTCACTACCCCTTCTGTCACCCCACCTTGGACACCAGTGCCCGGCTTCCTAAACACCCTCGGCTTTGGTGGCTCGAACATATGCATGAGAGGGGAATCTTTCAGTTGTGTCTGGACATACCGAGCCCTCTCGTACAGTTCCTCCATGGTGTTGAGCTTGTTCATTGCCAGGATATGCCTAAACTGGGGGGTAGCATTTGATATAATCATCTTCACCTGCTCTGGCTCTGAGATGGTATCCTTTATCCTCTCTGCCAGAGACCTCCATCTATCGGCATACTGGACGAAATCTTCGTCCGACTTCATTTTTTCGGCGACCAGGTCGGTGATAGAAAGAGACGGGCCAACCCGATCCCGGTATCTCTGTAGGAACTTCCTCTGAACCACGTCGAAGTCCTCGGCCTCACTCGGCTCTAGGGCGTAGAACCATTCCAGCGCAGGGCCATCTAATGATCTTCTAAAGAGGTATGCCAGGGATCTTTTATCATTCTGTCAGAACGAGGACTCATACATGAAGTCCTTCAGATGGGTAAAGGGGTTGCCAGTGCCATTGTACCTACGGTACGTGGGCATCTCAGAAGGGGGAAGGCGAAACATTGGTAGGACATGCAGAGAAACTTCAGGGGTGGATTTTACATCCACCATTTTCTGTAAGTTTCGGAATTGCTCATCCATCTTGTTCAGCTTGTTCAAGAGGGACTGGGTGAACGGGTCAATTGGTGAAGGTGGCGCTTGCCACAGAGAAGGGGTAGGCCTCCCGAAGGCCTGAGAAGGAAACCCAGGACAGGGAGGGTATTGGGGTCTACCAGTGGATAGGCCCAGTTGGATTGGTGTTTGAAGGGCGGCTGGCGCCGGAGATTGGGAGGGGAATCGGAAGGAGGGAGGCTGTTGATTTGCCTGCCCGAAGAGTGAGGGGGAGGAAATGGCCTGTACAGACTCTTGGACAGGAGTAGCAGCCGGATTCGGCTCCGTGGGAGAGGGGGAAATCGATTTCCCTTTCAAAATGGCCTGGAAGGCCTGGAGTTGCTCAGGGTTGAGCTGGGTGTTGGCAAGGACACCTAACAGAGAGGAGATGTCCTGAGGGGAAGATGTATCCCCGGCAACATTCGGCACCTCATGTGAGGGCTCGTGGGATGGACCGGCGTCCATGGCGTAGACATGGGGCTCACCTTGATAGCCCGGTCCGGGCTGTATTATATGTAAGAGCCATGACCTGGGTCATGCACTTGGGGCTCATAGCCGAAGGCGTCAGCCTCGAAAGTATCGTAATTATACTCGGCCATCCTTAACACTTTTCCATAACGTAATAACATACACCAACATACAAGTAGCAGAGATTAACACACAAGTGGATGCTTTACGTCTCTTTTTTGTTTTGTTTTGTTTTCTTTTTGTTTTCTTCTTTTTTTCTTTTCTCTTTTCACAAACGAGGGGTTCACACAAAAGACAGGACCCTAGTTAGATTTTTGGCCACCGCCATGTCAGCTAAGGTCGCTCGCCTCACCACGAATGGGTAACTAAACTCCGGGGAACTTCAGTGGTACAACCTGTCCAGTGAACGAAGAGGGAATCCTTCGATGTCGGGGACTTACGGAGGTCTCAATGAAGGAGATCCTAGTCTGTCGAGAGGAATTCCCGACAGAGAGTCCTTCCTTCACCAAGAAAGGGTGATCCTAAAAAAAATGGAACAAAAGAAATAAAAATAAAAGGGAGATGATATGCAATGCAGTGCTGAATTTAACAAGAGATATATAAACAAACAACAAATATATACAACAAAAGAAATTAAACAAACATCACAACACTCCTTTTCCGTAACGACGCGACTCTTTTCAGACCTTACAAGGGATTGTAGAAGAATGCACGTAGTGAACGAAGGATGAAATTGGGATGACAAAGTACTATTAGGGAGACAAATGTGATGCGTAAGCGTAATCAGAAGGGGCACACGTGGGTGCCGGAAGGAGAGGGCACACGGGGGTGCCAAAAGGAGGGGGCACACGTGGGTGCACGAGACAACGTCGACCTCTCAAGTAACCACAAGGGACCGGGGGAGTGCACGGGGTGCACGAGGGGAGTAGGCGCACGTGGGCGCAATAGGGAAAGGCACACGTGGGTGCCGAAAGGAGGGACACGCGTGGGCGTCAAGAGGAAAAGGCACTGTGGGTGCCAAAAGTGGGCGCGCGTGGGCGCAATAGGAAAAGGCACTGTGGGTGCCAAAAGTCCGTGGGTAACCAAAGAAAGCAAAAAGAACTGTCCCACCGTGATCGCCAAGAGATGTGGACGAGGAAATCACACCAACGTCGCGGGTCCCAAGAGAAGAGATGTGTAGGACGAGACCGTAGCAATGGAGAGGGAAGGAAAAGAGGAACGAGGAATGGATTACTGGGTAATACGAGAAAAGTGGTGGAAAGTGTGACTTGCAAGAAACATTCTGGTGGAACACAAAGAAGGTAGACTTATTAGACTCCGGTACGTGGCGGAGATAGGGGTCAGAAGATCCTCTCGCGCAAACTAACCCTTTCCCGGTAAGCGTGACTTACCGTTCCGCGAGCAGCTTTTCATATACCGAGGAGTCTGAGAACCTACGTAATAGAATTTGAGAGACACGTAGACTCGGAATTTGTAACGATATGCCACTAATCAGACAATTATAAGAACAATATGAACAAAAACATACCACCGCAGGACATTGGTCTTTGCGGGGTTTTAACAGCAATATAGCAATATCAGCAGTAATGAATGTGTGTACATATATAGAAACCACCGCGAGACATTGGCCTTACGGGATTTTTACTGCAATATAAGTAACAAATATAAGTATATACATAAGACCGCTGCGAGGTATTACTCTCCGCGGGGTTTAGACAGAAATTAAAGTAATAAAATGACAGAATGAAAAGGCTTCGCGAGGAATTACTTCCGTCACGTACACCTTCGCGAGGAATCACTTCCGTCGCAGGGTTTCGACAGAAATTAAAGGAATAAAATGACAAAATGAAAAGGCTTTGCGAGGAATTACTTCCGTCACGTGCACCTTCGCGAGGAATTACTTCCGTCGCAGGGTTTAGACAGAAATTAAAGGAATAAAATGACAGAATGAAAAGGCTTCGCGAGGAATTACTTCCGTCACGTACACCTTCGCGAGGAATTACTTCCGTCACAGGGTTTAGACAGAAATTAAAGGAATAAAATGACAGAATGAAAAAGCTTCGCGAGGAATTACTTCCGTCACGTGCACCTTCGCGAGGAATTACTTCCGTCGCAGGGTTTAGACAGAAATTAAAGGAATAAAATGACAGAATGAAAAGGCTTCGCGAGGAATTACTTCCGTCACGTACACCTTCGCGAGGAATTACTTCCGTCGCAAGGACCTCCGCGAGGAATTACTTCCGTCCACGGGGGTTTAAACAAAAGGAAGAAAGTGACAGAAAAGAAAGGGGGAGGGGGGTGTGATCGCCAGGGGTTGAGAACCCCACAGGAAGTGTTCTGATCGCGTTCGCCGTAGGAGCGGGAGCAGTGCGGGTCTTCTCTTCCTCTTCTGTCGGCCGGCCGATGAAGAGGGCTTCCTTCGGTTACCCTTGCAAAACACAGCAGACGAAACGAATGGACGGTGGATTAGAATGAAAGTAGTGTAGTACCGGTCCCCTGATATGAAAATAGCAGAGTCATGTTCGAACGCGCACCTGGTTGGTGTTGTTTGAAACCCCTTTTAGACACCAAGATAGGCAGATGACATGATGAATAACCAAATGAAGGTCTCTCAGGGAGAGAGATGCAATATAGACAACAAATGATGCATGCATATGCGACTAACTGAACGAAAACGAGACAACAAGGAGGGGGAGAAAACTTATTCAGAGGTGGATGATGGGCTTTGGATGAGCTTCTTCAACAAGGTAAGGATGAAACAGGCACGCGGCACAGCAGAACGGCTTTCCTAGTGCACTCGACCGCCCAGGGAACTCGACCTTCTTTGTTTCACGGACTTCAACACTGACCGGACCGGAGCATCTCTTTCCATTCCGTACGGACACATACAAGCACTTACACACACCTGCAAGAACACTCACACAAATATATGTATATATTTATATATAAATATACACAAATACTTATGTGAATATATATATAGATATATGTATAAAGTGGAGAGGAAGAGAGGAAGGAAGGGCAGGAAAACTTTCCCTCCTTTTTTTTAGATGCTTTTTATATTTTAATTTTTTTGCTTTTTTTTGAAAGAAAGATACATAAAATAAATAATAAGAGAATAAAATACAATGGAGTAAAGCAATTATAACCACAAAATATTATATAGGTGGGAAGGAGAGCAAATAAAATAAATAAATAAAAAAAAGAAACAGAGAGAGATCGTGAAAGAGGGGGATTGAGAGAGAGAGTAAAAGAGAGAAATCGGTGG
The DNA here is from genome assembly GCA_022559845.1 of Amorphophallus konjac. Classification (NCBI taxonomy): domain Eukaryota; kingdom Viridiplantae; phylum Streptophyta; class Magnoliopsida; order Alismatales; family Araceae; genus Amorphophallus; species Amorphophallus konjac. Next base: position 453,963,855 of record CM040122.1, on the reverse strand, counting down.
GGAGAAAGGGACGAGAGAGAAAGAGAAGAGATGAGACAGAGGGGGAGGAAAAATAATAATAAAAAAAGAAAAGAAAAGAGAGAGTGTGGGAAAGACAGAAGAAGAGAGAGAGAGAGAGAGAGAGTGATAGCGAGAGAGAAGAAGATCCCGGCGGGAGGAAGAGAGAGGGAGAAAAAAGAGGAAATAAAAAATAATAAAAGTGAGAGAGAGATAGAGAGCGGCGAGAGAAAGAGAGGAAGAGGGAGAGAGATGTGAAACAGGAGGAGAGAGAGAGATGCGAGAGGATGTATCGCGGAGGGAGGAAGAGAGAGGAGGAGAGGGGGGAGAGGAGAGAGAAACGGGATGAGAGGAGAAGAGAAAGGGAGAGAGGGAGAGAGAAAGAACGCGGGGGAGAGAGAGAGACGGAGGGGGAGCGGTAGGGAGAGAGAGAGCGATTGGGAGAGGGAGAGAAACAGAAGAGAGAGAGAGAGGAAGAGAGAGAGGGGGGTGCGGCGAGGGAGGAAGAAAGAGAATGAGAGGGAGAGACGGTCGCGGCGGGGGCGATGTCGGTGGCGCGCGTGCAGTAGCGGCAGCGGTGGTTGGTTGGCGTCCGGCGATGGTTGGTGGCCGGCTGGCGTGGATGGCCGAGCGACAACGGAGGAGGGGCGGTTGCGGCGGCATACGGCGTCCGGAGTGGGAGCGGCGAGGGGGGTTCGCACGGCGACGTCGGTGGAGAGATGCTTGGAGGCGGACTCGCAGTGGCACGGTGGCGTCGGTGCGGCAGCGGCGGTCGCGTGGGGATGCTGGTGGCAAGAGGCTTCACGGTGACGGTGTTGGGAGGAAGCCGGTGGAGGTGGAGCTCGCGGACGGCTGGGGACGTGGATGGAACGGCTGTGGAGGAGTGGGCTTGGAGGGGGAATACGTGAGTATGCAGAGGAGGAAGATGGGAGAGAGGGTCAGTGGCTGTGGTGTCGCCCGGCGTTCTGTCGAGGGGATGGCAGTGGCGGTAGTATCACGAGCAAGAGAGGGAGAGGGGGAGTGGAAGGACGATGGCAGTGGCAGAGGAGATGGGGTCCGTGTCTGTGTGTGTCGTGCGTGTGCAGTGAGAGTGAGGGTGTGTGCAGTGAGAGGGGTGTGGGTGTGTGTCGTGTGTGTGCAGTGGAGTGAGAACAGTGAGTGAGGGTGTGTGCAGTGAGAGGGGTGTGGGTGTGTGTCGTGTGTGTGCAGTGGAGTGAGAACAGTGAGTGAGGGTGTGTGCAGTGAGAGGGGTGTGGGTGTGTGTCGTGTGTGTGCAGTGGAGTGAGAACAGTGAGTGAGGTTACGTGAGAGATAGAGAGGGAAGAAAATAGAGAGAGAGAGATATACGTGAGGATGTAACGTAGTCAATGTATACACACAATGTATAGACTTTGAGAGGTAGTCAATAGAGAAAGAGACGTGAGGATGATTAGGAGGAAACCAATGTATAGACTTTGAGAGGATGTACAGACTTTGTGAAGTCAATGTATAGACTTTGAGAGGATGTACAGACTTGGTGAAGCCAATTTATAGACTTTGAGGAAGCCAATGTATAGACTTCGAGGAAGCCAATGTATAGACTTCGAGGGGATGTACAGGCTTGGTGAAGCCAATGTATAGATTCTGAGGAAGCCAATGTATAGACTTTGAGGATGATGTATAGACTTTGGAGATGGATGTATAGATTTGGAGTGGATGTATAGACTTGGAAGGAATGTGTAGACTTGGAATGGATGTATAGACTTGAACGTACAGACTTACTGCAACGTACAGACTTTGGACGTACAGACTTGCTGCAACGTACAGACTTGAACGTACAGACTTGCTGCTAGGGGTGGGCACGGTTTGGTTTGGTTTGGTTTGGTTTGAAGAGAATTTTTCTCAAACCAAACCGAACCGAATTAAGGCTTCAACCCGAACCAAACCAAACCAAACTAGTTTGAAACCAAACCAAACCAAACCAAATTAATTCGGTTTGGTTCGGTTTGAACCATATTCATCTCCCATTTTATAAATTAGATTGGATTCAAACAACATTAGAGAAAGGTAGGGTAAAAGAATTTCTACCAAATAAAGTAAATATTAAAAAAATAACATATAAAGTTGTAACTTGTAAGAACAAGCTCCATAATATTTTCACATAAGAAATTAAGAAGTTCGGTTACAGTAAAATAGAAGGTGATTTGAAACCTATTTCATAAAGTCAGAAACCCCATTAGAATGGTGAGAATTGGACTTTTTAAATTCGGATTTATAGTTACATATACATTTATATTAATTTGATAAAAATATTCTTAAATTCGGGTTATTCGGTTCGGTTTGGTTTTGTTTGGTTTCTTGAACTTCAAAACCAAACCAAACCAAATTTTTTAATACGGTTCGGTTTGAACCCAAACCAAAAATTTTTAAATTTCAACCCAAACCAAACCGAACCAAATCGTTCGGTTCGGTTTGGTTTTCGGGTTGAACCCGAATAATGCTCACCCCTACTTGCTGCAACGTACAGACTTTCGACGTACAGACTTGCTGCAACGTATAGACTTGAACGTACAGACTTGCTGCAACGTATAGACTTGAACGTACAGACTTGCTGCAACGTATAGACTTGCTATGCATAGACTTTAAAGAGAAGAATGTACAGGCTTGAGTTGATACAACTGAAGAATGTATAGACTTGCTATGAAGATGCACGAACCTTGTTATATACATATGCTCAGACCAACAATGTGCTCGGACCATGAATGCATGTTTCACCATTTTTCAACTTCGTCAGAAGATTGAAGACCATTTAAAAAATTTGACCGGGAGGGCCACTTTGGGGCATCATAATATAATACGAGATCTACTCGCCACAATGTCAAAATTGGCGTGTCTACAACGGCAACAAACACGTTTCACACAGAGGAACCAATCCTCCAATGCTCAATGCAAACTCAGGAATCCGCCCGTAGCAACCAACGCTACGATCCTGAACCAGTGGGTCACAAGCCAACCAGGCTTTCGCTATGCACTCTGATCCACGCGCACAGCCACAAATTCTTGGAAACGTCGCCCAACCGGCACTCGTCCTTACGGAAAAGCGCCAACACACCCTCACATGACAAGGGAATGTGCACAACTTCTCACAGACAACCACCTGGCCAAGACAAGGAGCACGTCTCGCACGGACTTCATGGCACACAAGGCCAACTAATCCGGACACACAATGCAAGACGACGAACCTTAGCCAAACTCAATTTCTCCAACCAACGGAGAAACAGACATACATCCGACCAACGGAAGAATCTCCACGCTCGACCTGACCTTAAACATCGCACGTGCTGGGAACAGCACCTTCCGACACCGAGAAAACCATCGCTTCGTCAGGTCAGTGCCTCCGACACACTCGACGAGTGTCACGTCGGACCACAATCACAGCATCTCTCGATGCACCACCGCTGCAATTCCTCGAACTGCAATGCGCCACTCCAAGAGCCGCAACACGAGCCATAATCGACAACCGTCGACGCTCATCCTCGAGTCCCGAAACTCACCGCGGAACCTTCACATCTAAAACTAATTCAAGGCGAGCACAATCCGTTCGCACACAAGAGCACAGGAGCAAGACTTACTGGGACACCACAACCCAATCCTGCCTCAAAATCCGCAAAATAACCGAGATCGACACGTCATTTCTGACGCAACAGAGCACGACAAGAACATCAGGCTCGACGAAACAACAGCTCACCGAGAATATCCTCCGCTCACCCGAGCACACTTCTCGATCAGAACACCTCAGGGGTTGGACAAACCTCAAGCTGGAGTGGCCAAAACCGACAATAGCTCCCTCAGAGCACGCTCACGGCCACTTAACCACGAACAATCCTCTCGAGCCACCTGACCACGCTGCAGGTTCCTCGAACGCAGCAACGCGAGGTCATGCCTGCCAGCAACCTTTGTCCAACGCAGTACAACCAGGGCCACCACCGATGAGGGAGAAGGCTCTCGATCTCGATCTTAGACCCCATGCTGGCACGAAAGCCGCGAACAACAACCACCTTCACAGCACCACGTAGCGCACTCAAGCTCTCAAGCGGAAAATCAAGCGAAAACAAACACAAAACCCTAAGCCAACTGCCGACTGTACTGGACCTTACGGACTCTGATCACCGCAATATTTCGAATTCCTATGTACGTCCACAAACATTGCTCTGATACCATCTGTAATGACCCGAGAATCCGATTACCGGGAGAGACCCGATAATCCGAGACTCGAACCGCCGCCCACGAGCCGGGAGGGCTCGGAAGGGCTAAAAGGAGTGTGGAGGCACAAAGAAATAGGAAATAAAGCAGGACAATTCAACAATTAACAGAAATTAATAAACAAATACTGCTACAACAGAGTCCAGTCCAACAGAAAGTACAGTCTAAAGCAGTAAAGCGTACCACATGCCGAGTGAACACTCGGCCCGGTGAGCTGGCAACTGAGAACCTCCGTATCGCACCCTCGAACCTCGAGGAAGAACTGCCACACTTGAAAAGCAGGGAATGAGTCTCCAAAACAGAGACTCAGCAGGGATCCCGCGGAACCCCAACCGGAAACAACGGCGGTAGCCGAAAGAAAGCTACAACGACAGCAGGGACAGCTAATCGGTGGCCGGTCAAAATTCGGCACTACAGCTACTCATACTGTACCGGAAAACACACCCCGATCTCACGGTCGGGGGCTACCGAACCACACTAGCACCACTTACCGAAGTAAAACCTACAGCAACCCCGCCGTAGAGGCCTATCTCCCGGGACACGGCCAACCTGGACACGCTGTCCAAGGTGCAACCCTGACCATCCGGTCGCGGACACCGCACCAACAAGACGCAACCTCGGTAAAGCTACCAGCACCAGTCTCACAGCACGAAAATCGACACATGCGCCACGGCGAGACAACCGAAACTCAACGGTCAACACGACCGAAAACCTGAAGGTCGAAGTCACCGAAACTGACAGTCTGTCACTCCCGACTCGACAGGAGTACCTCCCACTAGAAGCACAGTCGGTAGCATCCCATGACGTCTTACACCGCACCGCAGGTGAACTGCCTGACGTGGTAGCGCCTACCAGAGGCACGGATACCGTACAAGTAACCACAAAGCAAGTGACTAGCTGGGGTCACGCTCGTCAGCGCGTATCCACTGCCCCCAACCACGTGTGCACACACATACCATGCGTCCTAGGTCTGGCCTCTGACTGGTTTTCCCCTTAGCCGAACTTTGGCTACAGACATGGGGCCCGACGGAAACCAGTCAAAAAAACCGTCCTCAGGGTAAGCCCGTACACCTACTCCCAGGTGAGACCAGCACACGCCTACTAGTGGAGGGTCACTGAAGGAGTAGACTCTCAAGTCAACGAAAAATAATGTCTGCATCCGACGACGTACGGGGACCATCCCACGTACCGGCACCGTCGCACGGTGACCACAGTCAGAGAAGAAATGGGACTCACAGTCCACAAAGAAACGCAGAAGTACGGTTCCCAAGGCAGCTCACAGGCCGCCAACCCGAATCCCACTCTCAGGGAAAAGCGGGAACCCTCCAGCCCCAGGCTGGGCAACTGGACTCACGGTGCAAGGCCTCACACATGGCCCACGCGGAAAGCACAGAAGCACAATTCCCAGGGCAACGCACAAGTTGCCACACCGATAACTAGACTCGCAGTCCAAGGCCAAACACATGGCCCATTCGGGAATCATCTTCCAGAAAAACTCACGGCATGCAGGGGAGACCCCACCGCACACACACCGATACACGGTGACTCGGTCAAGCGTAACACAAAAGCCCGAAACACGAGGAGTCACTCGGACTCTCAAACCCACGGGTACGCCAAACGAGGTAGCACGGTCCTCCTGACACCCTCAAGACACGGACACAGAACCCTCGGATGTCTGGGACATCCAAGAGACCGCAAGTCGACCACTGGGTCGCAACCGGGTCGACTAGGGACCTACACAACGTGAAATAATCGCGGCAAGCACGAAGAACAACTTCGGCGCAACACAGTGCCTGGCGGTCTACCTTTGGGCCGTCACAGTTGTAACGGTCCAAGGCGAGACCGTCACAGCACTCTAAAGGTCCAACACAGGAGCGTTACGCGAGAGGGGCAACACCGGCTTTGACGCACCCATCATTGGGCGTCACAGTCTCTAACGGACCAAGCCTGTTGCGTTAGAAGACAGAACGAAACAGGTTGTGACGCACACCCCTCGGGGCGTCACAGCCTGTGACGGTCCTACCTAGGCGCGTCAGAAGAATGGGCTGCGTCAGCTTTGACGCTCCCATTCAGGGACGTCACGGTGCTCTGACGGTCCTACCTAGACGCGTGAGAAGACTCGTGACCCCCAACGGTCTGAAAACACGAGAACAGACGTAGTGGTCGAACCCAGGCGCGTCACACCCTTTGGCGGTTTATCGTGGGACCGTCAGAGCGACCGGCGCCCTGCCGACAAAACAGGACCCTGTGACACACCCTCCTTGGCACGTCACAGCACGTAACGCACCCACCCTGGGGCGTTACAGACTGTGACAGTCACTGGAAGGACCGTCACACCGTCCCGAGAACGCTACGGCGGGAAACGACCCAAAAATCGTCCCACGCCCCCATACCTCCACGGGAGAGGGGGGAAACAAGGGGGAAGCCCCCAAATAGGCCCTAGCATGCATCTATGGCCTCGGATCGGCCAAAAACGCGATGGAACGGCGGATCGACTCACAATACCAAAAAACATGGATTTTTCCCAAAACACCCTGATTAGCCCGCTCGGCTCACCACGGCCTACAAAACTTGCGAGAAAGGGGATGCACGAGCTGGGGGTCCATCTCCCTACCTCCACCGAAGAAACGACGCGCCGTGGACGCCGATCCACGAAGAAAACGCCCCGAAACCCTCGCCGCTCCACGAACCCGCGGTCGAGCTTCCATGCGCCACCGGCCCTCGATCCTCGACCCGTTCCCCGTTCCTCGCCTCCCGCCATCGCCGCCTCGCCCTCCTCCACCACCGTCTGCCGCTCGGGGAGAGGGGGAGAGAAAGAGATGAGAGAGAGTGAGAAAGAGAGAATGATAGGGGGAGAGAGAAAATAGTTAATATATAGAAAAACCCAGAAATTTCAAAAATTCAGAAAATTACGAAAATTTACCTCCGTGATCTTCGGGAGGAGCACAACGCAGTGGTAACGTCCCGAGTCGAAGAACGTCACGGTTCGCCCTGCACAGAGTTCCGAAGGCATATCAGAGAAAAACACGTGTAGATCACAAAATACACTCCGAGACCCACTAAAATGATCGAAAAATATCCAAAAAAAATCCGGGGCATTACAGCGAGGCACTGGCTAGCGGTCTACCTCTCGACGGCTAAACCCCCGGAACACACGAAACTCAAGCGGTCCTAGCGGTCTACCTCTGGACCGCCAAAGACTTTGGTGGTCTATCGCATGACCGCCAGCCTTAAACCGACATAAGGGGACCTCTAGCAGTCTCCACGTGACCGCTTGGGCCCCTAGCGGTCTCTGGAACGACTGCTAGATCCTCCCGAGCCCGAAAACGCGGAAACGGCGGGAAACCCCATTCCACGCCCCGTTCGCGCCCACGCGAAGGGGAAAATAAGGAGAAACTAGTCCCCTACCTCTCTAGCACCGAGAGGACCTATTTAAACCCCAAAAACGCGATCAAAACTCTAGATCGGGCTCACATCCCAAAATCATGCTTTTTCCCCAAAACGGTAATAAACCCACGCTCGGCTCGCCACGGCCTACCAAACTCACGGGAAATGAAATACGCGAGTTGGGGGTCCATCTCCCTACCTCCACCGAAGATTTCACGCCCCGAGGACGCCGATCCGCGAAGAAACGCCGTTTAAACCCTCGTCGGTTCACGAACGCACCACCGAGCTTCCACGCGCCACCGGCCCTCGATCCTCGACCCGTCCTCGCCATCCTTGCCCCCGCGGCATCGCCGCCTCGCCCCTGTCTACCGCAGTCGGCCACCCGCGGAGAAGAGAGGGAGAGGAAGAGAGAAACGAAGGGGGAGAGAGTGAGAGACGTGAGGGAGAGAAAGAGAGAGGGGGGGATAAAAGGAAAAAAAGAAAAGAAAATATTAGGAAATTAATTTGAAGCCTGAAATTCAAAAATTAAAAATATATGGGAAAAATACCTCCACGATCCTCGGGAAGAGCACAACACGCTGGTCACGTCCCGGAGTCAGAGAACGTCACGGTTCACCCTGCACAGAGTTCCGAAGGCATATCAGAGAAAAACACACATAAAGCACAAAACACATTCCGAGACTCACGAAAATGATCCGAACCCACGGATCCAGATCCGATAAATATCCAAAAATCCGGGACATTACAGCAAGGGCCAACGACGAACCAAAACCCCAAGCGGTCACTCCCGGACCGCCAAGCAGGGTGGCCGTCCTTGGCCTCGCCTAGCGGTCAGTCGCAATGCCGCTACCCCACTGACCCCAACCGACCAAAACACGGTCAAACGGTCACTCCTGGACCGCAAAGCAGAGCCTAGCGGTGTTCACCAGACCGTTAAGGCACCCTGGCGGTCCATCGCGAGACCGCAAGGCTCGAACCGACATAGGGGGGACCCTAGCAGTCTCCAGAGGACCCTCTCACACCCTAGCGGTCTCTGGAAGGACCGCTAGGCCGTCCCGAGCCCGAAAACAACGAAAATGACGGGAAAGCCCATTCCACGCCCCGTTCACACCCACGTGAAGGGAAAAATAAGGAGAAACTAGTCCCCAACCTCTCTAGTACCGAGAGGACCCATTTAGACCCCCAAAATACGATCAACACTCTAGATCGGGCTCACACCCCAAAACATGCATTTTCCCCAAAACGCTCAAATAAGCCCGCTTGGCTCACCACGGCCTACCAAAATCACGGGAATGGAAGTACAAGGGTTAAGGATTCGTCCCCCTACCTCCACAGAAGATTTCACGCGCCGTGGACGCCGATCCATGAAGAAAACGCCGCGAAACCCTTGCCGGGAACCCGAACGCGCGTTCGAGCTCGCCGCGCCTCCACCGCCTCGATCCTCGCCCCATCCTTGCTCTCATCGCGCTCACGCCGTCCCTGCCTCGCCCACCATCGCCCCCGTCGGCGGCCCAGAGGAGAGGGGGAGAGGAAGATAAGAGAGAGAGTGAGAAAGAGAGAATGAGAGAAAGAGAGGGGGTGGGGGGGGGTTATTAATAGAAAAATTCAAAAATGTCAGAAATTCAGAAAAATATGAAAAAATTACCTTTGCGATCCTCGGAAAAAGCACAACGTGCTGGTCACATCCCGGTGTCTGAGAACGCAACGGTTCACCATGCACAGAGTTCCGAAGGCACATCAAGAAAAAACACGCGTAAAGCGCAAAACACACTCCGGGACCCACGAAAATGATCCAAAAAATATCTGAAAAAATCAGGACATTATACTGACGCAGACGGCGTCGGAGGGCGGATCGACGGCAGCTCCGAGGGGACGAATAGGACGTGATAACTTGTTACCTCACGCAGTTCGACCTCACGTCGGACGGTCTGACACCGGGCGACACTCTCTTCTCACAAGGAGTTGAGAGGGAACAAGAGGGAAATGCCTCTCAGGTACAAACTAAAATCTCATTCAATTCATCGTCATATTTCATACGTAACACCCTTAGCCTCCCTTATATAGGAAAAAATCATAACATTCTTACCCTTAAACTTTTCCTAATAGTATATATACCCAAACCTAATAAAACAAACCCAACAACTCTTATTTGACTGGTGGGTTTAATTAAAATAAAATACACATAACTTTTGACTATGATTAACCTAAAAAAATAAAAGTAAATAATATATATATTACTATATGTATTTTACACACGAAAATATTCAATACTCAAATATATATAAATACACACAAATATATAAAATAAATAGTTATCCATGTTACGCGATGATTCGCGTCATACACCCTTTGTCCTCTTAGCCGTAAACCCCTCTTCATTCACACTCTCCTCCCATCCCCGCCATTGTTCCCACCAAGGTAGTGCCCATCCAATGATGTCTGTTTCTACTTATTCCCCTCCCCATCTCTTGCTCGCTGATATCGGCTCCCCCTGGCCCATTTGATCGACTCTGAAGTGGCCATTGGCCGGTTCGTGTATAACGGCTGTGACGTATATGGAGGTTTCAGAGCTTGCAGGATTATCAACACTGCTGAAGACGTCTATGGACGAGCACAAGTTTAACAAGATGTCTCATGTTATCGAGGATACTCCATGTATCAGATCAGGTGCATGCCATTCGAGATTTCGTCGTCATCTCAACTTTGAAGATGTGAAAAGTAGTTGCAATAGATGAGGGGGAATTAATCTCTCCCGTTTGTTGTCTAATGTTGTTAGAGCTCTGCACTAGTTTCATCACTATAAGTTCACTATTGTTAATATCTCATGGGACATGTAGGGTGTTCACAATTCGATTCAAAATTAAAATTAAATTAAATTATTTAGTTTAATTCGGTTTTGTTTGAAGGTAAATTCGATTGAGTTCAATTTTGTAACGTTTGAAATCGAATCAAATTAAATAAATTAAATTTATTAATTATATTTATATGTATTAATATTATATTATAAATATATTTAAAAATTTAAAATATAAATACCTACACATACAAATATAAAAATATATTTTATTTTTACATATATATTTATTAAATATATATACACATATTATAGTAAGATATGAAAATTTAATTTGAAGAAATTCTGATTTTGAGATCTTGGAGCGCATCATTTTTAGTGTCAGTTTACTGTGATCTTTTGACAAGACGATAGTCTTGGTAAATTCTATGGCCTTAAATGTCGAAAAATTAATTTCTTGAGTTTTCAAAATTTAACATGGGCCTCATGAGTTTTCAGAACATCACCTTTTGCCATAATTGACTGCCAGGTAATAAAGAGACAGAGACCACGAGCTCAGTTTAGAAATGTGGCATATTGCTACTGGTCAGTTCGTCAACGTTTGATCCTTGGAGAGACGACGAAGACCGTAAGGTCCGTTAGTTGGACGGCTCGTCAAGTGACGATGGCCCGATTTGACGCCAAGCGCAATCCCGCACCGCAAATATCTCACGTGCGGCCCTCCCCCTTTCGACACGGTCCCTCTGGCGAGTCGCGACCTCAGCAGCCGAATGGTGGAAGGCATGATCCGTAATATAGAAGTATGCATAGGGGCATAAGGGTCACTCCGCCTCACCTCAGTGGTCCTTTTTCTCCCCCGTCTCCATAGGACCATAGGGACAGCGTCGCGATTGGCACGCCGTCTTCCTTGCGAGAAGATTCCAAAAGGGCGGCTGGCTGGCTCCCATTTTTCTCCTCACCTCCTCTCCCTCCGCAACTTCCTTCGACCCCCACAACTTCATCTCCCCGCCGATCGCCCTGCAAAAACCTAATCCGAACTCCAATTCCTCTCCGGCAGCTGCTTCTCTCCTCAGGTATGCGCTTCCGAGATCCTTCGGTGCCAGATCGGGTCCCCTTCCTGTGTTTTTCCCCGTTCATCTTTTGAAAGACCACGTTTCTGGAAGTTGTGATGTGTTTTCTTTTGTTTTCCTTTTTCTGACGAGGTAGGGTTTCTGGATCGAGGGCAGCTGGTCAAGTTCACTTGAGTAGTCGATCCGATGGCGGTGACCAGGCGCTACGGGATCACTCCCCAGCTAGGCAAGGATCTTCTAGTTTTTGTTGTTAATCTGCTGAGACTTCTGTTGGTCATGCTTGTAACTGATCTTTTGATTGGGGATATTGCTCTGCTTCGTTGAGTTTTTGTTTTAGCTGTCCTCGATCTTGCTGTTGGACTTGGTGTTGGCCTTAAACGAGCTTGTGGACGCGATCTGCAACTGATTCACGTGTTCCAGCAATTCTACTGGAGTAGATATAGCTATCATGAGCAATTGATTACCGTTTTGCGCACATGCTGACCCATGTCTTGGTGGGACCTCAGGATTTTGGCTGTTTTGACTAGACTCCTGCCCGAATTAGCTATGGTCAGGATGTTGCAGGCGCTGGTAGATCACACGTTGATCTGCCCGAACTATGTCTGTATGGTAGAGATGGTGCACAGTCAAAACTCCACCAGTTTAATTGCAAGCACCTTAGGCTGGCTGGGTAAGCAGAAGACTGCATCCCTACTGTGCGAAGTGTATCGACAGGCTGTCTAGTTTTTAAGGCAAAGGAGGGGGACTTACTGGACTTACATGTGGAGTGTGGTGGGAATCTGTTTAAACAATTGTCGCAGGTATTGATAGCCCTTGGGATGATCTCATCTGCAACTCTAGATGCCATCTTAGATCGTAATGATATCGGGCAGAAATGGACCGTAAGGCTACACAATGAAGTCTTTGGGCAGATTCTGTCGATAGCAATTTAGCATGTTCTGTGACAACTCCATCAAAAGCTGAACCTTTGGTTGCTCTTGGGTAGAACTCTGTCTTTGAGGAGTTGGAGTAGGTGGTTGAGTGATCTGTGATGATACCTATAGCAGTGGAATTTTGCTCATCAAAGAACGCTTTTAAGCCTTGTTATGCCCATTTTAGAATCGGTTGTTCTGATCCATATAGGCAGATTGGGTAGAAATGTGATCTGGTTTATCTCAAGTTGGTGCTTTTCTTGGGGATGGGGTTGGATTGATGCGAAAGAAAGGTGAGAATTGCCCTTAAATGGATTGAGATTGTCTTTCTTTCTCCTTGTACACAACTTTTTTCATCTTTTTTGATTTTCTCAGATTCTTTTTGCATTTATATATATTTTTTCGTTGTCCTATTTTCCTTTTTACTATTTTGGGCCTATCCAACATATGCCTTTGTTTCCCTGTTTGGCCAATCTTATTTGATCTTCCCCTACTTGCTTTGTTCATATATATGAGAAATTCACTACAGTTGAGTGTAATGAGCAACTTCCTTTTCAAGATGTCTAGGAAGTGGGAGAAACCTTAATGTCTTACAAGATATTACCATACGTAATCTTCTGTATCATTTGTTGCAGAAATCTGTGTCCCCCTCCATATGTCATGGTAAATAATTGTGGATTTTGTATAAGGGTGATGAAGGTTCGAATATATCAATGAGAAGTAGTTATCAATGAAAAGAGAATCATATTGCCGTCAATGGATCATTGTCTGATACTCGTTTTTTTTGTATTCCCCTTCACTGTCTGTTGTTAATGATGGTGAGGGCTCCAGCATACTCAGTTAAGAAAATTTTCTGATACTTTTCTTTATATTCTTCATTTAATCCAGCTAGATATAATCTTGTTCTCCTCCAGTATATTGCATTTCTCTTGATTACTATGTATGGACTTTTTAAGTCAAATTTCTTGATGTCCCATGTTTCCACAAAAGAAAAAAAAACTAGATTTACTAATCTGGAAACTAAAGTAGAGAAATTAAGAACGTATTCAGCCCGGCACAAGTTCAGTGCAATAAAGCCATATGGTACTGGAAATGATGATGAGATCATTAAAATAACAAAAAAATCAGTATACTATTGAAATAAACATGTCAGAAATTTTCTTTCTATCATATAAGAGATAATCAGAAGTTGAAAGCAAAATTTAATTGGATTATTTTTATAATTAAAAGGTCATAAACTGGAAGATAAGTGCAGTGTACGTAAGCTTTGAATTGTTTTGTCCTATATGGATATGTTACATTTTTCTGATTATCAGTAGTCATGAATATGTCATAGAATCTGATAATGTATATGCCTAAGTTAGAAAGCCCAATTCGACTGCAATTTTAAAGTACAATTAGGGAAAAAAGAGTTTAGCTTTGACCCGAGGCTTTGAAAACATGGCTGACAGTGAGACTGGCGTTTACGTATGCACTTCTATCTTATCATTATTTAGCTTTCCTACATGGATATATATTTTTGGAACAACTTAAAATTTTATTTTATTTTATTTTCCAAGAGATGATGTGAATAATACCACTAATTTATTGCACAGTAGAAGTGGTACAATTGAATAGGTGAATAGGAGGTTCCTCTTTCACTTGAAACTAACGTGAAACCCAAAAGGAATTACATGGCTTTGATGCCCGCTTCCAAACAGCAATATAAAATTTAAGATTATGGCACCAATCATAAGAAGTCATACTTTGAAGACTAATGTTTTGGATACAAATTCTACTTCCCCCCAAATCTCCATCAATGTGCTCCCTCCATATGTTCCAGCAGATGGCATGTGGCAGCAGCTGAAGAATCTGAAGTGTCCCGCGAATATTCTTGCTCTTTATTGTGTTAAAGGAGTGTCATATATTCTGAACACCTTGAAAATCTGAATGTGCATCTTGTGAGTTGACTGAAGATATCCGAAAGCTGCCTGCTAATGCGCTACATTTTCACCATCTTGACCACAAAGGGAGCAGAGGATATGACAACGAGGGATCCATTTCCCTCTGCATACTTTAGTAAATATCCTCCTTTAATGTTCAGCGTAAAATTTTATTTAAACTTAGACATCCTAGATATGTTCGATTCTCCATAACTGTAGATGTGGTTAAATTAGTCTTTTAACATCTGACTATTTCATTTTATGTGAGTAGATATCGAGCAAATACTATTGGAAGCGCAAAATCGATGGCTACGCCCTGCTGAAATTTGTGAAATTCTACGGAATTACCAGAAATTTCGTATTGCACCAGAGCCGCCAAACAGACCCCCAAGTATGTCATTAATCTACTTTTCTTTGAGGGTTATGCCATTATCATTTGTATATCTTATGTTTATTCTTTTGAGACACAAATTTTACAAGGCAAGCACAACATGTTGAACTGCTACTGCATTATGTTTATCTCCGACACAAATTGATAGGAATCTTGTTGGCTACCTTCATTACTTATGTATTATGTGATACATGGTTTTGGCTTGCACCATTGCATTGGGTGCGGGAAGCTGCTGAAAAACTTTGCGACTAGGTGACTGAAGATTGGCGATTGTTTGTGTCCTTATGGTATAGCGGCTTGTTAGTTGATTTGTTATGAGACACCCATTCATTGGAGGAAAATGAAACGTTCACATCAATGGCAAAAGCAAATAGACAATATAACACTCACTTGATAGATCCCTCCAAGTCCAAGACTCCCTTATATGAGCTTTTAGTATTACCCTAACTTAATCTGTAAGACAGCAGATCGGTGACTTCACATCATAGTTGCCAACTTGGGAAACGAAGTGAGAAACGAAAACGAGAAATGACCCTCCAAAATAAGAGGAAAGAAGAAAGATTATATATATTAAATTTAAATTAATTAATAGTGTCAATGTGCTTGTAAACTATTAAAAGTATTATTTGACTTTTAAATCTTCTAATATGTATTGGATTTTAAATAAAATATTTATCTTAATATATATATGTGTGTGTTATATTTTTTACAATTTTCTCAATTTGATATATATTTTTACAATTTTTAGGGTACTTGTGCAATATACCCTGTTCGTACTGGATATTTTTGTAACTATCTTTTGTCAGCAAGACTGATTGGTTATTTCTACAATTAAACTTTCTTATGGTCACTTTCAAAAAAAAATTCTTACGAGGGTCGTTTTATAAATACCCAACATCTTTTCACTTAAAAAAACACTTTCAAAAAATACCCAACACCTTTTAAATTTAATCCAGCAGGCCAGCATCAAATCCAGACCGATGGCTTATTATGGCAAACATTTTGGGGTGTGTGTCTTCGCTGCTGTGGCCGCTATCCTCACCTGTGCGCTGCCGCTGTCATCCTCACTTGAGCGAGCCACCACCGTCTTCATCATCTGCGGAGCATGCCAGCACCATCGTCATGGCCTGTGCAGGACACCACCGTCATCGTGCTCACATCTGTGCAGCATGCAGCTGCCACCACCGACCACGCCTGCGCATGCTGCCCTCTTTGATCCTTTTCCTCCCTTCTTCCTCCTCATTCTTCTACTGGCATAGGCCAGGAACTTTAGGGGACGTTTCCACCCAACATTTTTCGGCCGTTTCCCAGCCATTTCTGAAACAAATCTTTTTTGTTTAGCAAACGCGTTTCCTGAGAAATGGGTTTCCCACTTGGGGAATGTTTCCCTGCAACTATGCTTCACATTACACATACAAGAGAAGCAACTTCTCGAGGATAGAACATTGAATTCTCTGAGCATACATTCCGGACAATAGGACTGTTTGGGGCGCACATCACATACTTACAAATCTTTCATTTCAAATGTGTAATTTTGACAATCTTATTATTCCTTTTTGTATAAACATCATTTTTTTGAAAATGGACACTACCACATACTATATAGGATTAAAGAAAGCATGATTCTCAAAGAATATGAGAACCCCGAGCCAACAGCCTGGATACCCAGGACCCTGGACAACTTGAACGGCATCAAGAACAAAACCCTGATCTAACCTCCTTCTGGGGGGTCATTAATATTCCTCTCTCTAGGATTTCCTAGAGAGAGAAGCTCTGGGGTTTCTCCCCCTTGGCGGCCGCCATGGCTGCCCAAGGTTGGGGGGGGGGGTCCGCCCTACTCTCAGCCCTCCACCCTCCATCCCTCTCAGTCCCATCCAGATCTCCATCGGCCTCCCTCCTTTTTTCTTCATCTCTACAGCCCATCTTCTCGCCTCCCTTCTCTCCTTCAGCCCTTCCTGCATGTCCTGGTGCAGCTCTGGCGGCTGTAGATCCGGGGTCGACTTCATCAGCCCAGCGGTCTGCATCACAGGTTGGTTGAGGAAAGTCAAACCAGGGATGTGGAGGGCAGGCAAGGCAGTCTTTAGAGGGTCCTCCTCACGAATCGTAAGCCACTTTTTTCCGTTTCACCCGCCACCTCCTCTGCACCGGTGCTACCCTCTCCGTCCGCATCTGAAGGTGCTCCAGGTCTGGGCGATCTGCTCGCTTCGCCCCTTGCTAATCCTGCTGCGACAGGAACATATTCTCCTCCTGGCGAGCCACATCAGGCTGTAGCGCGGCTGGGTTCTGCTCCCTCTCCCTGTTCTTCAGATCCGCAGACTTGAGGTTCCCCTTTGGCTGCAGCAGCAATGGCCTCCCCGGCTCCGTTGCCGGCAGCAGGTGCGGCTGTTTCGGCTCCCACACCAGTTCCGGCAGGTTCGAGAGCAACACCGGCAGCAGGTGTTCTGGCGGCATCCGTGGTTGGTTGCCCTCTGTCGACGACCCCAGACACAGCTGCGCCGTCTGCTCCCTCCGCGGCTTCAAGGCCCCCATCAATGTCTCATCCGGCAAGAAGCTATGTGGCGGTTGTATCGGCCAAGTCTCCGGCGTCCCGACCGAGCTTCGCCCATGGCGTGGGCGTGGCTGAAGCGAAGTTGTTCCCGGAGGTCCCCGCCGACTCTCACCGACGAGGGTGCCCCGGCGATCCTCTTCACCCTGAGGAATACGAGATGACCCTCTGCCCATTCCAGTTTGCTGTCGTCGCGAAGAACCCCTTTGGTCAGCCGGCATTTCAGGACATCAAACTGCTGCTGACCTAGAAGCTTGGTCTGCGTCATGAGTTCGTGATGGCGGTGATGGATGATCGCCATCTCCTCATCTGATGTATGGTGGAGGAAGACTACCTCCGCTTTACCATGTGTGAGCAGCTCCACATCAGGGGATGTATCTTCAGGTTCTTCAGGTGGACGTCGGAGTTCGCGAGTGGCATGGAGCCGCCGGTGGTGCTGGTATGGATTGAACTCCCAGGTCTTAAACATTTTTTTATTCCATGAACCTTTTGTCCGTTCTATTGCTGGTACAGTGGGGAGAGCTCTCCAAGTCGCCAAGCGCACCTCGCAAATTACATATGCGGCTTCAGCACATGCTCGTGTGGAGCTCAATGCTCTCCAGCAACATCTTGAGCAGGTTTGGATAGGCCTGGGCTCTTAAGGTTTCTGGCAGAAAATTGTCTATCCGGCCATGCCCACTTATTGCTCGTCGTGCTTTCTGCTGGGCCACTAGACCGCTGAATGTTGCCGGAGTGCACAGCCGGTGGAATCGGTGCTTGCACCAGCTTGTCAGCGACGCAGACGGGGTGCCAAGGCTTCCGCAGCTCAACCTGAGGGAGAGCTGCCATCGGTGACTGCTGCTCCAGCAGTCCCTGTTCTGGGTGGCGGTGTTCCTCCAACGTCATCACAGCCTGACGCTGCCCTCCTCAATCAGCCGGACAACGGAGCTCCGGCCTTACACACCGCTGGTGAGCTCCCTGTTGCTGCGATGGACACTGCCCCCCCCGTCCGGTTCAGATGTTGATGCTGCACCCCCCCCCCCCCCCCGCGTCCGTCTCAGATGCTGCACCGGCAGAGTCAGGCGAGCTAACGATTGTGCTGCCACCGGTTTCCTCTGGCTCTGCAACACTCCCACCGGCCAACAACGGCGCTCCTCCGGCGATAGCGGCGCTTGGTGTAAACCCTAGCGCCACCCAGGGATGGTAGTTTCGGTTTCGCCAAAATGGGTCGAAACCCGTTCAAGTAATTCAAAAAAATCAGAAAAATTTAGAAAAAATCAATAAAATTATAAAGAATCAGAAAAAATCAGAAAAAATCATTGGACATGCATTTGGCTGTGAATAAATTGGATTAAGTGCTAGAAGTAGGTATTGGACATGTTAAACTAATATTCACTACATATTAAACATGAACTAGGTTCAAGAAGTACAATAAACATTACAAACACAGTAAATGTTATAAAAATTAAATGATCTCTATCCTAATAATGATGCACTAATATGGATAATAGTTGGAAGAATCTTCTCCCTCATCGTCTATCTTCTATTGTTGATACCTATAAAAAGGATGCATATATTCTGTATATTCATTGTCACCAAACAATGATGTAGTCAAGTCGTGCATCCCTCTTTGAGAATCTCTCTTGTAGTATAAGGTTGTTGACTTGATTGGAATCCAGAATCAGCATAAGAAGCAGAACTTTGAGGATTAGAAGAGGATGTTGACCCATATCTGTTACTGTCAGGAACTGGATGAAATTGGAATCCTGGTTGATGATCCCACTCATACATGCCTGTTTCGTGTTGGCCACCTCTATAACCTGTTGGATGTCCATATTGGCTCTATGAATCATATCCTCTTTCACTATGACTGTTTTCTCTGCCCGTGTCCTTGTGGAATGAGGAAGTAGGTGCGTACATGCCACCGCCAGTAGTAGCATCTGCAGCTGCACTGGGATCATCACTTGGTGACATAAGAAACCAATCGTCTTCTAGCCTTTGGCTCTGTTTTTTTTTTTCTTTTGGTGCGATGATCTCGTTCATTTTTTAAAGGAGTCCTTTTCTCCGTGGCGTGTCTCACATAAACTTGCTTCATCTGCTCAATTGCCGGGTCCTCTCGAGTAGCAACACTAGTCCTCTAAGTCATCTCATGCACTGTTGTACTTCTTCTTAAGGATGGAGGTGGTTTGACCATTATAGGAGTGACTAGTCTGCTATCTAATTCTGAGTATCTACCTGGCTCAATCTTAGGCTACTACTCAGTGTCGTCAACAAAGACTTTTCCTCTCTCTGGTGCTCATGAGTCACTCTTGGCCTCTTTGTTGATCCTCTGAATTTTGGATCCCTTGGCTCATCTCCATCTAATATACCCTCTGCCCATGTTATGTCATCTGGATCAAAAACGGGCTCATCAACTTGCACTCGTACCTGAACCCAAGATTGTAAGGGATTGTCATCATCAAATAATGCGCCCACATCAATTTGGCCTGTATCATCTGCTACATGTTTGTTGCTCAACTGTACTTTTAGTTTCATGTTCTTTATTCTCAACTTTTTGTTGTAGTGGCAGTAAATCAAATTTTCTTGCTGTTCAGCCTTTAGTCGATTGCGAACCTTTGAGCGTATAAGGTTCTCCAATTCCTTTCACATTGACTTGCTGATGTTGTTTGACTCAGCACCCTAATTGCAATGTAAGCCAATGCATTATTGCCCATATCCTTATTGTTCACTATTATCCACCAGTCAACTGTTTCACCAATCATAAATAAATAAATAAATGTAAGATGTAAATTCATGGTGAATTCTTCTTGATATACTAATACATATTGACTCAATTTAAACACAAAGATTTAGTATACCTGGGCTCACTCTTCTCACAACGTATTGCACTTGTGAGTCAGAATATGTCCCAGTCCTCAATCTATAACTGTCCATTTATAAGGATAAAGTAACAGATTAACATAAGTAATTAAGTAAATTCTTTTCCTCTTATTGATAAAATCAATAAAGGGCAACTTGTAGCTCAACCTGAAGGCTCTTTTCTGGTGTCCTCGATAAACGACCAATGACTTTTAAGGTGTCTTGAAGCTCTTCGCCATCAACGTTTGTATTGGCATTGTACGTAAATGAGGAAATAACTTGCAGTTGTGTATAATTAAATGTAAGATGTAAATTAACCTAAAAATAATGAACTTTATATCAGTACAATTAATCACTCTCCAGCTTCATGCAATTCATGGTGTAATGTGTTGTCTCATCTGTTGTCAATAATTTTTCACCACTTCTCATACTCTCTGGAAAGGGTTTTTTGCAAATCTAACTTGGCACGATCTATGGCCTCGTACATATATCCCATATCATTCCTCTCATCGCCATACACTATTCTTAGGAGCTTCACGAGGGGTGTGACTACTTTCATGTAACGTGAGACCCTGTCCCAGATTTTGTTGTCTTCTACGATGTGGCACACCCAAATAATCTATCTGAACATTAGTATTGGATTTGTCTATATAATCTCACATGGAATTGTGGTACATGAAAGACTTGAGCTCATTCTAATACTTGTATAAGGACTCCAAAGAAATGAAATTTGAAGCAAATCTTGTTGGCTTTGCACGGATGATATCTCGACCTCCACTTGCATACTCTCTGAACATGTTCAAGATCCTAGGATGGCCATAAATGTACTGACTGATATTCTGTGCCCTCTCAAATATCTTCTTCACATTTTTGTTCTTCCCAATGTCTTCAAGTATCAAGTCTAGAAAATATGTTGTACATGGGAGCCAATATAAATGTTTGCGCTTATGCATCAACTTCTTCCCTTCAGTCTTGCAACTGACTTTATTATCGGTAACTACTTACACAACAAGTTTCTCTCCAATTTGTTCTACCGTGTCATCCATCAATTGAAACAAGTAATCTACATTCTTTTCATAATTTGATGCATCAACTGATTTCACAAAGACTATACATTCGATGTAATAAAACAGAAAGTTGATCATGGACCTCTTTGTGATACCAGTCTAGCCATCACACATAATGGTGCATCTTCTCTCAATCCAGATATGTTTGAATATTTCAACCCACTGATGAAGCTCCTCAATCTCTCCCTCAAGGTCACGTCGATATATGTCTCGACGTGATGGGGCCTTGAAGTCAGGGTCAGCAACTGCTATGGCATCAAGCATAGGCTGCTAGTATTCTGATTCAACTACATGTGCAGGCACACCTGCATGGAAAAATTATTTGTAAATACTTTTAAATACATGCCCTGCAGCTTCTGCTGATTTTTTGACCCCTCTCAATGCTTGTTTGATTTTTGGCTGTGTAGCACTTTGCCTTCTATGCACATAGCTATCGATGGGGCTTACTCTCTGCGGGGCTGCACTAGTGTCAGGATGTCGTGCTACACCAGCTGTACTGGAGTAGGTCCATGATCCTATTGGTGCTTTTCCATTCATTCGAATCGTGCGCTCACGCTTTACTTCTTCGGTCAGTTCTGGATCTGAATCCTCTGTGTCTTTCTCATCATCATCATCATTTTTCCTTCCCCTTCTGTTTATTCTGTCTGAAATCTTCTCAGCAAATTCACCCTGATCTTCAGCCCTTCGTTGCATTCTATCTTTTTTGCCCAGAAGGCACTGGCACATTTCCTCTGCCACCTGTCGGGGACATTTATCGCATTGCTTGACCTCTCTTCTTATCCCTGCCAAATGCTGTTTTCTTCTAGTAATTCTGTCATGTATCTCCTTACCACAATAATTACATTTGATTTTTCTTCTCCCAGCATCAACTAAGGTGAGGTGGGCTCACTCCAGATTGTTCTGCCCTATGTTGCTTCTGACCTCGTTCACGTCTACCTATCATGCTGCATTAAGACAATCAAAGATAAATGGTTGTAAGTACAATGAGAAAATGCAATGAACCATAATTGAGCTTTAAATTATGTTGAATTGAGATAATTAGACAAAACCCCCAATTTCTAACCGCTAATTAGGGTCACATTTAGGGACTTTGCCTAATTACCCTTCGTTAAATGCAATTAGCAACGTGTTCTCGCCCTAAAGCGTTCATTGAAACTTAATTGAGTTTCAATTGAAGTTACATCTACCTAATTAGACAAGCCCCCAAATTTAAATTGCTAATTAGACCTTAATTTGAAAATTTATCCTAATTACTCGGCATGTAATATAATTAGCAGCATGCTCCCGCCCTAAAGTATTCAATGAAGTTTAATTGAGCTTTAATTGACGTTAAATTTATCTAATTAGACAAAACCTCTAAATTTAAATCCCTAATTAGGTCTTAATTTGAAGATTTACTCTAGTTATCCGCCGTGTAATACAATTAGTAGCATGCTCCCGCCCTAAAGCATTCAATGAAGTTTAGTTGAGCCTCAATTGGCGCTAAGTTTACCTTATTAGACAAAAGTCCCAAATGTAAACCATTAATTAGGTCCTAATTTGGGGATTTACCCTAATTACTTGGCATGTAATACAATTAGCAGTATGCTCTCACCCCAAAGCATTCAATGAAGTTTAATTAAGCTTTAATTGACACTAAACTTACCGAATTAGATAAAAGTCTCAAATTTAAATCGCTAATTAGACCCTAATTTGAAGATTTATCATAATTAACGTATAAAAAATAGAATATTGTATATAATCTTACTTACAACAAGAAAACTATCAAACAAAGAAAAAAACAAAAACTTATAAGATCCTTGAGGAATCTTCAACCCAATGTTGTGAACGACGGCGGCGGCGGCAGCTACGCACCGTAAACAGTAAGAAACGGTGGTGGTGGTGGCAGCGGCAACAAGATCTCCTCCTGGCAGTCCCAAGCTCCCCCCTACCCCTCCTCTCCACCTCCCCTGGCCGGCAGCCCCTCAGATCTAAGATCTGAGGGGTGGGGCAGACTTGAACTCCCCTTAAGAGGGGAGTTCGCGTCCGGTTTCGCCCGAAACACTTAAAATCTTATTATTTTTTTCAGTTTTGGCCTTGCTACAGTGAGCAGGTCCGGTTTCGGATCATTCCGGTCTGAAACTGTCATCCATGGCGCCACCCCGCTGAGTGATCGCATCTTGACCGTTGGCCTGATCCCATCTGATGGCTCCAATGGATCAGCTAAACCACCCCAAGATTCCCCGACCTCTCAGGCGCTCAACGCGGCAACTTCCCTACGTGCAGAGCCTGCTAATCCCGTCGAACCTGCCATGCATGGATCCCCACCGATTCTGGGAATCTCGCCACTGAGGATCGCGGAGTCTTCAGAGTAAACTCCTGCATCTGCTGCCGATGCTGCCAGTTGCCTTCCGTGGTTGGACTTTCCGCGGCTTAATCGGGAAGGTGATCACATGGGCATACCAGCTGGATCCTCGACGCAATAGCACCCAGCACAGCCCAGCTGGATCCCCCTGATCCACCTGCTCAAACCCTTCCAGCCCACCTGTCAGAGGTACCAGTGAGGAACCCATCTGCTGGCCCAGTTGTGGGCTGTGCGGCCCACTCTCCACGTTGCAGGCTCAGCCAAGAGGACCTGCATTTGGGTGCGACCCAGTCTGTCACACTGGGCGCGGCCCAATTCACCTCAGCACCCTGCGGTCCAGTCACACTGGGTCAAATGGCCCAAGCCATGCCGGGTCTGCCAGCTCCGGCCCAGGATTCTGATGCGCCTCATGACAGCCCAATTGATCTGGGCCTGCCTCTCTCCTATGATGACCAAGCCGTGCTCTGTGCGGCCCAGTCCGCAAGCTTCAGGACATCTCCAGGTATTGGGCCCGGCTGCAGCCAAATGCATGCCGCTCAGGCCGCTTTGTCCTCATCGCCTGCAGCCCACTCAGCCACCAGCAATGGCTCACTGCCTGCGCCCTCTAACCAGGCTGCCACTCCTCTTCCCCCTCAACAATGAAATACTTCAATCACGCATCCCAATGCTATGGGGGGGGGGATGTAGTCTCCGGCTTCCAGTCCCAGCGAAGCGTCCTCTAGTGCCCCATCCAATCATGGAAAGGGGGCGGCTTTTGGGGTCCCCCAACTGGACACATGCATCACCACTATCCAAGACTTCACACCTTTTGAATTCTATGGCTATGATTTGGACACGGGAGTACCTCTCCTTGAGTACCCCGCCGTTGGCACTCTCCCTACCCTTCACCTCTCCTGCAGGATGCTCTGCAGGCTATCAATTTGGAGGCGGGAACCACCAGCAACAGGGCATTTGTTCAGGCTATCAAGGACATCCATGCGTTTCTCCGTTCTTTTGAGGATGTGCAACCGCTTTGTGTTGAAGACCCATTGTCCCTGGACTCTTTCAGTAGTGGTGTTTTTACTTGTACCCAGCACAACAACTGGAAGAAGAAGGAATCCAAGAGACCCTGAGGATCTACAGTTGGAGGTTGTACTAGGATTTGTTCTTGCTTTCTATGTACTTGGGGTAAGGCTCCATGTCTCCAACAACCCCCCTTTCTATTCAATAAATAATGAAGACTAAGGGCTGGCCTGGGATCCTACCTGAATTCCCAGGCTAAAAAAAAAAACCACCTCCTGGGGACATTGTTCCTTTTAACAAATGAAACTTCTTGACCCTAGATCTCACATCGTGCAGCGACTTCAGATTTTGATCCATCAGTGAGAAATCCTGCCCTTTAACCAAGAACCAGTGCCCCAGTTGGTAAGGGGCAAAGATGTCTGATCATTATTGGGCTTGATATCTTACTGTAATTTCTTCAATAATCACTTCAAAACAGAATCCATTGACTCCCTATCAGCCAAAATGACACCGCCGAAGCGGATGGAAGAAGTGCCCCCATCTATTCTGACAAAGAAGACCCTCTATGGTCGTAAACTTCTCAGCTCCTCCTGAGTCCGATGCACCTGCACTCAAAGGCGGACAGTCACTGTGAAGATTCTCTGAGTTTTTTTCCTCTCCCATCTTTAACATTAGTACTTACACACCATACTCTTTCATTTCCCCAGAAGAGGAAATAAAATTATGTGAATATGCCCTTTTGAATATCCTGGTTTTTGAAAACCCCTGATCTCCTTAGTTTGTGATATAGGGGTCCTCATATTCGTAGGCACGATTGAGCATAAAGATCAGAATCAAATGGAAAATGGGATAATAATTGAAATCGCAGATGGAGCTAGTGCACACTCTGTCCAGAAAAGAAAAGTTATTGGAGGTTAATAGATTTTAGAGGATGTTTCCAGGGTTCTTCCTAGCCGCATTGAATTGGTGGCAGCTTGTGATAGACTGCTGGAAGCAGTTGACTGCATAGTTCATTTACACTCGGGTCTAAGACAACCTTGAAAGGGAAGGAAAATTGAAGAATTACCTATTTCTTCAACCTTCCTGTTAACTGTTGAAGTTGGACCAGTGGACAAACTAGATGGTGTCTGTGCAAACCTCTTCTGTGAAGTGTCTTTAAGCATGATTGACAGAGAGCAAATTTAGTATCAAAAGTTCAAAAGAGTTTTTTTGAAAGCAAGGTTTTCTGTGAAAGTTAGAGCACGCTTGTGGATTATGCACGGCAAAATTATTTCCAAGCTTGCCAGAAGCAAACAGTCCATAGATTGCTACACTTATGCAAAGCTTAAAGGATGTAGTTCAGTTACAGAAGATGTTGACCACCTGACAGAATGGTTTGCCTCCCTCCTCCTGAGATGGGGCAAAAAGCCCTCCTGCATGCAGCCAACTTCTATAAATTAGGCTGGCCACGTTACTGATAACCGCAGAACGAGCAATGAATCTTCCCCAACGACAAACGAACCTACGGGCGGGGCATTTTCGGGGAGTAGCCCGCTTCTTCAGAAACTTCCTGGCACATACATTAAGGGAGCCATCGAAAGGTGACTGAAACACCAGAAACGGGGACTACCCGAGCTAATGATAGAGGCAAGAACACTTTCCGGCCAGGTCCCATTAATTGATCATAACGATATAATGGCAATGCTTCACTGACGCATATGTGTAGGAACAGAAAGAATTATTTTGATGCTAAACTGGATCGAATCTGGGATCTTCTTGGAAATGGGAAGATTTAGGATAGGTGAAGTGGTTGAATGTAATGACAGATACTTGGTATGTCAACATTGATTAGATCTGAGATCTGTTATCCTAGATGCATCATGGTTTTGGATTATGTGGGGCTACAAAATCAAACCACATTATATCTTTCTTTGTGCATAATAAAACTTGAATTTGGCTTACTTGTTTTTTTGTTTTTGAAAGTGGGTGGTCCCACTACTGTGGTAAAAGCAAAAGAGAGATGTACAAATATAGTCAATGTGTTCCCAAAAAATCCCAGTACAGCAAAAATAGTCCACACCAAGACGGTGTGGCCCGCACTAATCTCCCAACAAAACAAAAATGGAGAAGTTGTGAGAATTCATATTACAAAGGAGCTCCGCCCACTCTCACACTCACAAATAAAAGAAAACGGTCTTTCCACTGCTCTACCTTCCCCTTTGAAAATTTTATTGTGTCTTTCTCCCCATAATGCCCACAATGTAGGATGAAGGCTAATCCACAAAGTAACTCTATCCCCATTTAGAGTTTAGATTCTACCACATTGCTTAATTAGATGATGCACATTCCTTTGCAAGCCGATAGCACCATCAATCGTACTAGCAATCTCACCCCAAACATCCTGTGAGTAAGAGCATCCTGCAAAAAGGTGGTTCAAGGTCTCATCCTTCTCTCCACACAAGCAACATATGGTGGGTATATATTCTGTAGAAAAGGAGAAAGCCTATCACACGTCGGCAGCCTTCCGTGTGAGCTCCTACAAATTTGAAGTTTCAACTTTAACGGGTTCCTAGGAGTCCAAATTTGTGAGGTAAGGCGGTGGCACACCCCTCCATTGGAAATGAAGGTGTAATCTGACTTTAATTGAGAATGATCCCCCCTCCTCCTACCACCACTGGTCCTCTCTATATGGTTATGGGGTATAGTCAAGAAGAAAGCATAGGAGGCTCTCTAGCTGATCCATCTTCTCTGGTTTGAGAATCCTCCTAAATGACGGTATCCAAGTTCCTCTTGACAACTGAATGTCAAAGGCCTGAGAGACTGATGTCAATGTGCTGTTGAAACTGCATAGAGCCTCGGAGAAGATCCCTCTAGAGTAAAGTTACCACACCATTTGTTCTTCTAGAAGAGACACTTGTCACCACTTCCGAACTGGTGCCAAACACTAGAAATAATGATGTCCCTGCATGTCAAAATACCTTGTCAGTGAGTGAAATATCATACTTAGATGCTGGTGCCATATCCCAGTCACTCACTTTGCCATGATATTTTTGCCTAATGACATGTGCCCGTACTTCATCCTCACTTGTCCCCAACTTCCACATCCACTGCACAAGAGAGCTATATTGAAATATTTAATATTTTGATGCCCACGCCTCCCATGTCTTTACTTTTGGCGACTCTACCCAGGAGATATCGTGCCAACCCTTACACCTCTCCCTATTGTTATGTCAAAAGAATCTCACCTGAATAGACTCATTCTTTTTTGCCACCGTATTTAGAATTCAGTAAATGGATAGAAAAGTTGATAGGCAGGCTATTGAACACTCTACCCAAGAGCTTTCTACCACTATGGATAGACGAGCTAGGCTTCCCATTAACCAGGACTGCAAAGGTGGCAGACGAAATGTAGGCATGTATCCAGCCAATCTATTTATCACCAAAACCCATTATTTTTAATGCTTGAAATAAACATTGCTAGTTGATTTCGTCATATGCTTTCTCAAAGTCAAGTTTCAGAACTACTCCTTTCTTCCTCTGAGTCTTCATGGCAAAGAGACATTCGCGAGCCATTAATTTTTTTTCCTGAATATGTCTGCCCTTGATGAAGGCCCCTTGAAAGCCAATGACCATTCTGTCAATTACTATGTCTAGTCTTCTTACTAGCAACTTGGTGATAATCTTGTATCTGCCATTCAAAAGATTAATGGGTCTAAAATTATGAAAGCATTGCACACCTTGTTTTAAGGGACGAGGACTAAGAGGGTTTTGTTTATACCCCCTAAGTGAGCCCTTCCCTCTTAGAACTCCCTTACAGTAGTTATAAAATCACTCTTAATAATATCTCAACACTTTTGGAGTTTGGAAGAAAGCAAGTGGGAATCTATTTGGGTTCATAGCTCTACCCCTACAAAAGAAAAGACCGTGTGGTGGACTTCCTCCTTTGAAAAGTTTTGCGAGAGAGCTTCCCTGTGATTGGGAGAAAGAGAGGGAAGTAGGTCCGGGACAATCTCTGGTATGTTGATATCATCCTTGGTGAAAAATCTGAAGTAGAAGTGCCTCGCTTGCCCTTTGAGATCCTCATCCGTAGAGAAGAGATGATCACCCACTATGATACAGATTATGGAGTTGACTCTTCTCCTCCCAGAGGCAATGCGTTGGAAGTACAAAGTGCTCCTATGCCCTTTCTTAATCCATCCCTTCCTTGACTTTTGCTTCTAGTAGATCTCTTCTCTTGTAAGGTTTTCATGAAATTTTGCTGTGAGAGTGTCCCTGAGTCTTATGTTTGAGTCATCCAGTAGCGTTGCCTCCTCCAAACAGTGCAGTCCCTCAATCTGCTGCAATATCCTATCTTTAGTAGTTGTGCCATGTAGGTTTTTTTGCACACCATTCCTTGAGAACCTGTGCCACCTGTTTCATTTGCCCACCAGTCTAGCCATAGCGAACCTTTCATTCTTGTGCACATTCTAGGCCCGCCTAACAATCTCCATAAAGTCAACTTATCTGAACCAAACTCTTTCTAGTATGAAGCTCCTTATCACATGTGTACGGTTGATCTTTAAAAAGATCCGATACTGATCTGGCTAGAGATGACACTTGCATGTGAGGATAATGATCCTCCCAATCAATTAATACTAGAAACTTGTCTTGCATAGAGCAAGTGGGATTTGCTCTCAGATTAGACCAAGTGAACTGAGCGTTTGCCATTCTGATATCAATAAGTGCAACTTCCTCCATAAAGTCAGTGAAGTAGTCCATCTCCCTTGTATGGATGTGAGCTCCTATCCTTTCCATGGTGTTGTAACAACATTAAAGTCACCACCTACACACCAAGGCCAGCTTGAGCTGAGATGGTGTCTAGCCAATTCTTCCAACATAAGTCTCTTTTTCTCCCTATTTTGAGGGGCATACATCCTTGTGAAGTCCTTAAAGAAGCCATCCCTTACAGTCTGGAAATGTATTGGGGATGGCCTCTCGGCTGACCTGTCTATCTTGCTCCACCTCTTCTGTATTGGATTGATTCCAGAGGATCATGATATCTCCCGACCTCTCCCCAGTCGGGGAGGTTAGCCCGTTAGCTAGGCTGGCTCTCCCAATCTCCCTCATGATAGACTCTCCATCCCCTTCACATTTGAATTTTTGCAACACAAGATATCGATTTTGCATACCTGACTAGCTCCTTCACGGCCTCCCCCCCCCACAACACACACACACACACATATCCCTCTCATATTTCACGAGACTATCCTCATATGGGTAGTGGGACGTCCCTTTCCTCCTCTCTCCCATTACTCTCCTTGTCCCCCCTCTTCTGGGATTTTCCTCCCTTGGCCCCTCTCGCCATGCTAATGAAGCCTTACAAATGAGGTACCCACCTTGTTCGCTCGTTCCTTCACCTGTGCTGTTGTCGACCTCTCCACCACCCCCACCAGCTACCTCCTCCCTTCTCGGACTACCCTTATAAGATAGGTCTTTCCCCTCAGGTTGCCCTCCTTCCCACACCCTATCCCCTCCCTGTGTCTTTGGAATGACTTCCTCACCTTTAGAAGTTGTCTCCTCCCTTTCATCGTGGACTTCATAGCCTCCGTTATCACCTACTGGGCTGATCTTCGATTCCCTATATGAAGCCACCTGAGGACGGTGGCCGGGTGATACATTCTCGGCTAGCTCTTCATCCATCCCTCCTCACGAGTGCCTTGGCCAAGACGGTCGAGACGCCTTGCCTCTTGTCGCGTGATGCTTGAATCGTTTGGCTGCCCGTCCTCAGTGCCTGGACGAGGGAGCCTGATGCATCTGTCAGCCATAGGCACTCAAATTCATAATGATTGGCGAAGGCCTCTCCTCCTGTTGTGGGGGGGGTATGGGGCTAAGTAGTTGGTTTCCGACTGGGAATGTCGCCATCGTCTGTTGCTCGTCGGAGTGGGCTGCTGTCTCCGGGGAAGAGACCCTGTGAACCATAGATGGAGTTGGGTGGCAAGGATGACCCTTGTTGGCTCCATGCGAAAGTGCTATCCCATAAGACCCGGATTTGGGTAAGTTATGGATTAACGGGTTCACACCTGGCTCCCAATCGCCGCAAGTCACATTCCTGTAGCTATGGGCCGGTTAACTTGCCCACAGTGCCCAACCCAATGGACGATGGCTTCTATCCCGACCCAGTGCATCGATTCGAATTCGAATCGGGCGGTCTTCTTCTTCCTCCAGACGGGTGTTGGGTGCCCTAGTTTTTGTTGATGCCTCCGGTGCTATTCCCGCAGAGCCAGTCAGACAGACACCTAGACGACAAAATCTACCTCTTCGGCGGTGTAGGTGATGATCGGAGGTATTGTTAGGGGAGAGGGGGCATAGATCAAAGCTTTATAAGTGTTCGCCCTCCCTTCTGAAACCAACCGTATGGTGTCAGCCTCCACCCTTCCGAAGGTTCTGGCTATGAACCCCACTCCGACGGCATCAAAGAGACAGGTCAGAACAACCGCAAATTTGACCCTGAGAGTGGTCCTCCCCAGGCTAGGATAGGTCCTTGTTGAACCCTACAAAAGTCACAACATTTTTATGGTATTTTAAAAAATTTTCAGAAAAAAAGAAAATGCATTATGTCATGGCAAGAAACGATACAAAATCATCGTCGTTACATAAACACCCTCAAGGTTCCAAATGTTACGTGCTTTCATATACGAGAATTCTATCAAACAGTTGGTGGACCTCATGAACCCACTCACCCACGTAGAAAGTCAACGACAAGAAGTTCACTCCGGTCTTTTAGACCAGTCCCGACGGTCGGAGGAGTGTTCTCCATGCGGCAAAAAGCCTGAACAGCGAAGGAACAGTCAATAGCAGACGAGGGATAAGTCTCCACGTGCTGCAGTCCAATTTTCAGCAATAAAAAATTGCTTGAAAGAGATTGGCAGGCATTTATAGCCCAAGAAATCTATGAAGCCCCCCCTCCGCCCCTCACTCTAAGTGGCCGGGGGCCCCCTCCGGTCATGCAACACTTGAGGGGGGCCCCCTCCGGTCATGCAACACCGGAGGGGGGTCCCTCCGAGTGTGAAAATCAGAGGGATCCCCCTCTGGTCGCGCAGACTGAAGGGACCCCCCTTTCCGGTTGCATAGCATCGGAGGGGCACCACGTGCGGTTGCACAGACTGGACGGTGACCCTCTAGTCAAATGCAAACTGGAGGGGGGTCCCTCTGGTGCACTGCAACTGGAGGGAGGCCCCTTCGGTGACACATGACCGGAGGGGCACCCCCTCCGTGCCCCTCCGGTCTCTCATGCGCAACACAAAAAAAAGGAAGGAAAAAAAGAAGAAAAGAAAAGAAGAGAAGCAAGGGGGGAGGAGTCGGAGGACATACCTTTCACCGGAGGAGAAGCTTCCAAAACTTTCACCGGAGGCACCACACCTCCTCTCCACTCTTCAACACTTATGAAAGAGGAAGGAGCGGCCAAAGGAAGAGGACACATAGCACACGATCAAGAAGAAGACAAGAAGAAGAAGGAAGAAGTAGCTCCAAGCTTGAAGCCTACCAGAAGACTGCTCAAGCTTGCTGGGAACGACCTCCCTTCTCAAGTTTGAAGACAAAACAATTACAAGAAAACCCTCATATCGGGGTATGTTGACTAAAATGCCTCCAGACACGAGGGAAACCTTATGTATTGTTGGGAATTCGCCATGAAACATAGGAAAATCATATGAATGCCAGAAATATGTCAAAGTCTGGCATCTTGATGTCAAGTTATGGGAAATTCCCTACAAAATCCAAAAAATTGCAGTTTTATCCTAAAGTTTTGTGAAATTGTGTGAAAGCCCATGTAATTTAGGAAAAATCCTGAAAATTCTGAAATTCAAGGAAATGATTCAAGTCTGTAGAAATGTTCTCCAAAATTGGAGAAATGTCTCCGGTTTATCCCAAAGAACTCAAAATTGTAGTTTTACCTCGAATCTTCACAAAATTGTACGAAGGCCCGGAAGATGCAGAAAATTTCATAGAAAAATCAAAGGCTACACAAAGATGCCTTGATTATGATAAAAATTGCACATAAACCCCTGCTCAAGAAAAAAATACAAATAAACTCTTGCATAAGAAAAATTTGCAAATAAATCCTTAACTCAAGGGAAAATTGCAATCATACCCCTGCCTAAGGGCATGGGAGTCTCTCCTGGGATAAACTCTCAATATTATAATGAATATTGTAAGGGTAAAGGGAATATTTGAAAGTTAATCAAAAGTTGTTTGGACTTGTTCGGACGTAAATTAATACCGACTTCGGTTGGTGGGAAAAAGTCCAGTACGCGAATCTTAAATCGTCTGATAAATCAAGCGCGCGGAATTAACGATATGCCAAAATATACGCATATTTATCCAACAAATAGATGTTTTAAATCCCGAAATAATTCCGCATGTGAAACAGTCCCTCTCTCTAGGTTCCAACTTTGGACATGGAGGATAGAGCCTCCTGCCGCCAGGAGTCCTGCATTCTCCACTGCCTTCGCCCCTTCTGTGCAGGTGGCGATGGCTAGAAGACCATCCTTGTGTACTTTTCTGACTTCCCATGGACCTCCCACACCCCCCCATGCCACACCTCACCCCACACCCTACCGCTCATTCAGCAGCTCCTTAACCACGCCGCATCTATCCCATCTTTAAGAGGGGAGACCCATAGCCACTGTCCAAGCTACTCCGCTCGGGTTGTCAAGTTTTCCGGAGAGAGGCACCCGACATCAAGAATCTCCCTTCTCCCCAAC
Organism: Amorphophallus konjac; assembly: GCA_022559845.1. Classification (NCBI taxonomy): domain Eukaryota; kingdom Viridiplantae; phylum Streptophyta; class Magnoliopsida; order Alismatales; family Araceae; genus Amorphophallus; species Amorphophallus konjac. The sequence goes on along the minus strand of CM040122.1, from coordinate 453,930,625 downwards.
TTGGTCTGCTGCTCCTGTATTCTACGCTCCTTGGGCCTTTGTCTTCCCCCGGTTCCCTGCAAAACCGCTGCGTGTGTCCTCTTTGCCAGCAGGGAAAGTAGACTGGACTGCCCACACCCCATTCTGATCGGCCCCTGATGTCTGCTGGTACCCTCGATCTTGACCCTCTTCCACCTTCGCATACTACCCTCCATCTCTCCTGGACTAGGATACACTGGAGGTCTCACGAGGGCCACGGCCTCCCAGGGGGATGCTGTTTGCCCCGCCCACTCCATTCTCAGAGCTTCTCTCTCTGGAAACGGCTAGGGAGAAAAAGAGCACAGATAATCTTTCTTATACTTCTACCAGTTTAGTCAAGGCATTTGTCCTAGGCAGGTAGGTTCAATGCCAGACTGACTACTCCAAGAGCATTCATCCATAACCAGTGTTTTTCTTGAAAGTGGATGGTACTACCATTGTATTAAATGTCAAAAAGGGATGCACAAGGATATACAATCAAAATACACACCAAGGCGGTGTGATCCACCCTAACGCCCTACAAAAGAAAAACAAGAGTTGTGTGAATCAACTTTACATAGAAGTTCAGCCCACTCTCATCCATAACCAGTTACTGGTGCAAATAGTGCAGAGGCACATAATTGATTGATATAAACATCATTAAGTTGCTCCATATGGGGCTTTTAGGCTAATATGTTTCATGTTACGGCAATTTGAACTTGGTTGATCTTTTTCTCCTTTCTTGAGATGCAAGGTTCTCTAGGAACTTATCCAATTTCTCCAACGTCATTCTTGTCTCCTCTTTTTTGCCCTCCAAATATGCTGCTAACAGGTAGGAGTGTAAATGGATTATTGTGATCTGAAAACCTATCCTGAATTTGAAATTAAGGATCAAATTTGAATAAGGTTATTCAACTGAAATGTCCAAATTCCAGGTTCTTGTAGTTTTCCTTTTCATATGAACTTAAGGGTTTTGGATGCCTGAAATTGGAGCCCCAAAAATGAGCACTTCAAGTCAGCCTGGGCTTCATCACTCATCATATGCTACTGTTCTGAGACTTCTGACAATTGATAAAAACTAGGGTTTCGACATTCTAGTGACAGTGGGCTGCAAGTCCATGATGTTGTTGGTGCAACAAGTTGACAGTGATCTCCATGTGCCTTCTGTGATCAAGCTCCTGAGACAGTTGATCGCTTGTTCTTTCAATGTGATGTTAGCAAGCAGGCTTGGTCCATCTTTGGCAGATTGTCTGGATTACACTATCTTTTGGGACTGTAGATGAAATGTGGGATCTCGTTAAGGGGCTGAAGAGACAGCGTGCATATGGTGACATATGCCAAGTTCTTTCTTTATTTCCCCATGCAGTTTGCTGGAGCCTTTGGAGACAATGAAATGATTGCCTTGTCAAAAGGAAGTTGACTTTATTTGGAGAATATTTGTTTACAAGCTTTGTATTCTCTCCATTTCTGGTCTAGATTTCTTTTGCATGCTAGTCCTCAGTCCTGGATGGGTGTCGTCAAATCTCTGTAATATTCTGGCACAAGTTTTAAGGTGGTAGAGGAACATCTCTTCTATACCTTCTGGTTGTACTACCTCTATTTGCACTAAAATGGTGGTAAGAACCACTGCTTAAACCCCCCTCCCAAAAAAAAAAAAATAAAAAATAAAAAAGTGACTACTAAAAACCAATGTCATTGCTCCCTGGAGGTTCCCTTTTTATTCTCTGCGTTGCTTATGATCCCTCCTTTAATTAGATACTTTTTATAGTTTTAAGGAATATACAAGGCATTCCACTCTGCTTGTATGAACCTTGGGAAGGATGACAGTGTATATTAACTATCATTGTCATCAATTATATGTTAGAGGGTCTTGAACAATGCTTGACATCTTATACAGCTTGTATTTGCAATTCTTTCTCTCTCCAGGTGGTTCACTTTTCCTTTTTGACCGGAAGGTGCTGAGGTACTTCAGAAAGGATGGCCACAACTGGCGGAAGAAAAAAGATAATAAGACGGTAAAGGAAGCTCATGAGAGGCTAAAAGTAAGTCCCATATAAATGTGTTCATATTATTCTAAAAATACTCTCCAGTATCTGTGTATAGGTCCTAAAAATATTTTTTTCATTTTTTCATTCATTCTGTGAAAATTTATATGAAAATATAGTAAAACTAAATATGTTGCATAACCAAGCCAAATTATTTTTGATTCAGTTTGGTTTGGTAAACAAGCTTATGAAATTGGACCCAAACAAACCAAAGTGCATCCCTAATTATGCATATGCATGTACTTCATCACCTACTTTGATGCACCGTATTGAATACTTGAAAAAGTATACATTTGTGCTGCTCTATAGCTATGGTATTGATATATGAAGTGTATGACAGGATAGATGTACCTATTTGGCTACCTGAGGAGAGGTTCATTTTTTTATTCCATGGATTCACAATGCCTTTTTTTTTAAAATCAACTAATCTTTGCATGTGGTTTAAGTTATCCTTTTTGTACAATTTCATTTATTTATTTATGTATTCTTCTTGTAGTATGTAGCTTGATGAATATCTATGTTGTAGGTTGGAAGTGTTGATGTTTTACATTGTTATTATGCTCATGGAGAAGACAATGAAAACTTTCAGAGACGGAGTTACTGGTTGTTGGAAGAGTAAGATATAATTTACGTTGACTCTTTCTGCTATGTACGACCATGTCCCCCCACCCCCCCTTTCATGCGTGATGCTGTGAATCTGAAATTATTTGCTTCAATATTAATTACGTTGCAACTGTCAAGAAAGCAGTTTTGCCTCGTATAACCATAAATAATGTGCATTACCTTAGCTCTAATGTTGTTGTTCAATCATGTCTCTATTAACATGTAGTTTAATGATGACTTTCATTTATTGTGCCACATGTGAACTCTTCATGCTGACAATAGTCTTTTATGCTACTCTTCTTTAGCTGTGGGTATACCGTATACCCACAAGTTTTTCCACTTTCTTCAGTTTGCACACTGACAAGCGGACAGGCAGGAGAAAATTGTTGTAGCATGGGACTCTAATATGCTATGTGGTGAGTCTTTCCGACAAAGGGATTATTCAGTTTCTATCATGCTTTGTACTTGGAGATCATCATCATGAGTGCAAGCTAACTGGATCTCTAGCGAAATGTCCAGCCTCTCTTGTTTCTTTTAGTTCATCATCCTACCAAGGACAACACCATGACAGAATGCAATTTAGGTGGGGGAGGGGGTGTTGAAGAGGGAGAGAGGGAGGTACATAGGTCAGTTATGTGTGGGACATGGACGGACGTAGGCTGGAGCCTCCACCCTCTAGCCTCTAGGTATACATGGCAGTCCCCTGACTGATGTGTGATTTTATTCTTGACGATTATATCATTATATGGAATATGGCAGCATATGAGATAATTTACTACCAAAAGGACAAAAGTGATGCTAGTTTTCCAATTTGGAGTTTGAGAACGTTTGAATGGAGCGATAAATTTAATGGTTCTCTAAGAAGTTTCTTATTCTCCTTACTGTTTGGCACTGTAGGAGAGTCAAAAACACCGTACAATTCTCAAGAGCTACCACTTGCATGGCAACCCCAGTGAATAGTTGACATTACAGCTGTTGTCTACAGCTCACCATGGGGTATAATTGACAGGGAGGCTGCCTGTGGATAACTACTGAACTTCCTGGCAAGGAGTCTGTGGAGCCATATAGGAACTAATGCTCGGCTTGTGGGACTTTAGCGAGAGTGTACATTCACATGAATGAAAAGAGTGGAAAAGAAGTCCTGGTGGTGGTTCCTGCACCTTCAGATACCATTCCTCTGGCTTACAAATGTAGCAGTGGCTGAGAATCGGGGAGAACAGGCCGTAAGAATCCCAAGGGATAAGAGTGATGCTGACAGGCGCTGTGGTGTAACCTGCGGGCAGTGAAAGGAGAACTAGTTTGATCACGGTAGTGGTAGTTGTAGTATTCACCATTTGGTTCAAACTAAATAAAATCAAATGGAATGAAACCCTGAACCCCACGGCCCCTCAAAAAAAAAAAAGAAAAAAAGAAAAAAGAGGAACCAAATCAAACCAAACTGAGTTTTCTGTTTGCTTTGTTTGAAAAAGCTAATTTAGTTTGGCTTGATCTCAAACCTTTTGAAAACCAAACCAAAGTGAATAAACCAAAATAATGCATTTTAGTTTATTATTTTATATGTCGTCATTATGGTTATTATTATTATAATAATAAAATTTTATCATCTTTCTGTAATAGTTCTTATTGTTTTGTCACTTGTTTCAAAACTAAGTTTGAAAGACTTTTGGCCTTCCATGAAGGAGAATGACCGGCCTGGAGCTGTTGGGTCCATCACCTGGCACATGCTCATGGCAGGGAGGAGGCTATGCCTGTATGGGCTATCTGCTCACTTCCCCGTCTGATTTCTGATGTGGGACAAGGAGGAGCAAGTGCCATTGTGTCCCACATCAGAAATGAGGAGGAAAACGGAGTGGGCTCCCTATAAAGACCGTTCCACCCTTCTAGGCTCACTCAGGCAGCATGTTGCATGGACCTTGATGCAACGTTAACTTCAGTTTACTTCCAATTTCAAAATCATTCAGAATTTCAAAATTTACTTCCAAGTGCCCATGAATGGAACCAAACCAAATACCTTCCTGAGAGATTTGATTTTGTCGATTTTGGGAAATTTTTTCTTTCAACCGACCAAACTGAACTGGACTTGTAGAGATAGCAGGAGCTCCTGATGATGCATAACTTGTTGATTTGGTGGAGAGTGGCATGGGTGCATTATTATCTCTGGCTGCGAGTGACCATGCCTTTTCTTTATAGGAGGAGAGAAGTAGTAGTTCAATGAGCTTTAATGGCTGTGAACATTTGCCATTCTGATGGGGTCTTCATGGATGGCCCTGATGCTGCCATCTGGACCCTGCTCAGCAAAAATGAATAGCAACTGATGGGAGAAGATGAAGCCCATGGAGTTCTTTTTTTTTGGGGGGGGGGGAGGAGGAGGGAGGAGATCTGAAGGTGGATACTGGGAAAGAGCATATGTGGCTAGCAACTCCATACTTGACAGCCTGGGAAGGCTCAAGAAAGGTCTCTGTGATTTTGTGTCTTCCTGGGGAGACGAATTTCCAGTTTTCAAACAAGGGTCATATTGGTATTTTGGGGAAAATGGTGATCAGGAGACATGGGGATTGGGGGGGGGGGGGTTCAATTGTAGTACTGTACAATCTGACAATTTCTTCTCTTTCATTGTGTGAAATGTGGTGCTAACCATTTTCTAAAGAACTTAGGAAGATAATCAAAATTATGGATAATCTCGTCTATTCTGTACTAGTATCATATTAGCCAATTTTAATATGGATAGGCAATTTGAGCTGACTATAATTATATTTTGAAGTAATCAATTTCAACTAACATGTCTTGACAACTATGTGCCTGGGTGAATGATGCATGAATTGTCAAGTAATTGAGCTTGTTTTGCCATTTGTCCATTGCAATTATTTTATTTTTTAATTTCTAAATAGACTTTGAATGCAGATAAGGTGTAAATACATCAAAATTACCATTAAGAAGTAATCATAAACTTCTTTTGGATTCATTTTAACTTTAATTTGTTAACTAATGTGGTGTATATCTTACCCATACATCAAAATTACCATTAAGAAGTAATCATAAAACTTCTTTTAGATTCATTTTAACTTTAAATGGTTAACCAATTTTTGTATATCTTACCCATTTATTTGTTATCCGTGCAGGGACTTTATGCATATTGTTCTTGTTCATTATCGTGAAGTTCAGGTCTTATCTTTTTACACTGCTTTAGTGGTTATCTTTAGTTATTTTGTAGTTCTCAGTAATTATATTTTGCTTTTTCCTCCCATGTCTTCAACCTGAAGACTGTCGTGTTTCTTTAATATACTATGTGAACTCTTCTTATATTTCATTGTTTACCTGATTCTGATTGCTTATGTCCTATCAATGTATTAAATGCCCTATATACCTAGAGTTTTATTTTGAAAGTGGGTGGTACCACTATTGTATTAAAAGTAAAATAGGGATGTACAAGTGTAGTCATTGTGTTCACAAAAATCCCTTATACAGCCAAAAAATGGTGTGTCCCACATTAACCCCCCAGCAAAGCAAAAATAGAGGAGTTGTGCGGATTCACATTATAGAGGAGCTCTGACCATTCTCTCACTCTTTCAGACATAAAGGAAACCAGTCTTTCCATTGCCCTGCCTTCACCTATATATCTAGACTTATGCAATAGTGACTTTTTACTTCATGTAACTAGAGCCTAGAGGGTAAAGCTGTCTTCTCAGCTTAATTAACATATCCTTTAGCTGTGCTTATTTTTGGATTTACTCACTTGCAATCAGACACTGAAGGTGTTGTAGCAGCATTCTATTTAGATAGAACTCTGTTACAAAACCCTGAGTTTTAAATAGGGCTCTGGTCATGTCAAAACAATTTCTCTTGGTAAACTTGGGGATCCATTTCATCTGTTAAAACTCCCTTGAAGAAGGAAAAAAAGAAGGGCAAGACAAAGTTCTTAAAAAATGGTTCAGATGCACAGTTTAGTTGGTATACCATGTATTGTCAATGTGGTCTCGACTCTTGAGCAATGGTGATCGGGCGAAAAGGTCATTGATAAACACTGGCAGTATGTTTCATTATGTAAGATCTAAATACAAGTTTGTTATTTAACTTAGACGGTATTTCAGCTCAGATCTTTGCTTTACTCAAGACAAGCTACTGACACCTACATTCGATTGCCCATTGGCAACATGTTGATTTGGCCGGGGCATTCCATGTCTTGCTAATGCGGTTACTGAATAAACACAAACCACAATACCGGAATACCCCTTCAAGAGTGGGAACCCCACAACAATATACTAGTCTCCTAAGTGCATGCCCTATTGACCATTGCTCAGTTTCTTGCTAAACCCATCCATTATTGTGTTCCCCACCAAAAGATCCCTCTTTCACCTGCCAACCACATTCTTCTTCATCTTGCTTCCTTGTTGCTGATGGCACTGGGCATCAGAAGATGCAAATTTCTTGACCCTGTCAAGAGGTTTTGAATTCTGTCAGTTGGACTGTTTAAGCAGATGCTCACCACCTTATCCAAGGTTCTCAGTTTGTCATTGCTCAGCTCCATGGCTGTTGCCACTGCCTTCTCTTGATACCCTATGTCCGAAGTCACAGTTGCAGTTGCTGCCTGAGGGAAGCCTGGCTTTGCAGTGGATTGCAACATGCTGTTGCATTGACTGGCTTCTCGCCACCTCTTCGCTCCTCCCCATTGCTGCATCAGAAGTTCCCTGTACAGGTGGACACTCAGTCTCCAGGAGGGCTCAGCTTTCTACCCTGCCCAATAGATAGTGGTACCATATTAGAGTAGATAGAGAGTTTTCTGAAACCATGATAGCTAGGATGGCAGTATCGGCCGAAACGTATCGGTTTCGGCCCATACCGAAACGGTTTCAGACTTGCTCACTATAGCAGGTCCGAAACTAAAAAAAAACTTTTTAATGGTTTCGGGCGAAACCGATACCGGTTTCACCCGAAACTCAACCGTTTCGGTCCGAAACCGGACAGTTTCGGCCGAAACCGGACAGTTTCGGCCGAAACCGGACCTGCTCACTGTAATTTTTGCCATTTTTGAATGTTTTGAACCGGTTTCAGCCGAAACCGAAGTCAAAACTGGTACGTTTTGGTTTTGGTCCTTGCCGAAACCGGTATTGCCATCCTTACATGATAGTGTAGGGAGACCACCTAGGCATAAGGGACACGGCTGAAGAGAGTCAAAGTAGATTTTTCATGTATAATTCTGCGTAATCTTGAATGTTCCCACTCAAAAAGGGACCTTTCATATGTTGTATTAGCCAATGTAGAATCGGTTAAGTTCTGTAAGAAAGTTAATGTACCAAGCAAAATGTACCAAGCAACTGTCTTCCACTCTAATCTTTTCTACGTCAGAATCAGTTTACCATTCCTTTTAAACCTTTCGTCTTTTAATGCTTTCCTTGATGTATATGTTCATCCTTTGCTTTCAAATGCAAGGAATTTAGGGAGAAATACTGTCAGAAGTAAATTTTGGGTTTAACTAATTTTTGCATTTGGAGTGGAGCATCAAATTAACTATTTCTACAACATTGTTAAAGATAATTGCTAGTCTGGGCAGTGGCTCAAGCTGGGTGCCTTGGTAGACTAGGTAGGGAGTGAATTGCTATTCGCTAACCAGTACGACTTAATTCTTAGGTGTTTCTATGTTCATCAGAAAAGGTACATGAATCATCTAGCGTAGGGTCAAATCACCATGTAATTGCTAAATCCAAATAAGCAAAATGATGGTAAATTAAATGATGCCATATTGTCATATATTGTTGCTTAGCTATATAACAATGCCTTTGGGGTACAATACGTTACGCTCTCTCTCTAGACTTTTCTAGAGAGAGAAGCTTTGGTTTTCCGGTAAGGCTGTGAGGTGGTCGATGCAGCGGGGAGGTCCACGGGGGGCGTCGAAGGGAGTAGGGCGCCACTTCATCGTTGCTTCCGGTGTGGGGTTGCTTGGACAACTAGTTTGTCCGAAGCAGGCTGGGGGCAGGCGGCCCTAGCTAGGGGCGCATGGAGGTTCCGGTCTTATGCCGACGCCATTTCTACTGCCCTTCCGGAGAGCGCGAGAGAGATGGGTTGTGGTAGCATTGACGCGGACCCTTTTATAGATGGCCTTCTTCAAGCTCGGCTCGGGTGACTGGCTTGTGTTTGGGTAAGGCCGGTGGAGGGTGGTGTGTCGGACGAGGAGGTCAAGCAACTGATCGGGGGTGGGGAAGAAGGTTGATCAGTCATGAAAATGCAGCGGGGTGGCTTCCTAGCGGTCGCCCCCACCGCCGAGGTTGCTGAGAAGGTGGTGTAGGCGGTGTTCTTTGTCGCCAAGGGCTCTTTGTTGAAGGTGGATAGATGGGGCTTCTTTCGGGGGGCTCACCCATACCCTAGGAGCTTGAGGGTGACCCTTCGCTTCGCTGGGGTTCCCTTGCTTCTCTGTGACGAGCTTGGCGTCTCGGTGCTCGCAGGAAAGTTCGGCGTGGTGGTCTCAGGCTCTGAGAGTTTGGGTCCGGTGGGGGCGGTGAACATCCTAGAGGCGGAGGTTTTCGCCTGTAGCCACAAGGCTCTTCCGACGGTAATTGTGGCGGAGGTCGGTAGCCATCAGATGTTGGTGAGGGTGTCCCTGTGGGCGACACAGACTGGTTCAGGCGAGGCATGGCGTAAGGTGGCTGAAGTTCTACCTTGATAGGGATTCTAATTTCAAACCCGTTCGTGGCGGGCTGGGTAGCTGGTCGGGCGGGGTGTCTTCTTGCCAACGGTCTTCTTCGGGTGGTTCGGGTAGCAATCCGGGTCCATTGAGGACCCGTGACTTATCTGAATCTGCCTCTATTGGGCCTGTAGGACCCGACAATGTTCCTCTTCCTTGCCCAATCGTTGTCGTAGGGCCCCACAGTCTGCCCCATCTTCGGTCGCGGGGTTTGTTCAGCAGCTCCCGTCGGCGGGGGATCCCCTCCCCCCTTTGTCGAAGGTTGCCCTTTGCGGCTGTTGCGGATCTCCTCCCCTGTCCATCTCCGGTAGAGGGAGGGCGTTCTTTCGGCGATGCCTCTCATGGATAGGGTAGGGAAGAAGCCGCTTGTGGAGGTGTAGATGGCCCAAACAGTGTCTGCCCGGATGACTAGTCGCTCGGTGCCTCTACTTCAGTTAGAGCCACTGTCAGAGGTCGCTCTAGTCGCTACTCCGGTGGTCCTATCGAAGAAGGTTTTTTTAGAGGACTGTCTACTGTTGTTGCCAATAGCCCACGAGGACCTGCGTGTGGCATCTGGTGGTCTTCTTCGGGGACACAAGAACCGGATAGTTCTGGAGGTGGATGTGTCCAGAGGGGAGGATACTCTACCGGTGCTACTAGGGGGGCTTGTGGCCCTGCTTACTGCAGGGGAGGGGCGGTGCCACCTGAGCATGGAAGAAATTACAGAGATGGTGGGAGCTATTTAAAAGTTGATGGAGTTGGAGGAGCAAGTGAGGGAGCTAGTTGATAAGGTAGGCTTCGACTTTGAAGTTGGGGTGAGGGGGGCTTGCTCAAAGATCAGTAAGAGATGGTGTGCTTCTATCATTCAGGAGGAGAGGAGCAAGGGAGGGGAGGAGCTTTATGGTGTCCTTATGAGGATTGTCTCATGGAATGTGAAAGGGTTACGGGGGGGGGGGGAGAAGAAGTGGGCGGTGAAGGAGCTGATTCGGAGTTGCAAAGTTGACATCTTTTGTATCCAAGAGACCAAGTGGGAAGTAGATGATGAGGCTATCATGAGGGAGCTTGGGGTTGCTCGACTTTCTAGGGGGATCCTATCACCGGCAGAGGGCAGGTCTGGGGGGATTTTGATCCTTTGGAACCCCTATGAGGTTGAGGAGGTGGTGCTGGATAGATAGGTGAGCAGATGGGCCATCTGTCTTCACCACACTTCTGTGAAGGATAGCTTTAAGTGAGACTTCACCGGGGTCTACGGGCCTCAAAGCAGAGAGGAGAAGCGACTTTTGTGGGAGGAGCTCATCTGCTTTCACCTCTCCTCGGGCAGACCATGGTGTGTGTGCGGGGACTTTAATGCGGTTGTTGCTCCTTGGGAGAGGTTGGGAGATTCTGTCTATGCTGGGGAAGTGGAGGACTTCATTGCCTACATTGAGGAGGCGGTCTTGGTGGACGTTGGTAAATGGCTCATGGGCTGTTCTCTTGGTCAAACTTACGAACTGATGTTTCTTGCTCGAGGTTGGACAGGTTTTTGGTCTATGTTGATTGGGAGGACCATTTTCCCCATGCACTAGTGCTTCTATTGGCGAGATCTGTGTCTGACCACAAACCTATCTTTTTGAAGACCACCAGGTTGTAGGACAAGAGGCGTATCTTGAGGCTTGAGAAGTTCTGGTTCAGGGAGGCAGAATTCATGGACACAATCAGGGAAGCTTGGCTTTTGCAGGTTGCTGGTAGTTCTGCTATGGCTACCTTGGTATTGAAGCTTAGGCATACTCCATAGGTTTTGAAGACTTGGGGTCCGAGAAAGCCCTCCCAGTTAGGGCAGTTAAAGTTAGGATTCTTCAACAGATTGAGGGTCTTGATTACGTGGAGGAGGCAGGACTTATGGATGCATAGGATAGGAGCCTTAGGGATTCGTTTAGGTGCCAGTATGATGAGATCCTCTCTAGGGAGGAAATCTACTGGAGGCAACGATCGAGAGACAGATGGGTCAAGGGGGGGGGCAAGAATATTGCTTACTTCCAGCGACTAGTCTCAAGGAGGAGGAGAGTGAATAACATCTCTTCTATTAGGGTGGGTGAGCTCTCCTCTTCTGAAGATCAGATCAGAGCAATGTTTTAAAACCCGGCCCGGCCGATCCAACCTGTCAACCAGCCACTCGGTTTCAAAATTGGGTTAAAACAATGCCTAGACCGCCCAAGACCTAAAACCCGGTCAAACCCGGTTAACCCAGCCCAACTAGGTAAAATCAGTGCGACCCAGTCGACTCGGAGACATTTCCTATTTTTAATTTTTTATCATTAGTTTAAGTTTTAAATTTAATTTAACCTTTTAACCTTATCATTTAATGGTATTAATGAAGGATTAACACAACTTTTGGAAGTTGAAAAGACTTGGGCTCTAACCTTTCAACTTCTAGTCTTTCTAATTCTAGCTTATTCCCTACGTGAGTACGTGCAGTTTGCAGAACAATAAAAGGAAGAAGATGAAGACTTGAGAATACTCATAGAGGGAGATCAAGACAGGGAATAAGATGAAGGCCCAGTGACAGATGAAAACTTAGATGAAGAAGAAATTTGACTTCACATGCCATGAAACTTATGTCTTATGATATGCTAATTGTAGTTGATAAATGGTCATGTGTAGTGTTTATTTATTATGTTTGTTGTTCATTTTTTAGACTATCTTAGTGGTTGTTTAATGCATTTATTTTTATTTTTACAATACATGTTAAAGTGTATCTTTCATATTTATAACTTAAGGTATATTAAAATTCTATGGCGATAAATAATATTGATATTTACGATTCTAGTATTACGCGTCACGGGTCAACTTGAATGGTTAAATCATTGACCCGTGACCCACTAACCTAACTGGGTCAAGGTCCGGGCCGGGTTTTAAAACAATGGATCAGAGGTTTGACGAGGGACTTCTACTCCAAGCTGTTCTCTGAGGAGGGCCACTTCAGGCCGAGAATTGCAGCTGATCTCCTTTCTCGGCTCTCACCAGAGGAGAGGGAGGCTATCTCTCAGAGCTTCACTGAGGAAGAGGTGCGTCAGGTTGTCTTCTCCTTAGTAGGGGATAGGAATCTAGGTCCGAATGGATTCTCTTTAGTCTTTTCCCAGCAGTGTTGGGATATTGTCAAACTTGACCTTATGGCTACAATTAGGGAGTTCCAGGAGGGGAGGGCTCACTTGGGAGATATTAATAAAACCTTCCTTGTCTTTTGCCCTAAGAAGCAAGGAGTAGATGTCTTTCGTGACTTCAGGCCCATCAATTTGTTGAATGGAACCTATAAAATCATCACCAAGGTGCTGGCAGGTAGATTGGAGAGAGTTTTGATCAGACTGGTGTCTTGCTTCTAGGGGGCCTTCATCAGGGGAAGACATCCAGGATAATTTCTTAGTAGCACATGAGTGTCTGTATGCCTTGAAGTCTCTTAGCCAGAAAGAGATAGTCCTGAAGTTGGATTTTGAGAAGGCTTATGACAAGATCAACTGGCTTTGCTTATTTGATGTGTTGGAGAAGATGAGTTTTGGGGATAAGTGGATTGGTTGGATCCGGGTTTGTATTTCTTCTGCTTCTTTTGTTGTTCTAGTTAACGGGAAGCCGACCTCTTACTTCCAGAGTGGCAGGGGGTTTTGACAAGGAGATCCTATGTCTCCCCTTCTCTTTGTGCTCGTGGTTCATGTTCTTAGTAGGGTGTGGCAGAGAACAGAGGTAGCTGACCTTCTCGGGATTCTAGGTGAGGAGAGGTGGTCTTTTTGTCTCCCACTTACAGTAGATAGATGACACCATCTTGTTCCTGGCAGAGGAGGAGCGGCACCTATATGTGGCTAGAGCTTTACTAGATTGTTGGAGGAGACCACTGGCTTGAGGGTTAACTTTAACAAGAGCCTACTTGTTGGGGTTAACATGGAAGATTTGGCACTGTTGTGGGTGGCTCGTATTATGGGCTATCAGATCGGAGCTTTCCCCATCTCCTACTTGGGGCTCCTCCTGACCCCTGGTGCTCCTAGGTGTGTAGATTGACTCCCTATCATTCAGAGATATGAATCTAAACTGATTGGATGGAAGGCTAAACTACTTTCTTTTGGGGCCAGGTTTGTTCTTTGTAATTGCAGATCAGTTCTTGACAGCCTACCTATTTATTTTCTCTCGGTGTTCAGGATTCTGAAGACAGTTGTAAAGAAGGTTGAGGCCATTCATGGGAGGTTCTTTTGGCATGGGAGTGGGGGCAGATGTAAGGGGTGGCATGATATTAGGTGGGGGAGGGTGGCTGCTAGTAAGGAGCAGGGGGGTTGGGATCAAGGATGTGGGGGCTTTTTAATCAGGTTCTTTTGTGCAAATGCTTATGAAGGTTGGGGACTGGTGATGAAGGGCTTTGGGCATAACTTATCAAATAGAGATATTATAGCAGGAGAAGAGTGTGGGATATGGACTCGCCATCCCTGTCTCATACTTATCCCTTGTGGCGCGGCATTTTGACTTGCAGGGATTTCTTTTCCTCGAGCGTTCGAGTTCACCTTGGGAAATGCAATCTTTGTCTTTTCTGGAAGGACATGTGGTGCGGTGACTTCACCTTGAAGACTGTCTTTGCTAGCATGTTTGCTATCTCTGTTGACCCTTTGGGGTTAGTCGACCGGGTGTTTGACCCTCACCTTTCAGGGGGCACTTGGGCGCCGACCTTCAAGAGGGACCTCAAGATCGACGAGGTGGAGCAGCTCCAGAACCTGTTACTTCTCCTTGATTTTGCACCACTCCCCCACAGGGTGGATGTCTGGTCTTGGAGATGGGGTAGGGAGGGGTCATTCTCTGTTAGGTTTGCTTATTCCATCCTCTCAAATGGTGGGTTGCGTCACGGTTTTGCCCTTCACATTTGGAGGGCGAGGAGTCCGCTGAAGGTGAAACTTTTGACTTCGAGGATCTCCCACGGCCAGCTTCCGACTCGAGATAGACTGATTCAGTTCATTCCAAACTTGCAGCCGACCTGCTTCTTGTGTGGTATAGAGGACGAGACTCTGGACCACCTGTTGGTAGGATGCTCCTTCACGTGAGCGGTGTGGGAGGACTTAGCTATGAGAGCCCACTGTGCACTATTCCGTCATGAAGAAGGTGCAGCATTTCATTGGGTCTAGGGACAGGAGGTGGTCTGTCATAGCAGACAACATTGTATGGTGGCTGATTCTGCATGTTACTCTTTGGTCTTTGTGGGGCGAAAGGAACAATAGGATCTTTAGGAGGGAGGCTGCAACTGAGGATTCTATTGTATCTTTCATTCGTGCTAAGGTGAGGGAATAGGCGGAGCTGTTATGTAATGTAAATGCCCTACACTCCCCTCTTTTTGTCTTATTGGGGGGTTAGCTGGATTCACGCTATCTTAATGTGGCCCTTTATACAAGGTTGTTTGGGAGCTCATTATCTTGTACTTTCAAGTTTTCTTTTTATACATTTAGTTGTTCTATCCACTTTAAAAAAAAGTCTTTGGGATCTTTCTAAGTTTTTACACTTATTACAAATTTTCTGGTAACGATATTGCATATCATACTAAATGTGCATTTAGGTCCCCCCAACATGAACAAGAAATGAAGATTGAAGAGAAAAGAGCAAAGGCATTAAGAAATGGGTAAAGCAATAGCCATTGAAAACCAGAAAGAAGGGGGCAACAATAAAGTGAGGAAGAAGAAGAGAAGCATCATCAATAAGAGAAAGGGATAAAATATAGAAAAATATGAAAGTTTTCTTTGAAAGTGGTTGGTTTCACTATATTGTATTAAAGTAAAAAAAAGAGGGATGCACAAGTGTAAGCTGTGTTGCTCCGAAGATCCTTATACCAAAAATTACAACATCAAGATGATGCTGCAAGAAATGAAGAATTGTGCAAGTCCACATTGCAAAAAGGAAACGATCCTATGAGCCATTAACGCTTCTCTTCTGAGGATCCTCCAATTCCTTTCTCCCCATAGGGTCCAAAGGGTGGTGTTGTGCCCTCCTTGGTTTTGATGATGACAAAGTTCTTTAATAGAGTGAATAAAACATGGTGAGTGGTCATATGCTTCACATTCATTCATTCCATCTTTGATACACTATACTTTCACAATGATAAACTATCTTCTGAGATGCCAATTCATTGATCAAATCTTTATCTCACTAACTATTTGATGAGAATGAATAATGCTGACAGCAAGCTCACTCCTTCTCCATGGTGAAATTCAGAATTCTGGAAGAAGGAAGACAAGGTAAGTGAAATGAAGAATCTCCATGAAAGGTGAGTAGAATTGATTCATTCAGACCAAACATGGTAAGAATTCTCCCTAGAATAACTTTATTTTAGTTTGACCAAAATTCCTTGAATTTGTTGGGCTTAATGTCCTTTTTCTGTTTTAACCTGAAGTGGGTCGACCCCCCCAGATAGATGGGTCGACCCCTGTTGCAACAGATGCCACTCTTTTGGCTCTGGCACAGATGGGTCGACCCAGCTGATAAAGGGGGTCGACCCCTGTGATTTCACAGAACTTTCTTGGCCCCTGTGAAGAAGTGGGACGTCCCACCTATCAAAGGGGGTCGACCCCTGTAACAAGCAGAACCTGGAAACCGGATCTGTTTGATACATGGGTCGACCCACTTGGCAGATGGGTCGACCCACTCTTGTTTTTTCTTATTTTCTCCGAATTCCGCAATATATTTCATCTATTAATTGTGTGGGCCATACTTCATGTTCTAATCACTTGTTAGCCATTGGGATTAACTAGTAATCATGTGGCTTAGACTGTTAAACCTAATTAACATCATTTGATTCAGTCTAACACTGATTTCACTCATTTCATGCAGGTTTCGAGCAGGATAAAGAAATGGCCACATCGGATTTGCAGAACCAATCGAAGGAGAGAATAATCTTCTCCCTCCTCCAGCTAGGAGTGCCATCCCCCAGGATATAAATGCCCATGATTAGGGCGTCCCAAAAACAACAACGACCAGAGCTGCAAACGGTGCCACACGAGTGTTGGGCGTCTTCATCCTCGGGAGCAGAGGCGCACCTGCGTGTGGAAGAGAAGGTCGTGGTTCGAAGAGCAGCTTCATCGATCTTCATCCGAGCAACTTCGTTCAGCAATCAAGACATCATCCTGCTGCGTGGATCATCTTTCCAAGCCTCAGCGTCTTCAGGAACCCATCAACCCACGGACGTCTCTGTTGAAGCATAGCTAGCCATCATTCCAATAGACAGGGGGAGTTGTCCTTAATGTTCTTCATCAGTCTTAGGCTTAATGTTCATGTGATTCTCTTTATTTTCAAACTCAGATATAGTGTGTGAGAGATTGGAGATTTGATCTCCGTGGATTACCCTTGTGGGGTGTGTGTGTGTGTGGATAGAGGTCCTTGACCTCGTGTTTGTGTGTGTGTGCTATTCAGTGTAGCTCTCTATAGTGGAATCCTCTCAAGTTGAGAGGGGTGGATGTAGGATCGCACTTGGGTGCGTCCGAACCACCTAAAATTGCTCGTCTCCTGTGGTTGTGCTCTTGTGCGTTTGGTTTATCCTGTTGGTGTGTGTGGTTGCTGCATTTTTATTTGTGGTTTGCCTGCTCGTGCGCGGTTGATAATTTTTAATTTCCCGTCAATCAATTCACCCCCTCTTGATTGCCATTCCAACGGGCCAACAATTGGTATCAGAGCCTCGGCTCTTCTATTCTGAACCCCACGGTTCATAGAGTGATCCTTTGAAATGGCAAACAAAGGGATGATGCCCGAAGGGCATTCGATTCATCGACCGCCATTCTTTGACGGTACGAACTACAGTTATTGGAAAAATCGAATGACTGTATTTCTTCGCGCTCAAAGTCATGAGACCTGGACCGTTGTCAACAAAGGTCCACATGCTCTACCTCCTGATGAAGGAAAATGGTCTGATGAACACATTAAGCATGCTACTGTTAATTTTAATGCCTTGAATATTATCCAATGCGCCATTCATCCTAACGAGTATGCTCGTGTTTCTATGTGTAACAGCGCTAAAGAGATGTGGGACAAATTGAAGCTGATCTATGAAGGCACATCTGAAGTTAAGGAGACTAAAGCAAACATGTTGATCCGAGACTACGAGCTGTTCCAGATGAAGCCGGAGGAGACAATATCTGAGATGTTTGCAAGACTCGTCGAAATCACGAATGGGCTGAAGGCACTAGGAAAGGAATACACAAACTCAGAGATGGTTCGCAAGGTGCTGAGATCACTATCACCTGCGTGGCACACCAAGGCCACGGTGATTGAAGACTCTAAGAATCTATCTACCCTGACCTTGGATGAGTTGATTGGGTCACTTATGACCTACGAAATTAATGTCAAGAGAACTGAAGAAGAAGGCAAAAAGAAAAAGACCATTGCTCTAAAGGCGAACCCACAGCCAACTAGCTCAGGTGATGAAGAGTCCACTGAAGACACTGATGAAGAATATGATGTGGCTATGCTGACAAGAAGAGAGAAGATTTCTGAAAGCAAGAAAGAGATTTCCAGGAAAATTCAAGAAGCCCTTCAAGAAACAAGCCAAGTGGAGGACAGAAGGAAGCAAGTTACAAGATGTAATATGCTATGAATGCAAAAAATCAGGACACATGCGTGGCGAATGTCCGGAACTGAGAAAGAAATTTAAGAAGGACAAAGAGAAAAAGCCTAATGCCATGGTTGCTACTTGGAGTGACGATGAAGAGGACGAAGACGATGAAGACAATGCAGAACTTGAAGAACTGATGAAGAGTATGTGTCTAATGGCACATGAGGAAGAGAATGATGAGGTAATCTCTGACTCAGACACTCTTACACCTGAACAGTGGGAATCAGAGTATGTCGCACTCTATGCTAAATTCAAGAAGATAAGATCTGAAAACAAACAGCTAAAAAGAAAAGTTGAATCCATGAGTCATGGGGATGTCACAAGTGAAAAATTTGTTGAACTAACAAAGACTTGTGCCAGCCTGAAGAGTGAAAATGAAGCTATGGTTGAGAAGATTAAAAATCATGAAGAAACTGAGCTGCATCTCAAAAATGAGTTAGAAAAAATAAAAGATGCCCAAATCCTAAATCTTGAGAAGGAGGATAGGATTCACGATCTGGAAAGTGAAAATGAGAAAATGATCAATGACAATAAAATCTTGAGGGATCAAATCTTTGTATGTCATGAGAAATTAGATCAATCAAACCAAAAGATTCTCACCCTAAACCAGGAAATTGATAGGTTAATAGATGATTTGGCAAAATTTGTGAAAGGAAAGGACAACCTAGAAAAGGTTCTTGGAACAAGGATAAATTTTCGAAAAGAGGGAATAGGCTATGAACCAATCAAAAAGAAATCATTTGAGAACAAAGTGACGACATCATTCATATCTTTTGTGCCTGCAAAAGGTGATAAGCCTATCATGCATGAAAAGGCTAGTGCTAGCTCAAACTCTAAACCACAAAAATTTACTGGCCTGAACACAGGTAATTCCAGAAGGAGAAGAACCTTTTGTCACTATTGTGGTCGCGTTGGCCATGTCATGTCATATTGCAATATTATGAGTCAGGATGATGAACATTTTGCTCATAAGTCAAGAAATTCCTTCATGTTTAACAGATCTCACAAGCATGGACCCAACCTTATGTGGGTGCCAAAAGTTGTTCCTTGAGCTTATGTTCTGATGTAGGGATGTCTCAAGGCCGAAGAATCACATTGGTTTCTAGACAGCGGCTGTTCGAGGCATATGACTGGGAACAAGAAGATTTTTGCTGATTTCAAAGAAAAAGAAGGAGGTCTTGTTGCATTTGGAGGAAGCGACAAAGGTAAGATCGTTGGTATTGGTAAGGTAAGTGTAAATAACTCCAATACCATCGACAATGTTCTGTTAGTTGATGGACTAAATCATAATCTTCTAAGCATTAGTCAGTTATGTGATAGTGGTCTGAAAGTCACTTTTGAATCCTCATTTTGCACAATTGTAGATAGTCATACAAATGAAATAAAGTTTTTAGGACATAGGAAAAATAATGTCTATACAATTGACATGAATGAAATTCCATGCAATCTTTTGTGTTTAGTTGCCAAAGATACCGACGGTTTTTGGGTTTGGCATCGGAGGCTTGGACATGCTAGCAGTAGTGTTATTTCAAAACTGTGCAGAAATAATCTTGTCATAGGTCTTCCCAGAATAAAACTAGATGTAAATAAAGTTTGTGAAGCATGCGCCAAAGGGAAGCAGACTAGATCTTCATTTAAATCCAAAAACATAATTTCCACATCTCGCCCCTTAGAATTATTGCATTTTGATCTTTTTGGTCCTACTCGGACACATAGCTTAGGGGGCAAGTCTTATGGTTTTGTCATAGTTGATGATTTTTCTCGCTTTACTTGGGTTATATTTCTTAGTAATAAAAGTGATGCTTTGCAGGAGTTCCAAGTTTTTTGCAAGAAGGTCCAGAACGAGAAAGGATACATGATTACGAGTTTACGAAGTGACCATGGACGTGAATTTGATAATGCAAATTTTGATGACTTTTGCAGGAGTGAAGGGTACACTCATAACTTCTCGGCACCAAGGACACCGGAACAAAATGGCGTGGTTGAAAGGAAGAACCGCACGCTAATAGATATGGCGAGAACCATGCTAAGTGAGCGGAATCTTCCTCGATATTTTTGGGCTGAAGCGGTGAATACGGCATGTCACATTGTCAACCGTGCAATGATAAGGCCGTTTGTAAGTAAAACACCCTATGAACTCTACAAAGGTAAGAAACCGAACATCTCATACTTTAAGACCTTTGGGAGTACTTGTTACATATTGAATAATGGTAAGGACGATCTAGAAAAATTTGATGCAAAGAGTGATGTTGGAATTTTTCTGGGCTACTCTAACAACTCACGGGCTTATCGAGTTTTTAATAAAAGAACCTTAGTAATCGAAGAAACTCCACATGTGATTGTTGATGAGAATACTTCCAAAAATCTCACTTCACCTAATGAAGAATCAGATTTCTTGCAGGATAAAACTCAAGGGGACACAAATCAGGGAAAACAAGAAGATCCATCCACTTCTGGAACCAAAATTGATAAGAACCATGAAGCTGAGGAAAATAGCACAGAACAATTGAAGGATGCACCTCCAACTCATCCAGATCTGCCTCCCTCATGGAAATATCTTAAAGACCATCCAGCAGCAAACATTCTGGGTAAGGTAAACGAAGGTATAAAGACCCGCTCATCTTTAAAATTATTGCTCACTCTAAATGCCTTTGCTCATACCTCACAAGTAGAACCCAAAAATGTGGATGAAGCATTAAAAGACGACTCTTGGGTAATGGCTATGCACGAGGAACTACACCAATTCCAACGGAATGAGGTGTGGAAACTATTGCCCCGTCCTAATAACCACAACGTGATCGGTACCAAATGGGTATTTAGAAACAAGCTAAATGATCAAGGTGTGGTTATAAGGAATAAGGCCCGTCTCGTGGTCAAGGGTTATAGCCAGGAGCTCGGAATCGATTTTGATGAATCATTCGCTCCGGTTGCTCGCCTTGAAGCCGTGCCCATCATTCTATCCTTTGCATGCTCAAAAAATTTTAAACTTTTTCAAATGGATGTTAAGAGCGCATTTCTAAACGGCTTCATTAAAGAAGAAGTTTTCGTTGAGCAACCTCCGGGTTTTGAGGATTTAAAAAACCCAGACCATGTGTTCAAACTAGAAAAAGCTCTGTACGGTCTAAAACAAGCCCCAAGGGCTTGGTATGAACGTCTAAGCTCCTTCTTGATTGAACATGGTTTCAAAAGAGGTTCTGTTGATCAGACTTTATTTTCTAAGCATTCTAGAAATGATTTGCTTCTGGTTCAAGTTTATGTGGACGATATCATTTTTGGGTCTACTGATAAGAAACTGTGCAAGGAGTTTTCTGAGTTGATGCAGGCTGAATTCGAGATGAGTCTAATGGGCGAGCTAAACTTTTTCTTGGGGCTACAAATTCAACAAAGGGAGGATGGAATTTTCATCAATCAAAAGAAATATCTGCTGGAACTTCTAAAGAAGTATGATTTTGAGGGTGCAAAATCCTATGCAACACCAATGTCAACAAGCATAAAACTGGAGAAAGACTGCAAAGGTAAACAGGTTGAACAAAAGCTGTTTAGAGGTATGATCGGTTCACTTTTATATCTAACAGCTAGTAGGCCTGACATACACTTTGCAGTTTGTCTGTGTGCTAGGCATCAAGCTAGTCCTCGTGAGTCTCATTTGAGTGCCGTTAAAAGGATTTTTCGTTATCTTGCTGGTACTCCTGATCTAGGACTGTGGTTTCCGCGTAGATGTGATTTTAAACTTGTGGCTTTCACCGATGCCGACTATGCTGGGTGCCTTCTTGATCGTAAAAGCACAAGTGGCACATGCCAATTTCTCGGAGGTTGCCTAGTCTCTTGGGCCTCCAAGAAACAAAATTCCGTGGCATTGTCAACGGCCGAAGCCGAATACATGGCTGCCGGCAGTTGTGGTGCACAGGTCCTTTGGATCAAACACCAGCTAGTCGATTATGATGTGTTTCTGAATTGTGTTCCGATCATGTGTGATAATAAAAGTGCAATTGATCTGTCTAAAAATCCACTCAAGGTCCAAACATATAGATATCCGGCATCATTTTCTGAGGGACCATGTAAATAAAAAGGACTTTGAGCTGAAATACATTGAAACTGATAAACAATTAGCGGACATCTTTACAAAACCTCTTAGCAAAGAAAAGTTCATCTCCTTAAGAAGAGAGCTAGGAATATGCAGAGTGGAGAGCACTTAGATAGACTTACAAGTCTGCATTCTACTCAATTCATGAAATACTCTTTTTGTCCTGCCTTCAAATAATACATTTTAATAACCTTCATCACCCATTTCACTGCATTGAGCTTTTCAGACTTACTCCCCACTTGGTACTCATCTATTTCATTTGCTGGTACTCATCTATTTCATTTGACTCACATCACTATTCACATCATTTTTTCTCATGCATATGCATAATTGTGTGCCACACTCATTTATCAATAAAACCTCTACTAGTATTATTGTCTGAACTCATCTTGCCTGCAATAACCTAAATTTGCATTTCTTTCTTATTTGGGCCTGTTTAGATCCTTGCTAAATAAAGTGTAGCTTCAATCGAAAATGATGGTCAGGTACAGTTCCTGCTAGACAAAATTGGTAAGTCTTTAAAACAAAAATTCTCGATTGTGCTGTAGTATTTCTCACTCGGACCCATTCTTTTGAGTGAACCCATCCACTTATATCAAATACTCATCGGGTCCAGTGGGTTAACTTTTACCAACTTCCCAACATTCCATATGTTTTTATTTTGGGATGCCCAAATGGGTCGTCCCTTATGGATGAGCCCAATACCCCTTTTTGTCTAAATACTCACCACAACTTCAACCGGTCAACACATCTTTTCAACCCTATTTGACCGGTCCAAGTTAAAAACCACGGGCATCCCCTCCTCAAGCCAGCCGCAAACCCTCCTACACCGCAAAACCTTTTCCTTCCCGCTCAGCAAACCATCGCACCGGCGGACATCCTTGCGGCTACCGCCAATACCTCCATTCTGGGCATCAAGATCTTCTCCTTCTACTCCCTGCGAAGGTGCAAGAGAACCCTGATAGGTGGAGGGAAGCTCACTTCGACAGCTTGCTGTTCCTCCCCCTTCTCAAGGAGAGACGGACGAGTACCTGCGGCTTCAATCTAGGCTCTTCTGATGGCTCCACGCTACAAAAGCATGTCCAAACGTCCACGGAGGAAAGCTACGGCAAAGGTCTCCTCATATGCCATTGATCCTCACACCTCCAACTCAGAGGACGAAGCTCCCCAGGCCATCCCTATTCTGCCAGCCCAACAAAGAGAAATTCGGTCCAAGCGTTTTCATGAAGAGGTACTGCTACAAGCCCAGTCTACTAATCTCTATCCTCGAACTATCATGCATCCCAGAGCCGTGGATCTTGAAGATGTCACCTATTTGGTCCCAGAACTCTTTGATTTGCTGAACACCCAACCAAATTGGATACAATTTATGTCTGAGCATCGGAAAGTTTATCCCACACTAGTTCTGCAATTTTATCAAAATCTGGTGATAAAGAACAACAAGCTCTACACTGCAGTAAACAACAAATCTGTCATGGTCTCTGCCGGGCTCTTCAGTACAGTTTTTGGTTTTCCAAGTCGTCACACCACCATAATGGCAAATACAACAATGAATGCAGTGTCTGTTTACAGCATAATGATGGGTTTTGATGACTCAGTAGTCATAGATGAAAATGACATTCCAAAGGAATTGAATGCCAATGTTTTTCCTCCTGCTCAGCGCATTCTGCATCATTTCTTCACCACCATTCTCTATCCCAGGGGAGGCAGCAGGAACAAAGTCAACAAAGTTCATAAATTTTTGTTCCACTGCATTTATAATGGTATAATTGCTGATTTCTCAAGTCTCATGTACGACTTAATATTCCGTTGTTACAAAGAAAAAAGACGTAGTCTTCCATATGCTTCACAGTTGACAGCGGTTTTTAGGCATCTTCATATCGACTTGGATAAGGAAATCTGTGAAGAGTTACTGAACAAGGATGTCTATACCGCCCGCAGTCTTTGCCGCAACATGGGTTACAAAAGAACTGCAGCTGGCCACCTAGTTCGAGTTTTGAAAAATGTTAAAGGCAAGAATGTGCAATCTGCAGAAAACAGTGACAGTGGTGAAGAAGCAGAAGAAGAAGATACTACTGCCTCACATGATGATCAGCCACCAACCAGTCCTTCTCAAGCCGGAGGAAGTAGCTCTAGACCAGAGCCACATGTTTCTCGTCCTGATCAAATTGCCCAACGGCTGGACAAGCTAACTGAAGATGTGAGTGACCTGAAGCTACATCAAGAGATGTTCCTGCACCACTTCGAATCCATATCGAAGACTCTTGATGCCCACACCCAAATGCTTCAGCACATTAGGGATTCTGTTTCCGGATCACCCAACTAGTCTGGCTAGGAGTAACTTTGCTGTCAGTTTTTTGATGAGAAGCTGCCCTTTTTGTTTAAACCCTACTTAGCAGCACCTTTGCTTACTTATGTTATATGTTAAGCTGCATGTCTGGATGCTTGCGTGCTCATTTCAATTTCTTTCTCCTTGGTCATCTTCTTTCTATCTACCTTGTTACTTCTTTAAATCCACCATCTACTCAGCTTATCTTTGTGCACCTGCTCTGCACATCTCCTTTTTGCTCATGAAAAAAAAAAGGGGAGAACTAGCAATTTGCTGACAGTAATATTTTGTGATCATGTCCTACTATGTCTTGTTTTGAAGTTGCTATGTTTTTGACGTTCCAGTCTTGATATGCTCATGGTTCAGTAAGTAAATGGATATGCTGTTGAATTCTGGAGTGATGTTCCTTGACACTCATTGGAAAATAAGTGTTTTGCTTTCATGTCTGTTTGGCTGACATAGTAGTGAAAATTGTCTCAGTTCTCTCTATATTACTCTATCTTCCCTTTATTAGCTTAAATTGCTTGGGTTGTTTTGTTTTTTTTTGTCATCATCAAAAAGGGGGAGATTGTTGTGCCCTCCTTGGTTTTGATGATGACAAAGTTCTTTAATAGAGTGAATAAAACATGGTGAGTGGTCATATGCTTCACATTCATTCATTCCATCTTTGATACACTATACTTTCACAATGATAAACTATCTTCTGAGATGCCAATTCATTGATCAAATCTTTATCTCACTAACTATTTGATGAGAATGAATAATGCTGACAGCAAGCTCACTCCTTCTCCATGGTGAAATTCAGAAATCTGGAAGAAGGAAGACAAGGTAAGTGAAATGAAGAATCTCCATGAAAGGTGAGTAGAATTGATTCATTCAGACCAAACATGGTAAGAATTCTCCCTAGAATAACTTTATTTTAGTTTGACCAAAATTCCTTGAATTTGTTGGGCTTAATGTCTTTTTTCTGTTTTAACCTGAAGTGGGTCGACCCCCCCAGACAGATGGGTCGACCCCTGTTGCAACAGATGCCACTCTTTTGGCTCTGGCACAGATGGGTCGACCCAGCTGATAAAGGGGGTCGACCCCTGTGATTTCACAGAACTTTCTTGGCCCCTGTGAAGAAGTGGGACGTCCCACCTATCAAAGGGGGTCGACCCCTGTAACAAGCAGAACCTGGAAACCGGATCTGTTTGATACATGGGTCGACCCACTTGGCAGATGGGTCGACCCACTCTTGTTTTTTCTTATTTTCTCCGAATTCCGCAATATATTTCATCTATTAATTGTGTGGGCCATACTTCATGTTCTAATCACTTGTTAGCCATTGGGATTAACTAGTAATCATGTGGCTTAGACTGTTAAACCTAATTAACATCATTTGATTCAGTCTAACACTGATTTCACTCATTTCATGCAGGTTTCGAGCAGGATAAAGAAATGGCCACATCGGATTTGCAGAACCAATCGAAGGAGAGAATAATCTTCTCCCTCCTCCAGCTAGGAGTGCCATCCCCCAGGATATAAATGCCCATGATTAGGGCGTCCCAAAAAAGAGACGACCAGAGCTGCAAACGGTGCCACACGAGTGTTGGGCGTCTTCATCCTCGGGAGCAGAGGCGCACCTGCGTGTGGAAGAGAAGGTCGTGGTTCGAAGAGCAGCTTCATCGATCTTCATCCGAGCAACTTCGTTCAGCAATCAAGACATCATCCTGCTGCGTGGATCATCTTTCCAAGCCTCAGCGTCTTCAGGAACCCATCAACCCACGGACGTCTCTGTTGAAGCATAGCTAGCCATCATTCCAATAGACAGGGGGAGTTGTCCTTAATGTTCTTCATCAGTCTTAGGCTTAATGTTCATGTGATTCTCTTTATTTTCAAACTCAGATATAGTGTGTGAGAGATTGGAGATTTGATCTCCGTGGATTACCCTTGTGGGGTGTGTGTGTGTGTGGATAGAGGTCCTTGACCTCGTGTTTGTGTGTGTGTGCTATTCAGTGTAGCTCTCTATAGTGGAATCCTCTCAAGTTGAGAGGGGTGGATGTAGGATCGCACTTGGGTGCGTCCGAACCACCTAAAATTGCTCGTCTCCTGTGGTTGTGCTCTTGTGCGTTTGGTTTATCCTGTTGGTGTGTGTGGTTGCTGCATTTTTATTTGTGGTTTGCCTGCTCGTGCGCGGTTGATAATTTTTAATTTCCCGTCAATCAATTCACCCCCTCTTGATTGCCATTCCAACGGGCCAACAGGTGGCATGAAGAATAAGTCACCAAATGTGCCTATCGCCCTTGAGCAGTCAACTCCTATGCCAATGTCGGATGAGGAAGTTCACATTACTCTGCAACGTAACAGTCCCTGGGAATCTTCTCAACACCTTTGTCCATCCTCTCCTTAGAGGAGAGGCATCCTGTAATGAGATGGTCCAATGTCTCCACATCACCGCAGAGTACACATTGTGGGGATCCATGTCAAAAATATGGCCAGCCTATCGCAAGTGAGGAGCTGCCCATGTGAAATGCTTCATATAAGTAGCTTCACTTTAAGCGGGCTTCTAGGTGTCCAAATTTACGGAGCCAAGCCATGCCTCTCTCCTCCATCAGAGATTAAGTTGTATGCTGAATAAATTGAAAATCTCCCTTCCTTGTCCCACTGCCACCGCCAACTATCCATGCTGTGTACATCTGGGGCAAACTCAAGGAGCAAGAAAACATATTTTGTAGTTGTTCTATCTCCTCCACCCTAAGGTTTCTTCTTAACGAAGGGGACCACGTCCCTCTTGACAATTGTGGGTCAAACACCTGGGAAACTAAGGCATCTGGAGCAGTAGCTATCGCATAAAGTAGTGGGAAGGTTTCCTAAACGATAGTCTCCACACCATGTATCTTTCAAGAAACGACACTTCTGCCCATTTCCCAAGCGGACTCTTGCACTCACCAAAAAGATATTTGTACATTGTAAAATTCCCCTCCAAATGGATGGGAGAGGCATTGTATTAGGAGGTTGGGGGTAAATTCCCATTCCCTGGTCCTCCGATAATACTTTTGTTGGATGACTTGTAACCACAACCCATTTTCAGCAAAGATCATCTTCCATAGCCATTTACAAAGCAAAGCTTGATTATAGTCCATCATGATTTTGATGCATTGCTTTGCAGATTCTTCTCCAACCTATGTCATGCCACCTCTACTACTTTCTCCACTACCGTGCTAGAAAAACTTGAATGGAGTTGATTTTCTTTGCAACTGACCATGGGATCTGAAAAATGGACAATTAATAGATGGGAAGGTTATTCAAAACTGACTTGCAAAGTACCAATCTTTCCCCATGCGAGAGAGACCTAGCCTTTCATCCTGTCAATTTGGAATCATACATCTGGATCACACTATGTCAGTCCATGCAATGTATGGCCCTTGTAGACAGAGGTAGGCCCAATAGGGGATCGGGAACTCCTCTATCCAACAACCCAAGATGAAAGTTGCTTTTGATAGATCCCTCTCCATATTAATCCCCACAATCGGGCTATTACTGAAATTCACCTTCATCCCACTGGCTTCCTCCAGGAGCGCCAACATCAGTCTAGTAACATGCAAATGCCTTTCACCCTCTGCTAGGAAGAGAATGGTAGTTTTTCTGTACTGCAAGTGAGTGATGTCGACACCGTCGAGTCTAATTTGGACCCCCTTGATTAGACTGTGTGTTTTGGCTCTCAACCATATCGTGCTAAGAATTTGGGCAACCAAAGCAAAGAGATGAGGGGACATATGATCTCCATGTTGAAGCCCCCTCCCGCTATGAAAATAAGAAGGTTGTCCATTGATCAATACTGTAAAGCTGGCTGAGGAGACACGAGCTCTGACCCATCCAATCCACCTCTCGCCAAATCCCATCGTTCCAAGCACATCAAATAAGCAGCTCCAGTTGACATTGTCATAGGCCTTCTGAAAGTCTAGCTTGAGGATCATCCCCCTCTTTCTCTGTCTCTTCATGGCATGCAAACATTCATGGGCTACCAAGAAATTCTCCTGTATGTGTTGACCCCTGATAGAGGCCTTTTAGTATCCACTCACCAGTCTGTCCATCACCCCATCAAGTCTCATGGCCACTAGTTTGGAAATTATTTTGTAGGTACCATTCAAAAGATTGATCGGCTTGAAATCCCGGAAAGTTTGCGCCCCTTGTAACTTCAGAATCATCACTATTGTGGTCTTGTTAATAACCCTTAGATGTGCCCTCCCTTCTTGGAACTCCTTTACACTACGTAGGAGGTCTGCCTTCACAATGTCCCAGCACTTCTGAAAGAGGGACAAAGGAAATCTATTTGGTCTTGGGGCTTTGTCATATGCAAGTGAAAAAACGGTCTTATGGACCTCTTTCTTGGAGAAAGGGTGGGAGCGGAGAACCCTTTCCTCGTTAGAGATACATGGGATAAGATCATCAACTATGCGCGACTTAAGCATGCCCTCCTCTGAGAATAGGTGTGAGAAGAAAACCCTCGCCTGCCTCTTGATGTCTGCTTCCCTAGAAAATACTTGGTCCCCCACTTTAATACAACTGATTGAGTTGACTTCTCCTCTTTGAGGCTACTCTCTGAAAATATGCAGTGTTTTCTGGCACCTTCTTTAATCCATCTATCTCTGGATCGTTGTCTCTAGTAGATCTCCTCCCTAGCAAGGATCTACTCATACTTTGCTCTGAGTGAGTCCCTAGCATGTCTGTCTGGTTCATCTAGGAGCCTGGCCTCCTCCAAACCATGTAATCCCTATAGCTAATCAAGTATTCTATCTTTAGCAGCTTTTGCCCGGTAGGACTTTGATTGCACCCAATTGTTTCAGAACCTGCGCCACATGCTTCAACTTATTCACAAAAGTAGCCATTGTCGCCTGCTTTTGCCTCCCTGTATCCCACGTCTGTCTGACAGCCTCCATGAAATCCATCTCTCTAAACCAATATCTCTCCAATCTGAAACTGTATCCTCTTAGATCTACCGATGGTCTTTAGCAGGGTGGGCCTGTGATTAGATACTGGTCTTGTCAAACAACAAGCTTGTACATTGGGAAAGCAATATTCCCAATCCACAGAGACCAAGAACCTATCCAGTCGAGAACATATCGGGTCAGCTCTCATATTAGACCAAGTGTAATAAGCATTTATCGATCTAATATCAACTAGGGCCCCATCTGCAATAAAAGCATTAAAATTCTCGCTCTGCCCCAAGTGAGGGTTACCCCTCGACCTCTCCCAATCAGCTGTCACTATATTAAAATCCTCTGTCACACATCATGGTATGGTAGAAGATTGATGATATGTAAGCAACTCCTCCCACAATAGTCTCTTGCCTTCTCTACTTTGTGGCCAGTAGACCCTCGAGAAGTCCAACGAGAAATCATCCTTGACATTTCGGAAATGGAGAGAGATTGTTCCACTGTCAGCCTGCCTTTTCACCACCTCCTCTACCTCAAATTGGTTCCACAGAACCATAATGCCTTTTGCCGTCCCCTCAGTTGGCAAGGACACCCCTTTATTCAGCCTTCCTCCCCCAATGTCCCTCATAATTCCTCCCCATCACCCTCACACTTGGACTCTTAAATGCAAAGGATATCAACTTTGCATCTTCTTATTAATTTCCTCACTGCCCTCCTCTTCTCACCCCCACACACCTCCCTCACATTTCATGAGACGATTCTCATAGGGATACAATGACAATCCTACCCTCCTCCTGCTCATCCCACCTCCTCTCCAAACTCCTCTCCCCCTTCCATCGCCCTGTCCACCCACTTCTGTGATTTATCTTTCCTCCATATGAAAGATATGGCAATAAAAGAGGAAAGTTAAAAAAAAACCTCAATGCATAGAAGAATCTACATGGGTGGTGAAGCCATCAAAAAGAATATATATTCAATATGCTAAATGACCAATCAACCTGGACAAAGTAAAGTAAGTTGTGCGAAAGGCAAGTTTTTGTGTCCATTGTTTGCTTTAAGATGTATTTGCTAGATGCCAGTTTGGCTACATTGGTGTTCAATTGATAGGTCAAGCCGAGTGGTGGTGTCATTCTCAACTGTTTACATAGAGCCTGTCTAGTGTAAAATATCTAGTTTTAAAAATTGGATCCTAGAACTAGATGAGTCCCAGCTGGTTATGGTTCCAGTCTGATGGACCTGAAACTGAGCGATTTTTTTTGGTAAGGAGGGAGGAGGAGATATGGCAGCCACTCTCTTCTCCATTTTCTTTCCTTGCCGTGTGCGGATTTTGTGGGGAAATAGAGTCACATCTCTTATACAATGGCCCCTGCTGCTTTTTTATTTCTTTTATTGTAAAAGAACTGATAAGAGTTGACTTTTTTTTTGTGAAAGTGGGTGATACCACTATAGTTAATGTCAATGTGTTCGCAAAATCCCTATGCAACAAAAAGGTGTCCACACCATGGTGGTGTACCCTTAAACCTTCTTGAAAGCCAAAATAGAGGAGCTGTTTGGGTTTACATTCAAAAAAGCCCCGCCCACTCACACAAATAAAGGAGACAAGTACTTCCATTACTCTGGTTTCCCTGATGAAAATTCTATTGTTCCTCTCTCCCCATAGCACCCATGAAGTAGCATGGAGATAGTCCACCATGTAAGTCTGTCTCCTTTGAGACACCATCTTCTTCCCTAATGTCCAATCAGTTGCTATGCATTACTGTGCAAGCCAGGAGTACTATGTGTCATGCTAATTAATTCTCCCCAGACCTCATGTGAGCAAAGAGCAACATGCAAAAAGGTGATCTAAAGTCTCATTCTCATGTCCGCATAAGCATCATGTGGTAGGAAGGTTCTAAATGAAAGAAGCAATCCTATCACACGTCGACAAACGTCCATGGGAAATCTTCCATCCCAGAAGGTTCTAAATGAAAGAAGCAATCCTATCACACGTCGACAAACGTCCATGGGAAATCCTCCATCCCAGATACTTCACCTTCAAGGGACTCTTGGGGTATTTTATTTGAGGAGCGAGTTGGTGGCGAAACCCTCCATCAGAGATGAGGGTATAGGCTGACCTCATTGAGAGGAGCCCTTCTTCTCTCACCTCCACCACCACTGATCCTCTTTGTCTGACTGTGATGCGAAGTCAAGAAGGAAGCAAAGGAGTTCCTACAATTGATCTATCTTTTCTGACCTAAGGTTCTTTATGGACACTGAAGTCCATATTCCTCCTGATAAGTGACAATCAAAGTACTGAGCAACTGACGCAAAGGTGCTACAACAACTGCAAATAGTCTAGGAAATGAAGTCTCCAAAGTAAAGTCTCCACACCATCTATCCTTCTAAAAGAGACATTTCTCACCATGACCTAGACGGACCCACTTGAACGCTAGCTAGAATGAGGTCCCTGCGTGACAGAACGCCTCGTCAGATGGGAGAGATATGATGCTGTAATGATGGTACTATATCCCATGTCCTCACTCTGTCATAATATCTCTGCTTGATGACTTGTGCCTACTGTCCATCCTCGCCTGCTCCTAGCTTTCACAACCACTTGCACAGTGCCAAGTTGAATTCCCTTATATTTTTAAGGATTTTTTTGTAAATAAACAAATGTTAAATGTCTATTTGCATACATATCATGCCTGGATTTACATTAGCGAAGATATCCTTGGTTTCATCAAAATAGTGCAAAAGGACCATCGCCGTAACCCCCTGTTACCCGTCGTGAATCTAACTCTAGTTAAGTTTAACTATACTTGACAAAAGACAGTAATGCCTGTGGTTTATAAAAAAAAGACTGGTCTCTCTCATCTCCCTCTCACCTCTAACTCTGATAAGAGAGTGGTGACAAGGAGGAGAGGTTGCAGGGGTTTTACCTCTCCCCTCTCCTCATCCATGACCTATTCTTCACCTTCGCCTCTTACCTCAACTTCTGTTGCTGTTCCTACTACTACTACTGCTGCTGTTGCTCTTGTTCTTCCCCTCTGTCGTCGGCACCGGAGGGGAAGCTCGGAGAGCAAGAAGAGGACTTGGGAAGGTGAGATGGCAGTACGCTGACGGCGGGGGTCTGGAGAGCAAGAAGAATGATGACTGGGGGGGGGGGTTCTCAGGGAGACGGCTAGATGAGGAGGGGGCATCATCGTGAGGCAGTGGGTTCTCAAGGATACGGGCATGGGGGGCGGGCGGAGGGGGCTCACGGTGAAGGGGGGTTTTCTATCCTTGAGGAGGGGAGAGAGAGGAGTGGGGGGTGGGTGGGGGAGGTGGCCTCTGGTGTCCCTCTTCCGATGGGGGGGGGGGGAGAGAGAGATGGGGGAGGGGGATGTCGCAGAGGGTGGCATGGGGGCCGAGAGGAGTGGGGAAGAGGGAGGGGGGACGTGCCCCCTCCGATGGGGGGGGGAGAGAGAGAGAGAGTGGCAGAGGGGGGCATGGGGCTAGGAGGAGAGAGAGAGAGGGAAATGAAAGTCGCTCCGTGTGGAAGCGACTTCAGATGAAAGTCGTTCCCCACACGGAGCGTCTTTCATTTTAAAAATGAAGAAAATAAACAAAATGAACTCTCTCTTTCATCTCTTTGCTCTCTCCCCCTCTCTCTCAGACCCACCCGCCTGGCGGACCCCCCCTTTGGCCGTCTATCTCTCACCTCTCTGCTCTCTCTCTCATACCCCCACCCGCCTGACGGACCCCCCCCTCTCTCTTTGACCCACCCCATCCGGCGGACCCCCCCCTCCAGTTGTCTCTCTCCTTCTCTCTTCCTCGGACCCCCACCTCTCTCTAACCTCTTTGCTCTCTCTCCCTATCTCTCTCTCAGACCCCCACCCCACCTGGCGGACCCCCCACCCCGGCCATCTCTCTCTCTCTCTCTCTCTCTACAACTCACCCCCCTAGGTGAGTTGCCGATGCCAGAGGTGACTTCCCCTCCGGCGCCTCTCTCTCTTTCTCTAGGTCTACTATCATCTCTATTTTGTTAAAGGTGGGAAATTTAAGATTTAAGAAGGGTATTTTAGTCTTTTAATTATGAAATAGAGAGAATATTCTAATCTTTATAGATTATTCGCCCTTCGTTTGACGGAAGTTAACTGCGATGGTCCTTTTGCACTATTTTGGCGAAATCAGGTATATCTTTGCTAATGTAAATCCAGGAATGATATTTATGCAAATAGATGTTTAACACACTGTTGGCAGTGGTACCGATCCGAAATCGGACCCTAACACTGTAGCAGGCCCGAAACCTATGCAAATAATAGTTTTTAATGGTTTCGGACGAAACCATTAAAGATTTCGGTCGAAACTGACATGTTTCGGTCCGAAACCGTCCAGTTTCGGCCGAAACCAGAGAGAATTACTATTTTTTTTAATTTTTTGAATGGTTTCAACCGGTTTCGGTCGAAACCGAAACCGATACTGAAACCGGTACGTATCGGTTTCGGTACCGGCCGAAATCGATACTACCATCCTTGGTTTAACAATGATTTATTTGCAAAAAACCCTATTTTTAATACTTACGCCTCCTGTGTCCTTGCTTTTGGCGACTTTGTCCCAAGCTATATCATATCATCCCCTAGTTCTCTCTCCACTGCCACGTCAGAAAAACCTTGTCTGAATAGACTCAATCGTCTTGGGAATCCTGTAGATGGCAAGGAAGTAGATAGGTAGGTTATCAAGTACAGACTTGCATAGTACCGGTCTCCTCCCATAGAAGAGGAGTCTCGCTCTCCACTATGCTAGTTTGGTCTCATATCTCTGTGCCACAGGCCGCCTGTCACTACAATGTAGAGCTCTTGGGGATATCGGAAGCCCTAAGTATGAGAGGGGAAAAGTCCCAATTCGGCATCCCAAAATGAATGTTGCCCTATCAGGAGCTCTGCCCTCCATTTTCACACCCATCATAAGGCTTTTATCAAAGTTCACATCCACCAGAAGCATCAATCTAACCACATACAGTTGCAGGTCATCCTCTGTTGGAAACAGAATAGTGTCATCTGTATATTGTAGATGGAAAATAGTAGTGCCACTTCTCCCAATTTGAAAGCTTTTGATCAATCCTGTAGCCTCTGCTCTCAGCCACATCTTGCTCAGCATGTGTGCAACCAACACACAACAAAGGAGACATAGGATCTTTCTAACGGAAGTCTTTATCACTGTGAAAGGACTCAATCTGCTTCCCATTAACCAGAACTGCAAATGTGGCGGAAGAAATGCATGCCTGAATCCATCTAATCCATCTGTCACCAAAAATCATTTTTTCCATCACATCAAATAAGCATGCCCAGTTAAAATCTAGCTTCAGTACAACACCTTTCCTCCTCTGAATCTTCATAGCAAGGAGACATTCATGGGTTACTAGGAAATTCTCTTGAATGTGGCTACCTCTGATAAAAGCCCCGTGAAAGCCATTAACCATTATGCCCATCATTGTCAAGTCTACCCGTCATCAGCTTGGTGATAGTCTTGTATGTGCCATTGAGGAGGCTAATGGGCCTGAAGTCCCTGAAACATTGTGCACCTTGCTTCTTTGGAATGAGCACTAGTAGGGTATGGTTTATACCCCCAAGATGTGGCCTCTCTTCTCGGAACTTCTTAAAAGCAGCCAAGAGATCCGCCTTAATGATGTTCCAACACTTTTGAAAAATGCCATAGGGAATCCCTCTGGGCTCGGCGCCCTATCACCTGCAAGAGAGAAGATTGCTTTGTAGACCTTCTTCTCTGAGAAGCTATGGGAGAGAGCTTCCGGAGAAAGGCAAGGAAGGAGGTCTATGTCAATCACTGGTGTGCTGCAGTCCTCCTCTGAAAAGTGTAGCATAGAACTCACTCTCCTTCTCCCTGATCTCCACCTCACTAGAGAAGAGATGATCTCCCACTTTGATATAAGTGATGGACTTCACTCTTCTCCTTTCTAAGGTTATGTGCTGGAAATAAGAAGTGTTCTTGTCTCCTTTCTTTATCCATCTCTATCTTGACCTTTGTTTCCGGTAGGTCTTTTCCCTTGTGAGAATTTCCTTATAGTCAGTCCTAAGGGAGTCCTTGAGCCTTCTATCTGAGTCATTTAGAAGCTCTATCTCTTCTAAGCAATCCAATCTCTCAATCTCCCGAAGTATCATGTCTTTAGCAACTTTACCAAGTATGGTTTTATTTGCACCTCAGATCTTGAGAGCTTGAGCCACTTGCTTCAGTTTACTCACAAGCCTTGCCATAGCAGACCTTTCATTCATGTGCACATTCCATACCTGACTAATAGTTTTCATAAAATCTCTCTCTCTTAACTAAAACCTCTCAAGCCTGAACTTCATCATCATTTGTATGTGGTTAGTCTTTAACAGAAGAGATTTGTGATCTGACACTAATTTGGCCAAGGAAGTTGACTGCACATAAGGATACTGATACTCCCAAACCACCAACATCAAAAGTATGTCTAGCTGAGAGTAAGTGGGGTTTGCCCTCAGGTTAGACCAAGTGAACTGGCCGTTTGCCATACCCACATCAATGAGTGTTATATCGTCTATTAAGTCAGTGAATTCATCCTTCTCTCTTGGGTTGGAGTTGGTACATCCTCTCCCAAGATGCAGTAATGGCGTTGAAATCACCCCTTACACACCAAGACCTGCCTGAGTTGAGATGGCGCTGAGCTAGATCTTCCCACATAAATTTCTTCTCCTCCTGACTGTGGGGGCCGTACACCTCCGTGAAGTCACAAGAGAAGCCATCCCTTACATTCCGGAAATGTAAGGAAATGGCCCATCGGCCCACCTGCCTGGTAAAAACTTTCTTCACATCCTTCTACACCCCTACAAAAGAGATGCCCACCTTGGCGGCTAAATCCCGCATTTTCTTGCAGTCATTTTTTCTACTCCTCCATCATTTCCTTCACTTCCTCCCTCCTTAAAGTGCTCTTTTATGCTATCTCCTCTTCATCAGGTTGCACTGGTCCGCACCCCCCACCCCCCAGGTATTCAGAACGGCCTCCTCATCTTCCGATGTCAACTCCTCCCTTTCCTCTTGTATTTCATCGAGTCCATCAACCCTTCCTGGGCCACTCTCTGGATCTCGCTGCAGGGAAGATCGGTGTGCCCAGACCTTCGGCAAGGGCACTGATGGCGAGGCAGTCAGGGCAGCCTTGCACTATACGGACTTCTTCCTCCTCCCGCCCGCGCAGCTACTGGGCTGCTGGCGAGTGCTGTAGCAGCACCTCCTCCCGAAGGTTGTTGCTCGACGCCACGGGGAGCATAGCAGAAGAGGCCGCCGTGACCATGGAAGGACACCCCTGAGACAGCCCCACGACCGGGTGGTCCCTGGTTGGCACTCAGACTGGACCATCCCGGAGCCCATGGCTGATGCCGTTCACCTTGCTACCAAGCTCCGCCACCACATGGAGCACCTGTTGCAGTGTTAGCCCGGCCTGCTCGCCTGGTCATCGGAGAGGGTCAGCCGATGGTAGAGTTTCGGCCGCAGCCGGACCTTCGCTGCAAGCTCCGCCCATGACCGCAGCCTTAGGGATTTCTAACAGGTGATTCGGTTGAAGGAGGAGACCCTGGGTGGGTCCTCCACTACCCCGCTAAGTACCCGCCTGTGGCCTGGTTGGCAGTATCGGCCGAAACCGATACGTTTCGGCCGAAACGTATCGGTTTCGGCCTATACCGACACCGAAACGGGCATTTGCACTGTAGCAGGTCCGATACCAAAAATAATATATTTTTTAATGATTTCGGACCGAAACCGTCCGGTTTCGGACCGAAACCGACCGAAACCTAACTTGTTTTCGCCGAAACCTAACTTGTTTTCGGGCCGAAACCTAACATTTTCATAGATTGCCCCCTTTTCTAACTGTTTTGAACCGGTTTCGGCCGAAACCGATACCAAGTCGTATCGGTTTCGGACCCGGCCGAAACCGAGTCCGAAACCGACACTGCCATCCTTGGCCTGTGGCGGGTAAGTCACGGGTAACGCGCCGTAGACCCGATGCTCCCGACCCAGACCTGGATTTTGCCGCTACACTTGGATCGATCCGTTCGGTCTGCCGGAGTCCGAGGCCACCCAATCCGACCCTGATCGGATCCAGCGGGGGATTCAAAATTCGAATCCCCTCCTGCTGATCATATTCCACCTGCGGACCACCCCTTTGAAACCCTAACGCAGCCACCACCGCCCCTTCCACCACCTGCAGAAAGGTACCCCCTCCGCGGAAAAAGAGATGACGTCTGGTGTCTTCGTCATGCCATAGATCCTGATGGAGGCATCCGCCGACGTGCGGCCTCCCACCGGAGCCAGCTATAGGTTCCCGACCACCACCCTTCTGAAGCCTCTCACTAGAAAGCTGACACCTTCCTCATCACAAAGGATGAGGGGAATCCCTTCAATCCTGACGTGTACGGTGGCATCCTTTCGATTGGGAAATGTTCCTCTTCCCATAGTCTGGTGTTGGATGTGTAGAAGTGCCCCACCCACCGCTATGAAACCCGCCTCCACTGTCGCCGCAATGTCCACATCCTGTTGGCCCACTGCTATGAACCCCAGCCTAGCAATCTGCTGGACCTACCATTTACCTCCACCTGCTTCTCTCGCCCCTAGCAATGAGGGAACCTTCTCCGCATCCACCGCCCCATCAATAGGAGCTACCCAGATGCACCGTTGAAGCCACCATGCCTTCCGGACATGGAGCAAGTCTGTAGGGAAGGCCCCTACCTCCTAGCACTCCTGAGCTCCCACCTTGGCCTGCATAGATGAAACCCCTGCCCAAACGGCTTCTGCGAAGGACCGTCCGAGAGTGGGCTTGCCTACGACCCCCGACCCCTGCAGCCGGCAGAACCTCTGGATATACCCGACCCTATGGCAAT
The DNA here is from genome assembly GCA_022559845.1 of Amorphophallus konjac. NCBI lineage: Eukaryota > Viridiplantae > Streptophyta > Magnoliopsida > Alismatales > Araceae > Amorphophallus > Amorphophallus konjac. The sequence continues at coordinate 453,892,527 of CM040122.1, read as the reverse complement.
GAAAGCATACCCTCTCTCCTCGGATCCCTCGCCGTCCCTTTGAGAGATGCTGCGTCGGAGAACATTGTTGACTGGCCCCCGCTCCCATGAGGATGTTGGAATGCCTGAGACACGAGTTCTGGCGAGCTTTCACCTTCTCCCGCAGGGATCTGGTAGGCTACGGAAGCGCCCTCTGGCCACCTACCCCACCGTGTAACCATCGCAGGCTACCCTGAACTTTTACAGGAAAAAAAACTTTCTATTTTGGCACATTTTGAGCTGGTTTTACTGATTCTGTTCCAGATTGGTCAGTTGCTAAAAACTTGACAGATAAAAGCTTTGTATGTTATCAAAGATGGCCTGTAACTATGACCCAGTTTCATGAGTGTTTTATGGCTTCTTTGATCCATGTTCCCTTGGATGCCTCGCAGTATAATAGTGGTAATGAAAGATTTTGGCACCGCAGACCTATCCTCTCTTTTGGCAAATCTTAGATCTTGGCCATTGTCACAGTGTTTGATGTCAAACAATAGAACATTCTCTTATTTATGGTGCACTTGTACAATAACCTTTTGTTATTGGTATTCAATTTCAAAGCAATTTTTTCTACTTTTGCTGTTGTATCTCGTTGCTTTGCCAATTCACATTTCACAAATCCCCACTTTTTAGTTCTAGTTGGGGATTATGGTCAAACTGATACTCTACCCAATTTAGAGGCATATCCAACTTAATAGAGGTCATGATATATTGTGGTTGGTAAATAAAGACCTCTTCTATATTGCTTGTCATTTTAAAATCAGGTCAGAGCCATTCACGGGTTATCCATGACCTTATGCTTTTGTTATGTTGAAACCCTGATCATATCCATCCAAAGTATAAAAAAAAATCTTTCCATTTCTTCATCTGAAGGAAATATATCAGTCTGCATATCACATGAAGCTGTCTAATTAAATCTAACTGATACAGTCCCTATTCATCAAAGCTCCTATCATTATCCTGATTTGCTCAAGCTTCAGGTCTCTGTTGCATATGGTTACTTTTGGCTTTAGAAAATTCTCTTGGTACCCATTGCCCTCTTCTCACTCCAGTGTGTACTGGGAGAAGGGTGGGCAGGATGTCTCATAAATTACATTGTGATAGGGAAAAGAAGATCATAGAAGTGGGCTGTTGTTGATTGCCTACCAGGTCAGGTCCCAGAGCTGTGGCCTGCATGGCCATATGTTGTGGTCATCGATATTGTTAAGCCCCATATTGGTTGTGTATGGGCGAATTATGAGGTTTTAAGAAATGGGCCTCTCCACTTGATGCTAATTTGTTTTGAGTTGGATGCTCTAATACAGGATCAGAGCCAGCCCATACACTATGATTTTCCAGTCTCCTTTCTTAATATGATCCTGTCTTCTGTGCCCCCGCATGTCAGGTCCTCCATGATTTTGTCCTTGATTGAGAGGGTGTTTTTTTGAAAAGTGGGTAGTACCACTGGATGTGAGAGGGTGTTTAGTCCCACATCAGTTGTTGTACATAAGCGTTGTGAGTTTATAACAAAATGGACCTTTCCACTCAATGCCCATTGGTTTTGAATTGGATTCACTAACAAATACATATGTTACTAGGATACTTAATGGCTATTGCTGCATTAGCTGTAGAAGGTAGCTATGATCATCAGAGGCTGTACTGGTTTTTCATGGTGTGGGTTTATTCTTTTCTTTTTTTTTTCTTTGGTTCCATAAAGGATGCAGTTTAGCAAAACAAATTGTATGTATTTTTTGTTGGGAATTATTCTCGTGTGGCTTGCACGTCTGTTGTAAGTTATTTCATCATTTTATTTATAATATTTCTTTTCTGATATGAGTGAATTGTCTTCTCTGTAATAGGTCCCTCCATTTACACTGTAGTTTTGTCAACAATGTGGTTCACGGGGTTTTGGTACAAGTGTTAATGTGTGGCTTTTTATAACAATTTTATGATCAAGCTTATAGATTTTGTGAATGCCAGCTTTCTAATTGGCTTTAAGCATTCTTGTATTCAACAAAACTTGCTCCATTAAGAACTTGAATGGTAAAGGATGCTGTCTCTAAAATGAAACATATCATCTAAACTTCTTATTCGCTTTTATATCCCTTAAATATTTGTCATGGTAATGTATTTTAAATTTTGTTATGGGGGATACTCCTCCAGTCTTTGACATTGCATTCTGCTGTCTCTCAGGGGAACAAATCTAGCTTTGGCCGCGGTAGGGACAATGAGGAATTCTCTCAGAGTGGCCATGTGGAAACTCCTGTTTCTTCTAATTCTTTCTCAAACCATAATCAGATACCTTCGCAAGCTACAGATGCTGAAAGTCCAAACAGCGCGCAAACATCAGAATATGAGGATCCTGAGTCCGGTATTTTTTTACCCTTCATTTGTTCCTATGTTATGCATCATCTTTAGTAAAATTAGAGTATGAGACATATTACTGTGAATAATTGAAATAAAAAATATTCACCAAGGTTAGATTTACTGATTCATATTCCCAATCATGCATTCTTTCTTTCAGTGTATCTAAAGCGAAATTCGATGCAGCAGATAACTATCAAGCAAGTTCCAGATACCACCCTCACGTTGAGTTTCAACAGTCAGAGGATGGGCCTGTGATGGATGCTAGCCTCCCGAGTCCTTATTTTTCAGGTCCTTCTTCAAATAGCCAAGGTAACTAATACTTATTCTTGACTTCACTAATTTGAATTTTTTGGCTTTTTTTCCATGTGCGATAAAGCTGTATTATTGTTGCTAATTATATTTTTTGCTTCCTTGCAGGTTATTATCCAGGATCGACTTCTGGATCTAATTATTTTTCTGTTGCTCAAGAGGATATAACTAAGGTTTTCAATGAATCAGGGCTTAGCTTAACTTTTAATGGCTCTCGAACACAGGTGGACTTAACATCATGGAATGATGTCTTGGAACATTGTGCAACAAGTTTTCCCAGTATGCCTTTCCCAGCATCAATCCCTTCTGCGGAAGGGAATGCTGACCTCCGGGAAATCTTCAGAGATACATGTGGTTCGAAACAAGGGGGTGTCACTTCACAGGTTGAGAACCCTCAGGTATTATATCATCTGTTTGCAGCAAAGTGAGACCTTTGTGTATGAAGATTCATTAGTCATCAGGGAAACTGACATAGGTCACCTTATCAATTCCGAAGCAATCTTTTAGATATATGCGTAGGACTTGAAAATTTCTATTCTAGGAATGTCCCGTCCAATGAGTGAATCTGTTGAGAGATGCAACTGATGCTTAAGTGTGGGTGTCGACTTATTTCTCCAAGCAAATAAACATGGCAGGCTTGTTTTAATGCTACCACTTTGCAGAATAGACATATTGATACCACAAAGACTTTGCCAGATAAAACCAAATTTAGCTTGAATGGTAGGATTAAGCATCGAACGATGTTTGAGGATGCTTGCCCATTAGTTGAAAATTTAAACAAGAATATGGAGTTTGAAGGTGTAAGATTGATATTCTTTGTATTCAGGAGACAAAGTGTGAGAGGGAGAGCAGGATGTTGAGGCTGTGGAGGAACGGCCTGGGCCCTTGATGCCTGTGCTAGTGTCGAGGTCTTCTGCAGAGCTTGTTCCTTCACTGGGGAAGGAGCTGGATGTCTCGGAATTACAGGATGACGTGGAGGCCGCCAGTAGAAAGGAGCTCCATGTAGTGGGGCTGCCAGTACAAAGCCTACCTCCACGCATGTCGGACTTGGCACCAACAGTCGGTCCCAGAGCCCTGGTAGCGGTTGTAGAGGCAGACTTGCCCCAGGATGCTATGCTTGATGATTTGCAACGGCTGCTGGAGGACGATGGTGGCAGTAGAGGGGGAGGCTGCACGAGGGAGAATCAGATTGGGGATAGAGGAGGTCAGGGAGATGCTCAAGGAAGTTGAATGGTTGACCACAGAGCATGCTAGGGGGGTGGTGGATTAGGTGGGGGCTCCTTCGCCGCTGCGGAGAGGGATCTGAGAGGGGTATTTTTTAAAATCAACGAGCGGTGGAGTGCGAGCATACGAGGTGGGGAGCGGTCACAGTCAAGGGTGGGTAGGAGTGGTGAGGAGGGAGAAGGGGAGAGGGTCACCTCTAGTCATCAATAAGGATCGTCTCTTGGAATGTGAGGGGGTTGGGTGGAGTGGAGAAAAGGAGGGCAGTGAGGGAGTTAATTAGAAGGTGTAAGGTTGATATTCTTTATATTCAGGAGATGATGTGTGAGGGAGATGATGCTGCCCTCTTAAGGGAGATCACATGGCCCTGCCTTTCCAAGTGGGCCCCGGCTGTGGGCAGGTTTGGAGGCATTCTGATCCTCTGGAATCTATACGAGGTGGGGGAGGTGATGCAGGATAGGAGGTCAGCAGATGGGCCATTTCTTTGCACTTCAGGAGTATCAAGGATGGCTTCTCTTGGGACTTTAGTGGTTGTATGTCCCCCAGCCCTGAGAGGAGAAGCGATTACTTTGGGATGACTTGCTTCGTCACCACCTCTCTTCTGGTAGGCCTTGGTGTGTTGGAGGGGACCTCAATGCGGTGGCAGCCCCCTGGGAGAGGACATGAGATGTTGTTTATGATGGAGTCATGGAGGACTTCTCTGATTTCATCCGGTAGGCAGTTTTAATGGATATTGGCATATCCCAGAGTTGCTTCACTTGGTCCAACCTAAGAGCAAATGCTTCTTGCTCTAGGCTGCATGAGTTTCTAGTTTTTGTTGACTGGGAGGATCACTTCCCTCAAGTGCAGGTGGTTGGATTGGCGAGATTTGTTTCTGACCACAAGTCCATCCTTTTGAAGATCAGTCGGGTGTCTGTCAGGAGCTTCAGGTTTAGATTTGAGCAGGTGTGGTTTAGAGAGACTGATTTTATAGAGACTGTCACAGGAGTTTGATCTACTCAAACTGCGCGCCTCTCTACTATGGGCACGTTGGTAAGAAGATTGAGGCACACTGCGCAGGTTCTTTAGGCTCGGGGAACTCACAAAACTCTGTCGGGGTGGGTAGCGAAGAACATGATTCTTCAACACCTTGAGGGTCTCGATTGTTTGGAGGAGACAAGCCTGATGGATGAAGAGGACATGACACTCAGGGATACATTGAGGGGTCAGTTTGATGATATACTTGCTAAAGAGGAGATCTACTGGAGACAGAGATCGAGAGATAGAAGGATTAAAGAGAGAGACAGAAATCTAGTTTATTTTTAGCGTATTACTTCCAGGAGGAGGAGAGTCAACTCCATCTCTTGTATCAAGGTGGGGGACCTCTCCTTCTCTTCAGATGAGGAGATTAGAGACCAAGCTAGACGACACTTCTACTCGGCTCTGTTCGTAGAGGATATATTCCATAGGTCGAGAGTGGCAGCTGATCTTCTCCCATGCCTTTCCCTTAAGGAGAGGGATGCTATCTCTCAGCCCTTTTCAGAAGAGGATGTCCATGAGGTTATTTTTTCTCTTGCAGGTGATAGAGCCTCAGGCCCAGATGGCCACCCATGGATGGCAGTTTTGGCCGAAACGTATCAGTTTCGGACCAAAACGATCCGAAACCAACCGGCCAAAACTAGGCGAAATCGGACGTCCTATGGTTGGCAAAAAATAGTATTTTATTTGGTTTCGGGTTGAAATCGAAACCGAACCAAAACCAAAATTGCCTTCTTTGCAGATGGCTCCCCATTGGCTTTCTTTCAGATGTGTTGGGCAGTTATCAAGGATGATCTGTTGTATGCATTGGGAGAGTTTCATGAGGGGAGGGCACATTTGGGGGGCATTAACACCACCCTCCTGATGTTTATCCCTAAGAAAAGTGCTCAAGAATTTCGGGATTTTAAGCCTATTAGTTTGTTGAGTGGTGCTTATAAAATCATCACCAAGGTGCTTGCAGGGAGGTTAGTCACTGTATGGACAGACTGGTCAGTCACTTCCAGGGAGCCTTCATTAGGAGAAGATATATTCTGGATAATTTCTTGGTGGCGCATGAGTATATCTTTGTTATGAAGAACCAAAGGAGGAAAGGGGTGGTCCTGAAACTAGATTTTGAGAAGGCCTGTGACATGGTAAATTGACAATGTCTCTTTGATGTGTTGGACATAATGAGATTTGGGGACAGATGGATCAGTTGGGTTAGGACGTATCTCTTCGGCTAGTTTTGCGGTTCTGGTAAATGGGAAGCCGTCCTCTTGGTTCCACGGTGGTCGGGGACTCCGGTAGAGAGACCCCATGTCTCCCCGTCTTTTGTGCTCGTGGCTAGTGTTTTGAGCAGTGTGGCAGAGAGCTAAGGTTGTTGGGCTGATCAGAGGGTTTCAGATGGTCCTACTCTTACTCATTTGCAGTATGCAGACGATATTATCTTTTCCTTGCTGAGGGTGAGCAGCACCCTCTCATGGTTCGGTTCTTATTGGAATTGTTAAAGGTCACTGGCCTGAAAGTAAACTTCAACAAGAGTCTTCTTGTAGGGGTGAAAATGGAGGATAGGTCTCTCATGAGGGCGGTTTGCTTGGTGGGCTGTAAGATTGGGGAATTCTCATTCTCATATTTGGGCCGTCTCCTTACACCCGGATCTCTTGGGTGTGCAGATCGGCTTCCCATCACCCAAAGGAGGTATAAATCTAGGTTGACTGGGTGCAAGGCTAGAGTTTTGTCTTATGAGGGCAGATTAATACTATGCAGATCTGTGTCGGACAATCTCCCTACTTACTTTCTGACTTGGTTCCGGATTCCGAGGACGGTGGTCAAGAAGCTTGATTCAATTCAATGTAGGTTCTTCTGGCATGGCAGTGGGGGTAGATGCAAGGGATGGCATGATATAGCTTGGGGAAGGCTGGTCAAAAGCAAGGTACAAGGAGGATTGGGGATCAAACATGTTGGGGATTTCAATCTAGCTCTCTTACGTAAGTGGTTGTGGAGGTTGGGATGTGGAGAGGATGGGTTATGGGCTTAGGTGATTAGGCAGTGGTACTTCGAGACAAGGAGAGTCTAGGACTTGGCTCCCTCTCCTCTCTATAGGACTTCTCCTCTTTGGCGGGATATCATCTCTTGCAGGGACGTACTTCGCTCAGGTGCCCAGATCCGACTAGGCAATGGTCTCAAAAGTCTTTTTTGGAAGGACAAATAGTGTAGGGACTTCTCCTTGGAGGCTTTGTTCCATAGCCTCTTTGTTGTGGCTTCGGAACCCCTAGGTGTAGTCTCTCATGCCTTCGACCGCCTCCTCTCGGTTGGTACTTGGGTACCGACTTTCAGACAGGATCTCAGATAGGAGGGGTTGGAGCAGCTTCAGGGCCTTCTCTCTTTCCTCCTTACCTATCGTCCTTGGGACAGTGAGGATGCATGGGTTTGGAGGTGGGAGGAGGGAGGGTCCTTTATAGTTAAATCGGCATATGCTATCATCTCAGATGGAGGTGTTCCCCACAACTTTCATGATCAGGTGTGGAGATCGAAGAGCCTCTTGAAGGTGAAGATTCTAGTTTAGAGAATCTCTCATGGGAGGTTAGCGACCCGTGACAAGCTGACCTGTTTCCTTCCGGACGTTTTGCCAACCTACTGTCCATACGGTGAGGTTGATGAGTCCTTGACCACCTATTGGTAGGGTGCTCTTACTCGCAGGGGGTGTAGAAGGAGATTGCTAGAGGGACCCGATGCTTCATCGCCCAGTATTGTGAATTTTGATATAATCAACGTGTTTATTTTTTTTTATGAATTCATATAAAAAAAGTGGCTCCGAGACTTTTTATGGGCAATCTTATGGTTCTTCATTATTAAAATAAAATAAAATAAAAATAAAATAATTATTAAAATAATTATTATAAATTATAAATTTATACACCATGTGCTAATGCGTTGGGATATGCCTTGGCCCCTTCGGATTGACAGGAGGGTCTGGTGGCTCGTCTTTCACACCACTTTGTGGTCATTGTGGGGGGAGCGAAACAATTGGATTTTCAGGAGGAAGTCTCGAGATGAGGATAGGGTTGCTTCTTTTGTGCGTACCAGCATAAGGGAACGGGTTGTCATTCTTTGTAATGTGAATTCTCTTACTTCTTCTCTTTTTGACTGTTTGGGGGGTTAGGTGGACCCACACAGTCCTTGTGTAGAGCTATTTTGTATGGGTTTTGGGGTGGCCATTTTTTTGGTTGAGACTTGTTCGTTCTTATTTCTTTATGCATCAATGGTACTATCCACTTTCAAAAAAGGAATTTGAATTCATTTTTGGGAGTTATGACTAGGGTTCCTTTGTTTCCATTCTTATTCAGAGATGCATTCACTTTTGATGCATCTGTGTGTATTGAGAGGAGTGTCATTAGTTGATTGATGAGACAAATTCTTGGCTTTAGAAACAAGTTCCGGTTTTAGCTATTCTATGGAGAAAACACCTGATGCACTAACATTCCATGGTGGGTCTGAGGGCCATTATTCTGACATTAGTTCCTTGAACATATTGTTTTCAAGGCGTCGCCTAGCGACAAGGCGCTCCAAGGCGCCCAGACGCCTAGGCGAGTAGCTCATTAAGACACTCACCTGGCTGCCTTGGTGCACATAGGCACTTTGGGCCTGTCTTGCTTGCCTTGGCAGGACATCCACTCCTTTTGAGGTAGATTTTAGTATTTTGATAAAATTTTAAGGATAATTTTGAAAAATTGACAAATGATATGTCAAGATTGGAAAGAGAAGATAAGACTTTTATTTCTCTTTCCCCTTTCTCTCGGATTCTTCTCCCTGTCGGTTCCTCTTCCCTCCTCTTAAGGACATTGATTCATATTTGCTTGGTGCACTTTTTGAAGCTAGTACTATTTTTGTCTCTTTTTGATAATTCACAAGTAGAAAATTATGAAAATTATGTTGATGTGCTTATGATTTATCAAAAAATGTGTCATTTATGCTTCTTTTTACTATAGAGAATAACTATTTGAATATCAAATTTTAGATTGAAATTTGTGTATTGATTGACATGTATTCGCAAATTCTTATTACTTTTCTCTTTATTAATTTGTTTTTATTTGCCATTTTTATATTTTTACTTTTAAAAATATAGATATATGTTGAAGATTTGTGAATATCAAATTTTCTATTAACTAAGATAGAACTTATACGTAGAAAATGTATAGTAGTAGTTCTCTTGCATTGTACTTAGTTATATAAACTAGGCTTCGCCTAGGCGCCTCGCCTTGTCGCCTAAGCAGTAAGGCGGTGGGCCATCGCCTTGGTCGCCTTGGATGCCTTGATAACCATGCTTGAACAAGGGCCTTGTGAGCAATTTAGCATTATCATCATCATAAGCTTTGTTCTGTATATATGGGGTTCATCTACTAGGTTTGTAAGATAAGATTCCTCAAGAACAGTGCAACATTATAATTTTGGCTGCATGTTTTACAAAACTTTGCTGTCATATATTGCCTTAGGTGGTGGATTTGAAGAGCGGCTACATGTATAGAACAAAATTGTGCAGCCTTTATCGAATTATGTTACAACATGAGTCTTATCCAAAGTCTCTCTCTGATGCAGATTGCTAATGTTGAAGATAGTAATGCTTTGGCATTGAATATGGAGGTGAAAAATGCTCCATCAAAAGAAGGAAATGCTAAATACTCTTATCTTCTAAAGCAATTATCACTAGACATCCCTAATAGTGAAGAAGATGGTGGTTTAAAGAAATATGATAGCTTCTCAAGATGGATGAGCAAAGAACTAGAAGAAGTAGATGACTCACATATGCAATCCACATCTGCACATTATTGGAACACAGTTGAAAGTGAGAGTGTGGTTGATGATTCAGTGATGCCCCATAATGAAGATATGTACTTGCTGAGCCCCTCACTTTCTCAGGACCAGCTTTTCAGCATTATTGATTTCTCACCGAACTGGGCTTATGTTGGCCCAGAAACCAAGGTATGAGGATTTGGAGCTTCCTATCATTCTTTTTACAGTGCTGATTAATATATCATTTGATATTCGGCTTTATATATTTGATTCCAATAGATGAATCTTAATTGGCCTTGAAGGCTTGCATGTATGATTGCTTCTCATCATTTCTGTCTTATTCTGTGAATATATAACAGGTTATAGTCACCGGCACATTCTTAAAGGATAAAATTGATGTGCACAAGTGTAAGTGGTCATGTATGTTTGGGGAAGTGGAAGTTCCAGCTGAAGTTTTGGCAGATGGCATTCTTCGTTGTCGTGCTCCACCACATAAATCTGGAAGGGTCCCTTTCTATGTCACCTGCTCAAATAGGTTAGCATGCAGTGAAATCCGGGAATTTGAATATCGTGTAAGTCACCCTCAATATATGGAAATTTCAGATTCTTATAGGGGCTCTACAAATGAGTTGCTTCTTCATATACGCCTTGAAAAGCTGCTATCCATTGATTTGGATGACTATCAAAAGCCTGCTTCTAGCCTTGCGGGTGAGAAACTTCATTTAAGCAACAAGGTTAGTTCACTACTGAGAGAAGATGACGATGATTGGTCCCTGATGTTAAATCTTACTAGCAATAAAGAATTTTCCTCTGACAAAGCAAGGGATCAGTTGCTTGAGAAATTACTGAAACAGAAGTTGCATGCTTGGCTTCTCTGCAAAATAGCTGAAGATGGTAAAGGTCCAAGTGTTTTAGACAAGGAGGGACAAGGTGTGCTTCATTTAGCTGCTGCCCTTGATTATGATTGGGCTATAGCACCAACCATAGCTGCAGGTGTAAGTATTGACTTCCGGGATGTACATGGCTGGACTGCTCTGCACTGGGCAGCATCTTGTGGCAGGTAAGAACGAACTTGGTATCAACTCAGGACTTATGTTCTGGCCATGGGGGTTGTATTGCCAATTCAAATGATTTTCTTTTGGCTTACCCAATATCTTAGTTATCTGCAAAAGTTGTGGTTTGACCGAACCTTTTGTGTTGCAGGGAAAGAACAGTTGTTGCTTTGTTTTCTTTGGGTGCGGCCCCTGGGGCATTAACTGATCCAACTCCTGAGTTTCCAGGCGGAAGGACACCTGCAGATTTGGCTTCCAGCAATGGCCACAAAGGGATTTCTGGTTTTCTGGCCGAATCATCCTTGACTAAACATCTTTCAATCCTCACTTTAAAGGAGGCAGGCACAAGCAATGTAACAGAAGCTTCTGGTGTCGAAGCTGTTGAAGATGTTGCAACAACTGCCGTACGGAACAATGATGGGAACATGCAAGCTGGACTTATTGCTGTCCGTAATGCTGCTCAGGCTGCAGCACGTATTCACCAAGTTTTCAGAATTCATTCATTCCATAGAAAGAAGCTTGCTGAGTATGGAGATGATAAATTTGGAATGTCAGATGAGCAGGCTCTTTCACTTATATCTGTCAAGTCAAACAAAGCTGGTCCATATGACGAGCCTGTTGCTGCTGCAATAAGAATACAGAACAAGTTTCGAGGTTGGAAGGGCAGAAAAGAGTTCTTGATAATCCGTCAGCGAATTGTCAAGATTCAGGTGCATTACTATTTCAATATTTCCTGATATGCATATTCATTTTGTCAATATGTATCTCTTTAAGGTTTTTTATTGTTTTCAGCCTTTCATGTCCTTATATAAGGTTCTTTGATATCTTGAGAATGTCTGTAGTGAAAGATATGGTTTGATCTATATGCGGCGAAATCTGATGATTGTGGTGCTTTCTTCTGTTTATGGAGTTATAAGGAATAAATGACATGTTGTGAGCCTATTCTGCTTGATTGATCTTTCGGTTTTGCCACTGAGAACAGTTTGGGTGCTTTGGTCTGTCTTTCTCTGGATCCTGCTGAGCTGTCTTACATTGGACATACATCTCAATTACAAGAGCTCTGGACTCGGCCCTTGAAAAATGGAGGTGGCAAGATGGGGGCTGGACAAAAAACATTAATAGAAAACAAAAGGCCCACCCTTATGCCCTTAGTGCTCAGCTTTTCCCCAGAGGTGGAATTAACATTTACATTTTTATGACCCAGTCAGCACATAATTGGCTAATTGTAGAATGGATATTAGTCTATATATCTATGTATGTTCTTACAATGTGTGAAGCTGCATGCTTATATTACATGACTGCACTTATGATGGCAAATTCAGAGTTTTCTGAAGATGCTCAACAGACAGAGAGCAAGGAAGGGATAAATTGTATGATATCCAGATCTAAAGATAGAGTAGATGCGGGGATCTTGGGATATCACACCATTATTAGGGTGTGATGGATAGGGAAATAAAGCAGACAGATGGCATGCAAAAAAGAGCAATTTGCCTATCTTTGAAAGGATCTCCACCTATGGAGCCTCGCCTAGCATCTTAGTTGAACATGGATTACCAGCTTATGTAAAATGACTTTCTGCAGCCAGATATTCATTGGAAGTCTCTGAAAACTGGGCTGCCATTTGCAGGCAGTTGAATTCCTTTGACTTTTAGGTACTCATATGTTATGTATAAAGCCATGTGATATCCCTTGAAAGGAAATAATACAGTGAACCATTTAAAAAGATAGACCCAATCAGACATCTGACACAGCTAATTCAAAACCACATGCCTTTGTATTTTTCCCGGAATGATGATAGAAGGTCTACATCCAGTTAACAGCAGTTGTTGATTCCAACACTTTTGTATTGCCATAATAAACCCCATATTTTTCTCTAGTTAAGAGCTTCTTGAAAGGATTTTAGCGGAGGGGTGGTGTTTTGTTGAGGGGCAGTATGATGCAGGAAGTGTAGAGGGTTATTGCCAGTGATGAATAGCAGTGGAGGGAAAACTCAAGCTGCCAATGGATAATATAAGGATATGCTTCAAAATCTGGGTAAAGGTGGTAGTGGGATCATAACTCTAGGGGGAAGAGATATTGGTAGTCTGCTGAGAAACGGTGGTGGTAGCTGTTTAGGTTTGTTGACAGGAATCCTAGATAGGATCAGGAGAAACTAGGAAGGGGAATCTGAAAATCCAGTCAGTTTGCAAAATAGGATATCTGTTGGTCCAGCTTGATTGGAAATCAACACAAACTACTTTGAGAGGGATGGGCAAATTTAAGTTTAATCTTGAATTTGAGTCTAGATTTCAAAGATGCCCTATATAGAGATGGTGTGGGTGGTTATGATGTGGGACGTAAGAGAATGGCATCCAGGCGACTCTCAAACTATAATAGGACTTTGTGTTGTTGTTAAATCCTGAGTCAGAGGTAGGAGGCTTGATGGGTTGGATTAGAAGGGGCATTGGGGAATAGGGGGCATTGACTGCCTTATCCTGATGGGCCTGCGAGGTGAGCTAGCCCAGGGGAGGGAACTGCCACAATCCAGGTATTTGACCTGATCAATCACCCTGGAATTGTGTGGGGTGGCAACAGAGGCTTAGGACAGGATTGATCTGAGGGCCACATTGGCATAGTGGGCTGAAGGTCCTGGCACGAGTAAACATTGGCTTCAGTTGTCTCCTGTGTTTCCTGTAAAAAGCAGTGGCGTGCTTCAGGGATGATTGACCATCTTTGAAAGGATGTGGATTCCATTGGTGGGACCCACAGAAAGTTGCATGGAATTGGATGTTGTGGTGGACAATGCAATGCCTCCAAGGTCTCCTGTAGTGGAAAATATAAAACAGTGTTTCCTGGAAAAGGCAGTGGCATGCTTCAGGGATGAGTGGCCATCTTTGAAAGGATGTGGATTCCATTGGTGAGGCACACAGAAGGTGAATGGAGCTGGATGTTGTGGACAATGCAATGCTTCCAAGGTCTCCTGTAGTGGAAATTATAAACCAAGTACCTCCTTTGCTAAGGAGCTTTAAGCATGAATCCTGTGGTACACAGAGTTGCCTGCTGGGCCCTGCCTCGTTCATGCTCCCAGTGTTTGAACCGAGTACCTCCTTTGCCAAGGTGGGTTCTGTGGCCAACTGGCATATGAAAGCTGGCGATTTGTAAGGCTTCACAAGAGATGGAAGGCTGCTCAGGATTTTCTGCTTCTTCTGCAACGGAATACATTGACACGGGAGAAGTTTGTGAAAGAGTAAAGGGTATATGTCTTTAGACATGTTATCTTGGATTGACTTTGAGAGGTTGCCTTAAAAAATAATCCTTGAAGCTTATGCCAAGATGCAACTTTTTGAGGTGGGGGGCGTTCTTTTGCCCCTTTTGGGTTTATCTTCCTTACCATGTAGGGGAACAAAATTTGTGATTTGGATAATGGTATGGATTAGGACTCTGAAAGATGGTGTGCTTCCAGGAGATTTAACGTTTGCTGCTAACAAGGGTGCGTTGAAATCTCTTGGGATGAGCGGGGGCTTAGTTACCAATTATTTTCCTTTGTCTTGTCCTAATTTTATGATATATGGCACCATCATCTTTCACAAAACTAGTGTAAATACTTTTGGCTATGAAGTACGATATTAAATAGCCTCAAGGTGCATTGGCTGAAAGTCGGGGTGGAGCAGGCTAGGTGATGATGCTACCTTCTTATGTCAGAAAACCGTATATATATTGGGGTACAGAAATTGATTACCAATCTGACTGATGGTACCAGAATGTTTACCCTCTGGCTGGTTATCTTTCAATAATGATGTGCGGTCAGGATTTTTACACAAGTAGTCCCAGAGAATGGTCAGCAGATGAAGTTTTGGGAACATTCATGATGCCAACAGATCCCATTCAGCAAATGCCTTCAGAGAGTTTGTTTGATGTCCCCAGCAAAAGGGATGATGATGGATGATGGAATTGGTGAAGAAACAATGATGGGCAACTGAACTTCGAAAGCGACATCGGAAATGTAGAGTTCAATGAACTGGCCCGACGTGAAGTCTTCAAATTTGCCAGAATCAGACAAGAAGGTGAAGATGGGAGCCAAGAGGTAAAATTTCTGTTAAATCTCTTGTAAGGGGGTTGCTCACTTTTCTCTTGGGGGAGGTGGTCAGAGTTGTGAGTTGAAACCTTTAAATGGTGTATGAAGGACTGGTTGACGGCAAAGCCCTAGATATTTATGCTGAGATTGGGAAAAGTTAGATTGTCAACAATGGACGGGATCAGAAGGTTTAACCAGGATCCCAGTGTGTGTTGTCCATTTTGTGCAATGGGGAGGGAGACTGAAGACAACATTTTTTCAAAAAAAAGTTGTGGGCATTGCCCCTATACTGTTGATGATTGTTTTGAAATCTGTGTGATTGAGTGGGAGATAATTAATTTTCGTGAAGAGAACAGCCTTTGTCCAATGCTGCAGGCTGCTATTCTGTGGAAGGAAAGGAATATGATATGCTTCAGATAGGAAGGCAATTAGCCATTCTCTTAAACTTGTTAGAGATTGACATATTTATAAGCACAAGAAGATGGGTGGTCGAGTCTCAGTTGCTTTGTCTACTCTGTAATTGGGAGTACATTCCGTTAGGATTCCTAGATGTTCTTGGGAAATGGTTGATGTATTTACCAGCTTGTTAGATCATATAGACTAATAGACCTCCCTTTCATATTTTAGGCATGCTTTTGTAATCTTTCTTTCTTTGATGAGCTGAGGCCTTTTGACCGCGCTCTGAAGAAATAGGAATTCCTCATTGGAGCCAAAAAAGCTTCACATACATGGAACCAGGGAGGGAGGGAGGCATGCTTTTGTGATCGTTCTCTCACCTAATGAACTCTGGCGTTTGACTGCTCTCTGTAGAATTAGGAATACCTCATTGGAGCCAAAACAGGTTCACGTACATGGAACCAGGGAGGGACAGGGGGAAGGAGTGTGACTCGCAAAAATCACATATATTGTTGATCACTTGAGTTTTTACATTGATCAATGAATTTGATGATTGCAAAGAGGGAGGGAGGGAGGTGGGTCTGTCAAGAAACACATTGTTGATTGCATGAGTTTTTAACGTTGACCGATGAATTTGATGATTGCAAACGTCTTCACATGATTTCATGATTTACTGGCTACTTTTTGACATGGGTGCCACTGTAATTACACAGAATAAACCCACATAGATCTCTCACTCTGTCCACCTCCCCCTCCCCCCCCCCTCCAACACTCCCAATTATATTTTCTGCACTGCTTACACCAACAATGGATTCAGTTCTTTCAAGCTACTGGAGTGTCAGTTTTCTCACTATTGCAACCTTGAATTTATTTGGCTTTATTGTTGTTTTGGTAGGCCCATGTACGTGGTCATCTGGTAAGGAAGCATTATAAGAAAATTGTCTGGACAGTAGGAATTGTGGAGAAAGCAATATTGAGGTGGAGGCGGAAAGGAAGTGGCTTGAGGGGTTTTAGGTCAGAAAGATTGATCGAGGCCCCTGCCATGCATGATCAAAACAGTAACGAAGATGACTATGATTTCTTGAAAGAAGGCAGAAAACAGACTGAAGCAAGGCTGGAGAAAGCACTCGCTCGGGTGAAGTCTATGGTTCAGTACCCAGAAGCCAGAGATCAGTACCGAAGACTGCTGACTACTGTTGACGAGTTTCAGGAGTCCAAGGTACAGTCATTTCATTACTGCTAAATTTTCTGGTAGATGCCTGCATTGAATACTCAAATGAATTTTGTTACAATCCAGTTTCTTGTTTAATGTTTGTATATGTGATTTCCTGTTGTGGTTGATCCTCTGTGTGGATTTTTTTCTTCATGTCTAACGTGCAACTTTAAATGTTCTGGCTGCCTGGAGGTGCCTTCCAGGGAACCGAAGAACTCTAGCAGAAGCGCAAACTGGTTTTTATCTCCGTTATAACTTCGCTTTGTATTGGCAACAATGTCCGAATGCACAAATAGAATAATGCCTTGGTACACCAAATGTTGTTGTTGTTGGGTGTATGGCGGCATTATATGTGCAGATCAATTGTTTGTTTGCATATGGATTGATTTGACGACGACGGAGCATTGAAAAATAAGGTGCAGTTTGAAAAACATATTAAATATTCTCGAATCTGAACGTTGCTTTTGGGGCTGTCCAGTGCGGGTGCCCATTTGTGCAGTTTGCAAACGTAGCTTTATTATCAAATATCATTGAAGTTTTGACAATAAACAATCATCGTTAATTTGAATCAGTAACCGGAAGATCAAGCACACACATATAGCTCAAACTGCCATTCAGTGATTTCGGTTTCGGTCATGTTTCGTTTGGTTCTGCATGCCAAATATGAATCGACAGTCATTACATCCTCTCGTTTCCTTTGGCTTACTATTGTCTGCATGTGTTTGCATGCAGGTGGTACTGGAAAGGGTTTTAAATGATTCTGAGGTTGGTGAAGGTGATATGATGTGCGACATTGATGAGCTTCTGGGAGAAGATGCTCTCATGCCCATCGCTTGACGAACCTGTTCACCAGCATCTTTTGCCATTTGTGTGACTAGGTTTGTATAAATATCTTGCTGACGTAAATTATCAGTTTTGTGTCTATACTTAACTGATCATCCATCCATATGTGGCATATGCAGTAGACTTATAGAACTGAATTTGGAGCTGGGAGGGGGGGTGTCGGGGTGGGGGGAGAAGGAGAGGGTTTAGGGAGTGATTTCAACTGTGGGCTTGGGCATTGTCCGTCATATTTGCTGCCCTCACTGTACAAGAAGAAGAGTTGTGTACTAAAATATTTGCCAGTTGGAGACTCCATTCAGTTAGATCTGACTTTTCTGATATAGAACCCAGATGTCCAATATTATTGACGCAATTACCCGGTGTGAACACTTCCGATGTATTACTTATCGACGAAGCATTTGGCTGATACGGGACCCCTATCAAAGCGAGGGCAGTTGCCGGTAAGGACTTTGTTTATTTCACCACCGTAAAACAGTGTAACCGCTTGTAATTAGTTAAAGGTGTCGGATAGGTTCACCAGTTTTGAAACACAACAATTGAGGGTATTTCAATATAAGGAAAATATTGTAACGTTAAACATAATTTTTCACATTCTCAACACACGAGAAACATTGTGAGACATTTCATGGTGTTTCACGACTCCATGGATCTCAAAACTTTTTAATCATCTGCAGACTCGCCTCTCATTGGTTCACATGGATGATGGTGTTTGGGTGACAACTCAGTAAAACGATAAAAGAAAGCAAGTTAATGGGTGTTTTTTAGCTGCCCCACAAGGTCTATCATCACATTTGGCCTGAGTACGAGTGATTCTGTAACATGATTAAATATTAAATGCACATCATAGTCGGTAGTAATTATTGCTCAAATGGGGTTATGGTTAATGCATGTAGCATTAAATTTTTATTTGTTAGTTTGCGGCGTATACCTTCCCGTTATAATAAGGTAACGAAATATGGGGTTTTGTTTTGCGATCATCCACATGAAATGTTTTTTATTTTAAAAATGAAAACATTGTTCATTTAAAGATTGACAATTTTAGTATCAGATTATTACACAGTCTTACGGTGAAACAAACAACACCTGGTAGACAGCCAAACATTGGTTACATGATAAACGTGAGATGACGTCACCCTTTTGCTGGACCACCATAAGACCCTTCACGTGGTTTGTTTCCATGGCCGAGTTCCTTTCTTCCCATGCTTATCGTTTATTCCCTTTTGGCACACCTTTGCAGGAACACCCCGGCCAAGTCCTCGTCAACTACGCATATAGGTTGTTGTACGTATTCTTCGGGCCGGTTCTTAAATTTTCTAAGGAAATAAAAAAAATGCATGGGACACTTTCTCTGCAAGTATAAGATTATGAAAAACAAGTATCGAAAGAAAAATATATGTTTGTAACTTTTCTAAGAAAATAATTAAAAGTGAAAATATGCGTACTTATTTTTGTGCGGAGAGCGAGGAAGGAGGGTGTGAAAGCCACATAGAGTGGTTATTGTGATCAAAACGTATATGGCCCGGTAACACTGCGGTATTTTCGTGGTAGAGTTGAGTTTGAGTTGCCGTACATTCAGATGTGCTGTTTGGATGTGTAAGGTTTTTAATTTTTTAATTTTTTAAAATTTTTTAAAGTGGGTCTCAAATTATTTTAACTTAGAATATAAGTCACGTCACTTTCTGATTATTAAAAAAATTAAAAATAAAATAAATTGATCTAAAAAAATAAGTCTAACATTATTCATTTGATATGATTTCTTTTTTTATTTCTTTTCATGTAATCCAATGATGACATGATTTATATCTCAAATTAAGATATCTTGAGACTTGTTTTAAAAAATAAAAATTAAAAAAATTAAAAACTCTGCACACTCCTAGAGTGTGCAGCACATCCAGGTGTCCATCGGGCCTTACTCGGTAGAATTTGCCTGCTCTGATTCACACAACCCACAAAAAAGTTGCATTTGATAAACTATTCATCAATGTAGTCATTATTATAATGTGATTTAGTGACATGAGGCCTCTCACTTGTGAAGGCTAATTTGGTGTAAAATTCTCTCGCACAATGTATAGAAGAAGACTTTATCTAATAATTTGTGGAGATTTATGCTTCAAAACAGTGGGATTGTTGAGGCTTGTGGAAAGATTCTTTACTAAGGAGAAACTTCATGTATCTGAAATCAAATTCCTTTGGTTTGATAAGTCTCGCGTTTACCTGGCCAATTAAATCATCCTTGCCAGAATAAATTCATATCTCAGCTGTCATGTAAACTCAATAGATGTGTGATTTCTGTTAACTTTTTTTAGGATAATAAAAAGTTTTTTTAGTTATGCATCATGCTTGGAACATATAGGGGGCAACGACCTGGATAATTTTCGATGTCTTTTTTTGTATATAAGGAATCTTAATAGGAGAAATTTTACTTTGGAGATAAACTTCCAAAAGTTATAATGGATAAAGCCACACTGATCAGTTGACAATTATTTTCCTTTTTGAGTTAATTAATACCGGCAAGTTAGTTAAAATATTTAGCGGTGGGACAATTAAGAGCCCCCAACACATCATTAACAGATTTTTTAGGTTAGAGAATGTTCGATAACAGCGTAGTAATAATTACATATATACTTTCATAATCTTATGTATTCTTTGTTGTAGTATTTATACTTCAGTTAGGGATAATTACATACATATCCCTAGAATCTTGCATGTTCTATCTTAGAGAGATGCTACTATACCACATTTTTATACCACTATTTTTGTTACACCCTTTCCTGTCGTTTGATTTTCACATCAGATGGCAAGAAAAATAAACTTAATATCAATGCTCTATAGCTCAAAAAAATCAAACGTTAAGTTATTAATTCACCTCAGTCGTGATTGGATGGTCAATGCAACGTTGTGGTATAAAATGTGGCATCCAACCATTTCTCTTCTTCTTTACACCCTTATATTCTTCATGTCATCATACATATCTCCATATTAAGGAGTATTATCTCAATTATATCCTTCATGTTCTAACACCATCAATTAACAGATTATTTTGTTGAAAATGTAAATATATCATTTTGCAAGAGTATTCAAAGTAAAATACAAAAGATTCTAAAGGTATAAAAATGTGTAATTTTTTTATTATGTGAGAAGATTAAATAAGAGCATATTAGTCTTTTCGATACTAATCCACCTAAAATTAACTTAAACGAATGATCGATTATATATATATATATATATATATATATGAAGAGATACGGTTTATTACGAATATGAAAAATATAAGGACAAAAAAAAATAAAATATGCAAGATGTTAGAGGAATACATGTGATTATCCCTTTCAAGTGTGCCTTTTGGATTTCAATACCATGAGAGTTAACAAAAAATTTGATGAACACACACAAAAAAGGTTAAGATTCTGAAGGGATATGCAAGAGAATAAAAGATTCTAGGGACATATATGCTATGGGTTTAATTATCTAAGAAGATTAAATAAAACTACAAGGGCCGTTTTATTTTTCGGCTGGGGTTACCGTGGTCGACTCCAGAGTGTCGAATACGGTGCCCGACTCTGGATAAAATTTATGTGTGTGAGGGGAGAGTATGGACTCCTCACATTTCTCTCTGATCGGGTGAAAAATTTGCGAGCACTATTCCGATAACAAACATGGCTCACGAATTTTTTTTCCCATCTTAATCCACTTCAACCAAAGCAAAACAATTGGCCAATGATATACAGACAATGGAGTACACTTTATCTTGGAATATACTAAATATAGAGGTATAAAGCAGTGCTGTGTATACATGTAATTACCGATTGACGTATCGGTGCTCCACCGGTCTCTCACCACGTAGCGACAAGTGACAGCTGTGCCCGCTCGACGCTCAGGGCCCCGGGACTCGTCGGTATCTTGTAGGCCGCCCGACGCGCGAGATTCCTGTGCGCCATCCACGTCATGTGATTAGTATTTTTTTTTCTTTGTATTATAATTAGGCGACTCTTGATGTAATAAGCAGTCGTCAATACCTACTCATAATAGAGAACGGGGGGGGGGCAGCCTTTTAGAAGATCTGACCTCAATTTCTCTATTAAATTTTCCACCCATTTCAAAAGCTCTCTACATATGAACTGATGACAGTTCTACAGTTGGGCTGCGGACCCCTATATATATATATATATATATATATTAATCTAGTCCATGTTACTTTCATAATCGCATATATATACATACATTAATCTAGTCCATGTTACTTTCATAATCGCATTTTTGCCAAGTTTATGACAGCTTTTATACATCACAAACGAATAAAAAGTGAACCATTCAAAGATGAGATGTTAGCGGCTTCTGGTGGGTGAACGTGGAAGGCAAGGCACTTTTTTTACTTTAGCATGTTGCATGTGTTGTTTGTTTCGCCATTCCCAGTTAAGCACCTCATTAAAATTAAATAACAACCCCCCCGGTCGATTCGAGAGAATGTAATAACAATTAATTAACACCTCTCTTTTTTTTTAAATTAAAGGGTACAATTTTCCGGTGTTGTTTTTGGATGTTGGCGGATACAGTGTTTATATACATATATATATATATATATATGTATATATATATATATCCTCTTCAATTTGGATGAGGAAAGGATTATATATACGTACTTCATATGTCACTTAAAACATGGTAATTTTTTAAAGGCATTTCATGCGAAAAGAAAACAAACAGACCCTCACATAGCCAGGTTGGCCTGCGAAAGTCTATGGTGATGGGCCAACTTTCTGTTCAGTTTATGCAAGTTTTCCCTTGTGATGACAGAAGTTTTGAGGCTGTATCTTATCTTTGGACCTTATATAAAGTCATTTTATGCCAAGCCATTAATGTTTGTTTTGCTGTAAAAATGATGAAAAAATTTCAGTTTTAAAATTGGTGTAATTTTCAAAATTTTAAACTGGATCATATGCATTTTGTATAGATGACTACAGAACAGATAACAATATTTTATTAGTTTGTTGTTGTAATCTTTGGTCATTTATCTTTGATTTTAAACCAAGATCAGAGATTATAGTGCCACTTACAGAACAACTATAATCATATTTATGTTGTGTTACGTAGCATCTAATAGACGACAACACTTCCCCCCCCCCTCACCTCACCCTCCAAAAAAAAATATAAAAAGAAATACTGTAAAATAAAAGGACTTTACAAAACTCATGCGCGCCCTAATTAAATAAATGTCGTCATTAGTGTGAAACACACACGGCCTGCCAACGTGGTTTACCGACACAAAGAGGTCCCCATCAGGACACTCACCAGCGGAAGCTCCCCACCCCCCCCCCCACCTATCCGTCTGCCTGTTCCCATCCAAGTAGCTCGTCTCCATCGCTTCCCTCTTTGTCGTTTCGACGGCGAGACAGAAGAGCCCAGTTTGAAAGATCCCCATCAATGGCGCTCCTCTTCACCAGCTCCGTCTGTCCCAGAGCCTAATTAATTGAGGTCTAGCTATCGGTGTGTGGCGCAGTTGTGGCTGGCCCTTCCAATAATTCTTTGGCGATCGACGAGATTAGGAACGGGAGGGACGACGATGCAGGGTGGGGATCAGGGGCTGGGCGTAGAGGTTGGGGGCGTCGGCGGCGGGGACGTCGGCGGCGAGGAGCAGCAGCAGAGGCAGCTGCTCAAGGCGGAGATCGCCGTCCACCCGCTGTACGAGCAGCTGCTGGCGGCGCATGTGGGGTGCCTGCGCGTGGCCACGCCCATCGACCACCTCCCCCTCATCGACGGGCAGCTCGCCCAGTCCCACAACCTCCTCCGCTCCTACGCCTCCCACCACCGCCCCGTCCTCTCCCCCCAGGACAAGCACGACCTCGACAACTTCCTGGTGAGCATCCCCGCCCATCGCTCGCGCGCGCGCGGTAGTAACACCATCCAATTCCGAGGAACAACCGCCGTGTTCTGCATATACATCCCCTGCTCATCTCTCTCTCTCTCTCTCCCTCCCTCTAATTTTGGGGTTGGCGTGGGCAGACGCAGTACTTGCTGGTGCTCTGCTCCTTCAAAGAACAGCTCCAGCAGCATGTCCGAGTCCATGCGGTGGAGGCGGTCATGGCTTGCCGGGAGATCGAACAATCCCTACACGATCTTACTGGTATGCACGTACGCTTTGCTCTTCCACATCTCATCGTGTCTCTCTCCGCCAAAATATAAATTTTAACCATAAATTGAGATACTTTTAGCCGTGATCTGCAGGTGCTCTTTTTTTTTCCTCTCTCTTTAATTTCCTACGGCCGTTCCTATATCTTTGTGGGGAAAATTAACCAAAGATAATCGTAGAATTTAAATCTGTGACTTATTACCAAAGGAACAGCTTAAATCTGTGCATATACATATATAATTATTCGCTCTGTATCGTACGGAACGTCGATCTCACTCTCCCCCCCCCCCTCTTCTTGCTTTCGATCCCCGCCTCATAATATAATTAAGAGCCCTCTTTCTCTCTTCTCCCTCTCTCCCCGGCCCGCGCAAGCGCGCCCGTGCGCGTGCGCGCACACGCCAACAGAGGGAGAGGGCGGCTGGACGAAGGTGGGAGTGGCCGCCTGGTCTGGTGGGTGGCAAATGGGTCGTCCAGAGTGGGTGCGCGCGGTAGTTAATTAGTTAGGTGGGGATGGCGACAACAGCTGGCCATCGCTAGCTAGATAGAAGGCTCACGTACGTAATCATATGTGGGAGGACTAGCTTTCCGATGACCTCCGACCGCCGTCGGCAGCTGCCCAAACGGATCCTGCATGCAGCTTCTCACCCGACCACTATTAGATCAAACGATGTGCCTCTGGGGCCAGCCTCCGGCCTGCGCGCCTACATCTATTCGATCGATCGAGTTACGGGAGGACGTGGGGGATGGAGGAGGATGCAGAAGGAATTGATGACGAGGGCGTGCAGTTGGTCGCGTCCCCCCCCACCCTTCCCTTCTTCCTCAACTCCTGTTTTCATCTCCGGGCAAAGTACGTCTGCATGTGCAGTACGTTTTTCAGCATCCCCCCCCCGTGTTTAATTATGGCCGGGGGAAGAGCGGGCAACCTCTTCTCTTCTAAGTGGCCCTATTTAAGTCTTAAACCCAAGAGTGTTCAGATTGTGTCTTAGGCTTTCTTTGGAGAGGTGGAGATTTTCAATGATTATAATTCTTGATCAAATTTAATTTTTATCAAATGGTTGCGATCGTTCTTGACTTCCACGTAGAGAAAATTTTAAGGAGAAGAACTGTCGAGTCCTCTAAATCTCTCGAAATAATCTCAGACCTATTTTTGAAGATTTCAAACGATGAGAAATCAGCTGCACCCTGCACATTGATACCGAAGAAGAATTTTACCAAAAAGACCAGAGACTATCTCCATTAGATTCCAGTTTAGAAAGGAAAAAAAAAAGATCGATGAGCGTGTGTAGGCAAGGATTTCCACAAATGTCAGAAAAAATTGTACCCCACGAAAGACATTGTTTATGGAATAGAGATAAGATTTTATCCGTTAATTAAAAACATCCTCCTAAGTTAAGAGGTGAAAATCGATCTTATCGATTAACTCACAAGTTTCGTTTCAACTTGTCATGAACTTAATCTTAATTGGAGACTCATTCTTAACTCTCTACATCTTCGTCAGACCTATGGTAGCAACAATTAATGATAAAGGATGCAAACTTGTTGTGAGTCGTATCTTAACAATGTGTAATGTAAATAGCCCGCACTCCGCCCAAGTCCAGATGTTCTGATGCCTGAAATTTGAAGACCAATAGAAATTGACTATATATTTGACGACTAGCTATTGAAAGAAAGAGAAGAGGGAAGAGTATTTGGGGTTTCGATGACTATCTCAAATCCTCGTCTGTAGTAAAATCTTTCTTCCATGGGCTTGGAATCCCTTTCATAAACACCTCTAATTAAAGAGATAATGACGAAATTATCCACTTAATTATCTCTCAAGTAGTTGGCCTAATCTTATAACAGCTATATATATATCCCGTCCAGTACCCTCCACTCCACAATACACAAGACATCCTTTCCATGCTTGCCTTGTAATAAACTTGTAAAAGAGAGTGTCGATGACCCTCGAAGGTTAAATCTTAACATTTTTAATATAGGTCGAGACCTAAATTAAATTAAATTTGATTTGGCCAAAAAAAGTATTAAACTGATAAAATGAAATTTGATAGATCAGTATATTCAAACTCCTACTATTAGCAGCAATATCAAAATTAATATCAAGAGCAATCTACTACGTACCGCAATCAAATTAATTAATGCCCCCTGAAGTAGGATGATGTTTATTACCTCTTTAATTTCTGATATCAAGCTGGTTTTCAATCAGTTTTCCGCCAAGTATTTCTTAGATCAGAAATATCCCAAACAAACAAATTCAACGGTGTGGCTTCTCGTCGTTGTCTTATTCCTAGTTTCCTTTTAACAAATGACCTACGTTTTAGGTGGCTTTTGCGTCGCTACAATTTCAAAATTACATACCAGGGTAATTAAGAGCTTTAAACTTGAATAGGATGTTGATTTTAACAATTCCAAAGATACTTTTTGAATGTTAGTTCTGTTTGGGATATGTCCACTTTGAAGTCTCCGTACTGTTTCATTTAATCGCAGTTTTACATAGATTTTTTTTTATTGGAATACTTATACAGCACTGCTTAGCTAGGTTGAGATTTGTTTAGCGCAAAGCCGTTGAGAATTATGAACTAGCACCGTAAACACAGCTGATCAGTTTAAAGCATGACATCTGAAATAGACCTTGACGTGGTTCTGAATATTGATAACTATATATAGTTCAAAGTTCAAGAATCAAGTGAACCATATGCATGGGAATATTCCATGAAAGCAGCATTAAAGATTTATATAATCTATGCACAGCTCTTATGTTGGTTGATGATGATTTCTACACCGCATGCAGTATAGTATTTTTTTTTTTGAATTTTTTTTAGTGGCCTCCATGTCCGGTCACCTTGACGTACCGACCACGTCACCACATGACGTGGTGTGAGGGACAAATAAAAAGAAAAAAGAGAAGAGAATAATGCAAATTGGCGCCCAAAGGGAGATGGGTGACGTGATCGGCATGTCAAATACTTATTTGACGTGAGAGCCACTAAAAAAATAAAAATAAAAAAATACTACACCGCATGCAGTGTAGAAAACATTATTCATGTTGGTTTCAGGTCTAAGAATATAATCTATGTTGACCACCACCTACAGCACAGTCTAAATAAATAATTAACTAAATGGTTTATGTGATTTTATATTGCTAACAATGCTAGACGTGTAGTCAATACTAGACTTTAACAATGAGAACTTAATTTAATCTTCGATCATTTCATAATTTTTACAATTTCAAAAAAATAAAAGACAATGTTCATAGGAGCATATCTATTTTAAAATGTTCAAGTAATTCAATTTAAGAAGCCCTTGATAAACGTTTGAACCGAAATGCTTATAGACCAGCGCTCGACCCTTATTCAATGTGGACTCTTTCATAACTGCTTAGGCCTTAGAGTAAGCCTGGGTAAGTTATTCATGGGCTAAGTCCACTCGGGTTGGATAACTAGTTTTTTATTCTATTTAAAATAATAAAAATAAAATAAATAGAAAGACCACATAACCTTGTCATACCCGACTTAGAATATCTAATTCAATTTTTTTGGTCAAATAAGTTACTTGACCTTAAACCCGGAACAATTCCCGTGACCCTGAATAATTAATACCTACGCTTGCTATCAAACCTGGTTAGGTGGAATAACAGGGATAAGACACCCGATTCTAACATCATTTGTTATCAAAGCCGCCCTATAGAAGTAGCCGTCTACACATAATAGGTAGCACGTATTTTATATTTTTAATAGCTATATCGTATGGTAGTCTTTGATGCTGCTATTGCACTTTTGTGTTGTTGCTAGTTCTATTTTTTCAAGCATTCAAATTAGTTCTCATGACATGAAAGTAATGTGCATAGTTTACATAAAACATAGTCCCAAACGAAACCAAGATTGATCGATTACAATTCGTTGGCCAACTTTTTTTAACATATAGTAATTTAATTGTAAACATATATATCTTGTCCGGGCTAATTTCTAATTTTGGGGTAAGCTACTAGATCTAGTGATTTCTAATTTAATGCACTTCTTATATATATGTGACTTTCATTGATATAACATTAAGTGAAACTTAGTAGTGGTGTAGGATCATGGGCCGAATAACATGGTTTAATGTTAAAACATTATTCTTGTTTGAAATTTCAAGCATTACGCAAGAACTTCCCAAAAACTTGTTCGAGAGTTCATGAGCTTTTGTATTCCTTTTTTCTTCTCTAAGGTGTGACACTACCCATCGATCAGTGGTACCTTATTTGAGAGAAGAACGGTGGTCAGCCTTTCAAATGCATGTGACTGAGTGACCGCTTGTCTATATATGTGTAGGCAGTGATTTCTTTAAGCCATGCAAGCTATCCAAAGTGAATCATCTAGGGCGCCTTTGAAAACGGGTTACCATCGCGCGAATAACAAACTGATGTGAGAGAAAATTGTGGGCCCCACAATTTTCTCTCAAACTCATCCCTCCTTAACCGGGTTGGGGTGGCTTATTTGCGCGGTGGGACGCGATTAAGCCACCCCAACCCGTTTTCAAAGGCGCCCCTAGGGTTTGCATGTTTATATTAACCAAGGACAAAATCTTTGTTGAGATTTATGGCCCATGTATAGAACTTTGGTTGTGAAACAAACTAAAAGTCTTTCATGAAAAGCCAAGATGAGATGGAGGAGAGTTGAATATAGTTCTCATGAATATTGCATGAAAACTAAGCAGTTATGTTTCATGAATTTACTGCTCTATGGAAATTGATAGATGTATACAATAAAGATTGGTTGGCCTTCAATCTTCAGATCTCCAATTTCACGATAATTTTCACATACATATCTTTTTGCATACACTTTCAGTTTGTTGTTCTCGCTCATATGCGCATGCATTCGACGATCTGCTTAGATATTCATTAAATTCAAGTTGATCATATATATCATCATTTCATGGTTGTGTATATATATATATATATATGGGAGGGGATGAGAGGGCCGGGGGGCGGCGGCGGCATCAGGTGGTGCCAGCACCACTTGATCGCCGCCCTCATATATATATATATATATATATTATCGTCCATGAATAAACGACATTTAATGTTCCATAATTAGTTGATTTTTCACATGTATCCTACTATTTATTAGTCCAAAAGTGATAGAGCAATATAATTAGCATACAAATTTCATGTGGCATGGTGGCTCGGTGATACATGTATAGGAGTGACTCTGGAAGAAGGGACAGGGGCAACGATGTCAGACGATGAGGATGAGCTGCATCTTGATTTTGGACTTGATGGTGATGTTGATATGCATGATATGATGGGTTATGGCCCATTACATCCCACAGAATCTGAAAGATCCTTAATGGAGAGAGTTCGCCAAGAATTGAAGATCGAGTTAAAGCAAGTAGGTGTTTGTTTTTTTTTTTTTTGTAGCAAAAAGGTCTTCTTGTAATTTAATTTCTTGAGACTATAAATGGACTTAAATATCAATTGAAATTTATAATATGATGTCTATATATATTGTGTTGCAGGGCTTTCGATCAAGAATTGGAGATGTTAGAGAGGAGATACTAAGGAAAAGAAGGGCAGGTAAACTCCCTGGGGACACAACTTCAATACTGAAGCAATGGTGGCAGCAGCACTCCAAATGGCCCTACCCTACAGTAAGTATATCGATCATTTCATCATCACTAAAACAAGATATAATTATAACATTTTTTCTTTTTACAGTTTGCGTATAATATATACATGGGATCAATAGATATAATATTTATTGAGACAGATTCCACATAATTAAATAAGAATGTGTGATCTATCACCCATGCACAATGGCAACCTAGAAATGAAAACTGCAAGATCTCTAGCAAATTAAGCTGGTGATGATTGGATTAAAGAATGAGAAGTGGAAAACAAAACACTTTTGTCGCGGCATTGGAGTGCTCAGCTGCTGCCTGCAATGCTCATGAAAGCCTTGTTGAAGGTTTGACTTGAGTCTACTTGGAAGTATAGGCTAATAGACAAGCATATGGACGTGTGGAGAGTGGATTTGATCACTGTGAAATATATATATCCTTTGGTTCTTGGATTTTGCACGCACGCTTGAGATTAATGGTGTTGAATCCATAAAATCGCGGTGTTGAGATACAAGGGCCCAGGGTCATAAGCACATGAACCACAACTCACTTAACCAATACATGACTATTACCCGGGGGACTATGCCCAAATATTCCAACACTCTCCCTCACGGTCAAGATGGGACGTGGACATTAATCGGGTGGAGGTGACAAGAGGAGTTGGGTCATTTGACCCGCTCTGATACCATGTTGAATCCACAAAACCGCGGTGTTGAGATACAAGGGTCCAGGGTCATAAGCACATGAACCACAACTCATTTAACCAATACGGGACTATTGCTCGGAAGACTATGCCCAAATATTCCAACAAATGGCAGTGTTAGTGAGATTTGTAATTGAATTTAGTCTATGAATCGTATATATTTCAATCGTGAATGTATTTCACTAGGTTTTGCTTGGGGATTAAATTATTAGGTTAGTGAGTTAAGTGAGAGTTTTGACTATGAAATCAATGCATGGGTTAGTGAACACGTGAGAAAGATGTATAAATGAGGAGGGAATTAAATGCTTAGCTCTTTAAGGTGTGAATTCAATATCTCAATACTCTTCTTTAAATTGACTCTTAGTGGGAATTCTAATTCTCAATGAAATACGATTCTCAACTAAACATATACGGTTCACTAACAAATGATTGTAAATTCTCTTATCTTAGGAATTACATTACACCTCTCACTAACCCCAGGTTAGTGTTTGACAAAACTTGCTTCATGGATGTCAAAACTTAAACAAATTCTAGCATGCACAAAATTCCTATAAAACTGTATGTGGCAGGAGTATGCATCCTGGCCATATAATGGAGATCTTTGTGAAATTATGGCTGTTGCATGTTTAAGTAACTTTCAGTAATGCTTCCATGTCTCTAAATCTCAGTATAGTCATAAAATGATTTGAGAAAGTACGTAGTATAAATAGATATAAAATGAAAAAAAATGAGTCCTACTCAGATATTTGTCATTCAATAATCAAGTGAATAGCATTTCTCATCGTCTAGTTTGGTTGATTGTCTTGCTTGAAGTCCTCCAGCAAAACGAAAACTAGACTTAGCAAATTCTATTGTACTTGAACTAACATAGCAGAATAATAGATTGATGGGGACAGTCATGTACAACAAATTTGAAAC
Source organism: Amorphophallus konjac (assembly GCA_022559845.1). NCBI lineage: Eukaryota > Viridiplantae > Streptophyta > Magnoliopsida > Alismatales > Araceae > Amorphophallus > Amorphophallus konjac. The sequence continues at coordinate 453,861,948 of CM040122.1, read as the reverse complement.
TTAAGATTTCATCATTGTTGTTGTTCATGTTTCATTTACCACGTTATTGGAAAAAGGTTACTACTTGGTTTTATAGTTGTTCTTTTGTGGGCTTGGGAAGATGTGAGGTTTGTTGAAAGACACCTTTTTTGTGATTATCAACTGACCTACACATGCTTAGGTCCATGTCAACTATTGAGGGGTTGGGTCAGCAGTGGGTGTAGGTTGAGCATATTTTGGCTCTCCATTTTAGTTAGCTCAGTGTTACTTTTCTGTGTAATAGATGCCCTCTTATAAATGGACATACATGGTACTCTTCGCAGCCACACCTCCCCTTGAATTGTCACAATGCCCCCCAATATATATGCACATTAATTGAACTGTGAATTGTCACAAAACCCTTGTACCACAACTCTTCACATGACACCATTTTTTAGACTTTAGTGAGGATAAAATGGTACTGGAAGTGAGGGGTAGGTGTGCATCTAAGTTTAGATGCACCTGATGGTGTATTTGATTCACGCCCACGTGTATGCATGTGTACGTATATATGCATATTTGCGACGTAGATGTATAGGGTACGTAGACAGGTAGATAGATGGAGCAAATTGAATGAGGTCCATGTATAGTGTGACTAACTAGCTAGCTAGTTGCCCCTCCCGCTAAAATTCAACATTCTTACACAAATATTAAAAAAAAAAGTTTCGTTTCTTCAAATGTTTCACTAATTCACCAAGAAGAATCCCTTATCTGCTATCTAATTCTCTCCTCAACCCTGCATTTTCTCTCCTCCCTGTCACACCACTCGTTTTCCCTTCATTCTGCCATCCACACTCTGCCGCAGCTTCTTCACTCTTGACACTTCCTCCCCCGTTCCACATGCTTCAACCCAGCATCTCATTGGACTTGATGTGGGAGGTTGAAATTGCAAGAAAGATGAAGACAGCATATCCTTGGTATGCATGGCCTCTTTTTTCTTGACCGTGCAAAGGGAATTATAGATGTGGGATTCAACCTCGGCCACAGTGGTTGGAGTAGTGGTGGAGTCCATGTACCTCATCTCCTGCCCAACCTTAAGCTGTACTATTGCTGCTGGCAACACAGTAGGCATGCATAGATGGATAGGTAGCTAGCTAGCCAGCCAACCAGATAGATATATAGATAGATAGATAGATAGATAGATATCGATAGGTAGGTAGGTAAATAGATTCACTCTCCCTCAACCTACAGAAAAATTCGTATTATTGCATATTATTGACCAACTCTATATATTGAAGAGTCATCAAGCTGTCCTGACTCATTGATCAAGCACATTAAAATAGGCCCCATAGTGAGCCCACAAAGCTCACATGCAGACCACATGACTCCAAGGAGAAAGGTTTGCTGCACACCCTGGTTGTGCAATATCTTTATTTTTTTTTTGAAATTTTTTTTGGAGTGGCCCCTAAGGTACCTTAATTTGGAGTACAAGTTACGTCACCATCTGATCATCCAAAAAAATAAAAATGAGATGGGTTGATTTTAAAAGAATGGGCTCAACATTAATCATTCAATCTGATTTTTTTTATTTTTTTTAAATAATCAATTGGTGACGTGACTTATATTCCAAGTTAGAGTACCTTAGAGATCACTCCAAGAAATTTTCGAAAAAAAAAATTAAAGACATTGCACACCATCACAGCCGGATGTGCAATGAGCCTTTTTCAGACTCCAACATATGCAATCTAGTGGCATGCACCTTCCGACAATGGGCATTGAAGCACAAGTCTTGAGGAAGACCCACCACCAGGGTCCTCAGATGCGTAGACACCACCGAAGACTCGGAAGGCTCCCTTACTACTTTTCTTTAAGCACGGGCTTGATCTGACAGTTTCCCACTCATCCATATTATCTCATTATGCTATTAGAACTAGATGCTAAATATTAATAAACTTGACCTTTTTTCTTAATAAATCACAGAACACTATCATCATTATTGCGGGAAGTATTAGAATTCCCCTAAGATTTGCATACTTTTGTGTACTATTACAATTGTGAATCTTCTTGTTACTACTATATAGTGATACTCGCTATTCTACAATTTTGGGAACATTTCAGCATCACCTGATATCCTAAAAAAAAAACATGCGAAGGGATTGTATATTTGCATCGAATGTAGTTGACTTTGCAGTCCAAGCTGAAATCGCATTTTCATATCACTTTAAATGTCATGTTTTAAAATGAAAGCTTAGTATGTGCTTTATTGGCTAATCATTAATCAAGTCCACCTGAGAAGTAGTCTTTTTCCCTATGAACTAATCACTGGATTAATTAACTAGCTTTTATTATTATTTACCCTTTTTGCATCCTTTAATACTGTTGTGCCTTTGGAGTTTTAAGTGTTTAAATAAATGTGTACTTGCTTCTGAGTTTGTGTTTGTGTAGGAGGATGATAAGGCAAAACTTGTCGAGGAAACTGGGCTACAATTGAAACAGATCAACAATTGGTTCATTAACCAACGGAAGCGCAACTGGCATAGTAACTCTCAATCTGCAACAAGTTTAAAGGCCAAACGAAAAAGGTACCTAAATATTTTTCATCTTGTCTTCCAAAATTTAGTTTTTTTCCCCTCTTTTTTTATAAATTATCTCAAAAATAATAAATTTGTTTTTGCAGGTGAAGAATGGTGCAAGCATGACACATTCATTCCAGTGAACAAAAGTAGATGATGACTACCGTTGCGAAATAGAAATGTTTATGATGGTTTACATTTTTCTTTGACAAATCTTTGGTTTTGCCATATCTGATTGAATTACTAAGTCTACAGAAGTTCGTGTAATTCTATTTCCCTTCGAACTTTTGATATTCTCAATAGTGTTACATATACATGCAGGCAAGCAACAAAAGAGGTCGGGCAAATACTTGGGACTCTTGCAAAAGAAACTTCTCAAGTGTTGCTTGCAGTTGCCATCAAATACCAAACTTCAATGTTCCATTTGAAACATGCCATGGGGCTCCTATACTCTGTATATGTCGTCCAAACAAGAATGTATTACATCACAAACTTTGATTTGGCATTGGTTGGTTGAACTCAATTCTTTGTGAAATGTTATATATGTGTGTGTGTGTTTCTAAATAAGAGGACTAAGAACGTAAATTCTCTATAGCACAATCCTCAATGGTGGGTCGAACATGCATGCGACTCTACCACTTGCTCACAGAGCCTGCTGTAGAGCTCCTGCACAAAGTTATTGTCGGCTTGGTGAAGGTTATGTAATCAGCTGAGAAGAGGGCTAGACATGTCTGAGGTGTCTAACGCGTCTAGTTGCAAATGAATGGCTTTTATACAAAAGACCTGTGGAAGCTTGTAGTCACAGGAAAGTATTTTGTCAAACCCAATTTTCGGCATGATGAGAGGCAATAGCTAACAATAGCAGCCATCGTCCCCAATTCATATATATACATACAAACACTGCTCACCCTAGAGAAAATACACAAAAAAGGTGGGGCAAGGCAAATCGATCATAGAATATCCCTTGTGTGCCAACCTGCTTTGTTTCTGGTTATCGCGGGTCAAGTATAGAAGCCGTGGGATTTGAGAACTCTTTCGTCGGAATCCACAAGAATGGTTGATAAATTAGACGTTTCGAGTGGATACTGCCAAGGCAAATAGAACCAGAAACTCCAAAAATTTTGGATTCCATGGAGCCTCCTCACCAGCCTAACATTTTGACGTATCACCTGATCTGTGTCCTTCCAAGAGACAAAGCCCCAATATCTCTTTCTGTGCTCTGAAATAGAAGTTCATGCAGGGAATGTAACTGTTAAGAGGATCTGGAATTAAATGTGTCATAAATCGAATGGATTACATCTTTCAAACATTACAGAAGAAGCTAAACATATTGAACCAAGCAAATTTAAGAAACAAGATGGTTGAAAAGGCCAATGATAATGAAATGCCGTTGAGAAAGGAAAAAAAGTGTGGCATAGCCAGGGTATCGATGCCACACTTTGACACCCAATTTGCCACATAAAAAATCAGATGACAGGAAAACCCAAAGTTTAAGTTCAGTGCTCCTCAGCTTGGGAGCACCGAACCCAAGTTCAGGATAGAACTTATCTCAGTCATCCAACCTCGTGATCGGATGATCGAGATGTGGCAAACTAGGCACCAAGTGTGGCAACAGAGCGTTGCTCAGATTGAAATAACAGTTTCAGAATCACACATCACAAGAATGACCCTAAACCCTAGAGAGGTGTTACACTTGATATACAAGTCAAAAACAAAAAATTATATAAAAAAGCTCAAACTGCAAGTTCATGCTGATGAAGTTGGGGCTTAAATACAGGTTTATATGATTTAATGACAATTTTATTATTTAGCATATGTCATACCTGAAATTTAAGTGAAGGAAACACATTCCAGAATCGAAGTGTCTCATCACCTGCGCCCGTCACGATCGTCTGAAATTTTTTTAAAAAAATAGATTTAAAGAAACAAGTAAATTAGCTCCACCTATAAAAAAATGTGTAAAAAGCAATTTACCTGCCCATCCGGAGATATGGCAAGGTACAAGACTCTGTACGTATGCCCTGTAAGCGTTGCAAGCTGTTTACAAGCAAGGGCAGCACGAGGCAAATGAGTCCACTTGAAACTTTGCATCTTTTCTAAAATTTACAAGCTAAAATACCTTTGACATGGAAGGATATCGCCAAACAATTATTTGATTTTGGGAATAGCCATGAGTGCTGACAAGCTCATTAACATTCTTTGACCAGACAAGGTTGCACACCTACATGAATTACAGTAGAGATTATTGGTTTAAATATCAAGGTATTTCAGCAGAAATTCCATGAGTTTCCACTTCATAATTTCTTGAACTCAGATTTTGATTTCAAAGAGCTCTACATTAAATCTGCAAGATTTGGTCACCAACATACAAATGGCACAAAAACAACAAGATAATTGCAAAACAACCTGTTACATGCATAAGTGTGGAAATGCCACTCTTTATATTGATTAATATAACCACACAACAGAAACATATGTGCAAAAATGCCCCTCCTAGTATGCATCATAATCTGCAGTAAGATAAATGTCACGAACTTGTGCTAAAATCTAACTAGAGTTGTAAATTGTTCATAACGACCTAATTATTTTGAGCAAGACATCCCTATGGCATGAACATAAGTACAAAAGTACCCTTTTGGATGACAATTAATTGCAGAGCTATTTCTTCACTTATATTTATGCAGTGAGGCTATCTTAATTAATGTGCATGTAAGTAGCATTTCTAAAATTATGTATGTAATTTTCAAGTAATGGGGGATTTCCCAAAAAAAATGAAAGTGGATGGTGCCACAATTGTATTAAATGGAAAAAAGAAGAGATATACAGCTCTAGTCAGTATATTCCCAAAAGATCTCTATACACCTTACATTACACACCGAGAAGGTAGCACACACTAATTCCCCAGCAAGACAAAGAAAGAAGAGTTATGTGAGTCCACTTTACGGAGATGCCCAGTCCACTCTCTCACTTGCACATCCATGCACTGAAATGGCTTATCTATGAATTTAAGTCTAATGTTTTCACTGTCGTTACAAGATATTAAAAGTAAGCCAGCCCTAGATATAAACAAATTGTCATACACGTCTATCATGGAATCAGCTGGTTATCACCTAGTTAATGGAGTTGGGAAACAAAGGACTGTTAAATAAGATGATGTTTTCGTACATTTTTTGGAAGGAAGATTGTGAATAGACTATCACTAGCCGGGGGAAGAGGAGCTCGCACACAAGGTTAAGGCCAGTTTTTTTTTTAAACGGGAGTAGTACCACTGGTATATAAAAGAGAAAAAAACTACACATGTAAAAGTTGGGGAGTGCATCTAGTGCCGTTTTTTTGGGGATTTGTACATATATGCCCCTATAAAAGATCGTATTTGTAAATAATAAACACCTAGTTTTTGCATATTATCAACAATACCCCTAATATATGTAGTATTGTTGCATCTATATCCTCGTCGTAACCCGTGTTACTCTTCTCGATGAGGATGCCAGCGAAGGGCCCGTCCTTGGGGACGACAATGCCCACGACGAAGGCTGCTCGTCGACATCATCGTCAGGCCGGCAGAGCCGCAGAACCTACTAGGGGAGTGCGAGATTGAGGTGCTCGAGGGTTGGGAGAGGGGGAGGGGGCCGCCGGGATAGTTAGAGACAAAAAGAGAGGGAGAGAGAGAGAGAGAGCTCAGGGGAGAGGGGACACCGGAGGAGGTCTCCCCCTTCGGCGCCGGTCACAGACAGAAGAGAGGGAGAGCTTAGGGGAGGGGGGACGCCAGAGGAGGTCTCCCCCTCCGACAACAGTCACAGAAAGAGAGGGAGAGGGAGAGAGGGCGGGGGGCGGGGAGAGAGAGAGACAACGGGAAGTCGCTCTGAGTGGGAACGACTTCCTCCTCTGAAGTCGCTCTCACTCGGAGCGACTTTAAGGTTTAAAAATTAAAAAATTGAACCGCCTCCGCACATGGAAGACTGCGACTGAGGGTGAGCTCTGGAGGAGGCAGAGGATGAGTGGGGGAGACAAGGCTGGCAGGTGGGGGTGTTCCTGTGAGCTCCCAGGGGGAGGTGATGGGGTAGCCAACAAGAAAGGAGAGAGAGAGAGAGAGAGAAACCATGACTGAGACAACGAGCTCCATGGAGGTCGACAGCACCGCTCTCTTCCCAACCAAGCCTCGCTACAATAGCAAGGGCAAGGGCACAGGTGGTGTAGATGGAGGCGATGGCTTTAGAGGAGGGGGTGTTCACCGCATGGGGAGTGGGGCTGGGAGGGGTGGGGGGGTTGTTCGCCGGAGGGGGAGATGGATGGCCGGGAGGAGAGGTGGGGGGGTGCTTGCTGGGAGGAGAGGACAGGGAGGGCTAGGAGGGGGCGAGCAGGTTTTGCTCGCCGGGTTTTGCTCATCGGAAAAGAGGGAGAGGGGTTGCAGGTAGGGATGGGGAGTGCTCGCCAAAGGTGGCGGAGAGGGAGGGGGAAGGCAAGGTACCGAAGGTGAGGGAGAGGGGCAACATGACACCTCTCTCTCTCTCTCTCTCTCTCTCTCACACACACACACACACACACACAAATTTTTCACAGGTTCAAACAGTTTCTGTCAACATATTCTCAAAATATTCGTTGGCGTTCATGGCTCGAGAACCACAGGAGTATAACTACAACAATACGATGTATATCAAGGGTATTCTTGATAATATGGTAAAAATAGGGGATAGATGCAAATATGGTCTTTTTAGGGGTATAAATGTAAAAATCTCTTTTGGGGGGTGATGGATGGGTACCCTTATGCATTTTCTCAGAGCAACAATCACTACTGCTAGTTAAGGCATCTAATCTTTTTTTTTGGGAAAGTGGGTGGTACCACTAATTGTATTAAATGAAAAAAAAGGATGGACAAGTATAGTCAATGAGCTCCCAAAAGATTTCTATACAAAAGGTCACACCAAGATAGTGTGGAACACTCTAACCCCCCAACAAAACAAAAAAAGGAGAATCGAGGTAATTCACATTACAAAACAACTCCGCCCATTCTCTCACCCTATCACAAATGAAAGATACAAGAGAGTACTCTACTCTAGCCTCCCTCCTTACAGTCCTATTATTTCGTTCGCCCCACAAAGACCAAAGAGTGGCGTGCATGATCAGCCACCACACAATGCTATCTCCTCTTTAGGGCCACCTTCTACCCCAAGACCCAATGAAGTGATGCACCTCTTTCTGACGGCCAAGGACATAGTGAGTTCTCTTAGCAAGCCCCTCCCACACCTCCTATGAGTAGGTACAGTCTAAAAACATATGGTCTAGGGTCTCGTCCTCCTGTCCACATACGCAGCAAGTCGACTGGATGCCCGGAAGAAACTGAAGCAAACTGTCTCGAGTGGGTAGCCTCACATTGGAAATCCTCTAAGTATGGAGCTTCACCTTGAGTGGACTCCTCAACCTCCAAACCTGCGGGGCGAGGCTATGACGCATCCCTCCATCAGAGGTAATGGTGCAAGCAAACTTAACTGAGAAGGTCCCCTCCCTAACCCACCTCCAAGTCCACGCATCCTCCTATCAAAGTGCGGGGCATAGTCGAGGAGAAAGAGTAAAAAATCTTGGAGTTGCTCCATCTCGTCAATCTTGAGGTCTCTCCCGAAGGTTGGTGCCCAAGTGCCCGTTGAAAGTTGAGAGTCAAAAGCCCAGGCGACCGACCCCATAGGGTCAGCTGAAACAGCAAAAAGGCTAGGGAAAGGGCATCTAATCTTATCAAATCACGGTTCGCCAACTCGGACCAGATTAGGTCCGAATCGGGTGACTCATACAAGATCACAGCGAACCTGAGCCAGATCTAGGGCAAATTGCCCCGATCCAGTGAATCCATTTATTAATTATTTAAGTAATGACATAATATTTAGAAATTAATTTAAATATTTTAAAAATAAAAAATGTAATAATGATATAATGATATAACATTAGCATAAATCTTGCATTTCCAAGAATAAAGAGTATGAAATTCTATTTTCAAGTTTATTGATTTATTAATTACCTAAGTAATAATATAACATTAAAAAATTACTTAAAAATAAAAAAGTGGACTGCAAGACTATATTATTGACTTACTTAATTCATGTATCATAACTAGATCAAAATATAGGGTAAATAGCCCAAACATTTCAATAACTTCGGATTGTGCAAAAAAAAAGCCAAAAAATGGCCTCAAACATGCAACTTGGATGAGATGGCCCAAGTCGGGCCAACTTGTATCGGATCGGGCTGATTCCGAGTCAATCTGGATCTACGAGCCGGTGAACCCTGATTACAATAAAGGAAAGTACAATAAAAGCATGTTCTTAAAATATTATGGGGTGTTTGGTTGTTGGATTGGATAGCTCTATCAATATCAATTTTGATAATGCTATTAATAGTAGGTTTTCACTTATGCTCTATTGAGTTTGATATTCACATGTGAATAAAGTGAATTGCCATAATACAAATCTAAATCTACATTAAAATGTAAAACTTTAAGTCTTTGAGAGTCCTGGGACTTCCTCATCCCTCCCTCTAACTTTCTCTTTCCCCTTGGACTGCCCTTTTCTCATTCCTCCAATATCAATTACAATATTAGTAATTATAAATATAAAAAATATTAGTATGAAAGCTAATATTCCAGCCAAATGCAGCAAAATTAACTAAAAGATTAAAGGCACTTGGAAATGAAGAAAAGAGCAATATATCCTGATATTGACCACTGAATTTTACAATACATCCTCACCAATACGATAAAAGGGTTTGCATATATATAACCCTAAAATCATTCATATTTACATATACAATTTTGAGTTTTATGATTTGTCAAAAACACCAATGAATACATCCAAATAGTTGTGGTTATACCCTTATCATGACTTAAGTTAAAACCCACCCCCATGTCTATAGGGGCCTGATGAGATCACATGAGTCTTAGGTTATTTTTGGTTTTATCTATTAACATTTTCTGTAGCATCTTGTAGGGATATCCCTTTGAAGTTGATGGCATAAGAACCAGAAGCATATGACTGCAATGATTTGGAAGTATTCAGGGGTATTTTTGACAATCCATGAAAGTCGGGAATATATGCAGATATGGTAGTTTATAGAAGCATATATGTAAAAATCCCAAAATAAACAAAATGAAAGGATAAACTAGCTGCAATTCTTCATACTCTCTTGTGATCAATGTCCTTTGTGCATCATGAGCATCCATCAAACTTTTCTTGAAAGTGGGTGATACCCCAATACTATAAAAAAAGATAGAGAGTAGTGGCAACATCATGCTACTCATATACCTATCCCTCAATTCTTCAATCGACCCCAAAAGGATGCACCCCCCTAACAAACGAAAGAAGGACATGCACCTGTGAGAACAATATCTATATACAAATAGAAGAAGGGAAAGAACCCAGCACCAATAGCTGGACCAAGCAGTGCATCTTTACAAAGTTTATTTCGTATGAGATATCACTATAGTTTAAAATGTCTTGAAGTGGCTGTGAGGCGATTTTTGTAAACCTCATAAGGCGTAAGCCTTGAGGCACAATGGGGCATGAGCCTCAATAGTCTAGGAAAATAATCTTAAAACCATCAAAAGAGCTAAAAGCGGTACTGATTCTCATGCATTAATGCTATCTCAAACCAGTGATAGATCCATGTTATCTCAGCAGTACTAAATCATGTTTTACGGACAGTAAAAGAAACATAAGTCTTGGGTCCACCTGACAACATCTCATTACATCCCCTTCTCAATTAATGCATAAGTCTCAAGTAAATGTCTCGAGGCGGTGAACACCTTGAGGCGTACATTAATAAAAGCCGAAAGCCTCAAGTTTAGAGGCGCATGTCTCAAGACATGTTTCTAGTGCCTCGTCTTGAGCTTAAGCCTTAGTGCCTTGAGACACCACCTTTTTTAAACAATGGGCATCACATAAGTAATGAATCGAGGGTTTTCTTCCACTATGGTCATCTGAGTGATTAACTTTGACCACGGTTTATTGGGATAGACCAAGTTTCAAACCCACAAATGCCAAGCTCATTAGGCAGAGTAGAGTGTAAAACCTCAAAATCCTCTAAAAAGAGCCATCTACAAACATTTAAGATCACACACGAAAAGTCTTAAACAGATGGCCACTCCACTAGGGCATGCCCTTCGCTGCATCTTTTCCAAGAAACAACTAATTTTTCTTGGGTTTATGCAAGCCTTTCTTCCTCCTTCACTCAAAACAGTAACAGCAGCTGCACCAGAGGACATCCTTCTTGTGGTGATGAAACACATGCACTTTTGGGTACCTGGCAAAGCTGATCTAGTTTGGCAACTTTCCAACCATCAGTAAGTAACCCCACCTCCTATGGTGACGTCACATAAGGAAACCTTACCAAAACCAACTTCAATGTCATGCAACAGGCATGATGCTGACTATACCAGCATATGAAGAAGATTGTGGCTCCTGTGCTTTTGAAATCAACAACATTGACGCCAACATCATAGGCATCAATGACATCAGCATCTCGCTGATCACCTCTTCGAACAGGGGAGCATTGGCATAGAAAGAAGAATCCTGTTGGGGCTGCATCTCAGTTCAACAACAATTATGAGTGACCTTCGCATTTTATAGGGTTAGGGTGACCAATTCCCCCAAGGATCACCAACTCTCCAACATATCAGGGGAGAACCGCTTTGAGCCCAAGGTGCAGCAGGACAAGCATGAGCTGAGACCCTTCTATGCAAAGGTCTCCAGCAATGAGAATCAAAAGAAGAAAAAACAAAAAACAAAAGCAACAAGGCCTGCAATCAAGTGGGTGGCAACACCACTGCTAAAGGAAGATCTAGGTCACCAAGTAGGCCTATGAACTGAAAAAACAACAATTCAGGCCCACCTAGGCACAAGTAACAGCCACAAGATGTGTGGCTTTGCCTCCATCATGAGCGGCTCCATCCGGTGGTGACCACAAGGTTCCACCTCTGGCACGAGGGTACCATCCAACGATGACCCCCCCCCCACCCACACAGAGAGATCTATCACTTACACAGTTGACCAGTCTTCCAAAAAAGGGGGTAAAACAGTCATTTCATCTTTAAATTTACAATAGTCAAATTCAAACTATAGTTAACTTATTAAAAAGTAACATAAATAGATGGCAGGGACTAAATCTTTAAAAGCCAAAGTTTACAGGAGACAACTCAATATGCAAGTCAAAGGTGTTTATTTCCAAAACCAAATGTTTATAGGGACTAAAGACTTGGCAAAAAAACTATTTGGCCACCTATGCATGGCCTTGTGGTACATCCAACCTTCTTCTCAGAAGGAAAAAGAAAGAAAAAATTTCTGATCCAAGGAATATGTTTTGCATAAAACAACAAATACCCTCTCTTCACTGCCCTGTGGATTTAGGAGTATGTATATCACCTTATTCTATAAATCAAAAGCACATATACATGACAACTACAAGTAATTCGATAGCAGTATTCTGAGAAATCCTCTTAATTCAACACCCACTTAAGCCAACCTTTTTTCTTTCCTGCTGGTCATGGTTTTATTACTAAAATCACTGGTCCACTTTATTTTCCAATCATAGTTGTCAAGGCGGGCGTCTAGGCGTCGCCTAGGCGCCCAGGCGCTCTTGAAATGGCTAGACGGTGCAGCGCCTTGTTGACAGTGGAAAAGGCGAGCTAGGCGGTCGCCAAGGCGGGCTAGGCGCCAAGGCGGGCCAACCGTGACCCGTCCGAACCGGATCCGACCTGGTTATGTACGTTTAACTCTTTCTTTTTTATAATTTTCTTGATGTTATTATATTCTTTTGTAATTTTTCTGAATTTTTTACATTTACTTTTGAATCTTTTGCATTTACTTCTGAAATTTTTATAATTTTTTGATGCAATTTATTTTTTTATAATTGTCACATAATTTAATTACAACAATTTCTTCATGTAATTTATTTTTTTATATTTTCACATTTTTTATTCTTGATTTATATATTGGAGGATATATATTTTAGATTTTTTAATTAGTGACCGAAGTGTCGCCTAGGCGACGCCTAAGCGGCTGAATTTTTTACATTTCATTTTGAATCTTTTGCATTTACTTCTGAAATTTTTGTACTTTTTTGATGCAATTTAATTTTTTATAATTGTCACATAATTTAATTACAGCAATTTCTTCATGTAATTTATTTTTTTATATTTTCACATTTTTTATTCTTGATTTATATATTGGAGGATATATATTTTAGATTTTTTAATTAGTGGCCGAAGTGTCGCCTAGGCGACGCCTAAGCGGACGCCTTGTCGCCTAAGCGCTTAGGGACCCCGTGAACGTCTTGGGTCCTAAGCGCTTAGTGTCGCCTAAGCGGACGCCTTGTCGCCTCACCTTGACAACTATGCTTCCAATCTTCTGACTTATATTATGTTTCTTTTCAGACCACAACAACACAAAGTCATCGCCTTGTGGCTTGCATGTCAAGGCTTCAGTTTCCAGTGTTGCCGAAGTTTTGAGCTTCAGAGATTTTTTATGCCACTGCCATCCAAAGGAATACCTATAGTAAGCATATGACTATTGTTAGTGTTGCTCCAATGCATAGCAGTGATGAATACCTGCCAAATAGTAAGCGCAAAAAGCTATCCGATGGAAAATATAAGAGATACCACTGTCTGTGATGCCAGGTTTTTAGTCATCGGGAAGAATAGCTTTCATAACTTTACCCTTTTTCTTTCCCTGGCACAAAAGCTGGAGTTGTAGTCGATATGATTCAGAAAACAAAGAATGTTATCTTAGAAAAGGGAATGAAAAAACAATTCCAAGATGTGGAACTTCCACATCCCAAGTTGATGCCATTTTCGTTTGTCAAATGCACGATGAAAATTTCTCCCTAATTATTTGCACTTTATTAATCATTATGGTGTTATTTTTCTATAATGATTCATCATCAAAAAATCCAATTTGGGTTTCACATGAGTACCCAATATGGAAACAAGCAAACATTTATTATATATTGGGAAAGGAAAAGAATCAGAAATTCATACAAACTAAGGCGGCAAAAAAAAAAGAAAGGCCTTTGATAAGATAAAGTGAAGCAATGGGTTTTTAATTTGAAAATTACTTGACTTCCAGTGTCCACACAGTTCAAGTGAGAGTTGGTAGTGGTATTCCAGAACCGAATGCAACGATCTGCAGTTCCGCCTCCAGAAGCAAGCAACCCATGCAAATGCGGGGACCAAGCTATGGCCTTCACAGCTGCCGTGTGCTCACAGTACTTAAGTACAGGTTGTGTTGAATGTTGATTCCACACAAAAAGCTGCAAGCAGGTTAAAGACCACACTTTGAGTAGAAATGTAGAATTCAATTTTACTCATTAGAAAGTTAAACTGAACTGCAGACACACAATCAGATCAAACTTACTCTGTTATCATTTCCACCAGATGCCAGTTCACGGTTGTCATAGGACCACTTCAATCCACACACCTAAATAAAAGTAAATGAGGATGTGAACAAAAAGAATTTGTAAACAGTTGGCAATTAGCCAGTGTAGAGTGAAACAAATAAGCAAGATAATACTGATGGTACAGTATAAAAGAAATCATATCGCCCTATACAAAGATTAGGTACACCAGACAGAAATCATATCTGGCATTTTACATGCCCGCATGGAAGGGTGATGAGCGAGGGTGAGGATAATGACAAAAACAAGAGCAAGGGAGGAACATTTTCAGGAGAGCACATGCAAAACCGAAGCAGAGAACCATGATGGTGGGCTCACAATGGAGAAAAAAGACAGCTAGGCAAAAGTTTTAAACAAAAAAAAAGATCTTCAGAAGCAGAAAATTGAGTCACAGACATTCCACAATTAGTGTCTCAAGTTGTAGCAGATCTCTGGAAGGAAGTTTCCGGAAGAGAACAGCGAACCCTGCTGCTTGTCAAATGTCATGGGTTTAATCAATCTGTTCTAGGGTCTAGGGAAGATGCCAGCTTAGCTATCAAATAGTAACAAAGAGTACGTAGAAAAGTCATCGCAAGATATTTCATTTCAAATCAAAACAGGACATTTTTTAAAACTATGGAATGGCAGCCAAGAGTGTAGCAGAACTTCTTTCAAACATGGTTTATTAGAGGGTCAAAGAAATCTGTTACTTCCAGGAACTGAGATCGCATGATCGAACACGCGAATGAGGAGGCAAAGATGGAGAACTTTGACACAGAAGGGGAAGTTCTTATCAGTGTTTATCTCAATTGAGTGCAAACGTTTTTTTTCCTTATGGAGCTCAGAGAAAAGTTGGCACTTGGCACTCTGTTTAGATTGTAACCTGCTTTAATTTTCTGTTATTCAATTGTAGTGGTATGGTAAGGAACCTCTCCTCTCCCTTTTAATTGTACTCCCTCTTGTTTAGAGAAAAGCAGTGGCTCATACCACCAATTTTGATGCAATTAGAGGTAGTACAACCTTCCACAAGTTCTTTTAAAAAAGCACCAGAGCAGTCATACAACAATGGTGACTGTTGAAAAGAGTATCATGTGAAATTATCAAAAAAATTAAGGGAGCAAAAAATGAGGATACATGAGACCATCTAAAAGGATAAGCAATCCTACCTCTGATTTGTGGCCGGTGAGTTTGCTAACAAAATCCTCTTGAGCACGAATATCACGTTGAAGGATTGTCTTGTCTCTGCTACCAGATGATAAGACGGATGAACTCCATGCTAGAGCACCAACACGTAGACGATGTCCATCCATTATCCTAATTCTCCGGCAGCGAGATGCATCCCAAATCTACACAATTTCATGGCCCCATCAAACAATCTACAATTTAGACAATGCAACAGAAACAAAATTAATCATGTTATGAATCCTTTTTATGAGTCACTGGGTTATGTTCTGGGACTTGAACAAGCATGGGCAACATGATCAGCCATACTGAAAATGACAAAAAAAAAGATCCGCTTCTGAAATTTGCTTGTTGGGTCTACTTAGTGTTACCACTCTTTTTTCAGTTTTGAGAGAAACTTAAGGTTCAATATTCAACAATACCTGTTCATTAACAGGGAAAAGTTTAGCTAAAAGTGCAGCTTACTTTATCTGGTTCAAGAAGATCAACTTTTTCCATCCTTCAATCAGCTTGCAGCACATAATCCCATATGATATAACTCAAAAGAAATCTCACCGCTCAATGGAAAAGTACATAAAAACAAATTAATTAAATTCACTTTTTTATCCAGTTCTAAAACTTTAAGGCCAACCATGGGACTGTGCTTTTGCATTTTCTGTGGTGGCGTGGTGCAAATGATCTCTGCCACCACTTATAGTGTATATGTGAATGTCAGGGCTAGTCCGCAGACTTTTTCTTGATGCATCAATTTATGATAATCTTCCATCTAGAGAAACAATCCCTCTTAAAAGCATGATCAAGGAAACTGGTTGAAGATAAATCAATTACCTTAGATGCTCTAGTGTTATATAAATCAATTACCTTAGATGTTCTAGTGTTATATCTTGCAATCATAAACATGATAGTTTACATATCCTATGCCCCTTGTCAGTTCATTGTACCTCCAAACGGAGCACAAAATTCCAGCGTGAAATGCTAACCTGCACTTTCCCCAGGTTTGTTCCCACAGCCAAATGTGTGCCACGCTGAGCCCAGCCTACAGAACACACGCTGTCATCAATGCCCAGGTCACATAGTTTTGTCACCTGCGGGAGGAATCCATAAAGCCGTTAATAAGATAACATTCATGCTCACCGGGTGCAAGAGACAGCTCGAGTACAAGAAATAAATAACAAAAAACCACTGTGTCTATGAAGATCCCACCTTACTGCTGCACGCATTCCAGAGATACACGCAATTCCCCAAACCCACAGCCAACACATTGTTCGGTGACCAGTCAACAAGGTTCAAGTAGAAATCATCTTGCAAAGCCGGCGCGTCCAGCACCTGGAAACGTACATAAGATACCGGAAAGAAAATGGTGAGCACACGTAGATGGTGGAAAATAAAGAAAGGAGGCATCACAGCCAAAAGAGTTCCGGCCAGCTTTCGCATGCCGCAAATGTGAGGAAGAAAGGGAAGAGTGTTCCGGAAGAAGTGAATACACACACCTTGTAAGGGGAACGGGGGACCTTCCGGGGAGCCTTGGGAGGGCTGGGGAGCGCCCCCGGTAGTCCCCCGTCGTGGGTTTCCGGGAAGAGGGAGAACCTGCGCACCTCCGTCTTGTACCTGAAGATGTTCCTCCCAAGTGGGCTGCCCTGGCCCGGGGAAGAAGGAGAAGAAGACGAGAGAGATGCCGGAGAGGGCGAACCCCCGCCGATCCCGGAGGACGCAGGGGACGACGACAAGGCGGCGCCTCCCCGCCCAGAGCACGGCCTGTCCGGGGTGCCAGGGGACACGAGGGCGGCGTGATCGGGGCCAAAGAGGACGGAGCGAAGCAGGGCGGCGTACGCGCCGGAAGTGTCCTCCCTGCCTCTGCATTCTCCGGCGGCGGGCGGCGAATGGTGGGTAGAGGAGGCAGCGGAAGAAGGGGTAGGATGATGAGGGAGACAGAGATCGAAGAGGGCGAAGTTGGACCCCGTCCGGCTGGGGATGAACCGATCACTGTAGATTGTCCTCGACCGGGCGACAGCAGAGAAGGAAGGAGGAGGAGGAGAAGGAACGAACAGCCTGGGCGGCCGCGGGGTCTCCGCAGAGAGGCCGGCGCGGGATGTGTCGGACGGCATACTGAGCTGGGAAGAGGACGGCGGAGGAGGAGGGAGGGGGGGAGCAGACGAAGACGTCGGCGATGGCCGGTCCTCCATTGGTTTGGTTCCGATTTGGATTTGGATTTGGTCCCGGGAAGGTGGAGCCTCGGCACGGAGGGAACGGAGACGTGCCGGTGGCCCGGTTTGGGGAAGGGGATGGTGAGAGCAGCTGCTGCGGCTGCGTATGATGCTGGGGCAGCTGTGTAAATCTGGTATTTGCTGGAGCAGCAATTAAAGTTCATGATTATTTTGTGGGTTGCTGATCTTCTTTTAATTATAAATATTGTTACGAAACATTTATAAAAAATAAAGGAATTTTTAACATTTAGCCTCTATTTTTTAAACATGGGTGGTTCCACAATTATATTAAATAAAAAGAGAATCAGATGTGAAAACATGGTCAAGAAGTTCTCAAAAAATATCTATATACGAAGGTCACACCAATACGGTAAGGACCACACTAATCTCCCAGCAAAATAAAAAAAGAGAAGTTGAGAGAATTCACGTTATAAAATAACTATGTATGCTCTCACTCTATCACAAATAAAAGAAACAAGAGAGTCCTCACCTCTAATCTCCCTTTTAAAAATCCTAATGTTCTGTGCGCCCCACAAGGATTAAATAGTGGCATATAAGATCAGCCACCACACAATACTATCTCCTATGAGGGGTCAAGACCTGCCCCAAGATCCAATGTAGTGATGCAGTGATACACCTCTGTCTCACGACCAAGTGTACAGAAGGCTTTCGAAGCCAACCCGTCCCACACCTCCCGCGAATGGGAGCATCTTACAAACATGTGGTCCAGAGTCTCATTATCCCGACCACACAAATATCACGTCAACGATGCTCGAGACAAACTGAAACGATTGATCTCAAGTGGGAAGCCTCTTGTGAGAAATCTACCTTCGGTGTACTCCTCAGCCTCTAGACCTGCAGGGTGAGGCTATGGTACATCCCTCCGTTCAAGATGATGGTGCAGACAAATCGAACATAGAAGGTCCCCTCCCCACCCCACCTCCAAGTCCACGCATTCTCTCTCTAGAAGTGCGGAGCAAAGTCAAGGAGGGAGAGTATGAGGTCTTGGAGTTGCTCTATCTTTGTAGGTCTAAAGTCTATCCTAAAAGTCGAAGCCCAGGTGCCCCCTAACAGTTGGGGGTCAAAAATTCGATCAGCCGACCCTAGAGGGTCAACAGAGATAGCAAAAAAATTGCAGAAAGATGTCTCCAATGTGAAGTCTTCACATCATATATCCTTCCAGAAAAGATATTGGTTGTCTCTCTCTAGACGGACCCGAATGCAGGAGGAGATGACATCCTTACAAGTCCAAATGTCACGCCAAATGGGAGAAGTCTGGTACGAAGTTGGTGTACCAAAATCTCAAACCCTTCTCCTACCATAGTACCACTACAAGATCAGATGCTCCCATAGGCCTTCATCCCCTGCCCCCAATCTCCACAGTCACTTTCAATTATCCTTATGGCTAGATTTTTCGTTCAAACCAGTGGGCCATTTTATTTAATAACTTGAGATTTAGAAGAGTTATAAAAAATATCACATTGGAGGGGTTAATCTGTAAATATAAAAAATAGGAATTAAAAATAAATTTTCAAATGTCATAAATATAATATGATTACATATCTGCACATAACACATCATGTATCAGCATGCCAACCCTATTTAGCTGGCTTAGCTCTGCTTTGATAGCGACTTAACCCATAGTTAATCCAAATTTTATTCCGGAGTTAACCTTTATTTGCTTTGATAGCTGGGATAAATTAAGTAGGATAAAAACATGATTAACGTTGTGTTAATCTGGGTTTACAAACCCACCTCGCGAGGTGGGTTAATCTACACGGCTTTGACTTCTCATATTTTCGCATGTCGCCCCTTCCTCGAAGACTGAGATGGTAGCGCTCATGTCAACCTCTCGTCCTTCCTGCAGATTCATGCGCTTTACCTTTTTTCCCTTCACCTCTTCGCCCTCCTCACGCACAGGTGATCGCTTCTCTTCTCCCCTTCCTTCGAAACCCCCATCCATCATTCATTTGTCCTCCTCTCGACCTACATCTCGACCTATAGACGACTATCCATCCTAGATCCTTCCGATTGCAGTGGTGTTATTCGCCCTCCTCAATCATAAGCGTGGAAGGAGGCCATGTGAGACGTTGTTGTGGGCTTCCCGAAGCTTGCTCTACACCTTCGGCTACCGGCCTCCCTCACACGTATAGGGTGCGGGATTCCTGCTGCAGCTCTGTAGCATTCCATCTCTTTTGCCAGCTACGCATCGATGGTGACAGGGACACGAGCTCGACTTTCCCCTGTGAGTGAACAGCAACCCTTCCCTCTCCTTTTAAGCACCACCATAGTTGTCTTTGGCCTCTTCGCATCCAGGTGGCCCTCATCCCCCTTCGTAGTGAAGGCTTACTCTCTTGTCCCCCTTTCTCCTTCTCCTTCGAGCCCCTGGTTACGTGTGTGACGTTGGTGGTGCTGTCATTCTCCCTGTTGTGGTAGCACAAGACACCTATGCAGGGGAGTTGCTTAGGGACTCTATTACTACCCAGTTGTGGCTTCATAGATGATCTACTTCCTTTCCATTCCTTCATATTGGCACTATCCTCATGGGATGCTTCATGCGTGTTTTGTCTTTGTACTCTGTTGTCACATTGTGAAACCTGGTTCTGTTGTCATTTTGTTGTAGTGCATTTCATATATGTGTCACATATTTTAATGTATTTGCTTGCATGTGACCCGTTAATACAACCCCTAATAGGTCTCCATGTTTGTTGCCCCCGGTGCATGCTCAATTGTCGGATGTGTGCATGGTTGAGTGTTGTAGACGGCATAACAATGCAACTCCATCACAGTCATGCCTATCATGATATCTGGGGCATTGATCCTGATGAGGTGGCATTATGTGTGCACCGACTAGGGGTTGGGGCAATGAGGAATGAGTTGTATGATTATATGTCGGGATACGATGTCCACTAGTGACAATCTCACGTGACAAGATGAATACACGTACTCACAAAATCCATACTGAGCCAATTGATTACTCTATTTAACTTGGGTCGCAGTGTGCTAAGGCCATCATGAATTATGTATGCAAAGGTAAAAAATTTATCATTCTATTCTTTTTGACCATATGGTATTTGTTGAGGTTTCCTTTTGATTGTTATCACTTTTTTTATGGTTCACTGCTCTTTACTTTGTGAATTGAGATTTGGATGAAGGGCAGAATTTTTTTATCATTTGTACTATATATTCCTGAGGACATTAAAATAAGACATCTGACCCGGCAATGTCCTTCCTCTTCTAACGGATCAAATTTGATCTTGTCATATATATCCTTAATGTTGGTACTACTTATATTGAATATGCTCACAAGCATCATAGCATACCATCGGCCACCAACTGAATCTGATTCTGAATTAAAACTACCACCAAAATTTCAATCCATGTTCATGGTAGAGTCTATAAATCAAACCCCAACTATAAGTAACATCAGAAACTGCAACATTTATGTTGGCTTCGTGAAGTCACATTTAATATCTTTTGTTCAATTTTATGTTCTGATCTGATGCACTCCTAGTGGATCATCATAAGCTATATTTGGACTCGGCAGTTTCCATTCAAATTTTAGCTGAGCATGGTGCATCTGGCTGACTTCAAATCCTTCAGATGATGTGAACTCTGGCTCCTACCTAATTTGGTTTTGATTCAGATGCATATCTTCCTATCCTTTTGGGTAAGTTGAATTGTTGGAAATGTTTACCAGTATTGCATTGCATGTGGCTATATAGTTTGACTTTGGATCTGATGTACTTGGTTCCAACCCAACTCTGTTCAGATATCAAAAAGAAAGATACATCTGAATTTTAGTCCAGTAATTTTTCAGATTGGTAAGGATACATAGAATGATACATCTGAATCTGAGTACAATAAATTTCAGACTTGTAAAGATACATTCAAATTTCTTTTAGTTTGATGCACACTGGGCTCTGATGCATGTTGTTCAACTCGGTGACTGTGTAACGCTGCTGCTGGTGGTTCCTGTGCAGAGTTGAGGTTTTGATTTCTCTCTCATACTCCATTTGACTTCCTGGAGGTGCATCCTTTTATTAATGTCTTTCTCAGCAATTCAGTGTATCAATTGTACTTGTGATGAGTGTTTAGTGGAGCTAATGGAGATATCACTCCTCAAATGTGTATTATGTGTTATAATTCCAAATGAATGTCAATAATTTTGTGTTTCTATTATTAATACAAAAGTTTATGTTTGGGAATTCATTGTAATATGTTTTTTTGTAAAATTTTATTCAAGAAATTTTAAATGAAAAGGTTATCATTACAGTGAAGATTTGTGTGTTGTGACCTGAAACTTTTGTGTTACAGTCTACCAATGGGGAAAATGTCATTCTTTTTTGTTTGGAAATGTCAAGAAATTTTTGCCCCAGGGGCATAAGATATCCTGCATCTAATGTTTATTTTCAGGTTGTATTTTTATCTATCTCCCTATTAACTATGACGGTGTAATTATAGGGAAAGTATAAATATTTGTTCATGTATTAAACGTACTTGAAAATTTCATATTTGCAAGAGCATTATCTTTATTTGTTATTTGACATAATTTATTTTTACGAAATAACTGAATTAATAAACAATAGCTACATCATTAATATGTAAATTATAGCTTGTATTTTATATTTTACAAATAATTATTTAATTGCAAAAACAATGAAGAAAATTTTTTGTGTGTGCATTATCATCAAAATAGAGAGAGAGAGAGAGAGAACATTATAATGGGTAAAACTTGAAAAAGAAGGGGCATTTTTGGCAGATCAATTGGCATCGCTACCGGGTTAATTTATAATTTATCAAATCACACCAAGTTAAAAATAGGTTAACCCACCTATTTACAGATGGGTTAACTACCTCTTATCAAAGCAAAAATAGGTTAACTCTGAGACAAGTTAACAAGGTTGACTTATTCACCTTTTTAATCTAATCCTCTATCAAAGCAGAGCTTAAGGTTTACTTTGATCACATGTGGATTAATCTAAATTAGTTGTATTGATCATTGATCGGATGTGTTATATCTGTTTAATGTACCCTTGGTTTCGCATAATAGGAGTAGCACCTTAAGGTCCAATTCAACTGGGCTTATTAGAAGTTATGTCCCTTAACGTAAATTGCAGTTCTTTTGTCAGAGATATAAATTTTGATGGAAATGCCCAGAGGATGTAGAAGACTATTAGAAAAGTCCTTAAGTTAACGACAATTTTTAATTTGTACCACTTTCTCTATTTCGGTCGTTTATTATCTCCAAAAATTTGAAGGGTTACGAGCACTGGTTTATTTTTTCATATTTTTTGAAAATTACGATTGTGCCCCTATGATTCTAGTTTGAGTTGAAGTTGGAAGCGATATTTTAAAACTCGACTCAGACCTTGACCCAGATAGACTAGTGGGTCATGGATCAATAGTTTAACCGTTTGAGTTAACCCGTGACCCGCAAGAGTAGAACTACTCACGTCAATATTATGTACTCAAAATTTTAACACATCTTAAGTAGTAACTTAGACATATGAAAGACACTTTTTTTCTACACTCTATGATTTTCATTTCTCCTTTGTGACCTATAAGTTATCCCATGGGACGGTGTCACGATGGGAGCTCACTAAGTTTAATTTTAAACTCTTAGGTTTTCTTTGTTTATTTCTGCATTTAGGGAAAAATAGATTTAGAATCAAGATCTTTTCAACTTATAAAACTTGTGTTAATACCATTAAATGTTAAGACCATAAAGGATATAATTTTAAGGATGACTCCCCATCTTCCATATTTATTTACATGTTAAATCAAAACCTAACCTAACGATAGAAACTAAAAAAATGTGAAATAGGTCTCGAACCCGGCCGAGTCACATTGGTTTTACTGGGTTGAGTCGGATTAACAGGGTTTGGCCGACTTTTAGGTCTTGATTGATCTAGGTAAAATTTCAACCGGATTTTGAGACTATATCACGGGTCAACCGGTCAGACCGATCAGGTCAGGCCGCATTTTAAAATAGTGGTTGGAAGTTTGATTTGATCTAAAAATTGGAAAGAAGTTTGATCGACTTGCAACCTTGTTAGGACTTTGTTAAAGTTAGAAAGAACTGTATATAGCCTCTATAATTTGCACTTAAGTGGGTTTGCAATCTAGAGATGAGAGGTTTGTCTTTAAATAATTTTCTTAGTGTAAGTTTGAACTTTGGCGGTTTCCCTTTAGAGAGTCTCTTGACGAAGTTTTCATCATCTAGGAGGAGAAAGGGCATCCTCACAAGCAATAAGACTAACATGCATGCATTGCCACCGCTAGCGACGTGGCCTCAAACCCGTCAAATCTGGACTGTTCACTCGATTTTGAGAATTCAAAACGCTATCGTATTTGGCTCACATCAACAAATCAACACCCTTTATCAATCCTATGATCCGCTCTGCATCTCGTACCCCTCGCCACTCCGGCAAGTGCATTGCTTCGTGCGGTCTTTCAAGTTTGAAGCCTTGTCACTATCGGCGTGCTTCACCGGCTATAAAAAGGGGTCTTCGCAACCTCCTTTAAGTAGGAGAAACTCACAAAGAAAAAGGGCAATGTGATGCTAGTAATGGCCCCCCTCCTCTTTCTCCTCTGTCAGACTACTCCTACATGCCTTGTGCGCCCTTTACTTCTGAGAGCTCTCCCTCCCTCCTATTCGCTTACTGACTTAAGCATCAAAGAGTTCTTCAAGGACACCCTCACGCTAATGAAAACTTTTGTCTTGCAGGATGAAGCTCGACAAGTTCCTCTCAAGGCTCCAGTTGTCGCAGTCAGCTCGGAGGAGAAGCCAGGTGTAGACACTCATTTTTGACCTACAAGTTGAGTCTTTCTCTTATTCATATCTTATGATGTCCCGAATTAGACATTATTTTGAGCTATTCTTTGATCTATTGTGAGCGGATTTTATTCATTTTCTGACCCATTAAGTCATGAAAAGTCATTTTTCAAGAAATTCCACGTTCAGGCTAACTAAGCTTGAACGTGGTCTATCGCGTGACTGCATTCAAGCCTGATCGTGGTCGTGTAATAAACCACGTTCTCAAAAGATCTTACTGCCTAGCCATAATACTTCTCTTCCAGTGTTTACCACCCTAGAGTCCTGATTTAGGGATTCCTCCCTGAGGATTTCGTTCCAAATCACCTCATATCCACCCTAGGGACCCTATCCAATGGATTTCTCAGAATTATTGCTCCAGGACTCCTGATTTTTGGCTTTATCTCTCAAATCTGAACCAAAGTTTCTAGACTTCTATAAATAGGCTCCCTTGGCCTATGGTTCAAGGGGAGGGCGATTTTCAGATTAAGGTGAAGCCATGCTACATTATCTAGTCCTCTCTTCGTCCCCAATTGACGAGGGAAGTGTCAAGCCCTCGCTTTTCATCTAGGGTTTCTATTGTTTTTTTTTGTTTTATTATTCTCTTTGCATTACTTCTCTCTTCATGGCATGCTAGCGCATAATCTCCACTCTATCTCTTTTATCTCGTTCTCTGCATCACACTACACATACACCCATCTATTTTTATCTAAACAAGGGTTAAAAACCCAACCCCGAGGTACTTTCCCTCCCGATTGTATGCTTATTCTCATTAAGGGATAGATGCTACATAATTCACAGATCTCATGGATTTTTCTCCTTGTTTCCTTTGTTTCGCAAGTCGAGACAGACAATAGACGTGAGGCCCTTGCTCTTTGACCAACTGAAGAGCAAGGAAGAGCCGATGTCCATCTCCGGCACCCCCTATTTGAATGCGGTTGACCCAGGGATCGCATTCATCAGCCATGCTTAATTAATTTTCTTTCTGATTGGCCCTTCTTTTCTAATGTAGGTAATACGATTCTAGTAGTTTTTTTGCTGTTCTTTCGTATTATTAATCTTTGGTGGCAATCGTAGTCTTTTTTATATCCTTTATCGCATGCTTTACTCATCATAGTCGGGGCACATTTTTACGCGCATCACTAGGCAAGGTCCTTTGAAGATTCTCTACGAAAGTTCTTATGTAGTCAGCCCATCTTCACCGACAAGGAAGTGTTGGGAGCAGAGGATCGTCAAGCTAGAGGGGGAGGGGGTGAATAGATTGAGCACTTAAAAATTATTAAGCCAATTAAACCGATCGCACACACTGAGATGGAACAGACAACCTCACTTCGTGAACTTCTAGAAGGCAAGAGCAGTATTTAAACGATCTAACCGAGACAGAGAGCAAGGAATCAAACCACAAGCAAAAACCACAAGAGACAGGAGTTTTAAGGTGGTTCGGTCTCTGTTCCGAGACCTACGTCCACCCCCTCACCAACCTGGTGGGGATCACCGCTGAGCTTTACAGCTTATGCTCACTCCAGAGAAGAACTCTTCTCTGACCTGCAGATCCAGTCTACAGATGACAGTAACACCCTGTCACAGACCCGCTGTCGAACAGCTTGCAGACACGAAGTCTATTTACCCTCTGATCTCAGAACACACTCTGGATCAGAGCAAACCTGTCCACTAAATCCCAGTGGAACAGTAACTCGAAAAACGCAATGTATAAGAAAAACAAAAATACAGAGTAAAGAATGAACTCAGATGATGCTAGTCAATGAATCTTCAGACTTCTTGCGCAGCATAAGAGATTGTAGCCTGAAGGAATGAACAACACGATCTGAGTAGGATCTTCTCTTCAGTTGAGACTAGATCAGACTGATGCTTCTGTGGTTCTTCAGCATCTGATCTTCTTCACCAGGAGAACGAGCTGGTACTGCAATCTTCGCCCTGGACCTTCTTCGAATGTCCCCTTGCCCTCAGTTTTCCAGAAGAGAAAAATGCCTCACTCACAGTTCTACTCTCTGCACGAGTGCTTCTATATCTTTCTCAAATACACCTCCTCATTTCAATCACGATCCACTTCTCTATTTCCTCTTTTATTTTTCCCGCGCCGGATTGGGCCCTACGAGATTCCCAATCATTTTCCCACGTGAGGAGAAGCTTCTGGACTAAAGGAGGAAGAGAGTGCTTCGCTTGCAGACGTGGCTGGCCCACTTTATCCAGTCATTCTGCTCGAGCACTTGTCTGGGACTGGGTGCGTCGACGCCAGCATCTGGTTGCGTCGACGCTGTGTGAAGGCAGCTTCTGATCTTCCTTCGATTTACGGCTTCAGGCAGCCGCTGCGTCGACGTTGATAACTGGATGCGTAGACGCAGTGTGAAGACAGCTTCTGATCTTCCTTCGATTTACGGCTTCAGGCAACCGCTGCGTCGACGCTGATAACTGGATGCGTAGACGCAGTGTGAAGGGATCTTCTGGAGGCAAACGCGTCGACGTTGTCTTGCTTGAGGCGTAGACGCAGTCTTGATGAAGTGTGCTTCAACTTGTAGGAGCTGAAGGCTGCGTCGACCCTGACCATTGCCTGCATTAATGTTCAACAGCAATTCTTGCCACATACCAGATTGTCAGATAATAATACACCCTGTCATATCATGGTGGTCATCATCAAAACCAGGAGGACAACAATCTCCCCCTTTTTGATGATGGCAACCATGATTGAATTCTAGCACTTTAATGATCATGCACTTCAATAACCAATTAAGCAGAGGCATGCACAACCATAACATTCAAACACATGTATCAACATTCAACTCATTCACCATTCACTTACGCACATGATCAAGATTTAGATATAGAAAAAACAAAGTGCATTCACAAGATAGTCTCCCCCTTTGACATCAGCAAGAAGGGGAGGCCAAAAGTCAAGTAACTAGAACAAAATATCGAGTCAATTACTTAGAGAAATACTGAGAATGCCTCCTAGACGAGTGACCAGAGGACTGGCCCGGTGGAGGTGGAGGACGATGAGATGAGAAGGTCTGCTGGGCATGCAGAGCTTGAATTGCCTGAGAAAGCTCGCCCAACTGAAACATTAGAGTGCTTTTAAGACCTACCAGCTCGGAGCGGACATCGTCAGATCCTCGTGTCAACGACTCAAGTGAACTGCACATAGTTTCCATGGAGGATGAAAGACTAGTCAGCTTGCCAAAAACAGCTTGAAAACCTGTGGGAATCGAGGTTACTTGAGACTGCAGAGTAACCATAGCAATTTGAATATCATAACACAGGGATTGCATCTTGGCCATGGTCTGAAGAGTAGACATCTGTGTAGTGTGCAGATTGGAAACTAACTCTGCAATCTTGTTGACAATCTTTGCAACACTCTGCAGGACCTTCCTCATTGCTTTGTCAGTTTTCTGCTTGGCCTTCATATAGTCTCTCCAAGAGACCATTATAGAAATTTCAGATAAGACAATTCTTTTATACAGTCATTCCAGATGAAAGTCAGTATACAGAATAAAAGAGTTAATTTTGTCCCCTTGATGCTGCATCATTCGGATGAGGTGAACCAGTAAATCCTTTTCTGTTGCACCAGGAGGGGCCTGGAAATAATCATCCTGAGGCTGTTGGCTAGTGAACCCAAGTTCTCTATTAAGATAATGTGAGCTGGACTCACCTTGTTCCCACTGAGTCTTGGGTTCCCCTCTAATGTCATACCATTCAGGCTCATCATCTTGAAAAGGGGGTACGTCAGTCTGAAATTCTTCCTCATCAGCATCATTGGGAGACTCCACCACATACGAAGGAAAAACCTGCTCACTATCATCAGTATGAGCTGGCCTATCCTGAGTGACAAAAGGTGAAAGTGACCTGGCTGGAGCTTGGTCTGCACCTTGGACCTCAATGTCCACATCTCTTTCCTGACCTCCCCAAAGTGGAGGAGAAGCAACAGGTTCAGGAGATATCCTGACGGACTCTGGTTCGGGCTCAGGAGGAGGAGCAGTTGCCCTGACAGTAGATTGTTGACTTGGCAGCACTCTGACTGGCTTGCCATCTACAATTTTTATACCCATAAAATTCTGAACAAAAGACATGGAGTA
Organism: Amorphophallus konjac; assembly: GCA_022559845.1. Taxonomy (NCBI): domain Eukaryota; kingdom Viridiplantae; phylum Streptophyta; class Magnoliopsida; order Alismatales; family Araceae; genus Amorphophallus; species Amorphophallus konjac. Next base: position 453,833,717 of record CM040122.1, on the reverse strand, counting down.
CATATTGCCTCTAGGAACGACACATTTCTTTTCATTGCCAAACGGAATTCCAACCTTTCTGAACAAAGCTGTGAGATGTGCTGCGTAGGGTAGAGTCCTAGAGTTGTCCAGGCAAGTCCCCATTGTCTGAATAATAACATCAATCAAAGACACATTGATTTCTTTCAACATGCAGTATAGTAAAAATCTCTGCATGATTGTAACCCTTTCACGTCCACTGCTCTGTGGGGTAAAGATGGAAGTGCATATATGGTGCAGAAGACGAACATGAGGTGAAAAATGGTTAGCTTTTAAGCTTGACAAATGAGTCTGCTTAATGTCTGAAGGATCCTCTGGCTGGCCGGTCAAAACAGCAAATGCTTCATGTTCATTCAAAGGAAATGAATGAAGTTCGGCCCCCTTCATAGGAATCTTCCATACTTTGGCGAGCAGACTAGCAGTAAGTTCAAACTTAACACCCTGAACAGAGCTAGTCAGTCTTCCACGTTCGGGTTGATGGCAAAGATTGCGGTAAAACTCCCTGACTAGAGTAGGATAATAGACGGAGTACTTGGTGGCAAAACCCCACCAACCTTGAAACTCCAAAGTAGGTCTAATCTCAGGGAAGACAGCAAGAAAAGCTTCGTCCGATTCAAGGATATATCGAGGAATTAAAACCTTCAGGGGTTCGTCTGTACCAGAAGAAGGAGCGGATACGGAAACCCCAGACTTGGATTTTTTGGAGAAGACTTTCTTCTGAGGAGATGAAGGCTTGGAGGACGATCAGACCTTCTTCTTCTTGGAAGGAGGGGAGGGGCTGCGTGGACGCTTCCTCTTGTCTTTGCGTTTTTGCGAAGAAGAAGATTTAGGAGGAAGAGCCGCCGCAGGGGATTTAGGAACTTGGGCTTCAGCAGCGAGCTCAGAAGCTGGAGGAGCCGAAGATGGTTCCTCAACAGTCTTCTTTCCTTTCCTGGAGTAGGCGAGCTCCATCTTCATGGATAGAGGAGAAGAAGAACAGTCGAGATGTGTATCAGAAGGAGGAGAGGAACAGTCGAGAGGTGTATCAGAAGGAGGAGAGGAAAGTAGCCGACTGCTCCCTCGGTTGAGGGTTTAAAAGAGTGACAAGAGAAACCCCCAATCGGGTTATCGGGTAACCGGGTAACGGATCCAGGTCATATCCGAAAGAACCTAGATAGAGTGGATGCGTCGACGCGAGGAAATCAATGCGTCGACGCTATGATCACTTATTCACAAAAGTGTATTGGAAAAGCACAGAGGCGTCGACGTTAAGAGCAAGAATGCATCGACACCATAGTGTAAATACACTCTGCCAGATAAAGATTTTGAGAGAGAGAAGATGCAGCTTAAGGAACAGAAGTTGGGAAATATCGATAGAGACCAGGGTTCATAAGGTAATACACTCAAACTCTGGGATTTTTAATAGCTTCAGTTCAAATTCCCATGAAAATTAAATTTACTCAGATTAACTTCGAACCATTTAGTGACATAAAATAATGATATTCTACGAAGTTTGAGGCACAGAAATGAACATTAAGAGCACAGAAATGAACATTAAGAGTGCAAAAATGGAGGAATTACTAAACTAGCTTCATACAATGGATCTTCACATATCTTTATCCTACGTTGTTCAATTTCGAAAAATCTTTGAAGAAAGAAATTTAAGGAGCATTAAGGATAAGTTTATTAGATCTGTTGAGCCTTTTGATTTCATATCAACACACATGTGTCTTAAATTTTATTTCATTTATTGCATCCATTAGCAGTCAGATATAGCTAGCCTTGTGACACAAGTACACATGCTTATTAGACACCAGAGTCCCTGGTTATTCAGCATAGCTAATCATTTTGCCTAGATTCAGAGGTAGTGATCAACCTCATGACATGCCTTTCAACACTTCATGGGTGAAGAAGGTAGTTTCTCGGTTGAGAGTCACCATTGCTCTGAAATGTATAATTTTCATTTAAGGACAGAGATAGTAGTCCACCTCATGACTTGCCCTTTAGCACTTCTTTGGTGCATAGAGTCAGTTTCTCAGTGAAGGCCTACCATTGCTCTGCGTATTGCAGATACATTGTGTGTTGCACTGTATCTTTTAGCTCTTGTTATATCTGAACAAACTTTAGCAACAATACTAATTAAATTTCAATTCATTGAAAGATCCTTCTACTTTTGATTAAATTGGGATAAAGTGATGATAGGAACCCAAGTCGTATTAACATGTTTAGTTCTTATTCCAGATTCAAGCACTTTTAGGTTCAAGTACTATTTAGTTCAAACAATGAAGGACACCCATTTTATATCATTAAGTAGTGTGAAGCTATTCTAAGAAAAAACTTATTTTCATTAGAAATTAACCCCTTAGCTCCCCCTGAATATAAGGCATTAACTTTTCACCCTAGCATTTGAGACAATTCTCTTATTCTGGAATAGAAAGAGAGTGCATCAAGAAATCTTGGGATTAAGAAGGTGAATAAGGTAGAAAATAAGCAAGATTGAGTGCAAGGGAGATTCTTGAAGAAGAACAAGTCTAGCAAGAAGGGTGGATAAGATGACCAAGAGAATTAGACGATAGAACAAAGTCACCACAACAACACTCTGTTACTTGTATAGCGCCAACGCAGAGCACCTGCAGCGTCGACGCACTCATCCATTCTGCTCGGACTGTTTATCAATGATCAGGCGCAGTCCAACGCTGCGTGGACGCATCCTAGAGGGTGCGTTACCGCATCAAACATCTTATCTGCAGACTTCCACATTTATTCCGAGAATTATTTATACCTAACTCCCCCTTAACTCAAGCATGATTTGAAAGAATAAAAACAGATGAATTTGAGAGCATGCTGAGGTTTTATTTTGAATGAACAAAACAAATTTAACTCACAAGATTTCATACTCCCCCTAAAAGTGTGAATTATTTAAACAAAACACATAGCAGGACATCAAATGATCATGAATAAGGGCAATCAAGGAACATTCAGATATTTGAATCATGCAATCAGTTCAAGCTTCAGAATGTACATTGCAAAGTCCAAGCTCTCTCCTAAGAAATGAAAACCGTTCATTATTGAGAGGTTTGGTAAAGATATCAGCTAATTGAAGTTCAGACTCTACAAATATAAGCTTGAAAGACCCTTTGCTGACCTCATCTCTTAAGAAATGATGTCTGATTTCAATATGCTTGGTCCTAGAGTGCTGGATGGGGTTCTTGGCCAAGTTTATAGCACTTGTGTTATCACACAATATTGGGACACATCCAAGATCTGTTTGGTAATCTTGGAGCTGATGCTTGATCCACAACACTTGAGTGCCACAGCTCCCTGCAGCGACATATTCTGCCTCTGCAGTGGACAGTGCCACTGAGTGTTGTTTCTTGGAAGCCCAGGAGACCAAGCACCCACCCAAAAATTGGCAGTAGCCACTAGTGCTTTTTCTGTCCAATTTACATCAAGCATAGTCTGCATCCGAATATGAAACCAAATCAAAGGAGCAGGATGCAGGATACCAAATCCCTAGGTCTTGAGTTCCAGCAAGGTATCTAAAGATACGCTTTACAGAACTTAAGTGGGATTCTCTAGGATCAGCTTGGAAACGTGCACACATGCAAACAGAGAATTGAATATCAGGCCTGGATGCAGTAAGGTATAACAGTGACCCTATCATACCTCGATAGGTCTTGGCATCAACTTGTGTACCTTTCAAATCTGCATCCAAGGATGTGTTTGTGCACATGGGAGTGCTGATTGCCTTCAGATTTTTCATTTTATACTTCTTCAATAACTCCTTGATGTACTTTGTTTGATTAATAAAGCATCCGTCCTTGCTTTGGGTGATCTGCATACCTAGAAAAAATTGAAGTTCACCCATGAGACTCATTTCAAATTCTGTAGTCATTAAGTTAGCAAACTCCTTACATAAACTGGGTTTAGTAGAACCGAAGACAATGTCATCAACATATATTTGAACCAGAATGATATCTGAATTCCTTACTTTTATAAACAATGTTTGGTCCACTTTACCTCTTGAATATCCTTTTTCAGTGAGGAAGGAGCTGAGCCGGTCATACCAGGCTCGAGGTGCCTGCTTGAGTCCATACAGTGCTTTGTCTAACCTGTATACGTGGTTAGGGTTTTCTGCACATTCAAAACCAGGAGGTTGTTCCACATATACTTCTTCTTTTATTATTCCATTTAAGAAAGCACTTTTTACATCCATTTGTTGTAATTTTATTCCATGACTTACAGCATATGCAAGCAGCAACCGAATGGCTTCTAATCTGGCTACTGGTGCAAAGGACTCTTCGAAGTCAATGCCGAACTCTTGATTGTAGCCCTGTGCAACTAGTCTAGCCTTATTCCTTACAACAACACCATTTTCATTTTGTTTATTTTTATAGACCCATTTAGTTCCTATTACAGATTGATCCGTGGGTCTATTCACTAGATGCCACACTTCATTTCTTGTAAATTGGTTGAGTTCTTCATGCATGGCATTTATCCAGTTGGAATCTTTTAAGGCTTCCATGACATTTTTGGGTTCAGTTTGAGACACAAGTGCCATGTTATCCATTTCTTGAATTTGAGAGCGTGTTCTAACAGGTTCATGCAAGTTTCCAATTATGCTAGTTGAGGGGTGATCCCTTAATATCCTAATGTTAATTAGAGGGTTACCTCCATCAATACATGCATTACCCTGATTACTAGACTCTGGCTCTTCTTCTTTTGGTCTTGAATCTCCTTCCAATGTTTCTTTCTCCTCAGGCTTGTCAAGGAAGTCTTCATCACCCTCGTTCCTGCAGGAGGATTCAACTTGTGAATTTTCAATTAGCTCATCAAAAACGATGTGAGGTGATTCCTCAACTGTTTGAGTTTTCAGATTTAGGACCCTATATGCCTTAGAGTGACTGGAATATCCTAAGAATATGGCGGGCTCACTCTTGGGTTCAAACTTATCTAGGATCCATTTATCATTATTCTGAACAAAGCATTTTGAACCGAAAACTTTAAAGTGAGCAACAGAGGGCTTCTTACCTTTCAGCATTTCATATGGAGTCTTTTTGGACTGAGGTCTTACCATTGCCCGATTTACAATGTAGCATGCAGTGTTCACAACCTCTGCCCAATACTTCCTTGGGAGTTGCCCTTCAATCAGCATGGTTCTGCCCATCTCCACAAGGGTTCGGTTTCTTCTCTCCACGACTCCATTTTGTTCAGGTGTTCTTGGGGAAGAAAACCTGTGATTTATCCCTGTTGCTCTGCAGAAATCTCCAAATTCAGAATTGTCAAATTCTCCACCATGATCTGATATAATGGAAGAAATGACAAACTTACCCTCCTGCTGTGTTTTCTTATAGAATGCCTGAAATTTCTCAAATGCCTCATTCTTATGAGTTAGAAAGAATACCCAGGTAAATCTAGAAAAATCATCCACTAGAACAAATCCATATCTATTACCACTAATGCTTGCTGTTCTAGTGGGTCCAAATAAGTCCAAATGAATGAGTTCAAAAGGTTTAGTGGACTGACTCTTTATCTTGGACTTAAATGACTTCCTAGTCTGTTTACCTTGGGTGCATGCATTACAGATTTTGTTATTTTTTTTGAATGAAGCATCAGGCAGGCCATTCACCATGCTGTGTTTGGCTAACTTATGCAATACACTATAGCTAGTATGTCCTAGCCTACGGTGCCACAACCAAGCTAGTTCAGTTTTATTTACAGTAAGGCAAAGATTATTATGTGCAGGATCATCTAAATCTACCATGTACATGTTGTTTATCCTTTTTCCAACAAATTTAACTTTTTCTGATTTTTCTTCTAAGATGGTGCATGTATTTGCATCAAACACTACTTTATTATTCCTATCACATTGCTGACTTATACTGAGCAAGTTATACTCTAGACCCTCTACTAAAAGAACATCATCAATTGAGGTAGAAGGATTCATGCCAACTTTACCTTTGCCAACTATCTTACCTTTATTGTTTCCACCAAAGGTAACAAATCCTCCATCCTTCTCAACCAAGAGACAAAACTTGGCCTTGTCCCCTGTCATATGCCTTGAGCAGCCGCTGTCAAGATACCATCTGTTGTGCATGGCTGCAAGGCATTCCTGCAAGAATCATCACACAAGAGATTTTAGAACCCAAACACACTTGGGTCCCGTTGGATCACTGGATGACTTCAGGACATTCAGTAGGTTCTTAGGAATCTACATTTGTATTTGTTGAGGTTTTTGATGGATTTTGGTTGAGGAGGCAGCAGGTTTCTGATTTGATTTTAAGGTTGTTTTAGCTGCTTTATTGAACCATCGTTTATTTTGGCTCCAATAAGCCTCTTGGTAGTGTGAGTTGAATGCCCTAGATGAATGTGTTTGTCTTATCGGATAAGCATACATGGGATGCGTCGACCTTCCTGAATGAATGCGTGGACTCACCCACCCATAGTTGCCTCTATGAGCATGATAGAAAGTAGGGTGCGTGGACGCATTGTGATGTATGCGTTGACCCATCCACCCAGACTGATTGAAGTATTGGCCATGGTGGTATGTGTGCGTAGATGCATTTACCTGCATGCGTCGACCCATGTGGTCGTTCCTATTCTTATGGACTCTTTGGAATTCGGCCCGAGTCGACGCCACATGCCCGTAGCGTTGACGCATCTGAGTTGAGTGCTTAGACCTATATGCAGAAGGCCTCTGATTGTATGAAGGTTGCGTTGACACATTAATGGCCTTGCGTGGACGCATCTGGCTCTTGCCAGACCTGGTATTTTCAGTCTTTCTACTGCAATTCTGGTGAAGAAAGAGTCTTGAGCTGGAGGCCTTAGATGGTGATGAAATGACAGGCTTGCAGCTGGTTACATTCTTTGCAAATTTTGTCTTAGGAGATTCATTCATCTTCTCTTTTCCTTTCTCCTTTGTCACTTTATTTTTCTGAAACTGTTTCCCTTTGTCTCTTTCAACATTTTTTACTTCAGCCACCTGTTTCTCCTCAGCTTTCTTTTCTTCTGACACGAAGGTCACCAGTTTTAGTCCAATTTCTTTCTTTTTGCTTGGATTATATCCAAGTCCTTCTTTGCCGACATTGCATTTTGTTCCCATTAGAGCATCAAGATTATGTTTGCCTTGTGTCATTTTCTCTAGGGAAGTTTGTTTGTCCAATTTTTCTTTTTCAACTTTCTTCAAATCTTCCTGAAGTTTCAAGTTGACACCATTTACAGCTTGATATTTCTCTTCAGCGATTTTGGTGTCCTTTTCCAGTTTTTGCATTCTTAACTTCAGTTCATTGTGTGTTTTTAGTAAGAAGTCATTTTCTCTTTTCAATTCAATCAATTGAGATATGTATTCATTTTCTTCATTCAGAGTTTTCTTCAGACAAACAATTTCATCCTCTAGCATTTTAACCTTTTCATTTGACAAATTTTCTTGACTTCCCTGGTTTTTCTTCTTTTTAAGCATTTTATTTTCTTTCTTCACAACATCATATTTATCCACAAGGTCATTGAAAGCTTCTTCCCAGTCATCACAAGTAAATTCATCAAATAGAGAATTTACCTCAGTAGAGTCCTCTCCCCTGGCCATAAGGCATAGCTTCACTTCTTTTTCTTCCTCTGAGGTGCTATCCTCCTCTTCTTCTTCTTCTTCATCACTCCATGTACTGATCATGGCCTTGGGCTTTTTATTTTTGAACTTGGGGTAAGCTTTCTTAGAATTTTCGGGACACTCTGACTTGATATGTCCCTGTTTCCTGCATTGATAACACACAACTTTGTCAGATTTCTTATTTTGGTCAGACTTAAATTTAGAATTCATTTTACCTTGATAGCTTCTAAATCGACCAGCTTTACCTTCCCATCGTAAGAATTTTCGAAATTTCTTTGTGAGCATAGCAATCTCACCTGAATCACTCTCTGATGAAGAGGTCAGATTCTCATCTGAGCTCTCCTTGCAGCTTGGAGCAGCTTTGAGAGCTAGGGGTTTCTTCTTCTTTATTTCCTCATCAGATCTTTTCAAATTCAGCTCATAGGCCATAAGGGAACCTATCAACTCGTCAGGAGTGGTCTTGGGAAGATTCATAGATTCTTCGACAACTGTGGCTTTTGTGTGCCACACGGATGTCAAAGATCTAATAATCTTTCTCACCAGCTCATAATCTGTATAGGCCTTCCCCAGACCTTTGAGACCATTGACAAGCAAGGTTAAACGAGCATACATCTCAGAAATACTTTCTTTAGGTTTCATGTGGAACGACTCATATTCAGATATTAGCATGTTAGCCTTGGTCTCCCTTACCTCCGAGGTACCCTCGTATATTACCTCGAGTCGATCCCACATTTCTTTTGCACTTGCACATGAGGAGACGCGCGAGAATTCCTTGGGATGCAGGGAGCATTGTATAATGTTCATTGCCTGCCAGTTGACGGTTGACTTTCTTACCTGCTCCTTCACCCATAATTCTTCGTCACCTTCAATTATGTAGGGCCCCTTGCTCACTACTTTCCATACTTCATGGTCCTGGGCCCTGAGAAAAACTTGCATGCGATTCTTCCAATAGGAATAATTATTGCCATCGAAAAATGGTGGTCTATTCACAGCATAACCCTCTGGCATGAGTCCTTTGCTCTCCATTACTTCTCTCTAGGCTGTTAAACCGTTCAAGAGAGCCTGGCGCTCTGATACCACTTGTTGGGAGCAGAGGATCGTCAAGCTAGAGGGGGAGGGGGTGAATAGATTGACCACTTAAAAATTATTAAGCCAACTAAACCGATTGCACACACTGAGATGGAACAGACAACCTCACTTCGTGAACTTCTAGAAGGCAAGAGCAGTATTTAAACGATCTAACCGAGACAGAGAGCAAGGAATCAAACCACAAGCAAAAACCACAAGAGACAGGAGTTTTAAGGTGGTTCGGTCTCTGTCCCGAGACCTACGTCCACCCCCTCACCAACCTGGTGGGGATCACCGCTGAGCTTTACAGCTTATGCTCACTCCAGAGAAGAACTCTTCTCTGACCTGCAGATCTAGTCTACAGATGACAGTAACACCCTGTCACAGACCCGCTGTCGAACAGCTTGCAGACACGAAGTCTATTTACCCTCTGATCTCAGAACACACTCTGGATCAGAGCAAACCTGTCCACTAAATCCCAGTGGAACAGTAACTCGAAAAATGCAATGTATAAGAAAAACAAAAATACAGAGTAAAGAATGAACTCAGATGATGCTAGTCAATGAATCTTCAGACTTCTTGCGCAGCAGAAGAGATTGTAGCCTGAAGGAATGAACATCACGATCTGAGTAGGATCTTCTCTTCAGTTGAGACTAGATCAGACTGATGCTTCTGTGGTTCTTCAGCATCTGATCTTCTTCACCAGGAGAACGAGCTGGTACTGCAATCTTCGCCCTGGACCTTCTTCGAATGTCCCCTTGCCCTCAGTTTTCCAGAAGAGAAAAATGCCTCACTCACAATTCTACTCTCTGCACGAGTGCTTCTATATCTTTCTCAAATACACCTCCTCATTTCAATCACGATCCACTTCTCTATTTCCTCTTTTATTTTTCCCGCGCCGGATTGGGCCCTACGAGATTCCCAATCATTTTCCCACGTGAGGAGAAGCTTCTGGACTAAAGGAGGAAGAGAGTGCTTCGCTTGCAGACGTGGCTGGCCCACTTTATCCAGTCCTTCTGCTCGAGCACTTATCTGGGACTGGGTGCGTCGACGCTAGCATCTGGTTGCGTCGACGCTGTGTGAAGGCAGCTTCTGATCTTCCTTCGATTTACGGCTTCAGGCAGTCGCTGCGTCGACGCTGATAACTGGATGCGTAGACGCAGTGTGAAGGCAGCTTCTGATCTTCCTTCGATTTACGGCTTCAGGCAACCGCTGCGTCGACGCTGATAACTGGATGCGTAGACGCAGTGTGAAGGCAGCTTCTGATCTTCCTTCGATTTATGGCTTCAGGCAACCGCTGCGTCGACGCTGATAACTGGATGCATAGACGCAGTGTGAAGGGATCTTCTGGAGGCAAACGCGTCGACGTTGTCTTGCTTGAGGCGTAGACGCAGTCTTGATGAAGTGTGCTTCAACTTGTAGGAGCTGAAGGCTGCGTCGACCCTGACCATTGCCTGCATTAATGTTCAACAGCAATTCTTGCCACATACCAGATTGTCAGATAATAATACACCCTGTCATATCATGGTGGTCATCATCAAAACCAGGAGGACAACAGGAAGTGCCCTAGCCTTCAACCGCAGAGGATGGCATGATACCCCTCGGAGGTCCCCCAGAGTAGAGCTTCGCACCAATCACCTAAAATAGTGATACAACTCCTATGTTGGGTCTTCGCTCAACTATCCTTCCAATGCCCTGGCCTCAAGGCTCACAGCTCGTGCTCACCGTTGCTATCTAGTACATTTAGCTTCGTTCTATCTCCCAGATGGCCCGCCTGCCAGCCGCTCAAGCTTCTGTCGACCAGGGCCATGTCTCCAACCCGGCTACCTCAAGCTCTCACATCCTCCTAGTCGTCGACAAAACTTGTAACGACCCGAGAATCCGATTACCGAGAAGGCCCGATAACCCGAGACTCGCACCGCCACCCACGAGTCCGAAGACTCGGAAGGGTTAAAAGGCTGGTGTGGAGACTACACAAGTATCACAAATAATTACAGAAATTAAAGAGTTATATAATTAAGCAGGAAATAACTTAACAGTTTACATGATACATGGTCCACATGATACAATAAAATAACAACAACAGTAATCCACAACTAGTACGGAGACAAGAAAGAAAAGTACAGCTACACGGGACATACCTCGGCTCTGAGCCCTGACACTAACGCTGGGCACCTGAACCATGCTGAGCCTCAGACGCGCTCCCCTGAGGCCGCGACTCACCTGAAACACGGTGAAAACATGCAGGGAATGAGTCTCGGAACAAGACTCAGTATAGATCACTCAAACCCTACCTCGCAAACGGAGAAACCGCTACGCTAGCAGGAAGTGAGTACCTCAAAAGAAAAGCCCTGCAATCTACAAAACATCGACCTCACGGCACGAAAGCCGACACACGTGCCACGGTGGAACGACCGGAGCACCACGGTCAACACGACAAAACCCTGAGGTCAAAGTCGTAAAGACTGACAGTCTGACACTCCCGACTCGACAGGAGTACCTCCCACTAGAAGTACAGTCGGTAGCGTCCCCTGACGTCTTACACCGCACCACTGGTGAACTGCCTGACGTGGTAGCTCCTACCAAAGGCACGAACACCGCACAAGAAACACAAACAAGTGACTAGCTGACGCTCGTCAGCGTGGGTCCAACCGCCCCCAACCACGTGTGCACATACAGATAGCGCGTCCCTGGTCTGGCCCTCTGATTGGTTTTCCCCTGGAGCCCGACTCTGGCTACCGACGAGGGGCCCGACGGAAACCAGTCTAAAACCGTCCTCAGGGTAGCCTCTCCACCACTCCCTGGTGGGTCCACTCGCGTGCAGGCAGGCTACGACTAGTGGAGGGTCACTACGGAGTAGACTCTCAAGTCAACGGAAAATAACGTCCGCATCCGACGACGTACGGGAACCGTCCCACGTACCAGCACCGTCGCACGGCGACCACGGTTGGAAAAGAAACGGGGTTGCAAACCACCCGGGGCAACCCTGAGCCTGACGGTCTACCCTAGACGCGTCACAGGCTATGACGGTCTAAGGCTGGACCGTCACAGCCATCTGACGGCCCAACACAGGGGCGTCAGACACCTAGTGCAAAATAATGTGTAACGCATCTGCCCCGGTGCGTTACAGTCTGTGACACGCCTACCCTGATGCGTCACAAGACAAGTGGAAAACAAACTGTGACGCGTGCCACTCGGTGCGTCACAGGCCCTAATGCACTTAGCCTGGTGCGTCACAGGCTGTAACGGACCATGCCTGGTGCGTTACAGTGTGGGAATGCGTCCACTTTAACGCACCCACACAGGGGCGTCACAAGGCTGTGACGCGCCAAGCCTGGTGCGTCACATGCCTTGACCCCTAACGGTCAAAAACCAACGGTAAAGCCAACGGTCGACTCGTCCCTGACGGTCTAACCCAGGCGTGTCACAACGCCTGTGGCGGTCTATCGTGGGACCGTCACAGCCCACAGACCCCAATGGGCTGAACACAGGGCTGTAACGCACCCACCTGGGCGCGTTACATAGCGTGACGGTCATTGGAAGGACCGTCACACCCGCCCGAGGGTGAAACGGCGAAAAATGCCCCAAAAAACTGACCACCCCCCGTGCCTCCACTGGAGAGGGGGAAATCAAAGGAGAAGACCCCTGGGGACCCCTAGCATGCTCCTAAGCCATCAAAACGCGAAATCATGGCTCAAATCCATAGATCGGGCGAACTCTCCCCAAATCATGGAAAGCCCCAAACCCGCATGAATACCCATCTCTCGGCCTCCCCTCGGCCTACAAATCGCGGGAAAGGAAGGCAAGAGGCTAAGGGATGTCACCCTACCTCAAATGCACCCCGAGGCGCGCCGGATCGACCACAATCGCAAGAAATCGCTTGAAAACCCTCTTTCTTCCTTGAGCTCCCACGGTTCACGAACGCCCTACGATCACCTCGCCGTCGCCGTCGTCACCTCGTCGCCGCCCCGTGCCGTCTGCAGCCAGAGGAGGTGCCGCCACGGTCTCGCCGGACGAAGAAGAGGGGGAGAGGGGCGCTCTCACGGTGGGGGAGAAAGGAGGAAGAAGAAGAAGAAGAAGAAAGAGGGTGGGGGGAGAGAGAAAAGGGGGGTATTTATAGGAAAATCTGAAAATTCCAGAAAATACCAAAAAATCAAAAATCGCATTTCCACGATCCTCGGAACGCACCGATCGCAACGGTACCACTCTCGCCTAGGTGAACGACCCGGTTCACCCGCAACGAGGTTCCGAAGGAATTACCGAAACACACACCGAGAATCAGAAAACACACGCAGAAAAGCCGCGGAACGCTCCCGGGCCTCCGAAACAACTCCGAATCGCGCCGATCCGAACACGAAAGATGTCCGAAATGAAATTTTGGACACAATAGAGTCAGACACTCTGAGAAACCAGATCCGGGACCCAAGAAGAAGGATCCGAAAGGACCGAGATATTACAAAACTTGAGGCCGATTAAACTAGAGCATTACACTACAAGCAAAAGTGGTGTTAGCGACGGACATACTTTGTTGCAAATCAATCGCTAATATATGTCAAAAGACCTTAGCGACGGATTAGCGACAAAAGAAGGTAGTCATATTATTCTAGTTGCAAATTAGAGATGGAAAAATATCAGTTACAAATCCGTTGAAAATATTATCGACTGAAAGCATTTCATCTCAACTCTGTCTCTACATGCTTAGCATTGTTCCTCTACGACATATCATTTATTTATCGGTACTCCGTCGCTAAAATATTTGTGACAGAAAAGCTATCGATCGCAAAATCTTTCATAAAAAATTTAGTGACGAAAATGATGTTAGTCATTAATCCATCGTAATTATCATTGTAAATGAGTGCCGCAAATCTATCACAATTGCGACTGATCATGGTCGTCGCAATCGTCGTAATTACGACTGATCAAGGCTGTCGCAATTACGATTGATCTTGATGGGTAGAAGTCCGTCTCAAATCCGTCACAATTGCTATTGATCATGCTATCGCAAATCTGTCTCTATTTTTTGACCTTTTAAATATTGTATTATATTAAAATATTATTTAAATAATAAAATATAACACCCACGTCTCACTAACAAATGAAAATGACATTAAATTCAAATACAAATTGTTCAAATATAAAATTTTAAACGTATCATTTTTTTCAATACTATAAAAAATCAAGAAAGATCTTGGATATGCTCATCCTCCTTGTCCTCCTCGTCTCCCCCGTCGCCATGCACTGCATGTGTAGTAGGATCCTACATTAGAAATAAAAAATAAAATACTATTAGATGTATAGATATAATAAATTTAATAAAAAATTAAATTAAATAAATTATTAGATTTTATAATTTTGAAACAAGATAATTTGTACTTGAATTCTTTGGTTTTAAACTAAGTTATTTAGGAGAAGGATATTTTGAGTGTGAAGCCCAAACTAAGAATCTGATTTGGAATCCATCAGCTCCTGTGTAATGTCCCGAGTTTTTCGGATCTGGATCCGTGGGTTTCGGATCACCTTTCCGTGTGTTTCGGATTTGAGTCCGATCGAGCTTCGGACTTTTTTTACCGGGTTGTCGGACCCACTGATGGTGTGCCCGTGAGTTTCCTTAGGTCCGTGGTGTTGTGAGAAGCACGTCGGTAATTTTCTGTAATTTTCGGAGCACCTTTGTGGGTCCCGGGTTACGTTTTGGGGTTTACGCGTGTTTTTCCCTGATGTGCCTTCGGAACTCTGTGCAGGGCGAACCGTGGTGTTCTCTAACTCCGGGACGTTACCATTGCGTTGTGCTATTCCCGAGGATGCGGAGGTAATTTTTCATATTTTTCTGAATTTCTGTAATTTCTGAGTTTTTCTATATATTAACACTTTTTCTCTCTCCCCATCTCTCATCTCTCTCTTCCCTCCCTCTCTCTTCTCTCACGCTCTCTCCTCTCCCCCTCTCACTCCGGGCGGCCGACGGAGGCGGCGAGGGCGGGGCGGCGTGGTTCGTGGGACGTGGAGCGACGGGCTCGGGACGAGGATCGCGATGGTGGAGGCGGTTCGTGGGATCGCGCGCCGGCGAGGGTTTAAACAGCATTTCTTCCCGGATCAGCGAGCTCGGGGGCGCGAAATCTTCAGTGGAGGTAGGGAGATGGACCCCCAGCTCGTGCTCTTCCTTTTTCGCGAGTTTTATAGGCCGTGGTGAGCCGAGAGGGCCTATTTGAGCTTTTTTGGGAAAATCCATATTTTTGGGGTGTGCGCCCGATCTACCGTTCTACCGCATTTCGGACCGATTCGAGGGTCTTGATGCATGCTAGGGCCCCTAGGGGAGCTTCCCCGTTGTTTTTGCCATCATCCGTGGATGATCGGGGCGTGGAACGGAATTTTTGGGTGTAGTTCACCGTTTCACCGTCGGGACGATGTGGCGGTCGTTCCAGTGACCGCCACAGTGTGTAACGCGTCTGTGCAGGTGCGTTATGTTCCCTTTGTTTTGGGGTATTGGTGTTCGTGGGCCTGACGGTCTCACGATAGACCGCCACAGGGCTGTGACGCCCTCATGCTAGACCGTTACGGTGGTCCCGACCGTGGTTTATAACCGTTGGGGGTCGTAGACACCTGACGCACCTAGAGTGGGGCGTCAGGGTGGTGTGACGCCCCTGGGCAGGAGCGTTAGAGCTAACGCATCCACCCTACACCCTAGCGTGCTTGGGTAGATGCGTTAGAGAGTGTGACGCACTGAGCGGCATGCGTCATGGCTTATGTAGCTCCTTGGCCTAACGCACCGACATCGGTCCGTTAGGTGACGTAACGCCCCTGGAGGAGCGCGTTACATTCCATTTTCACTCGTGCCCTGACGCACCTGTTTAGGTCCGTCAGGTGCTGTGACGCACCAGCGTGGGCGCGTTACAGTTCTTTTCACACCGAGTGTCTGACGCTCCTGAGTTGGACCGTCAGGGTGCTGTGACGGCCTAGTCTTGGACCGTTACAGCTGTGACGGCCCAAAGGGGGACCGCCAGGCACTGTGTTATGCCGAAGTGGTTCTTCATGCTTGCCGCGATCATTTCACGTTGTGTAGGTCCCTAGTCGACCCGGTTGCGACCCAGTGGTCGACTTGCGGTCTTGTGAATGCCCCAGACACCCGTGGGATTCTGTGTCCGTATTTTCAGGGTGTCAGGAGGACCGTGCTACCTCGTTTAGCGTGCCCATGGGTTGAGAGTCTGGGTGACTCCTCGTGTGACGGGCTTTTGTGTTGCGCTTGACCGAGTCACCGTGTATCGGTGTGTGTGCGGTGGGATCTCCCCCGCATGCCGTGAGTTTTCCTGGAAGATGATTCCCGAGTGGGCCATGTGTTTGGCATTGGACTGCGAGTCCAGTTATCGGCGTGGCAGCTTGTGCGTTGCCCTGGGAATCATGCTTCTATGCTTTCCGTGTGGGCTATGTGTGTGGCCTTGGACCGTGAGTCCAGTTGTCCAGCCTAGAGCTGGAGGTTTCCCGCTTTTCCCTGAGAGTGGGATTTGGTTTGGCGGGCTGTCAGCTGCCTTGGGAACTGTGTTTCTGCGTTTCTGCGTGGTCGAGTACGCGGCCCGTGGACTGCGAGTCCCGTTTCTTCTCTGACTGTGGTCACCGTGCGACGGTGCTGGTACGTGGGACGGTCCTCGTACTTCGTCGGGTTCGGACGTTATTTTCCATTGACTTGAGAGTCTACTCCTTCAGTGACCCTCCACTAGTCGTAGCCTACCAGTACGCGTGTGCTGGTCTCAACTGGGAGTAGGTGTACGGGCTTACCCTGAGGATGATTTTTAGACTGGTTTTCGTCGGGCCCCGCGTCTAGCAGCCAGAGCCCGGCTGAGGGGAAAACCAGATAGAGGCCAGGCCAGGGGCGGACGACCTGTGTGTGCACACGTGGTTGGGGGCGGTTGGACCCACGTCGACGGGCGTGACCCCAGCTAGTCACTTGTTTTGTGGTTACTTGTACGGTGTCTCAATTCCCGCTGGGCCGGAGGGAGACACCTGAGGCGCGGACTAAGACGTCAGTGGACGCATTCGGCCTTACTTCTAGTGGGAGGTACTCCTGTTCTGGACAGAGAGTGATAGACTGTCAATTTCCGTGACTTCGACCTTCGGGTTTTCGGTCGTGTTGACAGTTGAGTTTCGGTTGTCTCGCGTGGCACGTGTGTCGGTTTTCGTGCCGTGAGACTGGTGCTAGTAGCTTTACCGAGGTTGCGTCTTGTTGTGCGGTACCCGTGACCAGGTGGTCAGGGTTGCACCTTGGATAGCGTGTCTGTTGTATATATATCTCGGTATTTTTGATGATAACAAAACCAAGGACTTTTGGTGGCTCACATGTTTGGAATCTCTGACCTAAGTGTTTTTCACAAGTTTTCAAGGTCGGATTTCTTCATGCCCTTGCTTAAGGTTTTAGCCTTCCGAATGGTTTCCTATGATCTCAAATGAACTTGAAATTACCTATAAACATGCATCCAATTCATGTCTCGATCTTATGGATATGGTTCTCTGGGCTAAACTCTTTATCTTTCAGGTCTTTTGAAAGTCCGGTCGACCTCTAGCATGACTCCGGTCGACCTGAAATAACAGGATGCAATTCTCTACAGTCTGTCACAGTGGCGGTCAACCGCCCCTCAAATCCCGATCGACCGAAATTACCAGGGACCGGCCACCTGCAGGTTTTTTCTCAGTGGCGGTCGACCGCCAGCCCCTGCAGGTCGACTGCCAGCCCCGAGCTGCCAACAATTGTTGACTTTTTATCATTTCGAGCAAAGCCATTCTCATGGGTATTGTTTAATCCATAAGCAACCAAACTCTCCAGAAATTGTGGATCTGGTCTGGGAGAGTCCTTGGACCATTCAAGAACCTATAAAACATATACAATAGGGATTGGAAAACCCTAATGCTTAAGGTGGATCAAGGGGGCTGCCAAGAGGAAGAGAAGGGATTCAGCACTGTAGACGTGAACAGTGCTCCGAGAAAAGTTCTTCATCCTTCTTCATCCAATCAAGTGAAGATCAGCCCAAGGACTCAAGCTGCATCCAAAGCATCCAATCATCCATTAAGGGGGAGCAAATCAAGATTCTTCTCTTGTGTTCTAAATTCATCTTGTTCTCTTAAACTTCATCTGCGGTTCTTCTAATTGTTAAACATTTCAGTGTGTGTGGATCTTCCTAGATCCATGTGTGTGTGTTTGTGTGTTCTCCGTTGTAGCTGCGTGTGTGTTAAGGTGTTTCTTACACCTTCGCGGGAACTCTCCTTCACAGTGTGTGAGTGTTGTGTGTGTTTGATCTTGTAACTTCTTACAAGATAGTGTGTGGATCCTCACAGTCCGTGAGGGGTGGACGTAGGTTGCCGTTGTGGCATCCGAACCACCTAAAAATCGCTGTCTCAGTGTGGTTTGTTCCTTTTCCTCTATCTCCTTTCTGTGCAAATCGTAAGTGTGCATTCCAGTTCAATTTTTATTCTCGTTTATCCTGCATAATCGTTTTATCACCATATAGTTTTTGCCTTGTCTGTTGGCTGTTGTTAGTTTTGTTTCTCATATTAGCATCCTATCACATATTTTATAAAAAAGCCGAAAAAGTTTGATTAAAAATATCAACACCCAATTCACCCCCCTCTTGGGTGCCATTAAATCTCGGGACTTCAATTGGTATCAGAGCCAAGGCTATTTCTTTCTGACAGTTCTAAAATACAACACCAATTCATACTCTTTCTTTCTTTCTTTCTTTCTTGACGGCTCTTGAGACCCTTGGCCACTCCATCAACCGTCCTCCCTACTTTGACGGTTCAAACTATTCGTACTGGAAAAACAGAATGCATGTCTTTCTTAGGGCTCAAGAGTATGAAGTTTGAAGAGTTGTGGACAAGGGTCCTCATAAACTAGGGGATGATGAAGATAAATGGACACTTGAGGAAATTAAGAAATGCACTGCTAACTATAATGCCATGAATATCATGCAATGTGCTATACACCCTAATGAATTCTCTCGTGTCTCCATGTGCAGCTCGGCCAAAGAAATGTGGGACAAGCTACGACTCATATATGAGGGAACTTCAGAAGTCAAGGAAACCAAGGCAAACCTCCTAGTCACTGACTATGAGTTATTTAAGATGAAACATGAAGAAACCATCTCTGAGATGTTTGCAAGGCTAACAGAGATCACAAATGGTCTCAAGAGTCTTGGGAAAGAATACTAAAATTCTGACCTCGTAAGGAAAGTGCTAAGGTCCCTACCGTCGGCATGGCACACAAAGGCCACGGTGATTGAAGATTCAAAGAACTTGTCTACTCTCACCCTGGATGAACTCATAGGGTCACCCATGACCTATGAGATAAATATAAGGAGAACAGTTGATGAAGACATCAAGAAGAAAAAGGTCATTGGACTGAGAGCTCATCACTCCGATGACGAATTACAAGAAGGTGAATCAAGTGACGGAAGCAATGAAGAGGAAGAATTGGCGATGATAACTCACCAAGTGAGGAGATTTCTAAGGAAGAAGAGAAACTTTCATGGAAACATTAGAAAAGGGCAAAGAAAGCCCATGCAGACCAAAGGCGAGTCGAGCAAGCCAAGTAGCATCATATGCTACGAATGCAAGAAGCCCGGGCACATGAGAGGTGAATGTCTGGATCTGAAAAAGAAATTCAAGAAGGATAATTTCAAGAAACCCAAAGCCATGGTCGCCACGTGGAGCGACGAAGAAGATGAACCATCTGATGAAGAGATCCAAGAACTTGTTGAAAGCTTGTGCCTCATGGCACATGAAGATGAATCCACGGAGGTAAACTCCGACCCTGATTTCATTTCCAATGAATAATGGGAATCTGAATATGAAAAATTGTATACGAAATGCAAGAAGATCATATCTAAAAACAAAACTCTCAAAAGAAACTTGATGACTTGTCACATGAAGATATCTTTGTCAAATTTGAGAAACTGGAACAGGAATGGTTTGAGGCCACGGAAGAAAGAGAAAGTCTATTACAAACTATTTCAGACTGTGATAAAGCCAAAGAAGAACTATCATGCAAAGTAGTTGAAATGGAGAAAGCATGTGAAAAAATAAAAATTGAAGAACAAATTCTGAAATCCACAAACTCAGAACTTAAAAAGACAACTGTGAGCTTGGAAAAAGAAGTGGATGATCTTCAGTTCACATTGTCTAAGTTTGTTAAGGGCAAGCAAAATCTAGATAATTTGTTGGGAGTGAAAGTCAATTTTCAAAAAGAAGGTCTTGGATACACTCCACAAAACTAAAAATCTTTTGAGCATAAGATCACCACATCATTTGCTCATGAAAGAGGTGAAAATCATGCTTCATGTTCAAAGCCTGAACCAAAACATGAGCAACCCAAACCACGACAGTTTCAAGGAAAGTTTGCACCTGTTAATTGCTATCATTGTGGTAGATTTGGTCATGCTATTGTGAACTGCTGGTTTAAACAAAGTCCACCTAGAAATCATGTCTCTTGGACCAAGAAAAGATATACCAAGAACTTGACTAACTCCTACGGACCCAAACTAGCTTGGGTACCAAAAATAATTGCATGAGAATTTTTCTTCTTGCAGATATGTCTTGAAACCAGGGGGAGCAAATGGTACTTAGATAGCGGGTGTTCAAGGCATATGATAGGGGACAAGAAAGTGTTCTCCACACTGCAAGATAAGGATGGAGGTTCAGTTGTCTTTAGAGGTCAAGACAAAGGTAAAATCGTTGGGATTGACAATATTGGTAAGAATTCTAAAATTCTTATTGAAGATGTGCTTTTGGTGAAAGGCCTGAATCATAATCTGCTTAGCATAAGCCAATTGTGCGATAAGGGTTTTAAAGTTATTTTTGATGAAACCCACTGCATTGTCTTAAACAAAAACTCAAATGAGATTAAATTTCTTGGAAAAAGGAATAACAATGTTTATACTGTTGATATTGATAACGTTTCGTGTGATGATCTCTGCTTGGTTGCGAACAATCATGAAAATGCTTGGTTATGGCACCGAAGGTTAGGTCATGCTAGTTTTGGAGTTATCTCTAAGTTGTCTAGACATGACCTGGTGATTGGACTGCCTAAATTAAAATTTGAAAGTGACAGAATCTGTGAAGCTTGCACGAAAGGCAAGCAAATACGAATTTCCTTCAAAAACAAAAACATTGTTTCATCCGCTAGGCCTTTGGAACTGTTGCATCTTGATCTTTTTGGTCCTACTAGAACATCTAGCCTAGGAGGAAAATCCTATGGTTTTGTGATTGTTGATGATTTTTCCAGATTCACATGAGTGCTGTTTTTAGCAAATAAAAATGCTGCCCTGACGGAGTTTCAAGTGTTTTGCAGAAAAATTCAGAATGAAAAGGGTTACCTCATCACCACAATCCAGAGTGATCATGGTGGTGAATTTGAAAATCATGAATTCAGCATGTTCTGTGAGGAACATGGGTACACACACAACTTTTCATCACCAAGGACGTCCCAGCAAAATGGAGTAGTAGAAAGGAAGAATAGAACGTTAATAGACATGGCCCGGACCATGCTCAGTGAAAATTCCCTACCTAAGTATTTTTCGGCTGAAGCCGTGAGTACAGCATGCTACATCATAAACATGGCAATGGTAAGGCCCATTCTAAAGAAAACTCCATATGAGCTCTACAAGGGTAAGAAGCCAAACATCTTCTATCTTAAACCCTTTGGATGCCCCTGCTATGTCTTGAACAATGGTAAGTCCAACCTGAGTAAGTTTGATAAAAGAGTGATAAAGATATTTTTCTAGGTTATGCACTCAATTCTAGAGCTTACCGATTATTCAATAAAAAGACTTTGGTCGTTGAAGAAAGCCCTCATGTTATTTTTGATGAATCCGATTCAAAACTCACAAATCAAATTTCTTCCACTCTGGATGCAGATGAAGATCCCATGAACTCATCATATGTCAAAGCTAAGGATGAACCATTGAAGGCAACCTCGAGCAAAAATGAGGAAGATGAGGATCCTACAATTGAGACACTGCAAGAACCACAAGTGCAACATCCTGATTTGCCCAATTCCTCCACTTTTTTAAAGGATCATCCAGCTGTGAACATCATAGGTAATTTGGAGGATGGGATAAAAACTAGGTCCTCTCTAAGGCAGGTTGAAGAGGAGGACTTGATGGCCCTTCTTTCACAAGAAGAGCCCAATGACATTCATGAAGCTCTCCAAAATGAATTCTAGATTCAGGCCATGCATGAAGAGCTGCATCAGTTTGAAAGAAACAAGGTGTGGACTCTCGTGCCGCACCCTAAAAATCATCCTACTATTGGAACTCGTTGGGTTTTCAGAAACAAGCTAAATGATGCGGGTTTAATTGTGAGAAATAAGGCCCGGCTTATGGCCAAGGGGTACAGCCAGGAGATGGGCATTGATTTTGATGAGTCCTTTGCACCGGTTGCTATACTTGAAGCAATCCGGATCTTACTGTCCTACGCTTGCTCCTTGAACTTTAAACTATTTCAAATGGATGTTAAATCTGCATTTCTTAACGGCTACATCAAGGAGGATGTCTTTGTAGAGCAGCCGCCAGGTTTTGAAGACTCCAAACATCCACGACATGTGTACAAGCTCCAAAAGGCCTTGTACGGACTAAAACAAGCACCAAGGGCATGGTATGAACGGCTTACCTCTTTTCTGACTGAAAATGGGTTCAAGAGAGGTAAGGTTGATCAAATACTTTTCACAAGGAAATCAGGTAAGGACATTTTAGTCGTTCAAGTGTATGTGGATGACATTATTTTTGGAGCTACTAACAATGCTTTATGCGAAGATTTTGCAAAGACTATGCAAGGAGAATTCGAGATGAGCTTAATGGGGGAGCTGAACTTTTTTCTTGGATTGCAGGTGAAACAAACTTCAGAAGGAATTTTTATCAATCAAGCCAAATATACTATGGAATTGCTGAAGAAATACGGGATGGCAGAAGCAAAACCCATATCAACTCCCATGGCCACCACCACAAAGCTGGATAGAGATGAAAATGGTAAAACAGTAGATCCTACACTGTTTCGAGGTATGATCGGATCACTACTGTACCTTACAGCATGTCGCCCTGACATTCAATTCAGTGTATGTCTTTGTGCCCGTTTTCAGTCATGCCCCAAGGAATCTCATTTATCAGCTGTGAAACGCATCTTTAGATATCTCATTGGCTCAATAGACTTTGGCTTGTGGTTTCCTATCGGTGGTTCCTTTGATTTAATTGCCTATACCGATGCGGATTATGCTGGGTGCATTGTAGATCGTAAAAGTACAAGTGGATACTGTCAGTTTCTTGGTGGTTGCCTAGTCTCATGGGCCTCCAAGAAACAACATTCAGTAGCTCTCTCAACGGCCGAGGCTGAATATGTAGCCGCTGGAAGTTGTGGAGCTCAAGTACTTTAGATCAAAAACCAACTGCTTGATTTAGATATTGAAATGAAAGCTGTTCCAATACTGTGTGATAATACCAGTGCAATTAATTTGTCAAAAAATCATGTTCAGCACTCAAGGACCAAACATATAGATATTCGCCATCACTTTCTGAGAGATCATGTAGGGAAAGGGGTCTTTGAATTGAACTTCATTGACACACACAATCAGCTAGCTGACATCTTCACCATACCCCTAAACCAGGATCAGTTTAATAAGATAAGAAGAGAACTTGGGATGTGCAAGAATGAGAGCATACATGCATAGGTTTTCATCTAAGGTATAGGGTTGCATTTGTAGAAAAATCATGTGCATCGAGGGTAGAAAACATGCATATTGCCTCTTCTTTTTCTTATGTGTTTTTACTCACCTTGTATGCCTGATTGTAACTATTTATATTCAACCCTTCTTGAATAATACTACTATGGCTAAATATTCCTTGATCACAAACATCTGTGGACTCAGTGTTGTTGGTACTAAAGGTACTTACTAGGGAAAATCAGAACCTCTTCTCATATATGCATCTTCTTCTCCTTACTTCCCATGTCATGTTGGTGGCCCCTCTCAGGCAGTCCGTTGCCTATCCCCCAAATATAAAAAAAAGGAGAAACGAAAAAGAAAATCAAAAAAAAGAAGAGAAAAAGAAAGAAACAAAAAAAGGGAGAATTTCAATCTTTGGGGATTTTGGTCCTGGCGATCGACCGCCAGGCCCGCGCCGGTCGACCGCCGATGGCGGACCGGCCCGACTTAAGGGTCAACCGACCCTTCATATATGGGTCTTTTTCTTTCCATTCTCTCTCTCCTACCCTTCCACTCACTCTCTACCACCAAACCCCAACCCTAGCAATCCTCATCTCCACCATTCAAGCCTCCACAACCCTTCCTCCTCTATCCGCACATTGACTCGGTCGTCCCGGCATCACTTCGGGACCTCCTCCATACTATCGGTTGTGCGTTCGTGGAGATCCCTCTCAACTTCTTTTATGTGGAAAGGTTCCTCCAAGCCCTAGAAGTGTCCCTTGTGCTCCATCCACATTCCCGGGGTTGAGATCGATTGCTCAAGGGTTTTCTGGTGGGTTTTTCGAGTTTGGGATGCCGCCAAGACGGAGTTCTCGGCGTTTTGCCCAAGGAGAAGCTAGCCGTCAACGGCAAGCGGCCCCGGCTCCTCCATCTCAGCAAGCTCCTCCTATGCCTCGAGCACCTTTACCTCCACATCCTATTATCGACCCTCGCTCGGTTGACTTCGATGAGGTGAATGAGCTCTTCCCGAATTTGTGCACTCTTTTTGAGGTTCAGGACAGTTGGATGGATTTTGTTACCCGGTACAATAGATATTATCCTCTGTTGGTGCAGCAGTTCTACAGGTTTTTAGTTGTGAGGAATGACCAGTTATACACCACGGTTGAAGGTGTGGAGCTTCATATCACTCCGGAGTTATTTCAGCAGGCCCTAGGAGTATCCGCCATGGGTGCAGATAGGGCATATGGTTTTGGTGAAGTTCCAACAACATTTACTGCTATGACCAACTGTGAGTATGTGCACGGTGTGAGCAATTTGATCAAGCTGAATGCCAATCATTTTCCTCCAATACAACGAGTCTTGCACCACATGTTTACATCATTGATTTATCCCAAAGTGGGCGGTCGGGATGAGGTTACAGAGGTTCAGCGATTTCTGTTCTATCATGTTATGAATGGTATTCAAATCAATATGGGTCGGCTCATGACTGATCTGATTGGAACATGTCGTACCTACCTCCGGCGGTCTCTTCCCTATGCTTCGTAGTTGACCGGTGTCTTCATTTATGCCGGGATTAATGTGGCAAATGAGCAGTTCATCTATGTTCGGCAGGATGATGTGTATAATAAGCATAAAATTTTCACAGATTTTGGCTACTACTTTGGTCCCGATGGTGAGCTTGTGCGGGACATTCCAGTTTATAGGGAAGATGAGATCAGTGAGGAAGATGATGAGCCAGCGCAGCAGCAAGGCGAAGGGGATGTCCCCCCTCCAGTTCCAGCTGAGGAGCAGCCTCCTCCATCATCCCCGTATCACCCGGATCTTGAGATGCCTCCTCCACCCCAGTTTCACCATGGGGAATCTTCCACTCAGGGGGCCGGACAGCGCACTTCGGTGGACTATGAAGCTCTTGACGGGCGGCTTACCGGCTTGGAGACTCGTGTGGATAACCTTGGGGATCGTCTCTCTACCCTTGGAGACACTATGGGCACTGCGTTTGACACCCTATCAGGGCGCATGGCCACCTTCTCTACTGCCTTCGAGACTCTCTCTACTCAGATGGCCACTCTCACCACCCACATGACTTCTTTCCGAGAGGATTTAGCTGAGTCTGGCCAATCCTTCAGCTTCATGCACCTCTCCCTTCTTGGCATGCGGCGCCAGGATGCGGCTCGTGATGAATCCATTGGTCATATTCTTGATCTTCTTCACAGTCATGGCCACCATCTTGGCGACATTCGTCGGCACCTTGGCCTTCCACCTACACCTCCAGCAGATCAGCCACCTCCTGAAGATGCTCCATGAGGATTTGTTTTGTTTTCAACTCTAGCGTGTTCTCTTTTGGTCCAGTGTTGCTTGAGTCCCTCCTTCGTCTATCCTATCCCTTTTTGCTGTTGACAAAGGGGGAGAAGTAGTAGGGCAGGTTTATTATCTACTTATGTATGTCGTTGTGTGGTTGTGTTGCTTGCTTGCATGTCACATGTGAGGGCTGTCAGCAGTATTAGTCTTTTGCTTAGACTTTGGTTTTAGAGTCGTGCATTCACTCGCACTAATGTACCTTGTAATGAAACTATGATGAATTGAAAGCACTGGTGTTTGAATTCAATTGTTGGCTTTTGTGTCTCATTTCATATTCTTGTTGACAAACTAGTGGTCTGTGCTACATCGTGTTGATAGGTTTGGTTTGGTGAATGACCTTCTAGCACAACGTTCAATCTGAATTTCCTAATAACATAAACCTTGGTTTGTAAGCCCTAGCGTTTTGTCATCATCAAAAAGGGGGAGATTATTGTATATATATCTCGGTGTTTTTGATGATAACAAAACCAAGGACTTTTGGTGGCTCACATGTTTGGAATCTCTGACCTAAGTGTTTTTCACAAGTTTTCAAGGTCGGATTTCTTCATGCCCTTGCTTAAGGTTTTAGCATTCCGAATGGTTTTCTAAGATCTCAAATGAACTTGAAATTACCTATAAACATGCATCCAATTCATGTCTCGATCTTATGGATATGGTTCTCTGGGCTAAACTCTTTATCTTTCAGGTCTTTTAAAAGTCCGGTCGACCTCCAGCATGACTCCGGTCGACCTGAAATAACAGAATACAATTCTCTACGGTCTGTCACAGTGGCGGTCGACCGCCCCTCAAATCTCGGTCGACCGGAATTCCTAGGGACCGGCCACCTGCAGGTTTCTCAGTGGCGGTCGACCGCCAGCCCCGAGCTGCCAACAATTGTTGACTTTTTATCATTTCGAGCAAAGCCATTCTCATGGGTATTGTTTAATCCATAAGCAACCAAACTCTCCAGAAATTATGGATCTGGTCTGGGAGAGTCCTTGGACCATTCAAGAACCTATAAAATATATACAATATGGATTGGAAAACCCTAATGCTTAAGGTGGATCAAGGGGGCTGCCAAGAGGAAGAGAAGGGATTCAGCACTGTAGACGTGAACAGTGCTCCGAGAAAAGTTATTCATCCTTCTTCATCCAATCAAGTGAAGATCAGCCCAAGGATTCAAGCTGCATCCAATCATCCATTAAGGGGGAGTAAATCAAGATTCTTCTCTTGTGTTCTAAATTCATCTTGTTCTCTTAAGCTTCATCTGCGGTTCTTGTAATTGTTAAACATTTCAGTGTGTGTGGATCTTCCTAGATCCGTGTGTGTGTGTTTGTGTGTTCTCCGTTGTAGCTGCGTGTGTGTTAAGGTGTTTCTTACACCTTCGCGGGAACTCTCCTTCCCAGTGTGTGAGTGTTGTGTGTGTTTGATCTTGTAACTTCTTACAAGATAGGGTGTGGATCCTCACAGTCCGTGAGGGGTGGACGTAGGTTACCGTTGTGACATCTGAACCACCTAAAAATCGCTGTCTCAGTGTGGTTTGTTCCTTTTCCTCTATCTCCTTTCTGTGCAAATCGTAAGTGTGCATTCCAGTTCAGTTTTTATTCTCGTTTATCCTGCATAATCGTTTTATCACCATAGTTTTTGCCTTGTCTGTTGGCTGTTGTTAGTTTTGTTTCTCATATTAGCATCCTATCACATATTTTATAAAAAAGCCGAAAAAGTTTGATTAAAAATACCAACACCCAATTCACCCCCCTCTTGGGTGCCATTTAATCTTGGGACTTCAGTGTCCAGGTTGGCCGTGTCCTGGGAGCAGGCCTCTACGGCGTGGTTGCCGTGGGTTTTTACTTCGGTAAGTGGTACTAGTGTGGTTCGGTAGCCCCCGACCGTGAGATCGGGATGTGTTTCTGGTACAGTAGGAGTAGCTGTAGTGCCGAGTTTTGACTGACCACCGGTTCGCTGTTCCTATTGTAGTTGTAGCTTTCCTTTCCGCTACTGCCGTCGTTTCCGCTTGGGGTTCCGCGGGATCCCTGCTGAGTCTCTGTTTTGGAGACTCATTCCCTGCTTTTCAGGTGTGGCGGTTCTTCCTCGAGCTTCGAGGGGGCGGTACGGAGGTTCTCAGTTGCCAGCTCGCCGGGCCGAGTGTTCACTTGACATGTGGTACGCTTTACTACTTTAGACTGTACTTTCTATTGGACTAGACTCTGTTGTAGCTGTAGTTGTTTATTTATTTCTGTTAATTGTGTAAGGTTTCGCACAACACTATCGGGCAACGCAGCGGATAACAAAAAATTCATTTTGCCCGATCCCGGTGCTATGGAAACCTTAATCTGTGCTCTAATCGGTGTTTCTAATACCCCAACCCGCCTAATTACAGGTTACGTGTTTATACCTTACGCGGAACGACGCTGTCCGCTATGCCCGATGCAGAATACCGAGCCGCACAACTGCACGGCCTCTAGAGTCGATCCACACGGACCCTTCTGCAGTGACGGTACCTCCGGCACGGACCTTCCTAGACCCTTTCACCTTCTGGAGAGAGAGAGAGCAAGAGGAAGGAAAGGGGGGAGCTAATACTCCTCTTAGGCTTAAGTGCTTGATTAGCCAAAGAGAAGAATCGAACGAGCTCACGTAGGATGCCATATATATAGAATTTTGGTCATTTCTGAAAGGGCTCCAAGAGACCGAAATTATATATATATATCATATCTACTATTATACATATGTATTAAGCTCCATTTACGCTCCTTTCCAAAAGGAATTAAATGGAAATAATACATACACTTGTATAACAATAATCCGTCACCCAAGAATCTATTGTGTGTGATCCTCTAGGCCCATAGTCACTCTAGTTTAAGGCCCATTAACTTCTAATTCCCAATTAGAAGTAAATTAAACATATTCTTCGCTTCTACTAGAGCCGAATAATAGTTTAATTTATTTCGAACCTTTGATCACGTTGGGTCAAGCAAATCCGCGTGATCCTAGAGGACACCGGGTTTAAACCAGCCTATCTGGTACCTGTAAGTCCACAGTTACCGGATCGATATAACCCCTCGCTCCTTCTATAAGTCTGGTACGATCGAGGGTATGGTTTCTGTCAAAACCCATGATCGTGCCATTCGACTATGACCTCCTTAAAGTGTATGACGTCTGTTCTAAACGAACTCACACTACCCTGGCCAGGGATTTAACGGAGCGTCAATGTCATGACCCATTAACTATCTGATATATACCCGACAGTGAGCGATCCCCTCTTGACCATTGATGATCTTCACACGTATCCTGGAGTGGTTAATGACTCGGCAACTCATGACTTATGGTTAAAGTCACTTAGCTAAGTAATTAAACTATTCCAGTCCTCGTGTAAGATCCGATCAATGTCTCAGGTCAAAGGACCAACGATGCTACTGAGACAGTTGGATCTTCAGTTGACTTTAGGTATAATCAACCATCTGAAGATCCAATAGCGGATCAGTTCAGTGTACATCCTCCAAGGACATACACCTACACATATGTGTTGGTGCCCCGTACCAATGACCATGAGACTGGTCACTGACACATCATGTGTACTGGTTTAATAGGTAATCAAAGTCCCCGAGTGATTACCCTCCAACCAGGAACAGTTTAAGGTATGTGTTCATGTAAAGTCAGTCTCATAATCGAGATCACATCTCGAGTTGACTTTACAACCACATATCCTAGGGACAACGTAAAGTGACACAATCGCATATTTACGCTCAAATACCACTTTATTAATAATGAATAAGATCGTACATATATCGGGTCTACCCGACCCTAAATTGGCATGTAGCACACCAACACTAACAATCTCCCACTTGAACTACAGCCAATTGCCCACAACTTTGAGGCCCATCTTATCCCGATGACGCTCAAATACAGTCTGTGTCAAAGGCTTAGTCAGTGGATCTGCTATGTTGTCTTCTGACGGTACACGCTCTACCATCACATCTCCTCGATCAACAATCTCCCGAATAAGGTGGAAGCGCCTGAGAATATGCTTCGACCTTTAGTGAGATCTCGGTTCCTTCGCCTGGGTGATGACCCCATTATTATCACAAAATAATGGGATGAGAGCTGATATCTCGGGAACTACGCCAAGTTCCAAGATGAATTTCTTCATCCAGATGGCTTCTTTAGCAGCTTCAGCTGCATCAATATATTCCGCCTCCATCGTCGAATCTGCAGTCGTATCTTACTTGGAGCTTCTCCAACTGACTGCCCCTCCATTCAACACGAATACAAATCCAGACATGGATTTGCAGTCATCTGGATCTGACTGGAAACTAGAATCTGTGTAAGCTATAAGCTGTAGGTCCTCTCCTCCATAAAGAAGAAAAAGATCTTTAGCCCTTCGCAGGTACTTAAGGATGCCCTTTACTGCCTTCCAGTGCTCTTCGCCTGGATTTGCCTGATATCTATTGACAATGCTTAAAGCATTGGCAACATCAGGCCGTGTACATAACATTGCATACATGATTGACCTTATCGCCGAAGCATAGGGTACCTTATTCATGTGTGCCACCTCCTCAGAAATTTTAGGACTCATCCCCTTGGATAGGCAAATTCCATGTCTCATGGGAATAAGACCTCTCTTGGAATTTTCCATCCTAAACCTTTTGAGGATAGTGTCTATGTACATGGATTGAGATAATCATAGCATCATTTTAGGTCTATCTCGATAGATCCTTATGCCCAGCACATAGGATGCTTCTCCCAAAGCCTTCATGGAGAAGGTCTTGGATAACCAAGACTTAATTGATGTCAACATCCCTACATCATTCCCAATGAGTAAGATGTCATCAACATAAAGGATCAAGAAGGTCACAGAGCTCCCACTGACCTTGTTGTAAACACAGGGTTCATCTTCATTCCGAATGAAGTTGAAAGATTTGACAGTCTCGTCAAATCTTAAGTTCCAACTTCTAGATGCCTGCTTTAATCTATAAATGGACCTTTGAAGTTTGCATACCTTATTAGGATGTAGCTTGGAGGTGAATCTTTCAGGCTGTACCATGTACACCTCTTCTGATAGATTTCTATTAAGAAAAGCTGTCTTCACATCCATTTGCCAGATCTCATAATCCAGGTATGCAGCAATGGCAAGGAGGATTCTGATTGACTTAACCATGGATACCGGTGAAAAAGTCTCGTCATAGTCAATGCCTTGCCTTTGACGATATCCTTTCGCCACTAGTCTAGCCTTGTATGTGTCAACCTATCCATCTGCACCGATTTTCCTTTTGAAAATCTAATTGCAGCCGATAGGGACCTTCCCTTCGGGTATATCAACTAAGTTCCAAACTTTGTTGGTGTACATGGACTGGATCTCTGA
Source organism: Amorphophallus konjac (assembly GCA_022559845.1). Classification (NCBI taxonomy): domain Eukaryota; kingdom Viridiplantae; phylum Streptophyta; class Magnoliopsida; order Alismatales; family Araceae; genus Amorphophallus; species Amorphophallus konjac. The sequence goes on along the minus strand of CM040122.1, from coordinate 453,802,685 downwards.
ATCCATTGTCTCTTGCCATTTCTCGAAGTCTACACTACGGATCGCCTCTTGGTAGGATTGAGGATCTTCATCCTCATCAATACATGCCTTAGAGGACCCCTCTGAGACATGTCCAACATATCTCTCAGGTTCTCTCGGTAGTCTACCAGATCTCCGCAGTGTCTGTGTTTCACCTTGAATAGCATCAACCGATACAATCTCATCTAATGAGTTTGTGTCTATGGGTTGTGGTTCTTGGACCTCATCTAATTCTATCTGGCTCCCACTATTTTTCTGGAGTAGATATCCTCTTTCCAGAAATACAGCTCTCTTGGCCACCAAGACCCTTTGCTAAGAAGGGTGATAAAAATAATATCCAAACGTCTCCTTTGGATATCCCACAAACCTACACTTATCAGTTCTCGACTCAAGCTTATCACTATCGTTCTTCTTTACATGGGCAGGACACCCCAAAATTTTAATGTGATTAAAATTTGGTTTCCTGCCCTTCCATATCTCATATGGTATAGAAGGAACTGATTTACTTGATATCCTATTCAATAAATATGCTGCAGTGTCTAATGCATAGCCCCAGAGAGACAATGGTAGTCCTGACATAGACATCATGGATCAGACCATGTCTAACAAGGTCATGTTTCTCCTTTCGGATACACCATTGTGTTGTGGTGTATACGGTGGAGTCCACTGAGAAACTATTCCATGGTCTTTAAGATAAGAAGTGAATTCATGGCTCAAGTATTCACCTCCTCGATCCGATCGAAGAGCCTTAATACTTTTGCCAGTCTGTTTCTCTACTTCATTCTTATATTCCTTAAACTTCTCAAACGCTTGTGACTTATGTCTCATTAAATACACATAGCCATATCTTGAGAAGTCATCAATAAAAGAAATGAAATAGAGGTGACCCCCTTTTGCCTCCATGGACATGGGTCCACACACATCCGAGTGTATGAGCTCGAGAAGGTCAACTGCCCTCTCACCATGTCCACTAAAGGGAGCCTTGGTCATTTTCCCCATGAGACACGACTCACAGGTATCAAATGGCTTGTATTCGAACGAATTCAAATACCCATTTGAGTGTAAGTGAGAGACTCTTTCTCACCTACATGACCAAGTCTGCAATGTCACAGATATGCAGAATTCACTTCATCAACATTAGAAATTTGCATAACATTAGAACATGTATCTAATACATAAAGACCATTGACTAATGAACCATTGGCTATTATCAAATCATTATTCATTATAGAGCACCCAGTGCTATTAAAAGCCAATGTATATCCAATGTTATATAAGCAAGAGATTGAAATAATGTTCTTAATAATATTAGGAACATAGTAACAGTCATTCAGCTACAGAATGACTCCTGAAGGTAAACTGAGGCGTGCAGTCCCGACAGCTTTGGCAGAAACTAAAGCTCCATTGCCCATCGTCAGTTCAATCTCCTTTTTGCCCAATCGCCTTCTATTTGTCAGCACCTGCACAGAATTGCAGATATGAGATGCACATCCAGTATCCAATACCCATGATGTGGATTCCATATATGACAAATTAAGGTCTATGACAAAAATACCTTCATTTAGAATTGCCTTGCAATTCCTTTTCCAATGCCCAGTTTCCCCGCATCGAAAACATTTGTCTTCCTTTTCATTCTTCTTGCCCTTCCCTTTGTCAACTTTGGCGAGTTGCTTACCCGTGGCCTTTTTCTTTCGCTTCCCTTTGTTACTTGTGGTGGATATTTGGGTGACCTTCCTTTTCTTGTTGGCCTGGCCAACAATTATTACAGACGAAGATGGTTTATCTTTCTGCATGGTTCCTTCAGCACACTTTAACATATTGAGCAGCTCTGCAAGAGTTACTTCAATCATGTTCATGTTAAAGTTCATGATGAAAGAAGAAAAGGAATCGGGCAATGACTGGAGTATAAGATCAATGCATAGTTCAAGATCCAACTTGAACCCCAATGTATTGAGTCTTTCAATCCACTCCATCATTTTCAGTACATGGGCCTGTACTGATGAACCCTCAGACATCCGTGTCCTGAAAAGTCTTTTTGAGATATCATATCTCTCAATCCTATCCTGCTCCCCGAAGAGCTGGCGTAGATTGAGAAGTATGCTTCTACAATCAGTCTTTTCGAATTGTCTCTACAGCTCGGGAGCCATAGAGGTCAACATGTAACATTGGGCAAGGGAGGAGGCCTCAGACCACTTGGCATAAGCCAGTAACTCGCCCTCGTCGGCATCAGGAGCTGGCTCTGAATGAACCGTGTCCAACACGTACGCAATCTTTTCGGCAGTCAGGACTATGCGTAGATTACGCAGCCAATCCGAGTAGTTCGGTCCAGTTAATCTATTTATATCCAAGATGCCGCGGAGGGGGTTGGACGATGACATTGTAATCTGGATAAGAAATAAAAGATAACTTAACATGTGTTCAAATTCTAACTTAGATGTGGTTTTCTATCTTAGTTAGTCCCACTATTTTTCGATCGGACTATATAACTCTCAGTATATAGAACGGGAGATCAGCGAGATCAACCTAGTGGGTCAGAATCCCAACGAGACTGATGTACGACCTTATGGAAAGCACAACCAGCCATACACCATCTCAAAGGCAATCAACAGGCACTTGCATCTAATGCAATATCCGATATTCGGCCCCCGAGAAATTATTCCCTTGTGGAAAGCGCAACAAAGGATATTCTCGGTTAGATCTAACCATCATTACTACATAGCAATGAGTTCATGACCCGACCATTGTGGAAAGCACAACAAAGTCGAGTTCAATTCCTCACCCCATTGAGGCCGAGCCTTGGAGTTTAATCTCGCCCCCAAACTCATGGACCTTGTGGAAAGCACAACAAATCTATGAAATGAAGACGTTCATTCACTCCATAATGATGGAGGGCCATGACGACTCCTAGAGCCACGCTTACCAGATCTAAAATTCAATCGCGAGGGAATTTAATTTTTATCTTGATCTCACCCTAGGTGGTAATATAAATATATCTAATATATTTACCGTACATAGTAGTTTGCATAAAATAAATGCATCCAATGCAAAAATAAAACGCAAGTGATCATGGACTTAATCCCTAATGTAACTAAGGCATCCGGCCCGCTTCCGAAGCATCTGGATCGTCCTCGTCGGGTGTGCTCCGCGCTTTCAAACTCCGACGCCGCAGTAATTACAACTTTTACACGGCACGCAGGCCGGAAAAATTAAATTACATGTGACTCAAATTCCAGCAGCCCTTAGGGCGAGTACAACAATTGAGGAAGATAGAAGTACATTGGAATTTTAACAGAGAGAGAAAGGAGGTTCGCAGACCCCAATTAATTACACTAATCCAAGTCCATGATCACTTGCCAACCCATTCAAATAAAATCAATCAAGGGTTATTTTCTGAAAATAAACCTTACATTTGAATTTAAAAATGGGATGTGCAAACAAAATAGGCTAACTTTGTTTAATTTTAAAAATTAAAGCATGATTAACTAAAATTAAACACACAAGCAGGCTAATACAAGGTAAATAAAGTAGAGCACGTAAAGAACCATCATTTTCTACAGGGGCATGTAATTAAGATAATTAATTAAATTTAAATTTAAATTTAATTATCTAATAATCAAATTTAAATTTAAAATTTAAACATGTCAATAATTTAAATTTAAATTCAAACTAATTATCCAATAATTTTGTTTAAAAATAAATTTAAAATAATGTAATTAATCTCAATTAGTAATTTTCTAAAATTTAAAATTTGAATTTAATAATTATCTAATAATTAAAATTTAAATATTTGAATTTTCTACATTTATCTTCAATAAAATTTAAAATTTAACTTTTCTAATTATCTAATAATTAAAATTTCAAAAACTTAAATTTTACTAAAGTAACTTCAATTATTACCATTTTATCTCAAGGTAAATAGTAATTATCTCACATCGGTAAATTCAACACAGTTAAATAAAATTTAACATTTGACATTTACCATCGAGATAACACAATTAACCTACTAGATAAAATTCGATTTAATTTACTGTGTATTTTCATATATATATATATATCTAATATATATTATTATTATTCCTGCACACAATAAATTAAAAACAAAAGTAAATATTTTTTATTAAATTAAAAAAATGTCGGCAGCCCATGCCCGGCCGCCCACGCGGGCGCGGCCTCCCGCGTGGCGGGCCCTGGCGCCCGCCACGCGCCGCGAGCGCGTGCGGGCGCCCGCCACAACGGGTCAGGGCTCGCGGGCGCTGACCCGCGGGCGCCGCGTGTGCCGCCCACGCGGCGGGCACCGCCCACGCGGCGCACGCGGCGGGCGCACCGTGCCCAGGGCGCAGTGCCCCCAAACCGGGCCGGCAAAAAAAAAAATTTTTTAAAAAAAATTTGCTCCAGCGATTCCCAGCATCCCCTTGTGGCAATAACAATTGAAGATTTAATCCCCTTTCAAATATGGTTCTATACGACGATAAAAACACCGATTAGAGCGCAAACCTGGCTCTGATACCAATGTAAGGTTTCGCACAACACTATCGGGCAACGCAGCGGATTTTGCCTGATCCCGGTGCTATGGAAACCTTAATCTGTGCTCTAATCTGTGTTTCTAAGACCCCAACCCGCCTAATTATAGGTTGCATGTTTATACCTTGCGCGGAACGACGCTATCCGCTATGCCCGATGCAGAATACCGAGCCGCACAACTGCACGTCCTCTAGAGTCGATCCACACGGACCCTTCTGCAGTGACGGTACCCCCGGCACGGACCTTCCCCGGCCCTTTCACCTTCTGGAGAGAGAGAGAGAGCAAGAGGAAGGAAAGGGGGGAGCTAATCCTCCTCTCAGGCTTAAGTGCTTGATTAGCCAAAGAGAAGAATCGAATGAGCCCACGTAGGATGCCATATATATATAATTTTGGTCATTTCTGAAAGGGCTCCAAGAGACCGAAATTATATATATATCTTATCTACTATTATACATATGTATTAAGCTCCATTTACACTCCTTTCCAAAAGGAATTAAATGGAAATAATACATACACTTGTATAATAATAATCCGTCACCCAAGAATCCATTGTGTGTGATCCTCTAGGCCCATAGTCACTCTAGTTTAAGGCCCATTAACTTCTAATTCCCAATTAGAAGTAAAATAAACATATTCTTCGCTTCTACTAGAGCTGAATAATAGTTTAATTTATTCCGAACCTTTGATCACGTTGGGTCAAGCAAATCCGCGTGATCCTAGATGACGTCGGGTTTAAACCAGCCTATCTGGTACCTGTAAGTACACATGTAATGCCCCGGGTTTTTCGGATCCTCGTTCGTGGGTCCCGGATCTGGTTTCTCGGAGTGTCCAGCTCCGTTGTGTCCGAAATTTCGTTTCGGACATCTTTCGTGTTCGGATCGGCGCGATCCGGAGTCGTTTCGGAGGCCCGGAGGCGTTCCGCGGCTTTTTCCGCGTGTGTTTTCCGATTCCCGGCGTGAGTTTCGGCTTTCCCTTCGGAACCTCGTTGCGGGTGAACCGGGCCGTTCACCAGGGCGCGAGTGGTACCGTTGCGATCGGTGCGCTCCGAGGATCGCGAGGGTGTGATTTTCTATTTTTCTGGATTTTTTTGATTTTTCGGATTTTCCTATAAATAGCTTTTTCTTTCTCTCCCCCTCTCATTTCTCATTTCTCTCCCTCTCTCTTCTCACGCTCTCTCCTCTCTCCCTCTCTCTCCGGCGGCCGACGGGGCGGAGCATGGGCGAGGCGGGGACGGCGCGGGCGAGGCACGGGCGAGGATGGATGAGGATCGAGGCGGTGGAGGCGCGTAGAAGCTCGGCCGTGAGTTCGTGGAACGGCGAGGCTTCAACGGCGTTTTCTTCGTGGATCGGCGTCCACGGTGCGCGTAATCTTCGGTGGAGGTAGGGTGATGGACCCTCAGCCCGTGTACTTCCTTTCCCGCGAGTTTCGTAGGCCGTGGTGAGCCGAGCGGGCTAAACGGGGCGTTTTGGGAAAAATGCATCTTTTTGGGGTGTGAACCGGATCTCCCATTTTATGGTGTTTTTGGGCGATCCAGGGGTTTAGATGCATGCCTAGGAGCTTGGGGGAGGTTTCCCCTTTTGTTTCCCCTTCACCTGGGGGTGAACGGGGCGTGGCATGGCTTTTCCCGCGGTTTCTACCGTTTTCGGGCGCGGACTGAGAACGCGCTATACTCCAGTAGCGCGTTCTTGATAGTCGCGCTGCCCCGACCGAGCGCGTTCATCGGAGAAGATGAACAGTTTGGCGGTTCCTGTCGCGCTATAGGGCTATGGCGCGTTCTGGACTGTCGCGCTATGGAAACATAGCGCGACCTGGCTTGTCGCGCTATAGGTTCCTAGCGCGATCTGCGTTGTCGCGCTAGGGATACCTAGCGCGATATTCCTTGTCCCGCTAGGGTTCCCTAGCGCGTTCCGGCTTGTCGCGCTAGGTGATCCTAGCGCGATCTTACCTGTTGTCTTGTGCTCCCCTTGGGCCGTGTGTGTCTCGGACACCCCGTGGACTTCCGTGACCGTGTCTTTGGGTGTCCAGAGGGTTGGGTTAACTCGATTAACATGCCCATCGGTTTAAGGATCTGTGAGACCTTCTGGTGTTCCGATTGTGTTGTGTTGGTCCCCGGTCGACCCGGTTGTGACCCAGTGGTCGACCTTTGGCCTTGTGAGTGTCCCGGGTACCCCGTGGGTTCTGTGTCCGCGTTTCTGGGGTGTCGGGAGGGACCGTGTTTCCTCGATTAGCGTGCCCGTAGGTGTGGTGGGTCCGGGTGACCCCACGTGTTCCGGGCTCTTGTGTTACGCTTGATCGAGTCACCGTGTGTCGGTGTGTGTGCGGTGGGGTCTCCCCCGCATATCGTGGGTTCCTTTGGAAGGTGATTCCCGTGTGGGCCATGTGTTTGGCCTTGGACTGTGAGTCCAGTTGTCCGGCCTGGGGCTGGAGGTTTCCCGCTTGCTTCAAGATGGGAAATCGTCGTGGCGGCTTGTGTGCTGCCTTGGGAATCGTGCTTCTGTGTTTTCCGTGTGGCCCGTGTGAGTGGCCTTTGTCCCTTGCGTTCCCTTCCCAAGGGAATGGTCTTGGCAACTCGTGTGTTGTCTCGGTATTCGTGATATCGTGATTTTGGACCTAGAGATTGGGCTAGATCGACGGCCTTGTGCTGTTGCGTGCAACGGTCTTGACCCCGAGTCTTGTGACTCAAGGACCGTTGGCTGTAGTGTTCGGTAGCTTCGTCGGATTCGGACGTTGTTTTCCGTTGAGTTGAGAGTCTACTCCTTCAGCGACCCTCCACTAGTCGTAGCCCACCAGTACGAGGTGCTGGTCTCACCTGGGAGTGGTGTACGGGCACCCACCTTTCGAGACGGTTTGTGGACCGGTTACCGTAGGCCCCTCGTCGGTAGCCAGAGTCCGGCTACGGGGGAAAACCAGTCAGAGGACCAGACCTAGTGACGCAAGGTCTGTGTGTGCACACGTGGTTGGGGGCGGTTGGACCCACGTCGACGGGCGTGACCCCAGCTAGTTACTTGTTTGTTGTTACTTGTACGGTGTTCGCGCCTCGGGTAGGACCTACCACGCCAGGCAGTTCACCTGCGGTGCGGTGTAAGACGTCAGGGGACGCTACCGGCTGTGCTTCTAGTGGGTGGTACTCCTGTCGAGTACGGAGTGACAGACTGTCAGTCTCTGTGTCTTTGACCTTCGGGTTTTTGGTCGTGTTGACCGGTGAGTTCTGTTGTTTCATCTTGGCGCGTGTGTCGGTTCTTGCGCCGTGAGATTAGTGCTAGTGGCTTTACCGAGGTTGGGTCTTGTTGTGCGGTACCCGCGATCGGATGGTCCGGGTTGCACCTTGGACAGCGTGTCCAGGTCGGCTGTGTCCGGGGGACAGGCCTCTACGGCGTGGTTGCCGTGTGTTCTTACTTCGGTAGGTGGTACTAGCGTGGTTCGGTAGCTTCGACTGCGTGGTCGAGGTCTGCCTTCTGGCAGTAGGAGTAGCTGTAGTGCCGAGTTTTGACCGGCCACTGGTTCGCTGTTCCTGCTGTAGTCGTAGCTCTCCTTTCCGCTACCGCCGTTGTTTCCGGTTGGGGTTCCGCGGGATCCCTGCTGAGTCTCTGTTTTGGAGACTCATTCCCTGCTTTTCAGGTGTGGCGGTTATTCCTCGCGGTTCGAGGGTGCAGAGCGGAGGTTCTCAGTTGCCAGCTTGCCGGGCCGAGTGTTCACTTGGCATGTGGTACGTTTTACTGTTTTAGACTGTACTTTCTGTGGGACTGGACTCTGTTGTAGATGTGGTTGTTCTTTCTTTCAGCTTGTTGTTGTTGGTTGTCCTGCTTTATTTCCTATTTCTTTGTGCCTCCACACTCCTTTTAGCCCTTCCGAGCCCTCCCGGCTCGTGTGCGGCGGTGCGAGTCTCGGGTTATCGGGTCTTCCCGGTAATCGGATTCTCGGGTCGTTACAGCTGGTATCATAGCGGTGGTTGTGGACGTACATAGGAATTCGAAATGTTGCAGTGATCAGAGTCCATAAGGTCCAGTACAGTCGGCAGCTGGCTTAGGGTTTTGTGTTCGCTTTCCGCCTTATTTCTCGCTTGAGAGCTTGAGTGCGCTGTGCGGCGCTGTGAAGGTGGTTGCTGTCCGCGGCTTTCGTGCCAGCGTGGGGTCTAAGGATTGAGGTTGAGAGCCTTCTCCCTCATCGGTGGTGGCCCTGGTTGTGCTGCGTTGGGCAGAGGTTGCTGGCAGGCGTGAGTTCGCGGTGCTGCGTTCGAGGAATTTGCGGCGTGGTCAGGTGGCTGGAGAGGACTGTTCGTGGTTAAGTGGCCATGAGCGTGCTCTGAGGGAGCTGTTGTCGGTTTTGGCCACTCCAGCTTGAGGTTTGTCCAGCCCCTGAGGTGTTCTGATCGAAAAGTGTGCTCTGGTGAGCTGAATGTCTTCTCGGTGGGCTGCCGTTTCGTCGAGCCTGATGTCCTTGTCGTGCTCTGTGGCGTTAGAAATGACGTGTTGGTCCCTGTTGTTTTGTGGAATTCGAGGCAGGATTGGGCTGTGGTGTCCCAGTAAGTCTTGCTCATGCGCCCTTGTGTGCGATTGGGTTGTGTTCGCCCTGGAGTTGGCTTGAGATGTGAAGGCTCTGCGGCGAGTTCGGGACTCGAGGATGAGCATCGGCGGTTGTTATTATGGCTCGTGTTGCGGCTCTTGGCGTGGTGTGTTGCAGTTCGAGGAATTGCAGCAGTGGTGCATCGAGAGATGCTGTGATTGTGGTCCGACGTGACACTCGTCGAGTGTGTCGAAGGCGCTGACCTGACGGAAGCGATGGTTTTTCTTGGTGCTGGATGGTGCTGTTTCCAGCGTGCGCGAGGTTTGAGGTCAGGTCGAGCATGGAGTTCTTCCGTTAGTCGGAAGTGCGCTGGTTTCTCCTTTGGTTGGAGAGATTGTGTTGGGCTAAGGTTCGTCGTCTTGCATTGTGTTCGGATTGGTTGGCCTTTTGTGCCATGAAGTCTGTGCGAGACGTGCTCCTTGTCTTGGCAAGGCGGTTGCCTGTGAGAAGTTGTGCCCATTCCCTTGTCGTGTGAGGGTGCTGGTGCTGTTCCGGAAGGACGAGTGCTGGTTGGGCGATGTTTGCTTTCTCGGCTGTGCGCGCGGATTTGAGTGCGCAGCGGAAGCGTGGTGGGCTTGTGACCCACTAGTTCAGGATCGTAGCGTTGGTTGCTACGGGCGGATTCCTGAGTTTGCGTTGAGCATCGGAGGATGGGTTCCTCGGTGTGAAACGTGTTGTTGCCGTGCCGTTGCTCGAAGTTTTGTGGTTGTTGGCACTGGCAGGATGGAGTGTTGGGAAAAGTGCTGGCTAGTGCGCCGCATGAGTACCATGTTCCTGTGTTGGAAGCCGTGTCAGGCGTCGGTGTTGGACCTGAATGGGGTTGTTGAGAATGTCGCCTGACGGTGGTCGAGGACGTGATGGTCGGAGTCGGTGGCTTGGTGTCCGACTTGTGTTCCCAGTCGTATCCTCGGATGAGATCGTCTTTTGAGGAAGTGATCTCTGGCAGGCTGTGGGTTCCTGTTGGTAGCTGCGAGTGACTGGTAAGGCTAGTCTCGTAGCCGACCACGGTGAGATGTTTCTTGCTTAGGGACCCGTGAGCTCTGTCCAGGTGGTGTCCCGTGGCTCTGTGGTAAGGGCGGAATCGGGATTGGCAGGTGTCCACTTGGATTGATCGAAAGATTTGATGAGACCAGATGGAAGAGTGACGCCTTAAGGCGGAGGCCTCCTGTGAGGTTGGCGTCGGCTTGGTGGTCCCTGATAGGACATTGGTGTCGCAAGGTTATCCCTGGTTTGGTGACTAGCATGGGGTGGTTCCCTATAAGCCTGAGTCCCGTGAGGTGATGACTGAAGACGCCATGTTCTGTCATTTGGTTTCGTCGTGCTTCCCGAGAGGGTCGAGTTGGCGAGCAGTTGGTGACCAGTGGATGGTCTTTTCACAGACAGAAGATGCTGGTTGTTGGGGCTCGAGCGTGGCGAGAGCTGTGTGCCAGCGAGACCTGTGGTGGTCGTTTCTGTGTTATGTCCGGCTTTCGGCTTGCCATGTGTGGGGTGTTTCGTGGTGTTGAGCCGATGTGCTGGTTGCGGTCTGCTGAGATGGCTGCTTGAGCTGGTGGAGGCTCTGTTTTGGTTGCTCCCTTGAGGAGGGTATGCGATCTGTCAGCTGGTTGCGAAGCTGTTGTGCGATTTGTCTGCTGATCATTGGGTGGATCAGTAGCTGTTGCTCGTGTCGAGGGTTGTGTTTCCTCGGTGAGCGAGATTGTGGCTGCGGCGCCTTGGTGGATTCTCGCGTTGTCTGAGGTGATGTCGGACTGTGTCCTTTGGTATATGCCTGCTCTACTGGCCTGTGTGATCGGCGCGAGGAGCGAGGTGTTGTTTGTGATTGTAAGTCTGGCGGTGTCCCTCAGAATCGGTTTTTTTCGTGAGAATCGAGGTTTTCTGTGCTGGGGCTCTGACAGCGTGTCAGTTGGTTCAGTGTTCTTCCCCTGTGACTTTGTGCTAGGTCCTGAATTTCGAGGACGAAATTCCTTTAAGGGGGGAGGGCTGTAATGCAACGGGTTTTTTGGATCCTCGTTCGTGGGTCCCGAATCTGGTTTCTTGGAGTGTCCAGCTCTGTTGTGTCCGAAATTTCGTTTCGGACATCTTTCGTGTTCGGATCGGCGCGATCCGGAGTCGTTTCGGAGGCCCGGAGGCGTTCCGCGGCTTTTTCCGCGTGTGTTTTCCGATTCCCGACGTGGGTTTCGGCTTTCCCTTCGGAACCTCGTTGCGGGTGAACCGGGCCGTTCACCAGGGCGCGAGTGGTACCGTTGCGATCGGTGCGCTCCGAGGATCGCGAGGGTGTGATTTTCTATTTTTCTGGATTTTTCCGATTTTCCGGATTTTCCTATAAATAGCTTTTTCTTTCTCTCCCCCTCTCATTTCTCATTTCTCTCCCTCTCTCTTCTCACGCTCTCTCCTCTCTCCCTCTCTCTCCGGCGGCCGACGGGGCGGAGCATGGGCGAGGCGGGGACGGCGCGGGCGAGGCACGGGCGAGGATGGATGAGGATCGAGGCGGTGGAGGCGCGTAGAAGCTCGGCCGTGAGTTCGTGGAACGGCGAGGCTTCAACGGCGTTTTCTTCGTGGATCGGCGTCCACGGTGCGCGTAATCTTCGGTGGAGGTAGGGTGATGGACCCTCAGCCCGTGTACTTCCTTTCCCGCGAGTTTCGTAGGCCGTGGTGAGCCGAGCGGGCTAAACGGGGCGTTTTGGGCAAAATGCATGTTTTTGGGGTGTGAACCGGATCTCCCGTTTTATGGTGTTTTTGGGCGATCCAGGGGTTTAGATGCATGCCTAGGAGCTTGGGGGAGGTTTCCCCTTTTGTTTCCCCTTCACCTGGGGGTGAACGGGGCGTGGCATGGCTTTTCCTGCGGTTTCTACCATTTTCGGGCGCGGACTGAGAACGCGCTATACTCCAGTAGCGCGTTCTTGATAGTCGCGCTGCCCCGACCGAGCGCGTTCATCGGAGAAGATGAACAGTTTGGCGGTTCCTGTCGCGCTATAGGGCTATGGCGCGTTCTGGACTGTCGCGCTATGGAAACATAGCGTGACCTGGCTTGTCGCGCTATAGGTTCCTAGCGTGATCTGCGTTGTCGCGCTAGGGATACCTAGCGCGATATTCCTTGTCGCGCTAGGGTTCCCTAGCGCGTTCCGGCTTGTCGCGCTAGGTGATCCTAGCGCGATCTTACCTGTTGTCTTGTGCTCCCCTTGGGCCGTGTGTGTCTCGGACACCCCGTGGACTTCCGTGACCGTGTCTTTGGGTGTCCAGAGGGTTGGGTTACCTCGATTAATGTGCCCATCGGTTTAAGAATCTGTGAGACCTTCTGGTGTTCCGATTGTGTTGTGTTGGTCCCCGGTCGACCCGGTTGTGACCCAGTGGTCGACCTTTGGCCTTGTGAGTGTCCCGGGTACCCCGTGGGTTCTGTGTCCGCGTTTCTGGGGTGTCGGGAGGGACCGTGTTTCCTCGATTAGCGTGCCCGTAGGTGTGGTGGGTCCGGGTGACCCCACGTGTTCCGGGCTCTTGTGTTACGCTTGATCGAGTCACCGTGTGTCGGTGTGTGTGCGGTGGGGTCTCCCCCGCATATCGTGGGTTCCTTTGGAAGGCGATTCCCGTGTGGGCCATGTGTTTGGCCTTGAACTGTGAGTCCAGTTGTCTGGCCTGGGGCTGGAGGTTTCCCGCTTGCTTCAAGATGGGAAATCGTCGTGGCGGCTTGTGTGCTGCCTTGGGAATCGTGCTTCTGTGTTTTCCGTGTGGCCCGTGTGAGTGGCCTTTGTCCCTTGCGTTCCCTTCCCAAGGGAATGGTCTTGGCAACTCGTGTGTTGTCTCGGTATTCGTGATATCGTGATTTTGGACCTAGAGATTGGGCTAGATCGACGGCCTTGTGCTGTTGCGTGCAACGGTCTTGACCCCGAGTCTTGTGACTCAAGGACCGTTGGCTGTAGTGTGTCTAGAGGACTGTCCAGAGTCCAGTGGCTTAGCGCCACTTGAGTTTTCTCGACTCTAGTGCACGGTGCGTGCGTGGCCGTGGACTGCGAGTCATGTTTCTCCTCCGACTGTGGTCACCGTGCGACGGGGCCGGTACGTGGGGTGGTCCCCGTACGTCGTCGGATTCGGACGTTGTTTTCCGTTGAGTTGAGAGTCTACTCCTTCAGTGACCCTCCACTAGTCGTAGCCCACCAGTACGAGGTGCTGGTCTCACCTGGGAGTGGTGTACGGGCACCCACCTTTCGAGACGGTTTGTGGACCGGTTACCGTAGGCCCCTCGTCGGTAGCCAGAGTCCGGCTACGGGGGAAAACCGGTCAGAGGACCAGACCTAGTGACGCAAGGTCTGTGTGTGCACACGTGGTTGGGGGCGGTTGGACCCACGTCGACGGGCGTGACCCCAGCTAGTTACTTGTTTGTTGTTACTTGTACGGTGTTCGCGCCTCGGGTAGGACCTACCACGCCAGGCAGTTCACCTGTGGTGCGGTGTAAGACGTCAGGGGACGCTACTGGCTGTGCTTCTAGTGGGTGGTACTCCTGTCGAGTACGGAGTGACAGACTGTCAGTCTCTGTGTCTTTGACCTTCGGGTTTTTGGTCGTGTTGACTGGTGAGTTCTGTTGTTTCATCTTGGCGCGTGTGTCGGTTCTTGCGCCGTGAGATTAGTGCTAGTGGCTTTACCGAGGTTGGGTCTTGTTGTGCGGTACCCGCGATCGGATGGTCGGGGTTGCACCTTGGACAGCGTGTCCAGGTCGGCTGTGTTCGGGGGACAGGCCTCTACGGCGTGGTTGCCGTGTGTTCTTACTTCGGTAGGTGGTACTAGCGTGGTTCGGTAGCTTCGACTGCGTGGTCGAGGTCTGCCTTCTGGCAGTAGGAGTAGCTGTAGTGCCGAGTTTTGACCGGCCACCGGTTCGCTGTTCCTGCTGTAGTCGTAGCTCTCCTTTCCACTACCGCCGTTGTTTCCGGTTGGGGTTCCGCGGGATCCCTGCTGAGTCTCTGTTTTGGAGACTCATTCCCTGCTTTTCAGGTGTGGCGGTTCTTCCTCGCGGTTCGAGGGTGCAGAGCGGAGGTTCTCAGTTGCCAGCTTGCCGGGCCGAGTGTTCACTTGGCATGTGGTACGTTTTACTGCTTTAGACTGTACTTTCTGTGGGACTGGACTCTGTTGTAGCTGTGGTTGTTCTTTCTTTCAGCTTGTTGTTGTTGGTTGTCCCGCTTTATTTCCTATTTCTTTGTGCCTCCACACTCCTTTTAGCCCTTCCGAGCCCTCCCGGCTCGTGGGCGGCGGTGCGAGTCTCGGGTTATCGGGTCTTCCCGGTAATCGGATTCTCGGGTCGTTACAACACAGTTACCCCATCGATATAACCTCTCGCTCCTTCTATAAGTCTGGTACGATCGAGGGTATGGTTTCTGTCAAACCCCATGATCGTGCCATTCGACTATGACCTCCTTAAAGTGTATGACGTCCGTTCTAAACGAACTCACACGACCCTGGCCAGGGATTTAACGGAGCGTCAATGTCAAGACCCATTAACTGTCTGATATATACCCGACAGTGAGCGATCCCCTCTTGACCATTGATGATCTTCACGCGTATCCTGGAGTGGTTAATGACTCGGTAACTCATGACTTATGGTTAAAGTCACTTAGCTAAGTAATTAAACTATTCCAATCCTCGTGTAAGATCCGATCAATGTCTCTGGTCAAAAGACCAACGATGCTACTGAGACAGTTAGATCTTCAGTTGACTTTAGGTATAATCAACCATCTGAAGATCCAATAGCGGATCAGTTCAGTGTACATCCTCCAAGGACATACACATACACATATGTGTTGGTGCCCCGCACCAATGACCATGAGACTGGTGACTGACACATCATGTGTACTGGTTTAATAGGTAATCAAAGTCCCCGAGTGATTACCCTCCAACCAGGAACATTTTAAGGTATGTGTTCATGTAAAGTCAGTCTCATAATCGAGATCTCATCTCGAGTTGACTTTACAACCACATATCCTAGGGACAACGTAAAGTGACACAATCGCATATTTACGCTCAAATACCACTTTATTAATAATGAACAAGATCGTACATATATCGGGTCTACCCGACCCTAAATTGGCCTGTAACACACCAACACTAACAAATTGTTGAATTGTCCTGCTTTATTTCCTATTTCTTTGTGCCTCCACACTCCTTTTAGCCCTTCCGAGCCCTCCCGGCTCGTGGGCGGCGGTTCGAGTCTCGGGTTATCGGGTCTTTCCCGGTAATCAGATTCTCAGGTCGTTACAGCTGGTATCAGAGCGCTGGTTATGGATGTACATAGGAATTCGAAATATTACAGTGATCAGAGTCCATAAGGTCTCGTACAGTCGGCAGCTGGCTTAGGGTTTTGTGTTCGTTTTCTGCCTAGTTTCTCGTTTGAGAGCTTGAGTGCGCTGTGCGGCGCTGTGAAGGTGGTTGCTATCCGCGGCTTTCGTGCCGGCATGGGGTCTAAGGATCAAGGTCGAGAGCCTTCTCCCTCATCGGTGGTGGCCCTGGTTGTGCTGCGTTGGGCAGAGGTTGCTGGCAGGCGTGAACTCGCGGTGCTGCGTTTGTGGAATCTGCAGCGTGGTCAGGTGGCTGGCGAGGATTGTTTGTGGTTAAGCGGCCGTGAGCGTGCTTTGAGGGAGCTGCTGTCGATTTTGGCCACTCTAGCTTGAGGTTTGTCCAGCCCCTGAGGTGTTCAAGTCATAGTTTAAGGTGGTAGAGCGGGTGTTCTGATCGAGAAGTGTGCTCGGGTGAGCGGAGGATCTTCTCGGTGAGCTGCTGTCTCGTCGAGCATGATGTTCTTGTTATGCTCTGTGGCGTCAGAAATGATGTGTCGGTCCCGGTTATTTTTGTGGATTTCGAGGCAGGAATGGGCTGTGGTGTCCCAGTAAGTCTTGCTCATGCGCTCTTGTGTGCGAATGGGTTGTGTTCACCTTGGATTTGGTCTGAGATGTGAAGGTTTCACGGTGATTTTTGGGACACGAGGATGAGCGTTGATGGTTGTCGTTATAGCTCGTGTTGCGGCTCTTGGCGTGGTGTGTTGCAGTTTAAGGAATTGCAGCGGTGGTGCATCGAGAGATGCTGTGATTGTGGTCCGATGTGACACTTACTGAGTGTGTCAGAGGCCCTGACCTGATGTGGTGATGATTTTCTCGGTGCTGGAAGGTGTTGTTCCCAACGTGCGGGAGATTCGAGGTCAGGTCGGGCGTGGAGTTTTCCGTTGGTCGGAAGTGCGTTTGGTTTCTCCTTTGGCTGGAGAGTATTGTGTTTGGCTAGGATTGCCGTCTTGCATCATGTGTCTGGGTTGGTTGGCCTTGTGTGTCATGAAGTCCGTGCGAGACGTGCTCCTTGTCTTGGCAAGGCGGTTGCCTGTAAGGGTTGTGCCCGTTTTCCTTGTCGTGTGAGGGTGTGTTGGCGCTTTTCCGAAGGGACGAGTTCTGGTTGGGCGGTGTTCGCATTCTTGGCTATGTACGTGTGGATCAGAGTGCGCAGCAGAAGCCTGGTGGGCTTGTAACCCACTGGTTCAGGATCGTAGCGTCGGTTGCTACGGGCGGATTCCTGAGTTGCGTTGAGCATTGAAGGATTGGTTCCTCTGTGTGAAATGTGTTGTTGCCGTGCCATTGCTCGAGGTATTGTGATTCTTGGCACTGACAAGATGGAGTATTGAAGAATGTGATGGCTAGTGCGTCGCATGAGTACCCTATTCCTGTGATAGAATTTGTGCCGTTTGAGGACCCAGAGTGCATTGGTCGTGGTGTCAGTGATCAGGGTACTGTGATTTTGGATGGCACTTTTCTCCCCTTGGGATGTGTGTCATGCATTGTTCAGGCGGTGTTCCGTGGCTCTGTGGTAAGGGCGGAATCGGGATTGGCAGGTGTCCACTTTGATTAATTGAGACGAAGGCTTCGATGGGACAAGGCAGATGAGTGACGCTTATGCGTGGAGGTCCTTGACGGGATGTTGGTGTCGTAATGGTTATCACTGATTTGGTGACCAGCATGGGATGGTTCTCCTGTAAGTCTGAGTCAAGTTAGGTGATGACTGAAGGCACCATGATCTTGTCATTTGGTTTCATCATGCTCCCCGAGAGGGTCGAGTTGGCTCGATGATTGAGATCGGAAGCGATGTTCGAGAGGAGTACAGCTTGAGATGTGGTAATTGTCTGTGTGTGAGTCAGCGGATGGCCTGCTGTGAGTTGGATCGTGCCCGTTGGGCCGATGGAGGTTCTCGTTGACAAGCGGTTGGCGATCAGTGGATGGTCTTTTCACAGACAGAAGATGCTGGTTATCGGGGCTCGAGCGTGGCGAGAGCCGTGTGCCAGCGAGGCCTCGGGTGGCTGATTTTAAGGTGTGCCTTTCCGGACGGGATCTGGGCTTTGTCGAAGTTTATCTTCTGACAGAGTTGACACAGTGTTATGTCTGGCTGTCAACTTGCCAAGTGTGAGGTGGTTCTTGGTGCTGAGCCGATGTTCTGGTTGCGGTCTGTTGAGATGGCTGCGTGAGCTGGTGGAGGCTCTGTATTGGTTGTTCCCTTGAGAATGGTGTGCGACCGGTCAGCTGGTTGTGAAGCTGATGTGTGATTTGTCTGCTGACCATTAGATGGATCGGTAACTGTTTCTCGTGCGAGGGCTGTGTCTCCTCGGTGAGCGAGATGGTGGCAGCGGTGCCGTGACTGGTTTTCGGGGTGTCTAAGGTGATGCCTGACTGTGTCCTTTAGTATATGCCTGCTTTGATGGCCAGTGTCCGCGGCATGTGGAGCGAGGTGTTGTTCGTGAGTGTAAGTCTGGCTGCGTCCCTCAGGTCCGGAGCTTTTCGTGAGAATCGAGGTTTTCTGTGCTGGGGCTCTGACAACGTTGTCAGTTGGTTCAGTGTTCTTCCCCTTTGACTTCGTGCTAGGTCCTGAGTTTCGAGGATGAAATTCCTTTAAGGGGGGAGGGTTGTAATGCCCCGGGTTTTTCGGATCTGGATCCGTGGGTTTCGGATCGCCTTTCCGTGTATTTTGGATTTAAGTCCGATCAAGCTTCGGACTATTTTTACCGGGTTGTCGGACCCACTAATGGTGTGCCCGTGAGTTTCCTTGGGTCCGTGATGTTGTGAGAAGCACGCCGGTAATTTTCTATAATTTTCAGAGCACTTTTGTGTAAGGTTTCGCACAGCACCTACGGGCGACGCAGCGGATAACAAAAATTCATTTGCCCGATCCCGGTGTTGTAGAAAGCTTAATCTGTGCTCTAATCGGTGTTTCTAAGACCCTAATCACGGGTTGCGTGTTTCACCTTGCGCGGAACGACGCTGTCCGCGATGCCCGATGCAGAATATCGAGCCGCACAGCTGTACGGCCTCTAGAGCAGATCCACACGGACCCTTGCGCAGCGACGGTATCTCCCCGGCGCAACTTTCCCCGACTCTATCACCTTCTGGAGAGAGAGAGAGCAAGGGGGAAAAAGGGGGGAGGCTAATCCTCCTCTTAGGCTTAATGCTTGATTAGCCTAAGAGGTTGGAAAAAGAAGGCTCGAATGAGCTTCACGTAGGTGCCATATATATAGAATTTGGACCCTTTTCTAAAGACCTCCAAAGGACCAAAATTGTATATATGACCTTTTGTGGACACCGAAAATTGCACATCCAAAATGTCATGCTCAGCCCAGCATCAACAACGGCGCCGAGTGAAGAAACCCCCGGGGAAATCAAGCACAAAAGGTTCCACAGCCCGTGGGCCTCGAAGAAAATCAAATGGGCCACAACTCATGCTCACAATGGGCTCAAAATCGCCCATTTAGCCCTTCAGCGGCACGCCCAGTTGAGGCCCCAGAGGCACGCTCCCTTCAGCGGCACACCCTGCCGCGGCCCTCGCCGGCACACCCCTATGGGGGTTCACCGGCACACCCCCAAGGGGGTTCACCGGCACACCCCATGGGGGGGTCTTCACCGGCACACCCCCATAGGGGGGGTCTTCACCGGCACACCCCCATGGGGGGGGGGGTCTTCAGCGGCACACCCCCCCATGGGGGGGGTCTTCAGCGGCACACCCCCTTTGGGGTTCAACGGCACGCCCCCTGGGGAGTCTTCAGCGACACACCCTGTAGGGTCCCCAGCGGCACGCCCTTCAGGCCGTCAGGCGGCACG